>OZ017769.1:9231870-10431870 GCA_963969345.1 Turbatrix aceti | reverse complement strand
TTTTTATATGTTTACAATGTTGTCGGGACCGAAAAGAATTTAGCATTTTAAAATTTATTTATTTTTTATTTATTTCACTATCCTTCTCAATGGTTAGCACAACATTACATACATACAATATATCATAATGCAATTCCATGGGACGTAGTATTTTAAAATATAAAGTATGAATTTTTAGAGTACCCTGATAATCATAACCCTGCCTTTCGTTACCCGATTAGGCGATTCGTCTTTTCTCGTGCCAATGTACATTTTTTTCATGAACCAAAGCTTTCTGGTGTCAATTATAATTGGCATTATGTATTATTGCTACTTCTCAATTTCGTTTAACATTCTTGCAATCTCTTTCAATCGGTACACTCTCCTCACTTGGCCTATGACTGCACGCTCATTTTGGGCAAAACATACCTCAAAAATATTGTTTTTTATTTACTGTTTTCCCCTGACACTAGTATGGCAGGTATTCTACGGCGGGGGATGTGTTGTAAAATTTCCGTACGCTTATGGACTTGATTACCAAATGGATGGCATTCCTTTACTTTTCCAACTTCCAATTATGATGATTATTGTGGCCGTCGTGTGCTGCGTTATTTCGACATATTTGAACTTCTACGTGCTTTTTCGTGTCGTCAAGCTGAAATATACCAGAGATAAAGAATTCAGAATGACAGTGTACAGTGCTGTGGTTGCGGGATGTTTGTTTACGTTTATAGTTTCTGAAGTTAGTTTTTCTGTATTGCAAAATTTTTACCATGTAATTTTTTTATTTAGATTATCGTAATGTTGTACGCCAGCACAGGAGCCCATCAGACCCTTATGAACTGGGCCATGCGAAGCACACCTTTTATCTGCGATGCAGTTGTGCTCTGTCAGTCTTGGTGTCTGCTTGCACTGTGTTCAGACATCAGAAAACAACTCAGACATATTGGAAATACTGTTTATTCACAAACTGTGGTGCAGATAATGGGAAAACAATAGTAAATTTTTTTTTTCGCTGGCAAGGAATTTGACAAGTATGTATTTATGTATGGCTTTGCATACTTCAAAAATTTGAATACCCAATTTTTGCTTCATAGAAAATGACAAACAGACTCAAAACTATTTTTCATGTTACGTACCTCATGTGTTCACCGTTCAGCAGTTTTTCGCTTCCACGATTCAAGGAGGCAGAAAGTCAACCGTTGCCAGTTTGCACAAATGAGGATTACTATTGCGTCTTTCCGGTAAACATATGCGTGTCAAAATTTACCAGCATCCTTATCGCCTTTTCATTTTTGGTCATCACGGTTGCCGGCATCGTTGCACTTCAGTTACCTCTCATCCGACATCTGATTTTTGTCTTCCGACACGCTTGGTTTTCAGAAGTGTGTTTTTTACCATTTTATCCAAAAAATAAAATTCCGATTTTCAGCCAAAAATCGACCTCGTTCCAATGGAAAAAGTCATTGCAACGCTTTTGGCCAACGATTCTTTCCCGATCCTGACCAGTGGAGGCCCAGAGACGCCCTTGTTCCTGAGTTACGCCAAGCCCGATGACAGCAAGCGTCCCGAACTCGACCGAATCATGCGATGGAAGCGGCGCGCTGTCATGAATCGCATCCACTACGAAGCCTACGCAAGGGTCTATACGACGAAGCACAGGATGAAAGCCAAAGAAGACAGGCAAGAAGAAAGGAGAAGCGCAAGGAACAGAAAGAAAGCGCGTCGGCAATCTTTTGACCAAAATCAATCCAAGGATGCAACAAAAACAGATGAAACTATTGGCACGCCGATGGAAGCTCCAGAACCCAACATAGTGCCCGAAAACACTTTCCAGCATCAGGCAGTGGATTGCACTCAACATGGCTCTTCTGATGTACAAATTAACTCTAATTTTACTAATGCGCCAAGTTCTGGTGTGCAATCTACTCAGATTCTCACTGCTGATGAAAAACAAGCTTTGATAGGAACTCCGAAAACCATGAAGTCCATCACTCAAACGGGGACAGGATTGACGTCCATTGTAACGCCCGAAATCCTCCCGCCGGTTGTTCGCACAGATACAGAGGAAAGCCATATACTGTAGCACTCAAAGATCGCGTCTTGTCCTATCTGTAACTCGAAATCGCTACTCGTTTGTCCCTCAACTATCTTGTCCCTTAGCTCGTACGGTTAATAAACGTATTTATGTACATAACAAAACGGAGTATAAATTTATATTTAGAATTTCATGCAGATGGAAACTATTTTGAAATTCTATATATAAATTTATTAATGCAACTGAGGGCCACCAGGGACAGCGATATGCAGAATATTGGAGTTTAGTAAATTAAAATAATACATAAAAATATTTGCATATGATAAGAGTTTTTTTTCAAGTTTGTGTTGTCATGTCAAAAAAGTTCTTGTAGTAGTTTTTATTCTGTTTTCTTCCGGCCGGAGTCTTGCGCTTTCTGTTCTCGTCGTTCTACAACTTTCCAAAGGAATTACATGTAGGTATTTTTTAGTTTTTATTAAGAAAAACAATATTTAGGGTGTTTTCCACAAAACTTTCTTTTTTTCGTAAAAATTTATATGGTTACTCTTCAGCTCTTCAAATGTAGGTTTATGAAACAATTTTATGTACATACTACATATAAAAAAATTTTAGAACACTATTTGCAATTATTGCTTTTTTGGTGTGTTTTATAATTACCTATAACTCGTGGTATTTTAACCTACTTTTGGATGAAGAACCGAAAGAGATCGTTACACCTTCCGGTTTGTCAATGACAACGGAAGAATCTACCATTACAGAACAACCTGAGAACGGCACTGAAACGATCCACAAAATAATCGAAAAATGGTTGGTACCTCCTGATTATCAATCAACGCTCAAACGATCGTCTCTCGGAGTACAGAACATGGCTATTGCAACTTTTACTACGAATAATCATCTTGCGGATGCTATGTACGTTTTTTTTGGGGGTGCACAAACGCAAAATATCCATAGTTTTTAGATATTCCTGCATATCGCTGTCTTTGGTACCTGAACTCGAAAACGTAACGTACAATGTTTTTCTCTCTGACGACGTAATGATTTCTTCTGTATATCTCTACCTGCAGATGTGCCCCAAAGCCAACATTGAGTACTATACTAATATTTTCGAGGGATTTCCATCCTATGTTTATCAATACGCCAACAGTTATCGCTACAAAGCACTCATTCCGGCTTATTTGCTCAAACAGTATCCAATTGTCATGTGGACCGACTTGTCCGTTAGGTTCGAACCCAAAACCCCTGACGCATTTAAGGTATACTATTTTTGACCGCATAATATGAAAAATTTATGTCATTGTTTATTTTAAAAAAATTCCAAAACAGAAAGTTTAAAAAAACGAACTAAAACCGAAAATCACTTTGCAGAGCCTCATCAAATGCACTCTTGAAAAAAGCGACGTCGTAGACATAGAACTATACAAAACTACGGGCCACAATATGTTTAACGTTATTCATCCCAATACTTACGATTATTTTCCCGAAATTGATCCCGAACAGATGAGACTCGTCGAGCAAAACCAGGCATCGTTTGTCCTCTTTTTTGGAACACCAAACGGCTGGAAGCACTTCTCCAGATTTTTCAAGTGTGCGCTGGAAAAAGAATGCATGGCCCCTACCGGTTCCCTATATGCCGGACCCGGATGTGAACCGGATGTCTTCGACGACACCTTAAGATTCTTTTCTGGGTGTCATCGTTTCGAACAGTCTGTTTTGAACATGATTGCTTACATTGCATCCGGGGGTAATCGTGCGCTGTACACCATGGACACCGATGCTATTCACATTGTTAGAGGTTCTCGGTTGCATTAATTAATTTATTTGTATTTTGAATTGATGTGAGGATGCTCGAGAAAGTAAGACGTATTTTCACCAAATAAAGTACGGTCTGTCGTTTGCTTTGCTCATCCAGTCAACTTGTATTTATTTGTGCCCCCATTCTGTCCCTATTTTGTCGACGAATTGTTTTGATTCGTTGTCATGTGAAAAACAAGAATTATACCGAAACAGGCTAAAGGCTATGTGTAAAAGTGCATGCAACATGCGTTTTTTTTCAATTTGACAGCGTTTTTTTCGTTATTATACCAAATTGCGAAAAAATTTTTGTTTTGTATAATGAAGTTTTATCACATACGAACAGAAATTTTTTTTTTTTTACCAATCACATCTCGTTAAGAAAAATTGTCGTAAAAACCCCCAACTTCTGGCACGTGCTGTCATCAGTGATCACTCCAAAAATAGCATCAACAGGTTAAAAATAACATTACCACACGATATACCATCATGTGTTAGTCATTAATCACCTTTTTCGTCGCTAAACGCAACAGAAGTCAACAAGAACTTGCGTTAACAGGTCTTACTATCAGTCTCGCTACGTGTATCACAGAAGTCATAAATTTGAAATTATATTTTGTGTACGTACACAACATAGTATAAAGTAATAATGATGTGTTAAAATTGTGTGTGTTGTAAGCAATATCACATTTCTGCACGTTGTAGTACAAATTTTTACAATATCAATTTTTGAAACGTTTTGAAATATTTTAAATCATTTTGTTTCATTTATTGCATTCTTAAATATTTTAACTTTGCGATGATAACATATTTCTTACTTTGTCAACAATCTTATTTCGTTACTGTAAGAAATAAATAATTACGGGTGATGTTTGAGAATAAGCTTTGGTATAATCACTTGCCTGATTAATGCTATTTATGTTTATGTGATCTATAGCATATAAAGGTACCAATTGTAATTGTGTTGTTAAAAACGTGTATCCTACTATTTAAAATATGTTAGTTTAAAAATTTAAAAATATGTTAATCAAACTTTTTTTGTGTTTTGCTATAAAATTTCTTGTTTTAATTTCAGTATTGTAAAATTATACAATTATATTTTATCCAACTGTGATATTTTTTGGAAATCAAAATTCCAGAAAAAGTTGTTAATCAGAAAATAAACAGAATTTGTCATGTTTTAGTGACGTTTCAAATCCAAACATGTTTCCCGGCTTCCTGGTTTTACACTCTCAAATTCGTGTAAAATTGGTCTCCTTTTTTTTGATTTCGCATGATTAGATACATTCCAATGAAAAGCCAGAAGCACTGACGCATACCTGCATGCGTCGTGAAGTTATCTATAGGCATTTATTTCATTTTTTATGTACCCCAAAACCATTTTTTTACCAACAGTGAATTGAAAAAAAAAATTCAGTGCTGTGTTAAAAAAAAAACACAGCAATGAATGTAGTGTTTTTAAAATTTTTAACCGGTACCTTATTTGGTTCAAAACCGATACTTTTTTTCGTTTGACGTATTTGACCTCCGTGATTCGCACAAGGCAGAAAGCAGATGGCTACTCATGCACCCAAAGACCCCATGGGCCCTCTGCTCTACTTCACATGTCTGATCAATCATCCTGCAATTGAGTAGACATCGGTAACAAATTGTCAGTCATTGAACTTTCAACTTTGGGAGTTGTCAGTACAAATAATACTTTTCATATATTATAACGTAAAATGTTTTACGCCTCAACGTCCTTAACCCCATCACTTTGTGTTTCCGGTAAAACGCAATATAAAACACCTTCATATCCGTTCCAGTTATTATTTTATTTATTATCACCCTTTTGTGACGTGGCAGATATTACAGCGTTCTGCACTTTGTTTGATACAGATACAGTACACCAGGATTCAGTTACAGCTTGCAGGTACCAAATAGTAAGTTTGTCAATTTTTTAGGATCGTGTTAGTATAAAAACCTGTATCTTATTAAACACAGGATGTTGCCTGGTTTGGCACGTATTAAGAAAGCACAAAAAAAAGAGAAAAACGGATGAATGGCACAAATTATGAAAATATACAAAAATGTTTGCTGTTTGTAAACACGATCAAAAATTTTTAGTTCGATTTTTCAAAGAATTGTCAAAATGTATGTGTTTGTTAGCAAACAACAATTTTACTGTTCGTTTATTCCTAGTTCTAATATTTTTTGCGGAAAATTGTTTTTTATTTATTTTTATTTATTTCACCATTACCAATTAAAAAATTGTTTTATGGAATGTTTTTGTACTGCATTAAGTAAATATTTAATTCCATAAAAAATATTACAACAAATTCAATTGTTCAAAGAGTTGTTATGAAATTCTGATTGTGCATCATGTTGTCATTCCGTATTTTCCATTCTAACATGTTTTTGCCTTTTTGTTCACATATCTTTTACTTCCTTTCTAACATCAATATCACAAAAGACACATCTTAGATATTGTATATGGCGCCGCAGGTCTTCAATCGCAGTTTCTAATCCGCTTTGCCAAAGTGCGCAATTCGCACATTACAACGAAATCTTTGTATCTAAATGTCATTTTTTGCTTCCGGTAAGTAAAGGGAAGTTCTAACTGGCTTCCTCGTATTTTTATTTTAGGCAAACATTTTTTGCATACATCAGAAAATCTTGTTTTCGGCACCAGTTCAAAAAAAACTATTGGATAACTTTTTTCACCCCCGCTTTCCTCTCCCTTACAAAATTCGCCAATTTACAAACAACAAAATTATCACGCTTCATTGACATATTTTTTGCCACTTCAACAACTGCACTCTTAGATTCGCTATCCAATATCTTAGGTCTTTCCTTTCTCATGTTCACATGAATTAAAAATAGCCAACTTAATATTACCACCTACACTTTTATGTTTACGATGCTTTAGGAATTTCCAGTTCACCGATAAAGTAGCCCAACGTGTGTGACCAAAGGGTACGTGAATATGTATACATACATGCACAATGAAAAAAACATGTTGTTATTTTACTTACAAAAGACCTACATACCGTAGTACATATGTGCGTTGGTAGATAAATTGTGTCCTACCGAAAATTTATTTATTTTACACACGTTCGAGCAAACAAAATAAAATGATATCTTGTGCTGATATTCCGAGATTAGATTTCAGGGAATATTGTAAACTGTTTTGTGGAACATTCTACGGATTTAACATAGGATTGCATTTTGTAAACTTATGTAGCTAAAAAAACTGAATTTTTTTTAAATGGAATGAATTAACTTTGATTTAAAAAATTGCGTAGCGTTAAAATAAGCAACTTTGGTATCGGCAATGTTTTGATATGGGACCTTTTTTTATATTGATTTTTTCAACAGTGATCATAATGAATTTTGACCAGGGTGGCAAAATCTCCCGGGAAATTGCAACATGGGAGAAAATCTCTGGAGATTCTCCCAAAATCTTCCGGAAGACTCACTCAGCTTTCCAAAAGGCATCCAAAAATGCATTCCCCCTTAAAAAAATTAATTAACACCATAAAAATCAAAACAGCCAGTTCTGTTCCGTTTCAGCACATTGCTAACGCATTTCTGTTTACAGCAATTTATAAAAACACGGATTTTTTATTATTTGTTTCATTATTTCGTGTATAATAATTTTTTTTAAATGAATTTAAAAATCTTCCGGGAGAATTGAGAGATTCTCTCGCTTTGCCACCCTGATTTTGACTTGCAGCTTGCAAATAAATTCAAGTTCCATGAATTCAATTATGAGTTTTACTTCTTTTTTTGCATGCACTTTTAGCACAGTGCACCAAAAGTTATCAAATTATCTCAACACAGTAAAATATACTGCAGACACACAAGTACTCAATTAATGTTCATAAATCGTCAAATGCGCAATAATTGGAATCGTAGTTCATGACTACAAGATCGTGATTAAAATGTGCAAAACTTAAAAAAATATTTCTATTGCACCTTTTCTGCAAATTTGAAAAGTTTTTAACTGCGCTTTTTCAACTTGTTTATGTCACAAATCGTGCTTAAAAAAATAATGATTTCCAAATACAGCTTATCTATTAAATACCTTCGAAGGTGTTTCCTGACGTTAACAACAAAAAACATACAAGCTTGTTGTATCGTGTCTTATTTGTGTCCATTTCCTTTTGAGAATCATCATAAATAAATCTTTGGCAGCTTATTTATGCTCAACGTGTGTTTCACAAAAAAATACTTTGAGCCAAGCCTTTTTGTAGTATACGGTACTTTGTGTCTTCCATCAATAAAATAAATTATGGAAAGTACATCATTAGTATGTATGTGTGTCTTTCAAGAGTACAACGTATTCTTGCGTGAGAGCCATAAAAGTGGGAGGGGGTATTAAAATAGGTTTTATCAAATAAATATTATTTATTAACAGTCAATGTTTTAAAAAAAACATTTTGCCCAGTAACCTGGAATAGCGTAAAAAATATTTTTTTTGTTTCAGTTAAAAAATGTTTTTTTTTTTTAATTTTCAAAAAATATTATATTTATTTTTTCCTATAGTTGAGAATGTGCACACAAAAAAAAAGAAAGACAACTTGCAGCACCGCCCTTTGCCCTATTAGGAGTCCTGTCGCACAATTTTCCTTTTTGAAAAAAGTTTGTTTTGTTTTGCTACTAATATAAATAATAATGTTGCTTAAAAAACGCTTCAAGGAATTAAAAATGTATGCATCATGCGCAAATAATAAAATATAAGTAATTAAAGAAAGAACGAAAAGATACACTTGATAAATTTAGCACGTTCATTCTATTTATTATATACGTACATGAAAGCGAATTACAAGACAAACAAAACACATTTTTATATAATCTGTACTAACTAGTATTAAGATTTCTATATTATAATTTTTTCTAATCATTTAATATTTATATTTCTTCTGAAGTAAAAAAAACATTTTTTGCCACAAGTTTTGAGCGGGTTGTTGAATTTCAATTAGACCTTAGTAACTATCTAAAAAATTAGCAGAAAAGTACAGCTTATTGTGTTTTGCGGTGATTTCAAACAGAATAAGGAAGACACTTTTAATTGCAGAAATTTTTACATTTGAAGTATATTTAATTACCTCCCTTGTATTACCCAAGGTCTGTTATCTATGAGTTTATAGACTCTATAAATTTTATAGAGCAGTTATAGCCAAACATACTATGTTTTAGATAGCGAACAAGCTATATAGACATGAAAAAAATTTGCAAAAAAATTCTTCTCTATATAGAGAAGAGAGTTAGCTATAAAAAAATAGCTAAACGGGAATAAAGTTATGACAAAACGTTTTGGCAATCCGTCTTTAATTTACCTGAAAATAATTTGCATTTCATGAAATTACTTCAACTGTTATCAAAAAAAATTCAGTGTGACTTCATTTCGTGATTTTGTGTCGCAACGTAAGTGTTTGTGGGGTGCGGAATTCTATTTTTTTCAGTTTTTGCCGGCAAAAACTGAAGATCTACTGCGAGGATGCTGGATGCGACAAATATCAGAGCTATGTTTTGGAGTTTTCGAGTGTTACGGCCTAACATCCGTTAAACATCGCCTATCATATACTTTTCACAAATCTATTTATAAAAAAATTGTATCCGATTTGGTGCGTTCGAAACAGAGGAAATAAATGTAAAGGGAAAAAGTCAAAAAAATAGGTCTGGAAAAGGATCTGGAAAAAATCAAAAGCAACACAACTCCACGTGGCGAATCTGCCACGATCGCAAAACACTGTAATATGCAAATTTGAAGTATTTGAGGATGAAAGCCATTTTTTTACAGATAACACGCTTTAGCTATATAGACAAGGTGAACATTTGCATCATTTTGTTGTCTATATAGACAAGAGTGTTAGCTAAAATATAGTATAAATTTCTCTATTTCTGCTCTATAAAGCGTCTATAATTTGTCTATAAATCGCTTTATAGATTACCTTGGGAATTGTCAGCTGTAAAGCATGTAAATTATTTTTAGAAATTTCCGGTTGCAATAGCTCATTTGTTTCAACGCGCCGCCGTATAAGTACAACTTTCAGATCAACTTTGTCTGTGTGGTTGCAGTAAAATGGTATTTTAATGCAAGATATATATTTTTTTTTGTTTTTACTCAAATCAATCTTCAAATTATTGCTTTAAAAATGTAAAAAATTGCAGAACATTAAAAAAAAGTTTATTTGAGTTGCACAAATGCAGTCCATTGCGCTTATGTTTGCAAAAGTACGTATAAATTTTTTTCGTTGTCTGCATCTTGTTTTTTTGTCGTTGTTGCCCTCAACTTTCGCAGTCTTTTGTGCGTCAAAAGCTTGTTCACCGTTTTTCTAAACTTTTGAGTACTTCACAAGTATATCTTCGGTGATCAATCGCTTAACCACCACACTTGTGAAATAAATAAAAATCTTGAACTTTGAACCAATTATTGAACTTTTTTTATCCCGCTTTGAAATCGCTTTTCAATTTTCGCTCGTTTCAAGAAAATAAAAATTTTGCTTTTTTAATGGAGTTTCTTGTTAAAAAAAAGACCTGCAACAAAGAAAAAAAGAAAGAGGTAGGGTTACAGCAACGAAGGCGCTGGCGATGACGCCAACGCCGTCGAGGCTGACTGAAAGCCAGGAGAAAAAGCGAAACTTGACCCCCAGCCACGCGTAGTCTGTCGTCTGTCGACGTCGTTATCGTCGTCGACGTTTCCTTTGCGTACTTTCTCCTTTCCAACTTTTTTCTTCTTCGTTTTCATCTTCATTGACAAAGAAACACAAAAAAGAGACACGCGACAAGCCATAAGCTTTCTTTTTTCCATGCCATGAGCTCGTCAACCGGAGGCTACGTAGATGACATCAGTCGTCCATGTACTCCTCTGGCCATCTTCTCACCACATTTTTCCTCCCCTTACAAAAATACCATTTTTTTCTTTAAAATTATCTAAAAACAGAACTTTTTATACAAAATACCAAAAAATAATCTCTAAAACGCTATAAATAACGAATAGCGAACAACCGCAATAATTAATTAAAAATAGTCACGCCAATGTACTTGAAGCGCCGCCTGATCCATGCCTGCATCTTGCCATCGGTGTTGTACGGCTGTGAAACCTGGGCGCTGACAGAAACGGCAAGATCTACGTTGCGCAATGCTCAACACCGAGTCGAACGAGCCATCCTCGGGCTGCGACGGTCTGACAAAGTCCGAAACAAAATCATCCGACGAAGAACAAAACTCAAAGACTGGGTGAAGGAAGCGGAACGCCGAAAATGGACATACGCGCGAAAGCTCCTGGAGGCAGACGAAAACAGATGGGCCCGACGACTGACCTTGTGGATACCACAAGGAAAACGACCCGTGGGACACCCTTCCTTACGATGGGCCGATTCGCTCAACTCGGTGTTCAACAAGACGAAAAACAGACCACAACGACGAGGGGAAGAAGAAATCGCGACCAAAACGAATCGAGACATTTACGCCTACGTGGACGTCATTTGTGCCTCCTAACATCTGGTCTAATGATAACTAACCACTGAGTAATGGTGAAATAAATAAAATAATAAAGTCTCGACAAGTCTTCGCATTTCAACGTGCCGTCGTGAAAAGAAATGTATAGATAAAGTGTCAAAAGGTCAAATGTTGTTTACGATGTTTTGTACTTAATTTAGTTGCCAAAGCGTGTAAAAATAACTTTTTTCCGTTTTCTGCATATTCCTTTATTAAAATTTTATTGCTTGTCAACTTCATTATTTCTTACCTGCTGTTTATATTCTGCCAAAAACTTGTGAATCCCTTCCTTTTTTTGCTGACTCAATGTCAATAGTCTGCAAAAAAATTTGAACTGACTAGCAAATTTTGTCATACCCGTGTGCTGTCAGTTTTCATTGTGCCATATGTTTTTTTTTGCTGACGTGAATACGTGACATCAATCTTAAACTTGATGTTAACTTTTTTGTGCTCATTTTTTTTAACTTTTTTAAAAAAGTTTTAAAAAACTTGAGAATAAAAAAATAAAACCAAAATAAAGTGCTCAAGTTTTATTTTTGTAAAAATAAAACCGAAAAACGCAATTTTTTTAGGAAACGCTACTACAATTGTTCATTTTTTTTGTATTTAAGTTTAGGAACAAACAAAAAAAACACGATTAACAAATTTTTTTGACCGTGCTCTTTTTTGGATAATAAATGTGCCCTCTGGAAACTCTCTATGGAAATAAATAGGCATTTTCGTGATTCCTATGGTGTTCGACAGTTTTGCATTTCGAATGTCACATTTTTGGCCAAGTTTTGACTTCTGAGCGCTCATAAGTTTGAAAACTATGGATTTCAACTTTTTTCTTTACTCAAGTTTTTGTAAAAAAATAAAATAATGCCTGCAACGTAATTTAATTTTTATGTGTCAAACATTCACAATTCCTAATTCCTCATCGAAGCAGTTTGCATGCACAGTTTGCAGGCAGCTGTCAATCAGTCCCATTACATTACCGCTCACAAGTCCGCCTTACCGCAACCTAATATGTTTTTTGTCTATTGTTGAACGTTTCAAACAAACTCTTTTGCTTGTTCAAGTGACGCGATTGTTGTACCTTCATCGTGGTGAATGGCGTTGCCCTCGGGGCGTTGTCTGACGGGTGGCAGCCTCCATCAAGGCAGCCTAGGATTGTGTATCGCATTGCAAGAGAAAACCAACAAGAAAACAACTCCCTGCTATCATTTATCTCCTGTTTTGCTGTTTTTTTGGTTTTGTAAAAATCTTATAATACACATCGTCTTTTTTTGAAACAGTGGCCCCAGACACATCCTAAATTTTTCTTGTTGCAAAGGGCAGAAAAAATTAAATTTTGTTTGTTCATGTCATTTTCATGGATTTTTTGTTTTGACATGGCAAAACAAATAGTCCTTTGTACGAACGAACTTTTTATGTTTAACGGATACCCGTTCTATACCGAAATTTTTTTTATGTAAATTGTTTTTATTTTGAACAATTTTTTTATATATTGAAATAAAAATTTTAATTCGGTTAATGTTTTTTCAATAAAAAACTTTTTTATTCAATTAGTAAGATCGACAAAAAAAATTTGCATTGAAAAATTTCACACTTTTTACAATATTTTACTTATTTTTTTCAAAATTATAAAAAACCCTGCAAACACTTTTCACTTCCGTTTTTCATGCACACAAAAAATGTATGCTTGCATACCACACTACACCACCTACTTCCCCCCTCCTCTCTCCGTTCACTTCCTTTCTTGGCAGTCCGTTAGTTAAGAAAACCAACGTTGTGGCTTCGTTTGACGTACTTCCTCCGGCCAATTTTTTTTCAGCATTCATATTTATTTCCTTCTGAAGGGCCAGTCGACAAAAATTTTGACACTTTGGAAAATTAATTGATTACTTTTTTTACCAAAGGCGTTGGTTGTTTATCAGCTGACTGGGAGATGTCAAGTATTCGGCGTACTGTAATCAAGGTAAACTATAGTTGATGCATCAGTCAATCGATCAATTCGGTGATGATACCGCAAAACAAAAAAATATAAAATTCCATAGCCTTTAGGTGCTGGTAGAGAACATGCATCCATGTTTCAGTCGCGACTGAAGATGTCGCGCACCATCAATGACAATGACGGATTACGCTATCACTGCGACGTGTGATTTGTTCTGGTGTTATCAGTTTATCATTTATCATCTCTTTTTTTGCTCCCTTGTAGGCCAGTTTTGGGTTTTTTACACCAAGAAATTTTTTTAACGGATAATCAAAAAAAAATTGCTGATGTAGAAAAAATTTTTTTTACCAAGGTCAACTTCAATACTTCATTTCTTGGCTCGATATCAGTTTTATGTCATTCCCAAACAATTTTAAACACCAAGGCAATTTGATCTCTATTAAAGCTGTAGCCAACAGTCATGAATAATTGGCGCGTGTGAGTGTTTGTGTGTATATAATATAACGTAAATGTCCGGTGTTTATGTTTATTCAATAGTTTCACCCAAACCGATGCAATGATACGAGAAATGCAAGTAGACAGAACGCGATTGAATTGATAGATAGGCAGAGATAACGATAATCAAAATTGAATTTCCTTTGGTGATGTGGTTTAATTTTTGTCAGCGCGATATCGGCAGTAACCATCGATTTGCTGATTTAATTTTTTTATCCTGTTTAGCTCGTTTTTAAAGATTAGATTATTTTTTGAAGTATTTCTTTTTTGTGATGATTTTGGTAACTTTTGACTTTACGTTTTTTTCTGTACAGTTTCTGATGTTTTGAAGTTTTTGTTTTTTAATTTTGTAAAAATTCAAAAGATCGTACCCTTTGATAGATTTTCACAAACAATTTAAAAATTCACACATCTTTTGATTATTCATCTTGCGCTCGCATTTATCAAGGAGTCATCAATGACTCAACTACAGTCGACTCATGAATCAACTGACCAGATGAGTCTGCTTTTTTTTATTTACTCTTCAGATTTCAAAATAAAAACCATGGCGCACTGACCTTCAATGCTCCGAGCTTATCACGTTGATCCCAGATGGCAAAAAGCCGGCTTTTTTTTAACACCAATTAACTAACTGCTAAGTGTCTGCTAACTAAGTGTCTCGCCATCAGACTCTCCTTTACACATGCTATTAGGCCAAGCCTAGACGTTCGTTCCGTCCATCAAACCCTCTCTCTCCCGGGCCGTGAAAGCACCGACGATGACGACAACGACGAGGACAACGACGATGCAGCCAGCCAAGGACAACGTGTTTATTTACTCAGGAGGAGGCAAAGACACCGTCCAGCCAACCACAAATATCTACAAACCCCTCCTGTCCCTGTCCCCTTTAGGCGGTGAGGGGCTTGCGCGTTCGTCGACGAGAAGACCATCGTTGAACACGAGACAGACGAGACCGCTTCGATTGATTCAATAATACCAACGGTCTCGGTCGGCCTGTAGAACTCCTTTTTTTCCTCGTCTGTCTGTTCGTCGTTTTTTTGTGGATTGTCCCCCCTCTTATCCACTTAAGCCAAACAAGGGGGACAAAAAAGTCTGGGTAATCCCTTTGCATTGCTACATTTTCTATCTCCTCGGAAGACTTGCACATAAATTGTTAGTCAGAACTACAAAAGTCAATGCAAAACACTAAATATTTTTTCTATCGTATTCAATATTGCTCGCAGACATCATCAGTTACGAAAAAACACACCATACGTTGTCAGGACAGGTGATGACTGATTTATTTGATACTAACAAATACGGAGAAATAAATTTACGATCGCACATTGATTACGTCATTAATGTATAAAAAAGTGGGAGTGTATGTTTCTTCATGGGTTCACTGTCAGTGGGTCTCTGAACTTTCTTCCGTACTTTACATTTGTCTTCTACCTGACTGCTACCTGGTCTACAGGAAATTAATGAATATGATGTCTTCTATCCGGCTTCTAAGATGATTTTTGAGTCTTTACAGAACCGTTACAAAGCCCAAAGCCTTTAATACCTCTCGCGGATAAAATCACGTATGCTACCTTTCACGTCATTCTTATCCTTCCAAAACTATGTAACTAGAAATTCTTTGCTTTGTTTCTTTCACGTTTGATACACGTGCTTTCTGCGACGGCACAGCTTCCTGCGTCACGGCTTGTTTTGTTTATCAAGGCCTGCAAGGCATATTTATGCGCGTGAATACTTGCTTCTCTTTTCTGAACACCCCCGCCCCTCGTCCTGTACTCATGTCAGCGTTGCGCATAATCCTAGGCGCAAGTGCGAACAAATTCGACTACAATCATTTTTTTGATCGCATTCACGTCTACGTGAGGACAAAAATTCAATTCATCCGGTGATCGACTAGCATGTTTTCCCTATACACACAAACCCGCGTAGAATAGAATCAATTCAGCATTCGTCTGCAATTCAAATATGTATGTATTACTATTCAAAAAGTAGTTTTAGTGTCGCAAACATTGATTGTGCAACACACAAGCAAGCAGTCTCTGCCTGGTCCTACCTCTTCTTCTTCTTATTCTTCTTCTTCTTCTTCATCGTCTTCGTTGTGGTCTGCTTCTACGTTGTCCGACAGTTTCCACTTTGTGGCCACACGGCGCACATGTAGATTGTACGCGTTTGAAACTTTGGCTATTTTTTACACGTACTACATACGTTTGTTTGTTTGTCCGGCTATCTCACGTCTCTTTCTGCTTTGGCAGCGAGCGGCCAAGTCCCGTCTAAGCGAACGAGGGAGAGCGAAAAAAAAGAAGAACACACGCAAAAGACCTTACTGTGTCGTCCTTATCCCCTCATCTAGGACTCATAAGCAGAGAGGGGGTCGCAGCCGAATCCAAGCCGAGCCGCTAGCTAGCCTAGTAGCCTCGAGGCTTGAGATTCACTTGTGCGTCCGCCCGACGTTTTTCTTTTTTTCTCTTTCTCGTCAAAGTCTTGGGGGGGGGGGCTCGTGGTGAAGTGAACTATTGACGGCGAGCTGGCTGCAGCGGAGAAGAGAGGGGGGGGGGGTGTCCGTTAAAAAGAAAGCCACTAGCAATATGCATATATCTTCATACCACACAACTGCACGCTCGGCTCGCGTGTGCTCACGTGGACACCCTTTACCCTACCGCTTGCCTAACTGCCCGGCTTGTCGACGTCGGACGACTGCTAACTAGCTAGCTGTTTCACTGCTAGGCCCTATCCCATCTCACATGCTGACAAAAAAAAAAGACTGAAACAAACCCATTTCAAATCTTTTGTGCTCTAACAAAAATTATTTTATTTACCTCCAAGCAGTGAGCTTCCGGAAAGAAAGAAGATATCCTGTATCTTTTGTGCTACCGTTTCTAATCCCCTCCTTCATTCTCCAAGACGTCTTAATTTTCTTTTTTTTTCTTCATTCAAAAAAATATTTTTATCTCGTTCACGCAGGAATAACTAAATTGCTGTTGCCGGCTCTCGCTTTTGTTTTTTTATGCGGGATATATTTTTTGTTTTCCCCTCCTCCCTTTAGACTGACTTTGCTGCTGACATCACAACGCGCTCATGCCTTCATGCCACTTGCCCTTTTGAGGGTTGGGACTCGGCCTCGGACTCGGGACTCGGCGCGTTGTTTTTTTTGTGCCTTTCTTTGCAACTTACAATTCACAAACTGGCTATAAACATACTTTGACACTGCTGAAAGCTGTCGTATACGTCGACGACCTCAGCGACCTCGGCAGCCTTGGCATTCTGACATCATGTTTTAAATATTAACAATGACTTCTTCTAAAGTGTTGCTGCTACATTGTTTTCTTTGTTCCCGTGTTTATAGACCAAAAGTTAATGACAAACTGTTTTTTTGTTGTCGCAAAGTCAAAAAAAGGGAGTGTCTGGAGACAAATTTTTTAGTGTTTTTTTGGGCAAAAAGGTTCAACCTGACATGCTAATAACACCTTAAATTGAGAGCATTACCCTCCCCCCCGCCCCTATACGAATTTCCAAATATCCTGCATTACATCATTTTTTTGCATCTCTAAACACCAAAGTTCAATAAATTCAAGTGTGTGTTTTCACCCCATTTTGTGTGTCCCTGTCCGACCCCCGCAAAATTATTCGTATTTGGTGCGGGTGTGTAGTGTACTTTTTTCACAAAGGCTACCGTGACTTTGAGCAAACAAAGTGGAAAACGATCTAATTTAATATTATAATTAAAATTGAAGCATTAGAAATTTTTTTAGCAAAAAAAACAGCTTGTGGCTTGGCTTCGGTTGAGTTTGATAAAAAAAATCCTTCCTCTTCTTTGTTTCTGTTTCAAGTCCGTTTGCTCCGGAAACGGAACTAATTTTATGTTAGAGGGAAACATTAGCTTCCTACGTCAAAGTTACATGGTGTTCTAAGTTTCTTATTCGTTCGACTGCGTGTTCAACTGTGTTCACGTAAATGAAGTCCTGTTGACTTAGAATTTTTTTAAATAAATGTTTTTTATTTGAAAATACACCTTTTTTTTCAAATCAAGTTCAAAATTATTTTGATATCCTGTTTAGCATGCACAATTATACTTTTTCCTTTTATTGCTTCAAAATATCAAATATACCAAAAATGCTTACCCAAACAAATTTTTTCTATTTCTAGTTTTTGAGCGTAAAAATACATTCCACGTTCTATCTTTAGGCTGTTAGTGGTTATCAATGGCTTCCGGACGCGTCTAAGAATCGTTGATAACGATAAGCTAGGTGCCGGCACTGTACAATTTTAGGGGTCATGCATAGTCTCGGGACGATTCTTATCTGTTGTCCAAGGCTGTGTAAAAAAGTTAACGTTTTTGGACTTTCTTTCGCGTATCTTGGACGTGGTTCATTTTTTTACTAGAAAATCATTTTTGCTAAAGAACTGAAATCATTAGCAAAAATTTGGCAAAAAGATGACACACCAGCAAATAATAGTACCTCGCGTTTTTGTAATGGTCATTCGTAATCATATCACACTGCGTTCTATGATGTCACCTATCTCCTTTTTCCTTCCCATCCACCGCTCTCTGTCACCCTCAACCAATCCAACCGCCTCTTGTATAAACACTGCTAATGTTGGTAGTACTACTAAATAATATTTATCCTAAGGGTTAGTTTGTTGTCCAACCACCACCACCACCCATCCTCGCTATCTATGCAAGCAGCTAGCTAGCCTGTGAGTGTCCCACTGTGAGTGGCCATCACCTTATTTTACTTTTTCTATCGTCATAAGATAAAAGTCTGGATCATTCAAAATTAAATAAAATTTACTTTTTTTAAGTTTGGCGTTGAGCGACGTGCGCCAAAAATTTTTTGAAACACGCAATTCACACAACGCCAAGGTTTTTCCCGCCCCTTCATTTTTATCCTATTTTTGCTGCTTCTCACGCGATCAAACCGTATCAAATTGCATACATTTTCCTTCCTTCTCGACCAATAAAATGCTTTTAGTCCAGTCAGAACCTTGTTACATCGAATACTTTTTTTTCAAAACTGCATACAAGATCCGTTGTACCATTATTCTTCTTCTTTACATTATTTTTCTTTCTACCCTTTAAGAGGGAGTCTGCGACAGGATTTAGGAATAAGGTGAAGGCGACGGAACAGCTATTTTATGACGACAAATGTTTTGTGCCCAAGTTGTAAGGGACCATGGGTAAGGTCTAAATCCGGGATATTAGATTTTTCTGATGCCGGATTCTGAAGTGGCAGCTTCTGAAAGTTCACCACCCCTGATTTTTCAAGTCGCTTCATGGTTGAGGCAAAAATCTGATATTTTGGATACGGGGGTTTCTTGGCACGGGAAATCGATTGGCGTACTCAGATTTTTCAAAAAACATCTGGTTTTCCTGTAATTATCGATTTTTGTCAATTAACGTTACTTTATGGCCTCTGGTAATTTTAAAAAAAAGTTCCGTTTTGTACAGACCCTTTTATCTTGTAGCCCGTCTTTTTCTGTGTCGGATAAGCTCAAAAAATAAAAAAAAGGAGGGATACCAGAAGGCCATATCCGTGGTTTTCCGTCGCGCACTCGAGTAAAAAGCGCGCGCACAGTCTCTTTTTCGCTTCGCTGGACAAAAAAGTGATGCGCGCGCACGTAACAGGAGTCAACTTTGAAAAATTGCCCTGAAGCTAGTTTTTGCTTTGAATGCTTGTGGTCATTTTGTTTGGTTTGGGCATGTCCCAAAGATTGTTTTTGGCCACTTTTCTCTTTGATCGGTTAATTTTGCGCAGTGCTACCGGCGACAAAAGAAACATGAACTTTCAAATGCCGTATCTGATCGGAAATTTATGCAATAAAGAGCACAAGTAGCTTAAAACAATCTTTGGGACATGCCCAAACCAAACAAAATGACCGCAAGCATTCAAAGCAAAAACTAGCTTCAGGGCAATTTTTCAAAGTTGACTCCTGTTACGTGCGCGCGCATCACTTTTTTGTCCAGCGAAGCGAAAAAGAGACTGTGCGCGCGCTTTTTACTCGAGTGCGCGACGGAAAACCACGGATATGGCCTTCTGGTATCCCTCCTTTTTTTTATTTTTTGAGCTTATCCGACACAGAAAAAGACGGGCTACAAGATAAAAGGGTCTGTACAAAACGGAACTTTTTTTTAAAATTACCAGAGGCCATAAAGTAACGTTAATTGACAAAAATCGATAATTACAGGAAAACCAGATGTTTTTTGAAAAATCTGAGTACGCCAATCGATTTCCCGTGCCAAGAAACCCCCGTATCCAAAATATCAGATTTTTGCCTCAACCATGAAGCGACTTGAAAAATCAGGGGTGGTGAACTTTCAGAAGCTGCCACTTCAGAATCCGGCATCAGAAAAATCTAATATCCCGGATTTAGACCTTACCCATGGTCCCTTACAACTTGGGCACAAAACATTTGTCGTCATAAAATAGCTGTTCCGTCGAAACTAAATCCTGTCGCAGACTCCCTCTTAAAAACGTCAACGACCAAGACTACGATTACGTTTTCAGTCGATTTGTTCGTTGTCGGGTCGGTTGACGACTTTTTGACTACGACTTGGACTTCTGTTTAATTCATCGATGATGCTGGGCTGACGACATTGACTAGGGAGGGGGTACTCGGCCGAGAGAGAAAGAGACCAGTTTCAAACACCGACTTAGTTCGACACTCGGAAAAAAAACTACTTGTTCGAGTGTTTTAGAATTTTTTTGTCAGCAGTGCAAGCACTGTTGTTTCAGAGGTTTTTGTGCAAGCAAAAAACGTTGTTGAACGAAAAAAAATGTTTTCCCCAGTGGCAGTATTTTGTACCATTAGGGAGTTTTTTGCTTTTTTTCTCAAACGCTTGCCTTCTCGGACTCGTCGCTTTCCTTCTCCTCCTATCAGTATCATCACGCGCATCACCCCCTCCCCTCCCTACGCATTCAGGCAGCGTGCGTGTTTGTGTTTGAATGATACGCTGGGTAGTATACGTAGTAGCCATACAAACTACCATCCACTATACAACTATTATACTATCTATCATACCACCTCCCCCCTACCCAAAAAAAATTAACTAACTGAATATTTATACGAGTACCGATAGACATCAGAGAGCAACCACAACCACAACCACAGCCCTGCCACCTCTCGCGTACTCATGTGCTAGTTAGTTAGCGCCTCGTGGCCGAGGTCCGCCTGGCCGCAGCTGCGGCCAGGCGGACCACTGCTACACCACTACACCACTGCGGCGCGCAGTGGTGTAGTATCTAGTAGTTAGTCGCAGTTATGAGCTGAGTGAGAAAAAAGAGGAAAAAATAAAGTGAGAGCCGCCGCACTAACTGCGCTGTTGTGTTGTGTTGTGTCCTCTCCCAGGCCAGGCGAGGCCGAGACGGGCCCTTAGGCTGTTGTCTTTTATTTTTACACGCAGAGAAATCAATAGCAGTGGTAGTGCTGCTGCGTAGGGGGGGATGCCTCCATCAGCAGGCAGCCGAAGCAACAAACAAACCATTGGGTTTTCCGTATCACATTCACACCATTTTTTATTACTATTTGATTCTTTTTTAACTGTCGGACTATTTTTTAGTTGGTTTGACTTTTTTTTTTGACGCGGATGGTGGTCGTTTTTTTCTTTTTTAGTAAAACGTTCAATTTTTATTAAATTACGGACTTTTTTAAAAATATTTTGAAACATAAAAATTAGTGCTTGGAATTAAAAGAAGCCATTATTATAATTTCCTACCCCCAAAAGTGTATTTCCTGTTTACATATACACGTATTTATCTCGTATCACAAAAAAACATTTTATAAACTTGCTTAAACTTTCTTTATCCATCGTGCATCATTCACATCACATCACGCCTGCTGCTTTTTTCCGGTCTCATACGACAACTAACTTTTCTGCTCTTCACATCTCTATTTTCTTCTTCTTTTTTTGCCCATTTTTTCTTTTTACCCCTGAAAAAGACGCCAAACGTCACCAAAAACAACAACACTCATCATTCTCAATCTTCCATTATCCCCACCTCTGGTCTTTAGTTTTTTTACCAAACTTTTTTTTTTCTGTCTGTCCATTCAGCAAATGAAATACGATGATGACCAAATATCATTTTTTTATTTACATATTTGTTTTTTACCGTTTCAGACGCTTTCAACACCCAGCTAATCATTTTTTATTTCATTAAATTTTTTATTAATGTCACAGTTTGTTGCCGATTAGCAATTTACCTAAAGCTTTCAAAAATCCTCCTCAATGGCTTGCAGAAGACAAGCAATTAATAACGTAAGAATTATATAATTGCCTGTTAATTATGATAACTTAATCTCAATATAATACCACGAGACAATGAATTCTCTAATCACCTTTTTTCATTATTTTTAATTTTTAATAAAAATTGCAAAATCATCTATTTTTCTCGCTAAACCAACACCATTTGCGGTAACCAGACTTTTACGATGCCGATTCTCGACTTTGTTATTTTTTATGAACTTCATGTCAACAACAAAATTACAATAATTTTTTATCACCGTTTATTTTTGTTTATCTGTTGTTTATTTTTTTGTTATCAAAAAAAATCTTCAGTCTCTTCTGTATCCCACAGACAAGCCAACTGGTATCAATAAGATAGTGTGAATTCTATTCATTTTTTATCCAGGGGAAGTCAACAATAGTTTTTTTGACGTCCGATTTTTTTTAGTTTGTACTTTTACAAAAAATAAGAATTTTGTATCTATTCACAGCATTTTTTCTTGTTGTGTGGCAATATGCTAAATACGTTTATGTTTTTTTCTGTGTTGCATTGCTGCTGTTGGTTACTAAGTTTATATATCCGTCGGATATCAAGTTGTGCGAAATTTTTTTTTGTTTTTGAAGGTTGTATTTTTGTTAAAAATACAATTTAAAAAATCTGTTTTTTCAAAATTGGTTTTACCAGCACAAAAAAAAACTTTCGGAGTGAAAATCTTGTTAATATTCAATTTGCATTGTTTTCCAGACCAGAAATGTTTTTATCCACAGTTCATCGGGCTCAGCCCGACCTCTTTGACACCTTTAGTGCTGTTATCACCCGTTGTTTTCCCATATTTTTCTTTGTCACACTTTTTGACAAAGAAATAATTATAACAGTTGTCACATTATTTTGTTATAATTATACAAAATAATTATAACAGTTGTCACATCAACTTCCTGTTACAGTATTATCCTTCAATCCTTCTATCATTTTCCTTACCTGTGAGAAACCTAATCCCCTCCCGTACGTTTCCTTTCATCTTTTGTGCCCGTGCCTTGATTACTTGCTTCTTCTCTTTCTTTTTTGTACTCATAGCTTAGAAGCACGGCAAAAAACAGAGAAAAAAGAGAGAGACCAAAATCCGCACTTTTATTCATCCATATCCACATGATTAACAGCTGATGACCATAAATTGCTTTGTACCCTACCTAGAGATACATATTTAGTATTTCTATGGCTGCCAATCCTACAAAAAGCACGAAAATAGATTTTTTCCAGCCTTTAACCCCATCCAATTGCAACAAAAAACTTTTCATGCGTGTATTGCCTGCCTTGGCGAGCTGGCTCGCACACCTACAAAATGCTACGCATTTTAAATAAAACTCGTGCTTTTTTTTTTACTCTGTGCAAAAAATAATATACACTATGTATGTATAATTGTTGTCGCGTTTCACTTTTTTTTCTTGCGTGTACGTAATCCCTCGCGCCTGCACACAAACGCACGAGTTTTTTTATAACACTTGAATTTTCTATTTTTTCTTTGCAGGGAGCCAGCAGCAAACTCTGACTCTCCACGGGACTACTGCCTGTGCTATCTACGGCATTGCCCATACACACAAACAGACAGAAACAGACAGAAAAGCTATTGACGACAACGTTTATTCGTTTTTTTTTCTCGGAACGCTCAACACATTTCGTCGTCGTCGTCATCATCAACTTCGACTGTTTGTTATTTCTCAGAAATTAAATAATTGGCGTCGGTGAACAGAACATCAGGCACCAATTGTCATAATACTGGATACGCTTCTTGTACAAGTATTACAAAATTCATTCTCAACCTGACTTTTTTTGCTCTTATAACTTTGCCTTGTGTGGCATAGTATTTTACTCAGAACTTGTCAAAAATTGAGCAACATCGTGCGTCACCCAGCCAGGTGGCAGGAATAGCAGACGTGTACCCGACAACAACATTGCCACCGCCTTCCTTCTTTGCACCATCACCACAGATACAGAATCATCATTCACCGTATCAGCAACAACAACAGGGCCTGCAATTGTTAGATCACCAACAACAGCAACAGGACCAGCAGCATCTAGCTCAGAGTCATCATCATCAATTTCATAATCTAGATTTACCTGGACAACAGTTTAATAGGTCGTCGCATACGCTACACCCTCCACACAGTCAGCAGCGTAGGTCATCGCTGACGACTCTCGGTCACGAGTATTCGTCTTCTTCGTACTATCCTGTTCATCAGTCGCAGCTTCAACATCAACCCCAGCAGCAGCAACAGCAACAACAGCATCCCCAACAGCAACAACAGCCCCAGCAAGGCCATCACTCGCTTCACCGACACTCGCTACCCCATATTCATCAGAATTTCGTTAGCTATCAGCAGCTAGAGCGTCTTCAACAGCAGCACCAGCAGCACCTACAGCAACAACAGCAGCAGCAACATCAGTCGGGAGCATCGACCCCCACGTTATCGACACCGACTCCCAACAGCAACGGGGGCAGTCATAACAACAACACTAATAATAATAATAATAACATCAAGAAAAACTCATCGTCTTCGGTAGCCGGTGCAGCAGGTACAACACATACAACAACTCCTAGGAAACGAATGGGACGTAAGAAGATACAAATTACGCGTATTCAAGATGAACGCAATCGACAGGTTTGTAAAAAAATTTCTAAATTTAAATTTTTTTAAATTTTTTAAAATTAAAAATTTTTTTTTTAAAGAACAACACCAAATTTTATTTAAAAAAAATGTTTTCTCGTGTTTTTTTTAATATTTTTTTTTTGATTTTTTAAATTGTTCTCCACGTTGTGATTCACTTGCAGAAAAATTTTATTAGAAGTCAAAATTTATTTCTTTTTACGAAACTTATTTATGCAACATGCGTCATTTTAACCCTGAAACCTTGCAGGTAACCTTCACGAAGCGAAAATTCGGCCTCATGAAGAAGGCGTACGAGCTTAGCGTGCTCTGTGACTGCGAAATCGCGCTTATCATCTTCAACAGCACGAATCGCCTCTTCCAGTACGCGAGCACCGACATGGATCGCGTCCTACTCAAGTACACCGAGTACAATGATCCACACGAGAGCCGGACCAATTCCGACATCATGGAAGCCCTCCAGCGAAAGGAGAACGGCCGACACGGTGGCGGCGGTGACTCCGATGATGACTCTCCGGGGCCATCCACATCCCCTCCAACCGGGGGCGGAGCCGGGGGCCCCAACGGTGGTTCCGGTTCTTCCGGCGGCGGTTCTGTCGGCGGTGGTGGGGGAAGTGTGTCTTCACCTGCCGGTGCCCCCGGCGGTGGGGGGTACGGCTCGACGAATGGAACAACTTCTGCGGCGCAGCTTCAACAGCATGGGGACTTCAACGGGGTAGCTGCCCAGTTGTTCAACAATCCCTTCTTGGGCAATCCTTACAATGTTATTGTCGGTGCCGCTGCGGCAAGTCGCCCCGGGGTAGGGGGTGGGGGTGGCAAGCAACAACCCTCACAAATTCACCAAGACTTTCCCTCGACGTCCGCATCCTTTTTCTCGACCCCGACTCCTCCGCTCCAGCAGAATGGAAGACTTCAACAAAATGTGGGGCCGCCCGGGGGGTCGCCTCCTATGCAATCGCTCCACCACCCCCACCAACGTCCCGCAAGCACGGCAGGCATGATGCAGCAGCTGCAGAATGGCTCTGTGCCTCCGATGCCGCCTTTACACGCCCTCCCGCCCCAGTCCCTGACCCCTCAACCCCAAATGCAACTTGACGGTGGCCCGCCATCGAGACAACAACAACAGCAGCAGCAGAATGTCCCTTTAGGCCAGCACATACTCCGAGGATGGCCACCTGGGATGGACGACAACGCAGCCAAGTACCTCAAGATTGAACCCCAAACTCCTCCCGAAAAAAGACCGCGACTCGATGACTGGCACGTTCAAACGACTATAAACTGACATTCTGGTGTTCATAAACATGATTCAACATTTTTTTCACGTTTTGTCGACGTCCTGAATCTTGAAACTGCCCGAATCTTTTTTTAAAAATATTTTTTCGAGTGTAAATAAGGACACACAAAAACTCTTTTTTTTTATTGGAATTCTCATTTGTGGCCGGTTTTTTGTTTTGTTTTGTGATGTGACATCTTTTTGACACCAGGGATCCTCTATCCTTTTTTTTTCATTTTTCTATGACTTTCACACAATTCTAAATATCTTCCTCACTCTTATCCGGTGCCAGTTATCCTGTTTGTTCTTTTTTTGTACTATTTTGTATCACGTGAAAAAAAATATTAATCCTAAAAAATGTATTCGAACATGTTTTGTTCATTCATTGTTCTGATAATATTAGATGGCAAGTTTAATAAATTATATAAAATGTTGATTGATGTGAGTCACAAAAAAACAGTGTTTATTTATTCCAATCAGAGTCGGAATCAAAATCGATGCCGATTTTTTCCCAATTTGGAACGCCGTTTGACAGAACAGATTTTATATCTCTTATGTTCAGTGCTTGTGCTCAGTCAGAACACATTAAGATTTTGAACACATAGTGATTGATTGAATGCGTGCCGGAATACGGGTGTAGATGCCGACACTGCCGTCACAGAGGTAGTCGATATATGTAGTACATACAGCGGTCAGGCGTTTGTGCCGCCGCCATGTACCGGTAATAACACTTTTTTGTTCCTTAGCCAGGGGTGATACTGATTGCTTTTTTTTGCCACCATTTGCATTTTAAAACCGCAACATTTTGTATCTTTTGGGTTTATGTACACATGTTGGAAAAAATCTTCACAAAAATGATATCAAAAAATTCACAAACTAAGTTAAACAAAATTTTTAAGAAACACTCGGAAACTGTTAACTTTTATGCATTTTTTACAACTTTGTTTTCAAATTTTTTTCGGCTAAGTGTTGCTCAAAACATATATACATATACATGCCTTTCAGACGACCAAATGACAACCAGTATCAACTTGGTGTCATGGTTTGATACCGATTTGGTTTTTGTTTCGTATGATTCATAACTTGGAGCATCTATATTTAGTTGCTTCAGTCTGAAGCACACTATAAGATGTGAGTGAACTGTGTTGTTATTTAATTTTCGCCGAAGCGGTAAATCCCCTTTTTATTCAAAGTTTCACTTTCTGCTTGCATTTTATTAATCTTCCTTCACCCCCAACCGTTTCAAATAAGTTTGGGGTCAAAAATCAGGTCAAGAATTATAAAGAGGGCAATTTTTATAGAAACCACCGAGGAAATGATGACGACAGGAACTTCCGATAACATTGCCAACGACACCGGATGTGAAAAGGACGAGGAGAAGAGTGAGGACGAGGAAGAACTTCATCGTAGACAAGATGATTTCAACTGACTTGTTGACTGTTTTTCCTACCACTGATCTGATATTTATATCCGTAAAAACTCAAAAAGTCCTGCATATTAATTTTTAATGCATTTCAAGTAGGAAATTTCTTAGAACGAAAATTAAATTTTGCAGAAATCAGGGGGTTGTTTATACAGTGCGTTTCAAAAGGATAGGCTCACCCATAAAATCGGATGTTGCAAAAAAATGGTTAAACCTACAATAACGGGAGTAGGCTCAATCGATCCGGCGTGAGAAGATACTATAGTTAGGGTACTTGCGATAATTATTTGCAGCTAATTACGGCCTCAGAAAAATAAATTTTACTTTTTGACCGTTTCAAAAGGATAGGCTCACTTTGGATTTTATTAAAAATAATTTATTTTATGCGCGCTAAAAATCCGAACACCAGCTATCTGTAACACATGTGATGTCTTTGATTAGAATATGCACTAAAATCCCTGTTGCACACACTTTTTTTAGAACGTTTTACGCATTTTGGGAAATAAAACTTCTAACATCAATAATGGTTTCCTGAAAGTCAGTGATTGTCGGGATGAGGCGTCTATTGACACATAGTGCATTGCTGTGATACCCTTGTTAGTTTTTGAAAAGTTTGACATTAATTCATCCCATTTACAAATATTAAAAAAATATTTTCTGATGTTGACTATTAAAAAAATTAAGATTTTATGCAGTTTTTTACCTCCCTTGACCGAGCCAATTTTTTACTGGATCATCGACGGGTATAAAACGATAGTAGGCAACTATTCTGAACTTGCTGACACAATTTGCAGCCTATGCAGGTTACGACAAACGGTACACCGGGCGTTTTGTTAAAGCCAAGTTCAGCTACTATCACCACGGGAGCCTCCACAGCTAAAATTGCAGGTTTTTTAAAAACCCTACGTCTGGAAACGCTTCAATACATTTTTGCATTATAAAATTAATTATTTGTTACCAATAAACCCAACATGAATGGCTGCAATCGTAAAAAAATTCGAATATTTGTACTTGACATCAAACTCTAACCTTCGAGGAATAGCATTTTCTGTGTCTGGGTTTTGTTTCGAACTGAATGACTTGCAAACTGTTTCAAACAGTACTGCATAGTTGCCTACTATCGTTTTATACCCGTCGATGATCCAGTAAAAAATTGGCTCGGTCAAGGGAGGTAAAAAACTGCATAAAATCTTAATTTTTTTAATAGTCAACATCAGAAAATATTTTTTTAATATTTGTAAATGGGATGAATTAATGTCAAACTTTTCAAAAACTAACAAGGGTATCACAGCAATGCACTATGTGTCAATAGACGCCTCATCCCGACAATCACTGACTTTCAGGAAACCATTATTGATGTTAGAAGTTTTATTTCCCAAAATGCGTAAAACGTTCTAAAAAAAGTGTGTGCAACAGGGATTTTAGGGCATATTCTAATCATAGACATCACATGTGTTACAGATAGCTGGTGTTCGGATTTTTAGCGCGCATAAAATAAATTATTTTTAATAAAATCCAAAGTGAGCCTATCCTTTTGAAACGGTCAAAAAGTAAAATTTATTTTTCTGAGGCCGTAATTAGCTGCAAATAATTATCGCAAGTACCCTAACTATAGTATCTTCTCACGCCGGATCGATTGAGCCTACTCCCGTTATTGTAGGTTTAACCATTTTTTTGCAACATCCGATTTTATGGGTGAGCCTATCCTTTTGAAACGCACTTTATCGTGGTTTTCAAAATTCTTTTGTTCGGTGAAATTATGCGTTGGTGTACGCCCCCTTTCTTCAGAATTCTGAGGATTGGAAAATGTTTCAGAATGCTACTAAACAATTTATTTAATGCATTACAAGTAGTGTGATCTTGCACAGAACAAACCAAAAAAACTCCTAAAGGTCCGCATAAGCCTCAAGCCTCTGTAGACACCATAAGCGTCAAAATTCGCATAAGCCTTAATAATTAGTAACAAATTTGATTTAGTGAACATTTTGATTTAGTGATCGAAGTGTAACCGAATTTGTCTAACTTGGGCAACTTGTTTTCTGGCAGAAAGAGATTGTCAGACGACCGGTATTCATGCCCTAAAGGTTTCCATAAGGCTGATCGTTTCAAGCCTGCGGTTTACCGATAAAGTCTGCAGGAACAATTTGGTGACTCACTTGACTGTTACCATGTCGCTCACTCCAGAAAGCAGAAATTCGCAAAAAACATATTGTTTCCGCGATTCAAAACAACTGGGTGGCGACTGGAATGCAATTCACGGCGATGCCATTGATGGAAAAAGCAAGTAGTCCCTGATGGACAAATTATTTTGCTAACATAAGTTTTTTAACGCCTTCCAGAACGCTCCTGCTAAGGACTACGACGTGACGCAGGTAGCTACGATTGACGGCGCCCTCTTCGTGCAAACTCGATACTCATCACTGTCTCTTTAATTTTGTAATGAGTAAGAGTAATAAAGTAAAGTAAAGTTTTTTAACCTTAGTATAACGTTGTTGGTCGTAGATAATTATGACCAATTTAAAATAAAAATTTTTGCATTTTTAAATCAGTTATTGTTCAACTACATACACATATATACATAATTTCCATTGTTATTTACAATAGTTTTCTATCAGTAGGCCGAGTCTACCACGAAGCAAATTTTTTTTAACATAGCGGTTTATAAATATTTTCCAGTCCGCCTCTGTCAATACTTGAAAGAGGAGAAAACAATACTTGAAAGATGTCATTTTTCCCTATTACGGTATTTTCAAACATGCTATTTTTACATGCGAGCAAACTACTCTGTGTAAATTATTTTTGTCTGTTGATAATTGCATAAAATTTTTTGACAGTTTTATCAGCTTTTGTTGTCGTGTTAAAAGCATCTGTTTTTTTTAATTCAAGATATCAGTTTTGCCAACGTCACGTAAAAAGAAATCCAAAACCAACCAGCTCGGATATCTGTACTAATATCCGGATTCAAAAACCGCAGAATGTTTTCAAACCTTCAATTTTTAAATATTTGTAAAACAAACAATTTTAAATGTTTACAGATTACATTTCTCTTAAAATTTTTCTCACGACACATTTCAAAAACATGCCACAATCCTGTTGCTATGTTTATCAATTTTTGTTTTCAATTTATAATTTTTACTCAGTAAAAAAATGTAAAAATATGAATTAAAAAAACTTCCAAGTCAAAACATAATTTTGATTTGGTTTGTTCTTTTGGCTTTACTTACGATTAACTGACTCAAATTACCAAATACCAGATCTGCATTTCCTCATGCAAATAAGTTTTCTTTATTAAAGTTTTTTATTCGTGACAAAACGCAAAAACTTTTAGTTATTTCTCACATCAGAGTAATTTATGGGTTTGGCTTCCACATAATTAAAAGCTTACGAATGTTCTTTAAATTTGCAGCAATTTTTTGCATGTCTGCGGACGTCAACAATAAGCAGTCACCAAAACAACAGTATCCCCCAATGGGGCCTTGTAATATGCGCAAATGCGTCAATAATTTTGCCCGTTTGTGATGTTATTATGTTTTTTTTTTGATAATTTTGAAGTCATCGTTTTTTTATAAAAAAAAACATAAAAAAAACATTGTGTTGTGGTTCACAAGAATGAAGAGTCATTTCGTCAAGTAGTAAATGAAATACATACATACGTTCTCCGCGGGCCGATTTGGAAGCGTACTGAATTTTTTTTTAAACCACGGAGTTTTTTGAGAAAAAATATCTATTTGTCCGAAGACTGTATTTTGTATGTTTCACTGCGCACTTCTTCTGTGCAACCCTGATGCACAATGCAATTTAATTTTTTTTTGTTTACGATCAACAGAGTAAGATTTAACATTTTCTTAAGATCTAAAAATATTTTAAAGTCATTGTCGACCTTTATAAGAATAATTGTTGAAAGTATTTAGAAAAATAATTTTTTCGAATGCCAAAACTTCGCAATAAACGGTTTTACTGTATTTACGGTTTCAGAAGCTGTTTCTGATATTTTGTTTTTAAATTCGCCTTTTTTTATTGTCATAACGTTTTTATTTTTGGAGCAAAGGGAAAATTGTACTCAAATGATCTCTACAGCAGTGTTTTAAGAAAAAAATTAGTTTTTATATGTATAACATTTTTTTGCTGACTAAAATTCCAAAGACAATGACAGATGTTAATCTAGGATAAAGATGAAGGACCAAGTTTAAAAAAAGTTTCAAAGAATTCAAAAATACATTATGTTGAGATGTACGGCTAACACGTGGATTAAGAAAAACTTTTTTTTGTACAAAAAATAAAAAAATGATAACTAGCCAAATTATTTTCAACATTTTTTTGTTCAATTTTTCAATTTACCATGAATAAGTATGTTTTATTCTTTAAATTCGGCTGTGAAATATAATCTGCATTGACTTCGCAATTTTTTCCAAAAAAATGTAATCTGAGTCGACCAAACCAGCTTGAAGACCAATTTCAACCCCCATTTTTTTGTTCATTGCTCACTTTTTTTAATGCGTTCCAGAATTGATGTTTAGTCCAACTTTTTCTCAAGCACCTACCCTTACTCTTTGTGTTCGTAGCCCCAGTAAACAGTAAGCATTTACTCATAGCACAATAACAAAAAAATAAGTTGACATACATAAGAGAAAATATAGAGGAACAGATGTTTGAACCAGGTGGTAGGCGTTAATCGTGTGAAAAGCGGAAAATTTATTTAGTTTCTAATTCTCTGTTCTTGTCTTTAATTATAAATAAACAACCGCACTACACTCGACCCCAACCTAGATACAAAACACGGTACGATGGAAAAATTATTGCGTGCCAAAGGAGTTTGCGTGATTAGATTAGTGGCCGCCGGCAAAAGTTATCAAAGATAATTAACAATGCACAAAAAATTATTCATCTAAAAAATAAATTAAATGTTTTGTATCTCCATTTGAATGCGAAACTGCCATAATTATTTTTTCCTTTTTTTTCTTCTTGCATTGGTGGCTATTTACACTTGCTAAATAATATATTGTTTAATTATCTTGTTTATTTATTTTCGTTTTAGGACAGAATATGGGATACTGTATAGAAAGTAAGAACGGCACCAGACTCATTTCGGGAGCACCTGAGAAATGGGAAATTCAGGTCCTGAACTACTTGGCTTTCGTACCGATGGTCTATAATATTCCTACATTGATTATACAAATTGTACTGGTTTACGTTCTATGTCGCCCACATGGACCAAAAATTTTCAACGAAGGATTCTACCAATTGGTCAAGTTTTCATTGATGGCGGTATGTTTTTATCAATTTCAAGATAGTTAAAAAAATTTTTTGATGCAAAGTTTTTTATCGAACCTTGTTTTTTGTTTTTGGTCTCATGTTCCGATCCAGAATATTTTCTCGCATTTTACTGATCAGTCAACCGTAAAACCTTGCTTTCAAACAAGATCAATTTTTGAAATTTGTGTTTTGATATCCTGTTTTTTAGGGTATCGTTCTAATGATCACCGTACCTTTGATGACGCGTCTTGGCGAAACCCGCGTCCTTTCCTTCTTCTATGTCTGGTTAGTCGGTCAGCCATTTCTCGTCGCAATAATCGTAACCCTAACCTATTACTGCTACTATACTTTTATCCTAAGCATCCTTGCGATTGCTTTCAACCGTTACACACTGCTCGCTTTTCCCATGGGTGCTCGTGGCTTTTGGGTCCGGAATACCAACAAAATCCTCGTTATTATCTATGTTTGTCCCCTATTTTTTTCCTGGCAGATTTTTTATTGTGGAGGATGCATTTTCACGTATCAGGGCAACTACATGCTAACTTACGATAACATATACATCACAACTTTTATGCTAAATGAAAATGTGATTATGATTTTGCTGCTTCTTATTAGCACATTTGCTTCTGGATATTTTAATTTTTACGTTATTTACCACTTGTTGCGGTCAAAGAAGACCAGGGTCAAGGAATTTAAACTGGCAATCTACACTACGGTGCTTGGTGTCTGCGAATTCTTGTTTATCGCCATACAGGTATGTATGACTTTTATCATCGTACACTCACATGTAGTCAGGCAAAAAACACCAGACGTTTTTTTTTTCAACTCATCAGCTGATAAGGCACATGTATTAATTCCAGATATGCATTGGTATAGCCATGGTAGCAATGGGTGCCATAAACGTAACTCTGCTAAAATGGGCGTATCGAAGCGTGCCAATCATCGGCGACATCGTCCTTTTCACACACTGCTGGTTTCTCCTAGTCATGAGTTCAGATGTCAGACGTCAGCTACTGTACATTCGTACCCAGGTCGTTTCGACCATCGACGGCACACCAATGCTTGTCAAATGGGCTTCCATCAACAACACGTCAACAGTTATCCAAAAAAAGTATAATTCATCTGAGATTTCAAATATTCATCGAAGTAAAAATTCTTCTAGTGTTAGAATGTATCCTTTTTGACTTAATGAAGTCATTTGAATAATAAAAAAATAATATAAAGTGATGTTGACTCAATTTGTCGTTTATTACGTACTGCACTAATTGCGGAGGATGTAACAATGGGGCAGGAAAAACAAACACAACAAAGATGCGTGTTGTGGATTGTGACGTACGAAAAAAATAAATGTGCTTAGCTGGGTGTTTGGCACCGAGCTCGATGGATGCCACGCTATGCGGGGAAGGAGGTGGTAGGCCGCAAGAGTCGTCCGGAGTACCTTTATTCAACAGATCAAGGAATTTCCTCAGAGGAGGAAATTCGAGCGGGGCCGGAATCAAATACAAGACAATTAAACAAATCAATCACACTGATACGCAGGGGGACACAGCGTCCTTCGAGTCAAGTCGCCGATCTCTCGCAGAGCTTGGGGACGAGGGGAGTAGAGAAGACGCGAGTCGACCTGTCTGCTTCGCTCAGTCGCGGGAGGAATGATGATGGTGGTGGCGGCGACCAGCTCGGTCGCGCCAGGCGAAACGGCGGCCGTCCTTGTTCCCCGGCCAGGGGTAGTTGCGCTGCTCTCCGGGCTCGGCCAAGTGGACTCGGGCCATAGACTCCCAGAGGTCCTCCTCATCGGACGGGAGGGCGCGTCGTCGCTTGGCGAGATGAGGCGAGTCGGGACGCACAGAGACGAGCACGCGAGGATCGCTTGAGTCCACCTCAACAGAGGGGGCTCTGATGCGGGGGCGCTTGACCGGGCGGGAGACTACCTTGACCGCCCCGGTGTCAATCCTTCCCCCAGCTGACGACTGCCGAAGGCGGGACCGGTGCTGAAGAGTTGCACTGAAGCGACCATGAAGCAGCGTCAGCTCTTTGAGTCCATTCACCGCTTCCTGAGCCTCATCCGCCAGATTGCTGATTCCCGGTCCATAAAAACGGGTACTGGCGCGGAGCGCGTGGCGAACATCGGCAATGTCGTGGTACAAGTCAGCCAGCTTCCGGTCCATTTCGAGGGTAAGCTCCCGCTGTCGTTTCTTGATGCGGGCACTTTCGCGGTTCAGTGCTGGGGTATCCATGTCCTCGATGTCAACTGGTACGCGGACTTCCTTAAACACTCGGATCGCGACGCTGCGAGGTTGAGGCCGCGGTGGGGATTCGCCGCCAGCTAGCATGTTGACTTCTGAAACCGACTCGTCGTGAATTTTTTGGATCGGGATGGTTTCTGCTCCTCTGATCTGGTCACGGTGTCTCACATGAGTCACCCCTTTCACTTCAACGCGGTAAATTACGTTTCCCACTTTTCGGACAACCGTCCCTTTTTCCCACCACACATGACCGGGCTTCACCATTTGTGTCCAAACCATCTGGCACGGGTCGAATTCCTTGCCGCATACCGCATTGATAGTAAAAATTGTTCGTAGGTCCCTTCCGTAAACCTTTCTCGCCGGTGTGTCTTCCCCATCTTTGAGCTTAGTGACGCGGTGTAGATACAATGATGTGAGCACCGCTTCCTCCAGGCTGTCGCCATTGTTGAGTCTCTTCGTGACCCCTTCTTTGAACGTACGAACGGCTCTCTCCGCTGGACCATTTGAGCTGGGATGATATGGCGGTGATTTGAGATGCTTGATGCTGCGGGCCAGGCAGAATGCCTCGAATTCTCGGCTTGTAAATCCAGTACCGTTGTCCGATACCAGTACCTTTGGTAATCCATGACGGCTTATGACCTGCCTCAGGGCTGCTATTGTGTCTTTCGTTGACGTGGACTTCGTTTTCACGACTTCAATCCAGTTGGACCAGACGTCGACCAGCACGAACCAAAAGTGGTGATGAAAAGGTCCTGCGTAGTCCACATGGACTCTTTCGAAAAACCCTTCCGATGGCTTCCAGGCCGTCAATGCCGCCGCCGGGTTTTTCTTGTTCTTGTTGCACGCTTCACATCCTTTGGCAATGTCCTCGATATCCTTGGCCAGTCCCGGGTACCAGAATTGGTCTCTCGCTATCATCAGCATTTGGTCACGTCCCACATGGGCGTCGTGGAGAAGTTTCAGGGCCTCGGCTTTCAGGCTCTGCGGGATGACCAAGCGGTTATCCATCCAAAGACATTGCCCATCGCTCCATAACTTGTCTTTGAACTGCCGGAACGGTAGTAGCGCTTCGTCATAGTGCTCCTTGTCCGGCCAACTGGTCAGTGTCTGCTGTGCTACCAGCCGCAGGGTGTCGTCTTTCTGGGTTTCTTCAGCTATTCTTGAGATGTCAAACGGGGACTTCAGTATCTGATCGGCCACCTCATTCACTGACTCCAGCATGAACTCCTCAATCCTTGTGGGCAGCGTTCCCTCTGGATTCGGGAGCCTGGACAGTCCATCCGCGTTGCCGAACTGCTTCGTGTTGCAATACTGCAGATCAAATTCGTATTCCAGTAGTATGAGGGCCCATCTTGTCAGTCGTTTCGTAGCCACGGTTCCCAAGCCCACCTTAGGCCCGAAGATGCCCAGTAGCGGCTGATGATCGGTTATCAATGTGAACCTGTGGCAAAGCAGAAATTCTCGAAATTTCTCGACCGAAAATACGATCGCTAGGGCCTCTTTCTCGATTTGTGGGTAGTTGAGTTCTGCCGCTTTCAGTCGACGCGAGGCAAATGCTATCGGTCGTTCCGTGCCATCCGTTTCTTTGTGGTAGATCACTGCACCCACTCCATATGGACTTGCATCTGCTGCCACAAACAGTTCTTTGCCCGGATCAAAGTGGGCCAACGATTTCTCTGAGGTCAGCTCGTTCCGTATCTCCGCAAACGCCCGTTCATGAGCCTCCTCCCACTGCCATTCTTTCTTTCCTCTCAAGCCTTGCAGAGGATTCAGCTTCGTTGCCAAACTTGGCACGAATCTCGCGTAGTAATTCGATAGGCCAACAAACGCTTCCAATTCTTTCTGATTTGTCGGGGGTGGCATCTGCTTCATGTCCTCGCATCTGGATGGGGAAATTTGCACACCCTTCTCACTTATCCGATATCCGAGGAATGTAGCTTCTTTTCCCAGGAATTGACATTTCTCCGCCTTCAGTCGAAGACCATTTTCCTGCAGTCGGCCCAGCACCGCTCTCAAAGCCTTGTTGTGATCTGCTACCGACGTTCCCATGACCACAATGTCGTCGACGTATACCATGACTCCGGGAATGCCGCTCAAGATCTTTTCCATGGTCCCTTGGAAGACTGCCGTGGCTGACGTGATCCCAAACGGGAGCTTGGTGTACTGGAAGAGGCCTTTGTGCGTGTTGATCGTCACCAGCGATTGTGACTCAGCGTCCAAGGGGAGCTGGTGGTACGCATCTCGGAGGTCCAGTTTGGAGAAGATCTTTTTTCCTGTGCATTCCGTCAAAAGCTCCGTGACAGTGGGAAGAGGGTACACTTCCTCGTCGAGAATCCGATTCAGTGTTATCTTGAAATCCCCGCAAATGCGGTACTTGTCTGGCGATTTCTTGACCGCTACAATTGGCGTGGCCCACTCCGACGATTTGACTGGTCGGAGGATTCCTTCTTCGACCTTTTTCTGGATGTCTCCTTCGATTTTTTCTTTGATGGCGTGGGGAACTTTCCTGGCACGGAAAAATTTTGGTCTGGCGCCCTCTTTGACGTGCAACGTGACTTCGATCTGACAGCTGGCCGGTGTGTCAGAGAACACCTCCTGGTGATCTTCCAGTAAGCTTGCCAACTCGTTGTCTCCACTTTCTTCAATTTCATTGATGGTGTCCTCAGTTGGCCCTGTTGCCCGGGGGCGCTGGATCTTGAATTCCTCCATCATGTCTCTTCCCAACAGATTTGTGATGCCGATTTGCGCGACTACTATCGGTACCACTTTCCTGATTCCGCCGTGCTCCACCTCTGCGCGGATTTCTCCAAGGATCTCGATGAATGATCCTTCAAAATTCCTTAGGGATCTTCCTGACTTCCACACCTGTGGTCGCCCGAGGTTCTCCCATGTTGCCTTCGTGATGATGGTGCAGACTGCTCCGGAGTCGTACATCATCCTGATGAGCTGCCCATTTACCTTGACGCGAATCATGTAGGGTGGGATGTCCTCGATGGCTCCGATGATGGCCAAGACCGAGTTGATCGCGTTGCTGGTCTTCTGAGTTTGGGCTGGCTTCCTGCAGTTCCTTGCAATGTGTCCCGGTATGCCACAGTTGTAGCATGTGCGTTTTTCCTCCGCCCTGTTGTCTGTCGTGCTTTGCGAGTTTCTAAATCTCTTCTGACGGTCCGCTATCTTGCACACTGCCGCTGAGGTCTCTTCTTTCCCCGAGGTGGGAAACTTGGCTCGTTTCATTACTTCTGCCTTTGCATCATACGTCTTCATTAGCATGAGCAGGTCTTCGACACCATTGATTTCATTCGACGGCAGCATGAGGAATGTACGAAGCTCCTCATCGTCGATGCCCCTGACAATGGTCAAGATGATGTCCTCTTCTTTGAAATCTCGGGTTTCGGCGTAGTCGCACAGTCTGGATAGTTGGAAGACATCCGCCACAAACTCATTTCGGGATTCTGTGTTCCCTTGTCGCCTGTCGAGGAGTGCCATTCTGGTAGCCAACCGGCTCCGAGCCTTCTTGAAAATCCGTTCCAGGGTATCCAGGACCTCCTTGACCTCCAACTGGTGCAAGCGTCGAGGGTGAACTCTGCTGATCATGATGTTCAGTACGTCATCTGTGAGGTTTTCGACTATCAACTGACGTCGTTCACCTTGATCTCGGATTCCCAGGTTGTGGATGCAGCTGTCATAACGGAATAGCCACATGTCGAAGTCACTCTCTTTGCCTAACGTCGGCAGTTTTGCGTGTCGGCGAAAGCTGCTTGCTTGATGCATTGAGCTCGCCGAGCTGCGACTTCCCCTGTCACCTGACTGGGTTTGCTGCTCATCTTCGCCTCGTACTGGATCTGGATCATCGTTGACGCTGTCTGTGCTTTCTGGCGGGTCTGTCTCCATGAACACCGTGTCGTCGATTGTGGGGTCAGTCGCCGCCGCTTGACTTCTTGTGATCATAGGCATGGCTTGATCACCCCCGCCCACTTTTCAGAAAATAAAGAGCAATTTGTACCAACCTGAATTTGGGTTCTCTTCGATGGCGTGCGTTGCTGTCGTTTCACTCTCGTCACCAATTGGCACCGAGCTCGATGGATGCCACGCTATGCGGGGAAGGAGGTGGTAGGCCGCAAGAGTCGTCCGGAGTACCTTTATTCAACAGATCAAGGAATTTCCTCAGAGGAGGAAATTCGAGCGGGGCCGGAATCAAATACAAGACAATTAAACAAATCAATCACACTGATACGCAGGGGGACACAGCGTCCTTCGAGTCAAGTCGCCGATCTCTCGCAGAGCTTGGGGACGAGGGGAGTAGAGAAGACGCGAGTCGACCTGTCTGCTTCGCTCAGTCGCGGGAGGAATGATGATGGTGGTGGCGGCGACCAGCTCGGTCGCGCCAGGCGAAACGGCGGCCGTCCTTGTTCCCCGGCCAGGGGTAGTTGCGCTGCTCTCCGGGCTCGGCCAAGTGGACTCGGGCCATAGACTCCCAGAGGTCCTCCTCATCGGACGGGAGGGCGCGTCGTCGCTTGGCGAGATGAGGCGAGTCGGGACGCACAGAGACGAGCACGCGAGGATCGCTTGAGTCCACCTCAACAGAGGGGGCTCTGATGCGGGGGCGCTTGACCGGGCGGGAGACTACCTTGACCGCCCCGGTGTCAGTGTTGATAAATAAAACAATGTCCACACCAAGACAGAAGTGCAAAATAAATGACCTGGAAATTTGACAAAAAAATATACATGCAATAAACAAATTCAGAAATTGTATCCAGAAAACCCCAAAAAGGTATCACAAAAAACTTTCCAGTCGAGAACCATGTCAATTGCACGTTGCAAACATATTTGGTTGCGAACTTTGTTCGCAACCAAATCCCACTCATTTTTTCTCCGTGTCACAAATAACACCAATTTCTGGCACACTGCCTGCTTTGCATACTGTATAAGTGTATTCCGTGCCACCTAAACGACCTTTTACATCGACAAAAGACTAAAATAATATCAACAAGTATAAAAATTGTATTTAGTAATAAGTAAACAATGCGTGTTTTTATTCGTGACAATCCTGTGAGACCAGAAGCCGGGAAAACAGTACACCAAACGGAGTCTATATAGTTTCGTTATTCCGAAAGCAGTTATTTTTTGGTTTTATTAACGATGTCATATTGTAATTCAGAATATCCTACAAAGTCCGCTACCGTAATACCAGAATGGGAAAAATCTTTGACAAACTATGTCGCATTATTACCATTGCTGTATGCCGTACCTACACTATTCTTTCAACTCACGTTTTTTTACGTCCTTGGTCGAAGATCAAGTCCAAAGCTTTTTCAAGAAGGATTTTATGTTATCGTTAAATATTCTATGATTTCGGTAGGTTTGATGGGATCGAAAATAGGCTACCAAATATACAAAAAGTTTTGGTAAAATCTTGGAAATGATGCCAAAATCGGTGTTGACAAAACGGTAAAAAAAATATCATGCAAGTTATCATTTTTTAACCGGGGGACTTATGTATGTAATATATGTATCAAATCTGGGTTTTACAAACTATCCGCTGTTCGTTTGTCTTTGTTTGCAAACACAGTCAAAATGCATGCGTTTTTCATTTTTTTTATTTAAAATTGCTAAAATGTTACTGGTTAAAGTAATGCACCAAACATGATCTACCCCGGGGGAAAAGTTTGCACACAAAAAAAGAGCGGGATCAGAAACCTTTGTGCCACGTGAATACTGACAACGTTTCAAGAAATTAACCAAGGGTTACGCTAGGGATCTACGTTAACAACTACTTATGTTAGTTCTCTTGCACCACGTTCTTCTAATAGTAGAAACACTCCTAATGTTTTTTGAAGTACCAATTTATTATACATAAACGTCTCCAGGTGCTCATTAGAGCAGTGCAATCCAAAGTTTTTTTAACGTTATAACACAATCTCAAGGGCATAAATTATAGTAACAAATGATCAAATGATTAGGTGAACTCACGTGTACTCACAGTGTGTTAAAATCACAATTCCAAGTGTTGGCTAGCTTTCAAATATCTTTGTGAGAATGAATAGTGTATGCCAACCCAACGAAGTTTACAACAAAGTTGAAACCGGCGACTCGCAATGGGTGCGACATGTCATTAATGCGCTGGCATTTGTGCCTTTTATCTACATGATACCAACATTTTTGATGACGCTGATCATGATTTATGTTATTTGGAAACCCCGGGGGCAGTATGTTTTTAAATCTGGGTTTTACAAAATTGTTTTGTTTACTTTGATACATGTAAGTAAAATTTTTAAATGTTGAAGCTTCAAAAAAGTGGTTTATTGTTCCAATTTTTTCAGAGCGCAGCGCTCATGGTCCTCATGCCCTTCATGACCCGTTTCCCGGAAGCTTCGCTTCTTTTTGGCATGTACATCTGGTTCATCGACAAGCCTTTCCTCGTAGCCACCATCGTCACCTTAACTTTTTACTGTTACCACGCACTCTGCCTCAACATTCTCGCTATTGCGTTCAATCGCTACAGTCTTCTTGCTTGGCCCCTCAAGGCCCGCGGTTGGTGGCACGCTCATACTTCTAAAGTCGTAGCCGCTGTCCACATTATTCCGATATTCTTTATCTGGCCTGTCTACTACGCAGGAGGCTGTGTTCAGATATCCAACGGCGCATACAGGATAGATTACTACTTTGAAAAGGTACCCGTCGTATTTCAGCAATACACACTCATGGTTGGTGCCCTAATTATTACCAGCTTAATTTCGGGTTATTTTAACGTATCTGTTATTTACAAGTTGATTAAAACCAAAAATACCAAGGCTAAAGAATTCAAGCTTGCTATTTACGCGGCCGTGCTCGGAGGATGCGAGTTCGCGTTCATTGGTGTGCAGGTGAGCCTTCTTCGCACCTGTGACGTAAAAACCAACATTTTCCCTGCTTTTAGCTCTGCTTTGGCGTCATAATCATGGGTGGCGAGATGGACATGAACTTCATCAAGTGGTCCATGCGAAGCGTGCCATTCCTAGGAGACATTGTTCTGTGCACTCATTGCTGGTTCCTTCTAGCCATGAGCTCGGATATCCGTCGCCAAGTTCACTATCTCAAAAGCCATGTATTATCTACCGTTGAAGGCAAATCAAAGTCAGGAGGAAGACCCTCTATTGTTAGAATTGCATCCGTTAATGCAATTTAAATAGCACGCAATAAATTTCCCATCTGTCATTGAACTACATGTTCTCATACTCCGCGTAGTTTTTGGTCTTTGTAACTTAGCGTGGCAAAAAAAAACAAAAAAAATATTGAATAAATAAAGATAATGCAAATATGTTGCGGTTATCTGTTTCATTGGCTCGGATATCCGCCGTAAATCTCAAGAACTTGTTTTCGTCAATTTTTGAAAGAAAGCCAAGCGTCAGAATGGTTTCTCTCAACGCATTGTAAATAATTTTTTCAGCGTTCCAGTTGTCTTTGAACCCTTCCCACGTTCTATGTTACTCAGTTGTGGGTCTCTGTACAAATGTACTAATACATTTCCATTGTCTTTGGCTTTAACAAAAAAAAACACAAAGCAATGAATAAACAACGGTCATGCTCTGTTGTACTCCGTACGATGGCCACGTGGGAGGTAGAAAATATAAATTACCACGAAGAACAGACAAACATGCATACGTAAATATTTATGTTCCGTTGCCAAAAGTTTATGATCAAAAAAATCTGTTTTCAATGGTTGATGACTCGACGAGGAATCCCTTGAGCACGCAACGATACTGTGGTCAGGTCAGACAGCTTGAATCCGGTTGTCAGTATACAGTCTGGTCAGTCTTTTTTTCAGAAAGGTACAAAAGGAAAACGCAACAAAACACTCTTTTTACTTTGGCGACAAAAAAACTTATTTCTTACTAAATGGCGTTCATTTTTGTAACTCAAAATGTGCTATTTTTAAAGTTTTCTAAAGTGCACCCGATGTTATTTGGCTTGACGATTATGTATTAATTGATGTATTAAATTTTTAGTTAAAAAAACTGATTTTGACTATTTTTTAACAATGCAAACTACAAAACCCAATTATTTTCGTAGTTGTCAGCTACTTGTAGCTCCCGAAGTGCACGTAAATATAATATAACATAACTAATAACAGAAGTTATTTTTTGTTACGGTACAAATAAATTAATCAAATAGTACATTTTTGGGGTGCTAATGTACTCTTCACGCAATATTTTTAAGTTTGTAATTGGAGAAGCTACACAGTGCTTGACTTTTGGACTTCCTTAATAACATTATATCCCATTAGGCTAAAAGTGCAAACAATAGTTGATTCTATTTTTTCAAAAATTAATTCAAATGAATCAGAATTTAGGAGATTCGCATTAAATATTAGGAACCGCTTCTTTGAAAAAAAGTTAGCAAATTTTGATTGTTTCATAAAATCCCCAAAAAATCTACCAATTTTTTACTACACTATTCCACCAAAACGTAACAAAAATACCGCATGAAAGAGATACAAAAGATACCGGACAAGTGGCGGTGCTTGCGTGACCCAACAGAGCGCAAAATAATGCACTACTTCCTACCCACTTTCTTGCCTCCTTATTCATAAATTTTCGCTTTGATCCGTTTTGGTCGGTGCTATTAAATTTGTTTTGTGCCATGATAAAGAAATTTAGGCATGCGGTATATTTGTAATCCCGAATTGTTGCACACCGTCCGAAATGTCACTATACCAGAAAGCGAACGAATTATTGTCAACTGGATAACTTACATACCCCTCGGCTATAGCATTCCCACCGTTTTAATTCAATGCGTAATGGTATGGTTGCTATGCCGTCCAAAAAGTCCTAAAATTTTCAAAGAGGGGTTTTATCGAATTGTTTGTTTTTCATTGATTGCGGTAAGATTTTGGTTAAATATTTTTGTGAGAAAAATTTAAAAAATTGAATTTTAGGGAATCGTGATCCTACTCTTCCTGCCATTCATGACCCGTTTTACGGACCTCGAACCATTTTTACCTCTGTACGAATGGCTGATAGACAAACCATTTATCGTCGCAACAATTATTACCATAATCTTTTACTGCTACTATACTCTCTGCCTCAGCATACTAGCCATTGCTTTCAATCGCTACAGTCTTCTTGCCTGGCCTCTCAAATCCCGTAACTGGTGGTCTGAAAACACAAACAAAGTTTTAATTGTGATTTATCTTTTTCCGTTCACTGTCATTTGGCCCATTTACTACGCCGGAGGCTGTGTTCAGGTTTACAACGGAGGCTATCGGCTGGATTACAATGTCAAGAGCGTTCCAATGATTCTTCAACAACAAGTTTTGATTGTTCTTGTGCTAATTACAACTGCAAGTTTGTCGACATATTTTAACGCGTATGTTGTCTATCATTTGTTGAAGTCCCCAAATTCCAAAGCAAAAGAAATGAGACTGGCAATTTATGCCGCTGTTTTGGGGGTTTGTGAGCTGCTTTTTATCATTATCGAAGTAAGAATTCATTCATTTAACTTTTATTTCAATTTAATTCATTTGTAGGTCATTTTTGGGGTGTACATGGCGACTAGCAGTATGGTAGCAAGTCTTTCACTTATGAAGTGGATGCTCAGAATTATACCATTTCTCGCCGACGGCATCTGTGGCACACAGTCCTGGTTTCTCCTCGCCATGAGTTCCGATCTCCGAAAACAACTCAAGTACATCCGTAGCGCGGTGGCGTCTACCGTAATTGCCAAATCAATCGGCAGACCGTCTCTCATCCGGGTTGCGTCCATTAACATGACTCGCACTGCCGAAGTATCGCAGTCTGAGTACACTCGTCAGCCAAGGATTAAGACTGACTGTATTCGAATCTATTGAATTAAATACTTTTTTGTATTGATAGTTATTGTAACAGACAAAAATTGTACGTTTTTATACCCCTGAACTTTCCAAGATAAAAAATAAAAAATTTTAGTATTTAGAAAAACAGTCGTCAATAGTCTTTGCGTGACGAGAAAATGGGGTGAAGAAAAAGGTAACAATAACATAAAAGAAAGAACAAATGAAAAAATGATTCAAAAATACTAGCTCAATTAATTTACCTACGCAGGTGCGCGTGGTAGATTGGCATTAATAACACGCAATGATTAATGGAGCGCAACAATTCATCTTGAAAGTATACTGTGCTAATACGATGACATATATATATTTATATTATATCTTTGTGCCTCCTAACATCTGGTCTAATGATAACTAACCACTGAATAATGGTGAAATATATAAAAATATATATCTATCATCAAGTGCGTTTTTATAAAACTCAAAAAAGAACAGAAATTATTTTTTGTAGCTTTAATTAGTAACTTTAGTAACTTGTTTTCATTAATTTGTGCTCACTTGAGTCGAGCATTAAAAGTGCTACGTACTTTGCAGATTTATCGGAATGTTGTTTGAAAAGTTCATAACCTCAAGAAATGGATGACACTGCTGGTCGCAATTTTGTTTTTGAATACGGTATGAAGGTGCAAAAATAGACAGCATTAAAACACAGAAAAAAAAATTGTTTTTGTATTGTTTAGCAATTTGAATGTAGTAACATTATGTATATCGCGGGGCATCCCTAAGGAACAATTTCCTACTAGACACTATTTACACAGACTAGAGACATTAGCATAGACTGCTGTCTGATAACATATCCGAGCAGTTATAAGGAGGTCTAAAATGTTTTCAAAATGTGTGCACTTTAGTGTTAAAAATACGCTTCCATTATTTTTACCATTTTTTATTTGCCCTGTTGCGTCGTGGAACGCTGCGCCTACCGCACGCCGAAAGAAGCATTTCACATATCCACGACCTGACGCTAAAAATATACTGTAGCTTCATTTAAAAAATTGCATTCAAAATTTTTTTGATTTGTGAATTTACTAAAGTTCACTACTCGATAGTGCCCGCAAGTTGCAGCAACGCGACCTTGTCAACTGTTCTATAAGTTGACCTTGCTCATTTTTACCCTTGAGTTTGATTTATTCCGGTGAACAGATCCTGATATTTTATTATGTCATTTTTTTAGCATTTTTTGAAGAACAAACTTTGCTCAAAACACGATAATACATATTTTTTCTTTAAACATCTGTAACGCGAAAGGATTAGCGTGCGTTTAGTATACGTGAAAACAGAAACAAAAGAACAATACAAAACGCACCGTAACAACTAAAATGTATGATATTGTATGGGAATATTGTTATTCTCATAGCTTGTATTATTCAGCGCCACGAGGATTATTAACGATAACATTCCACTTTAATTATTAAGTCCTCTGTTCTATAGTCTCTATTCTAGTTCTAGGCAATATGTCATTCTGTAACGAAAACGCAGTGAACATAACAAATCTCGTAATACCGGAGTGGAAAGTCACGTTACTCAATTTAATGGCATTCGTTCCTTATGTTTACAACATTCCAACAATTGTTTTTCAACTCATGATAATGTACGTTCTGTTACGACCAAATCATCCTAAAATATTTAATGAAGGATTTTATCGAATTGTTTTGTTTTCTTTTATTCCGGTAAGTTTTTTGTTCTCAGTAATTTGGTTTAGATGGTACTTTTTAAGTTAGTAATGCGTTTTTAGAGCACGCTAATAATAATAACGCTTCCCTTTCTAACCCGTTTCGGCGATTCCACAATTCTCGAAGACATGTTTATCTGGTTTACCGACAAAAATTTTTTGGTAGCCATCATCGTTGGTATAACCTATTACTCATACTTCACCATCTGTCTGAACATCCTTACAATATCATTCAATCGCTACAGCCTCCTCGCTTGGCCTCTCTGTGCTCGAACGTTCTGGGAATACAACACGTGGAAAATTCTGCTCTTTATCTACATTTTTCCATTTGCACTCATCTGGCAGATATTTTACGCAGAAGGTTGCGTTATGAAAATACAGGGAGGGTATAGATTTGATTATTTTACATACAAGTTACCGATATTCTTGACTGAGCAAATCTTGATGACACTTGTGGCAATCATCTGCTGCACAGTTTCTACTTATTTCAATTGCTACGTGTTATTTCATCTTATAAGATCAAAACGGACCAATGCCAAGGAGTTCAGATTGGCTCTGTACGCTGCGGTACTTGGTGGATGCCAATTTGTGTTTATTTTTTTTCAGGTGAGCTGATATGAACGATTTTTTTCTAAAAAAATTATTTCAGGTGTGCCTCGCGCTATTGGTAATAGGAAACATGGCGATTGACACAAACATGGTTATGTGGGGGGTCCGAAGCGTACCCTTCATCTGCGATGTAGTATTGCTCAGTCAATGCTGGTTTCTGCTTGCCATGTGTTCGGATATCAGACGACAGGTGCAATACTTTCGGGCACAGATATCTTCAACGATTACCGGCAAAAAATACGATCTGCCTTCCGCGAGATGGGCGTCACATGCTCCTACTCGAACCGCCGAGACATCTTTTAATCATGCAAACGTATCCATCAAATTGTACTAATGCTTTTTTTGGTGTTTATAAAAAATCTTATTCGCACCGTGTTTTGCGTACTTTGTAACACGGTCTGTCTCCTGTATGTGTACATATGTAAATAAAAATTGTATTTACAAATTGCATGTTGACTGATTACAATTGATTACAATATTTCATGTAAAACAATTTATGTTTAGTTTCACTCGTTTTGTTCTGATCTCTGTTCAGTTCAACTACGCGTGAACGCGCAACGCCACATGTGTCAATTTTTCATCGATACGGGCCAATTTGTAATAAACCACGTTCTACCACATACGTAGTAAAGAAAGACATTTTTCGTTAATATATTATAATTAAATTCTTCATTAAACGACAGTATTAACCTTACATCAGAAATAAATAATATTATAGTTCTCTGAATGCGTCATGATGACGCATTTCTACACGTACTTCAAAGTTGATTGCGTGCTGGCAATATACAACAAACTTTTTTTTCAGATTTAGATTTGTTGAGTTGGATACATTTTGAATTATGACAACCAATTTTTTGACAATTAATGTTCTGATATTGTTTTTTTTATATTCTCTAACTCGTACGCACTATATCATACAACACTACAATGAACAGTCAGAAGGTGATGAAGATGATGATGGCGATTCGTAAGGTTCTGACATTCAGTTTTGAAAACTTTAACAGTACAATAATGCAAGTATGTTTAGTCCAATGCAACGAAATGTTGCAATTGCATGTACATCGTGCCATTAACGACCGTAATACAATATAAAAGGGCAGGCTAAAAAATAATTGTACTAACCTCGGAATAAAAAAGATAAACAATTAAAAAACAAAAAATTCGTTAACCGCATTGAACTTCTTTAACCATATTTTAAGGGTAAACCCCGCCTTACAACAAAATATTGTTAGTTTTCATGAACGCGTAAGATGTAAATACATTCTGATGTCTTCTAATTATTATTTTTTTGTTCTTGTTTTGTATAATCGTCGCAACCACCGTTAACAATTTTTATGCACACTGCCGTAAAAACCCGTTAAAATGGAGAAGTATCTTTTGTTGTCTTGTGATCCTGCAAATAAAGCAAATATTGCACCTTTACCGAGATGGGAGTCCATACTTCTCGATGTGATGGCATTTGTTCCCTACGTCTACATGATTCCAACACTTGTCATTCAGTGTCTGATAGTGTACGTACTTTTACGACCTCACGGACCAAAGATGTTTAAAGAAGGATTTTACCGAATCGTGTTGTTTTCATTTATACCTGTAGGTTGGAGCAACGACGAAACGATAATGTCAAATGTTATGTGACATTTCAGAGCACTATAACGATCATAGCTCTACCATTGTTGTGCAGACTTGGAGATTCGTCTTTATTTCTGCATTTTTATGAGTGGTTTATGGACAGGCACTTTCTGGTTGCCATCGTCGTTAGCATCACGTACTACAGTTACTTCACTATCTGCCTGAACGTGCTTATCATAGCTTTCAATCGCTATAGCCTACTTGCTTGGCCAATGGGTGCCAGAACATTTTGGCAAGACTACACAAACCGAGTTTTGATCGTGATATACATATTTCCTTTACCCCTTGTATGGCAGCCATTTTACGCAGGTGGATGTGTCCAGATTTTTTACGGGCGATACAGATTTGACTATTTTACCAAAGTGTTGCCTGTTTTTTTAACAGAGCACACTCTTGTAGTTTTTGTCGCAATTATTTGTTGCTCACATGTCTACTTATTTTAACTGTTATGTGATCTTTCACCTATTAAAGTCCAAAAAAATCAACGTAAAAGAATTCAAGTTGGCTTTGTATTCTGCCGTTCTGGGAAGCTGTGAATTTGTCTTTATTGTATTTCAGGTACGTCGCCAGCGCACTGTTTTTGTGTTTTGTCTAACGAACTACAAAACTTTTTCTGAAAGACCAACATTATCAGTAACAATTTTTTTCAGATATGCCTTGGAGTATTTCTGATTTCAAGTAACTCCATTAGTCAAAACTTTATCAAATGGTCAATGAGAAGCATACCTTTTATTTGTGACATTGTTATATTCAGCCAATGCTGGTTTCTACTGGCCATGTCATCAGATATCAGACGACAGCTCAAGTGCATAGGCTCCCACATATCTGAATCCCTAAATGGAAACCGTATCACAGCTTCTAAGAGACAGTTATCTGGTGTTCCGTCACGCTCAATGGAGTTTTCACGTGGCAACGGCATGGTCAGAGTTTATTGATTGTATAATGATGATAATGGGTGATGATGAAGCCTCAGCATTGCTGAAAAACCACGTATCGGACAACAAGCGGACTCTACATCCTTGTAACTTATTGTATGTCCAAAGGGGTAAATGCTCATTGTGATTTATTGTAAATCATGTAATTAGACAAAAAAAATTGATTTAATTTGCAAATACATACATATCGTTCTGTTTCATGTTGCCGAACTGTAGAAATAAATTTGTATTGTTTTTGATGTTGAAAGAACACTGTTCTGCTTTTACTTAAAAAAAGTTTAGAGATTCGATCGCTTTTTTAAAAAAGTTTTTGATTTTTTCGATTTAACGATGCGTTAAGGCCAAATCAAGAAATCTGAATATTGCAATTTGCAATAACTACAGACTGAACAACATGAGTAATTCATCAAATTGGTTGCGTGTTACCGATGCATCATGTCGAAAAATAAGACACCATTCTTTTTCATTAACACGTAATTTTGTTTTAGCTTTTTTTCTTCATTTGCGTTTATGAACCTTTCTGGTGCACAATAAAAACAAATCAAAAAAATTGTTTCACATACATAATCAGCAATACTGTTTGAAACTGCAATCAGACTTCATCCGTCAACGCACGAAGCTCAAGGACAGGTACGCAACCTCCCTCCATCGGCTCTCGGCCTTCCAGTTCTGGAAGTTCCAGAACGCTCATGCTAAGTGACGGCGCCCTCTTCGTGCAATCTCGATACTCATCACTGTCTCTTTAATTTTGTAATGAGTAATTATGCACGAGTAAGAGTAATAAAGTAAAGTAAAGTAAAGTTTGAAACTGCCAATGAAAAAAATACTCGGTACCAAAAAAACATAAAAACATTTTGAACAAACATAATATTATATATTGTATTATGTTGGTGGTCTCAATACCGCGACAAGTATTATATTAAAAATTTTACATGTATTATTTCATTTTATTATTTTTTATTATTTAAAACAGTTGTGTGCTTTAACTATAGCAAAACAGAACAGTAGTATATACTGAAATACTGTATAATTTTGCAATTCTATAAACTACACCATAATTGCAGTATATTTTCTGCTAGCGACATGTTAATGAAAAATAATATATGTATATCTAAAAAGTTTAAAACTACGTACATAGATTAACCAATGAATTTTTGACAAAAAAAAACAAAAAAAATTGATATGGTTATTTTTCTATTCCTTTGTGACGTACTCAACCACAACAACGTGTGGTATATTCAGACTGACTCCTCCCCGGTACAAAAATGCCATGTCACAAGAACGCGTGCTGAACTTCAATACTATTTTTTATTCTTACTTTTTTATAAGTATTTTAATACTAATATTTTTAACAATTCTTATCTATAAACATTGCCGTATAAACATCAACACAATGGAAAAGTATGTTCCATTGTCCTGCGATCCAGCCAAGGCTAACATCTTACCATTGCCGGAATGGGAGGTGATACTTCTCAATGTGATGGCTCTTGTCCCTTATACGTACAACATACCAACAATTTTGATACAAAGCCTTATCATGTTCGTGCTTCTACGACCCCATGGACCAAAGATTTTTAAAGAAGGGTTCTACCGAATAGTATTGTTTTCATTCATACCTGTAAGTTACTGAATTTGTGAAAAATGTATTGTAGTCAGGGAGTAAAATTGGTACAAGGCAAACCTTGAAGACTTGAATTTGAGCTTGGCTAAAAAAAGGAGCCTTACATTGGTATGAATATTTAGTCAACATTTAATATCAAAATTTAAAAATTTATGAGTTTAAGGTGTTAAAAATTTACGATTTAAGATATGTATAATATTTATTATTGAAGGTTAAAATCATTTCTGTATTAAATAATATGTTTTTTTTTAATTTCAGAGCACTCTAATAATCCTAGCACTTCCATTTTTAACTCGTCTAGGTGAAGCATCTTATTTTATGCCTCTTTTCGAGTGGTTCATAGACAAACACTTTCTGGTATCCATTGTCGTTAGCATTACATACTACAGTTACTTTGCAATCTGCCTGAATGTTCTCATCATATCGTTCAACCGTTATAGCCTACTCGCCTGGCCTATGGGTGCACGTACATTTTGGACAGACTACACTAACCGAATTCTCATTCTGATTTACATAATTCCCCTGCCTCTTGTCTGGCAGCCATTTTACGCCGGAGGATGTGTCATGGTTTATTACAGTCGATACAGATTTGACTATTTTACAAAACTTCTGCCAGTTTATTTGACCGAACATACACTTGTGGTCCTTGTCGCAATTCTTTGTTGCTCGGTATCCACTTATTTTAACTGTTTTGTAATCTTTCAACTTCTGAAGTCCAAAAAAGTCAACAGAAAAGAATTCAAACTAGCTCTCTATTCTGCCGTACTTGGATCCTGTGAATTTGTATTCATTGTATTTCAGGTGAGTTGTAGGCGCTAAATACAGTTTTTTATTTGTTGACTACAATAATTGTTCTTCTTAACAGACCAACCGTATCAATACAACTTTTTTTTTCTAGATCTGTGTTGGAATTGGACTCATATCAAGTGATTCCATTGATCGCAACTTTATCAAATGGGCGATAAGAACTGTACCTTTCATCTGCGATATTGTCATGTTTAGCCAATGCTGGTTTTTACTGGCCATGTCGTCAGATATTAGACGACAACTGAAATATATTCGTTCTCACGTTTCTTATTCACTAAATGGCAATCCGATGACTGCAGTTAAGAGTGTGTCCGGTGTTCGTACTCATTCGATAGACGTTTCACGCACCAATGGATTGATCAGAGTTTATTGAAAATTTTACAACACAGCAAATTTTTTCTAAAGATTATGTTAAATATGTAAAACTTTATAATGAACGTAAATACTGCATAGATAAAACTTTGAAACCAAAGAACACTGCACTTAACCAGAAAAAATATTTTTTTCAGAGGTTCTTAAAAGAACTCAAGTTGAAAATAGCAGTTTATAAAATAATTGATAAACGGGTATCGCTTCAAATTGAGACAATTTTGTGTTTAATACGTACGCATACGTTAACAGTACTGTTAACAGTACCTCACTGAAAAACGAAATAAAATCAATGAAAAAACTTTTTCCTAAATGCGTGGTAACTCAAACAAAAATTATGATTACGTTTATGGGCGCGCTCACAAACCGGAGTCAGGATTGTGGTCGTGAGGTTTTCTCACACTATGAAGGGACACAACACTTATGAATTCTGACCTACATACTACGTGGTATTCACGGTATCCTTGGTTCTATGATACGAGATTCTCAGACGTGAAACTATAATACAGAATATAAAATACCGTTAAATAAAATAATAGTTTTTTATTTAAAGAACAAAATCATAGAATTGTTATAATAAAACTTTGTTTTAAATTTTCAATAAAACGTTAACTAAACTGTTTCTATTAGTAGCACATTTTGGACTACATAAAAAATACGCTTGCGTTTTCATTCATTAAATCCGACACACTTTAGTTTTTTTTCTATTTTTTATTGCTTGACGCCTGAGTGAAATAAATGAGTGCACCGCAACTATGTCAGTTTTAATTTTAATTTAAAACTGAACAACCATGCTTTTTATATAAATTTGTGGGAGGATAAATACACATAGTCTTTCACTATTTTTTTTATCGAATGTTAATCGAAACCGGTGCAAAAAATGCACCGGTCAAAAAAATTAATTGTAGTTTTTAACACGTATCACTCTTATAAATTGTACTTATTTAATAAATAGTACAGAAAAGAAAGAAGTAAACAAAGCTTCCAGTCCCGCAGGCTTGTTTTGTTATTTAAAAAAATTTATAAACGTTTCGATGTAAAACACTGTGTATTTAAATACCTTGATGCTTGATGTCTGGAGCAATAACAATGACGCAATGATTTATGAATTTTTTAAACAAATTTTTAAAAATTTTTGATTACTTTTTATTATTTCTGCAAATAATGATATTTTTAACGTTGTTTTTTATAAATCTTTTTTTTACTTAAACTTAAACAATTTTTTACAATTGTGCTAGTTGTCCTAAATCGAGTCATAAAAATCTGTTCGTGCCGGCGTTTTTCATTGTAATATTTTTGCTGTTTTGGTTAAAAAAAAACAAAGTTTACGGTTGAATTGTGCTTGGTTTCTTTTTGTGTCTGTTACGTGCCGAAAAGAAAGAAAAGAAAAGATGTAAGAAAGACACTTTGTTACGTTTTATATTGCCTGAAACCGAGCAGTATGCTCGTTGCAGCATAATTTAGTCGGAAAATGCTTCCAAACACCAGGCAGGCTTTCAAGAAATGACTTTTTGGGCTATAACGTTCAGCTAATCGTTAATGCATTGTGTTATGGTAACCAAAACAGAGGTCCTTGGAACTGCAGGGTTTTGGAAGCCAGAAGTTGATAAATCCGGTCTAGGCTTTTTATCCGAGCTGAGCCTTTCCATAACAGTAGACTAGCCAGTGATGCTTGCACTTTTATTTTTTCTCTGCACTATTTTTATGTATCTGGAGCAGACGAACCTATGTTTTTTTTACCCAAAGGTGAATAATTACTAACGAATCTTGACAAAAGTAGCATTTTACCTTGCATAATAATTGACTACGTCTGTTGCAGTTTAAAAATATGACATGTAATGATGTTTGGCATTTGCAAATTCATATTTTTTTAAAACACAAAAACCCAATCATTAACAAACGTCGGTGTTTTTGCGTGATAATGAGTTGCGTACGAATTTTAGTGCTTTCTGAGTACGCTATTCATTGAGAACTCAGTCGGACGGAATTCTTTTTATTCCGTGTTGTATTTGAGTTTTACGTTCATTCATTTATTACTAAATATTATATTTTTTTAGGTAGCCATGTGCCAGCACGCCAATATTAATATGTGTGTATGTAAAAACTATACGGGTGAATACAATATGCCACCTGAAAAATGGGAAGAAAATCTGACAAATGTTCTGGCATTTATTCCATATTTGTATAATATCCCCACTATCTTGGCTCAGAGTCTTATTATGTACATACTTCTACGACGCCATGCTCCCAAGGTTCTCCGGACGGGGTTTTACACAATTGTGGCGTTTTCGTATATTCCGGTAGGTTTGAATAGAATTTTGCTAATTGCTAAAATTAGGTTGCCCCGACATGAGCCTGTCTGGGCCACGCCAGACAAGCAAAGATTAAAAAAATGTTTTTTTCTTTTATGACAAGTTGTTTAAAAATAATTATTACGATAAAAACGAAAAAAAAATTATTTTGAAAAAATAGAGCATTTTTTGCAGAATGTCGACAAAACACTAATTAATAACGTTGTGATGTGTTTTTTTTATAATAATTGTCAATGTCATTTACTAGTAAACACCTTTTGTCTAAAAACGCGTGCAAAAAATATCCGTATAAATTACAACCTAATAGTTGCACAATTTCAAAATCAATTATTAAATGATAGAATCAACATTTCGCACTCCATTAAAAAAATATAATAGTTTAAAATATTTCAATCATTTTTTTCATACATAAATGAAATCTGTTCTTTTAAAAATGATTCGTCTCGTTTTTAAAAACATACAAATCTTGTGTTTCTGCTACCCTTCAAACAACAAATCTATATTTTATTTCAGAGCACCATGATCGTCATAACCCTGCCATTTCTGACCCGCCTGGGTGAATGTACTATCCTTCGAAGCTTTTTTCTATGGTGCATTGACAAAAATTTCTTCATAGCCTTTGTCGTTGCTACAACATATTACTGCTACTTTACAATATGCCTTAATATTCTCGCTCTAGCCTTTAACCGATACACCATGCTGGCATGGCCTCTGGGTGCAAGAACTTTTTGGCGACACCACACTTGGCATATCCTTTTATTAATTTACTGCTTTCCTTTAGCTTTGATCTGGCAGGTGTTCTACGCAGGTGGATGCGTTGGGAGTGTTTTCGGAATTTACAAGTTTGACTACCGTACTGCTGAGATACCACTGATTCTACGAGAACATACGCTTATCGTCATTGTCGCTGTATTTTGTTGCGTTTTTTCGACTTATTTTAATTGTTTTGTCGTTAGTCGTCTTATAAAGTCCAAAAGAACTAACATAAAAGACTTCAAGCTCGCTCTTTATTCTGCAGTGCTTGGCGGATGTGAAGTTGTGTTTATCGTATACCAGGTAACAAATAATTTAATTAGTAATTGTGAAAAATAAAAGTACATTTACAGATAATACTTGGCGTTTTTCTAATGAAAAATGACGCTGTAGACGTAACATTTATCAAGTGGGGTCTGCGTAGCGTTCCCTTCATCTGTGATATCGTCATAATAAGTCAATGCTGGTTCCTGCTGGCCATGTGCTCAGATATCAGACGAGAAATTGCTGAATTTCATCTTTGGCTGACGTCATCAATTAATGGTAACGGATTCAATCTCTCAACCGCAAAATCTCGTACTCATCATTAATTACGTGTTCTAACCCCGGCAATATTACGCGGATCTTTCTGATTGTAAAAAAGTAATTATACATACATACTATTTGTTGATATTTATAAATATTTGCATATTTTAATATGCTTTTTTTTCTACAATTTGTTACAGAAGTTCGAAAATTGATTTTTGGTTTCAATCTTCCGAACTTAGTATTAACAGAATCACACAGCAAAAAGTTTAGCAAGTAAAAAGTTACATGATTCAAGTTTATGGAAAATTGTTTGATACCAACAACATTTTTTAGCGAAAAAAAGGTTTAACAAGAGATGAATACATAAGCTTACTGAAAACGGTTGCTCTTTTGTCCCCCTTTTTTAATGACTTAGATTATTTACAGCAGGATTTACGTACACAATCAACGGACCAACTATGAAAAATCTGCAAAGAATAAATGAGACAATACGCTGACGTATACAGAGTGAGAGAAACTAACGCTGACATAATACCAAAAAATATTACACCCAACAAAATAAACGTAATTATAGTACTACTCATTGTTATCGTTATTATTTACTATAAAGAAACTGGTTGCTGTTAGTCTCACATGCGCAGTTGCGTGGTTGTCCATGCTCTCAACTTTTTTGACGCATTCTTTGTTTTGTTTTTTTTAATAAATGGATAAATAAATTCAATACTTTTAGTGAATGAACTAATGTCGGTATGTGATAGAAACACATCAATAGCCTTTTCATCACCAGAAAAATGGGAGATTTTGCTTCTCAACATCATGGCATTCGTACCGTACCTTTACATGATTCCAACAATTGTTATTCAAAGTCTTATAGCTTACGTACTTCTGCAACCTAGCGGGCCAAAAGTATTTAAAACGGGATTCTATCAAATTGTGTTATTTTCATTCATACCAGTATGTTGCTTTTTGAATATTTTTGTGGGTTATAACGTTACTGGGAGAACTTTTAGAGTACTCTTGCAATTATAACTATGCCATTTATTGCAAGATTTGGTGACGCATCACTTCTCGTCTCGATGTACATCTGGTTTAAAAATCATAATTCATTGGTAGCATTCATAACTGCAGTGGCGTATTATAGTTATTTTGCAACTATGTTTAACGTTCTCGCAATATCTTACAATCGGTACAGTCTCATTGCTTGGCCTATTACTGCACGGGTATTTTGGGCAGATCACACGTCAAAAATACTTGTCATTATTTACTGTTTTCCTCTGGCACTAGTATGGCAGGTATTATATGGTGGAGGATGTGTCTACAAATATGGAAACGCTTATATTCTTGGTTACGACACACGATTCTTTCCCGTGTTCCTACAAATACACGCGCTTTTGGTCATCACGGCCGTCCTTTGCTGTGTTTTTTCGTCATATTTCAATTTTTATATCCTTTTTCGTCTGGTAAAACTAAAAGCGACCGATGATAATGATTTCAGATTGACGGTATACAGTACTGTTATTGCCGGAAGTTTGCTTTTGTTTACGGTAATTGAAGTGAGTTCATAATTTTAATTTCTTTTTAAGCAAATATAATGATATTTTTAGATCGCTTTGCTAATGTACGCAAGAACGGGAGCATACAGTATCTTTAACAAATGGGCGATCCGGTGTATACCTTTTATCTACGATTCTATACTCCTTTGTCAATGCTGGTTTTTGCTAGCACTTTGCTCAAACATTAAAAAACAACTCAAACGTTTTTTGAAACCAGTTCGTTAACAGTTGAAAAGTGCACAACTGATCCATCATTGTAATAAATAAATAATCAAGAACATTTTGACTTTTATAAACAAATATTTTTTTAAAGCAAATTGTGGCGTGCCGTCTGTCTTTCTATCCATTTATCACGAGACGTTTTATACTTCAGTATAATTGCTCTATTTTGTAGTTCAGTAACGCTTGAACGGCTTTTATTAAGCTACTAAATGCCTAATACACAGTCAAATTCGAATAATACCACGAATGTTAACTTTTAATTTGTTTATTAATTTTGAGAAATAATCAGGAAATAGAAAAAATGTCAGTACCACTTTTGTTCATTGACTATTGGTGACGATTGTAACTTCCTCCTCTGCAGACAAATATTAGAAATATACATTTCTGGTCAGTTTATTAATTTTTCAATGCCGTCGTGCAGCAGAAATATAACCCTATTTTCCGAAATACCAGAAAAATGGGAAATCAAGGTATTGAATATTTTGGCATTTGCTCCATTTGTTTACAACATTCCAACTATTCTAACCCAAAGTTTGATAATATACATCCTTGTACGATCGAATGGTCCCAAAATATTTAAAACTGGGTTCTACAGAATAGTGCTGTTTTCATACATTCCGGTATGTTGCTTCTTTTTTTCAGATTAGTAATCTGAACGTTTTTAGAGCACCCTAATGATCATAACAATGCCGTTTATGTCCCGATTTGGGGATTCACCTATCTTTGAACCCATGTACGTCTGGTTCATAGATCAAAGTTTTCTGTTGTCCCTTATATCGGCCGTAATGTATTATTGCTACTTTTCAATATCGCTTAACATACTTGCAGTATCCTACAATCGGTACAGTCTTCTTGCTTGGCCTATGACTGCTCGAATATTTTGACAGAAACACACGACGAGAATACTTGTCATGATTTACTGTTTTCCTCTGGCGCTAGTATGGCAGGTTTTCTATGGCGGATGTGTTGCCAAAAATGCGAGCTCATATTACCTAGGGTACCAAAAAGATTCAATCCCTATGTTTCTGCAACTGCAAACCATTACCATTATTGTAGCTATTCTTTGTTGTGTTATTTCATCGTACTTCAATATATACGTTTTTATTCGTCTGATACGGTTTAAAAATACAAATGCAAAGGAATACCAGATGTCAATTTACAGTACCGTAGTGGCGGGATCTCTGTTCTTGTTCATAGCTTTTGAAGTAAGTTGATTATCTTTTGAAAAAAATGTAACCAATAATCATGTTTAGATTTCTGTACTGTTGTATGCGAGCACCGGTGTTCATCCGACATTTAACAAATGGGCAATACGGTGCATACCCTTTATCTACGATTTCATACTCTTTTGTCAATGCTGGTTTTTAATAGCGCTTTGTTCGGATATTCGAAAACAACTCAGGCAATTCTGTTTGCAAATGTCAGAACGTTCACAACATCCAATACGTTCACAAACCGGAGTGCAAGTTGTTAGCGTTGTGCAATAAAAATACATTTTTTATGTGTGGGTGGCACGGAGGGAGTCTCCCAGAAGTTTCATGAAAATTATCCAACGGATGTATACTAAATATAAACTGGCTTTCACCGATTTATATTTAGTAAACCAGATATTTTTAGATCGGTAACTATACAAAGTTTACAGTACGCCGAACCGTACTTTACTTTTACTTTTTTACTTTATTACTCTTACTCGTGCATAATTACTCATTACAAAATTAAAGAAACATTGATGAGTATCGAGATTGCACGAAGAGGGCATTTTTACTAATTATCATAAATATTTTTTCACAAAATTTGGCACACATGATAAAAAGTTAAAATAAAAAACAGCACAATGACGTTATATGGCGCTGATGTATTACAAAAGGATTAATTTTGCTGTAGAAAAGTATAAAAACTTCCGAAAAAATCTCATGTTGATATATTTAGATTTTTAGACTTGGAAGAAAAGTATAATCATCGTACCACGCATTTTTCATCACAAATAACCTATTAGCGTTTGTCACAACATGCGTCAATGTTGTTTTGTCTTTAAATTGTGCTATTGTTCTTTAATTGTACCATATTGTACCATTGTGAATTTAGAAAAAGTTTTTAGTTTTAGTACAGTAGTGGCCAAAAGTTTATGACATTGATGTTTTTTCGTTGCTACCTGAGTCAAAAGCGTGCGATCCGGTTCAAATTTTTTTTCAAAAAAGTATGCTAGTACACTGTTAAAATAAGCCACTTACTGTCCTTGGGCACAGTATATTGGTTACTGTAACGGACGATGACAATTTTCCTCAAAAGTCATTATTTTGTAATCAGTTCAGTTTTAATTTTTTATTACTTGGTAAAACGCTCTGTTATGCTTCTTAGTTATTATTTTGCGTTTTTGAAGTGTTTAGAAGAAAGATTGTTTAAAGACCGCTCATGAACAGCGGTTGGGAGCCCTCGAAAGGGGTCGCCAACGAGGGGTACTGCGCGCATGCACGCAGATCAGTTTATCGTCGTAAATTTGGCCGGCAATTGAACAATAAAAATCTGCAACGTTCAAAATAATTCAATCATGGACTGAGATGAGTAAAAATATTAGTTTGGGGCAAATGGTAAAAGAAATTCATCTCCAAAGGTCGTCGGTCATGTCTTCGATGTTAGACCCCAACATCATTTGTCTTACGAAAAACCCGGGATTGAGTGGGTACTGACGTGTATCGCTTAGAATATGTTTGCCAAGACAGTAGGCAGTCCAATCAAGCTATATATTGCCATATGCAACCTTCCAGTCTCTTGGAATTCTGCCTAACATTCACTTATAACGATTTGTGAAATTCGTGCTGTATGAACGCTGTCGAATTCTCACAAATCTTGAGTAAAAAAAGCAAAAAGCTTCAAATTAGCATACAACGGTTAAAAAGAGCATGCAAAAACAAATTTAACACAATATGGACCCCACTACAATTTATTTGTATTATGATGAGATTTCCGAAATGCTATGTTTATTTGTCAAGCAAAATTCCAAGAGACTGGAAGGTTGCATATGGCGATATATAGCTTGATTGGACTGCCTACTGTCTTGGCAAACATATTCTAAGCGATACACGTCAGTACCCACTCAATCCCGGGTTTTTCGTAAGACAAATGATGTTGGGGTCTAACACCGAAGACATGACCGACGACCTTTGGAGATGAATTTCTTTTACCATTTGCCCCAAACTAATATTTTTACTCATCTCAGTCCATGATTGAATTATTTTGAACGTTGCAGATTTTTACTGTTCAATTGCCGGCCAAATTTGCGACGATAAACTGATCTGCGTGCATGCGCGCAGTACCCCTCGTTGGCGACCCCTTTCGAGGGCTCCCAACCGCTGTTCATGAGCGGTCTTTAAACAATCTTTCTTCTAAACACTTCAAAAACGCAAAATAATAACTAAGAAGCATAACAGAGCGTTTTACCAAGTAATAAAAAATTAAAACTGAACTGATTACAAAATAATGACTTTTGAGGAAAATTGTCATCGTCCGTTACAGTAACCAATATACTGTGCCCAAGGACAGTAAGTGGCTTATTTTAACAGTGTACTAGCATACTTTTTTGAAAAAAAATTTGAACCGGATCGCACGCTTTTGACTCAGGTAGCAACGAAAAAACATCAATGTCATAAACTTTTGGCCACTACTGTAAAGGCTCCAATGCCGAAATGCAGCTCAACCGTATTTTCATTAATCGATCTACCAGAAAAAGAGGAGATTTTTATTCTGAACATATTAGCGTTTGTACCGTATCTCTATTATATTCCAACAATTGGTATTCAGATTCTGATTGCATACGTTCTGCTACGTCCCACTGGACCAAAAATGTTCAAGACAGGATTTTACAGAATAGTGTTGTTTTCATTTATACCCGTATGTTGCTTTTATGTACATATCTCCATAAAAATTATTATAAAACAAATTTAGAGCACACTTACAATTATAACAATGCCTTTGGTTACACGATTTGGTGACTCTTCACTTCTTGTGCCGATGTACATCTGGTTTATTGATCAAAATTTTGCGGTAGCATTTATAACTGCCGTATCATATTATGGTTACTTTGCAACTATGTTTAGCATCCTCGTTATTTCCTACAATCGTTACAGCCTCCTCACATGGCCAATGAGTGCCCGGGTTTTTTGGACAAATCACACGTCTAAAATACTTGTTTTTATTTACTTTATTCCTCTGACAGGGATATGGCAGGTATTCTTTTTTGGAGGATGTGTTCACCAATTTGGAAGTGCATATTTTCTCGGTTACAAAGCGGATTTCTTTCCTGTGGTTTTGCAATTGCAAACACTTATTGTCATTACAGCCGTCCTTTGCTGTGTTTTTTCATCATACTTCAATTTTTACGTGCTTTTCCGTCTTTTAAAGTTGAAAGCGACAGGTGATAAAGATTTCAGAATGACAGTATACAGCACTGTTATTGCAGGATGTTTGTTCCTTTTTATGATATTTGAAGTAAGTTATTACATTTGTGTAAAATTATGTAAACAGGTTTTTAGCTTGCCGTGTCGGTTTACACAAGCGCAGGTTCTTATCTAAACAAATGGGCAATTCGATGCATACCATTTTTCTACGATTCCATACTTCTTTGCCAATGTTGGTTTCTGCTAGCACTATGCTCGGACATTAGAAAACAACTGAGATGTCTTGTGAAGAATTCGGTGCATTCACAAACCATGATTAAAATGATTAGCATACAATAAAAGTATATATTTTCAATGTTTTGGCTCTACTATCAATAAAAATTGATATTTGTCATTGTTATCAATATTTGTGTTTCAATTTGCCATGCTATGTATATCGCGTAATTATACAGTGTAGTCACCGCAGAATAATCAGAAAGCAGCGCTTGAGAAATGCACAACAATAATTCCAGTATGTAAAATTCCAGGTGACTCAAAACGTCGAAGAGGGACTTGAAAAACTTGAAATCAAAATTGTCAGTTTGACAATTTTTTAAGAACTTTGAACTCTTCTTAAACGTTACGCCGGTTACGGGGGATAACCGTAGTCGTTGTATAAACACGCTGGTCATGAAACTTTTTTGGCATCGAATATATAAGCAATAATCACAGATTGGTTGTAAGCAGTTGCTGTAACGGCACACTCCATAAAGATACATTTTTTTGCACCAATGCTTCTAAAATTAAAACTATTTTTACGGAAAAAACTTTTAAGAGCCACTCTGCGAGCAGATTTATTTCCGACTACACAGGTATTTTACACCTTCCGATGTTTTGTGCCAAAGTTGTAGGCACCTATAGGGAGGTTCCAAATTTCCATACCAAAATTTTTTTAGATGCCGGATTCTGGAGTTTCGGCTTCTGCAATTTTTGACGTCAAATTTTCAAACTGTTTAAAAAATTCTGATTTTTGGTATACAGGGGTATCTTGGCACGATAAATCGACCGGTGTATTTAGTTTTCTCAAAAAACATCTGACTTTTTTGAAAAAATGTGATTTCAGGTTTTTCCGCCCGTTTTTGTCCGTTGCTTGGCTCCAGCATCCGTATATTACCCGGCGAAGTGGTATTCGCAGGCTAATCTTGTAGCTTGGTTTCTGCTCTATCGGGAAAAGTGAAAGAAAAAATATATTAGCTCCATCAATTTTCGTTTCGAATTTTTTTATGACGCCAACTCGATCTAAAATGGTTGAAAAAGCGCACAGATCTTCCCCGCTTTGTGTGCGCGCAACGTGCGAGCGCGCGCCGTGCTGCAGCGCATGCGTTTCGCACGCGTAATCTCTCTTTTTTCGTTTGTTTTTGATCGAGTTGGCGCTATAAAAAAATTCAAAACAAAAATTGATGGAGCTAACATATTTTTTCTTTCACTTTTCCCGATAGAGCAGAAACCAAGCTACAAGATTAGCCTGCGAAAACCACTTCGCCGGGTAATATACGGATGCTGGAGCCAAGCAACGGACAAAAACGGGCGGAAAAACCAGAAATCACATTTTTTCAAAAAAGTCAGATGTTTTTTGAGAAAACTAAATACACCAGTCGATTTATCGTGCAAAGATACCCCTGTTTACCAAAAATCAGAATTTTTGAAACGGTTTGAAAATTTGACGTCAAAAATTGCAGAAGCCGAAACTCCAGAATCCGGCATCTAAAAAAATTTTGGTATGGAAATTTGGAACCTCCCTATAGGTGCCTACAACTTTGGCACAAAACATCGGAAGGTGTAAAATACCTGTGTAGCGCCCTCCACCTTATAAATAAATCGGCTCGCAGAGTACCTCTTAACCACACGTTTTCTTTTTGCTAAAATTATAAATCCATTTTTTAGTGCTTTCAAAATGGAAAAATTTATTTCATTGTCCTGTGATCCAGCTAAAGCAAACACTACACCACCACCAGAAGGGGAAGCGACAATACTCAATATAATGGCTTTCGGTCCTTACCTGTACACTATACCAACGATCATTATGCAGAGCCTGATAATGTATGTGCTTTTACGACCCCATGGGCCGAAGATAATCAAAGAAGGATTTTACCGAATTGTGTTGTTTTCGTTTATACCCGTAAGTTGTTGCATCTTGTTGTAAAAAAGTGTTGTGAATATTTACGCGAATCAAACAAGTATTATTGGGTATATAAATATTGATCAATTTTAATTTCTTTCAGAGCACTTTAATAATGCTAGCTTTGCCATTTTTAACCCGTCTTGGTGAATCCGCATATCTAATGCCTCTTTTTGAGTGGTTTATGGACAAACACTTTCTGATAGCCATCATTGTTTGCATCACGTACTACAGCTACTTTACTTTCTGTTTAAATTTCTTCGCAATAGCTTTCAATCGTTATAGTCTAATAGCCTGGCCTATGGGGGCCCGAACGTTTTGGCACAATTACACCAATCGAATTATCATTATGATTTATATTTTTCCCTTGTTACTTGTCTGGCAGCCTTTCTACGCAGGTGGATGTGTTGTAATTGTTTTTGGTCGATACAGATTAAACTATTACAATTCGGATTTGCCGCTCATTTTAAAAAAACACGCTCTCATAATCCTATTTACAAGTATTTCTTGCGTAATTTCTACATATTTTAACTTTTATGTAATCATTCATCTTCTAAGATGCAAAACAATTGTCAAAAAAGAATTTCGGCTGGCTCTGTATTCCGTCGTTCTTGGTAGCTGTGCATGTGTTTTTACTGCGTTCCAAGTAAATTTTTAAAAATTATTTTACAGTTCAAGCAAATTTTTTTAGGTATGTTTAGGAATGAACGGCATGCTCACAAACAAATTCAATCCAAACTTTCTTAAATGGGCATTTAGAAGTGTACCTTTTATCAGCGATATTGTCATGCTTAGCCAATGCTGGTTTCTACTGGCGCTGTCATCTGATATCAGACAACAGCTGAAGTGCGTCCGGACCCCTCTTTCTTACTTTTTTACTAAAATGTGGGGGGCAACAATTGGAGGGGTGTCCGGTGTTCAGTCTCAATCCATGGTGTTTTCACGCACAAACAAAACAATACGAGTTTCTTAATTGTTAAAATGTATGCTTTTAATCTGTTTAATAAACCATTGGAACAAGAGCAGGATGGGCTGTGTAACGCCGAGTGGTAGAGCCTCTTGTGCGTTGAAAGTTGATGGAGTTGAAACAGTTAATTCTAGAAAGAAATCACATCACTTTACAAAAAACGATTACAAATTATGAGATAATTAATATATTTTCTTTGATTATTTTTTTAAATAACTTCCTAAAGACGTAAGTTTTTGAGATCTAAAGATCTTGAGGAAGTACATAATTATAATATTAATATTGTTGTCATAAAATAACAGATTATATACGTTGAGTAATGCTTTGGCCTGCGCAAGTGCTAAAATGTCCAAAGAAATCTTAAATTATATTTATGTAATATACATATTCGTGTCTTTTTGTGTCTAATAATAAATAAAAATTTTACATTATCTAAATCACCTTATTTTTTTTATTTATTTATTTATTTATTTCACCATTACTCAGTGGTTAGTTATCATTAGACCAGATGTTAGGAGGCACAAATGATGTCCACGTAGGTGTAAATGTCTCGATTCGTTTTGGTCGCGATTTCTCACCTTATTTTAGTTAAACCCAATGCCGAGATGCAGCACAAACATATCAGTTCCCACTGTACCTCCGGAAAATTGGGAGATCATTGTATTGAACATTTTGGCATTTGTACCGTATGTATACTTGATACCAACTCTTATTGTTCAGAGTTTGATAGCTTACGTCCTTCTACGACAAAATGGACCAAAAATGTTTAAAACGGGATTCTACCGAATTGCATTGTTTTCATTTATACCCGTATGTTATTTATATTTTTTATGTTTTGATCGTAATAATAATTTTAGAGTTCTTTAATAATTATAACTCTACCTTTCATTTCGCGCCTCGGAAGCTCATCTATCCTTGAAACAATGTACAATTGGTTTATCGATAATAATTTTGTGGTATTAGTCATAAATGTTGTGACGTATTATTGCTACTTTGCAATTTCATTAAACATTCTTGCAATTTCATACAACCGGTACAGTCTCCTGGCCTGGCCTATGAGTGCCAGGGTATTTTGGGTAAATCACACGTCTAAGATACTGTTCATTATTTATTGCTTACCTCTGACAGTAATTTGGCAGGTGTTTTATGGCGGAGGATGTGTTACGCAGTTTGGAAATTCTTATTACCTTGCATACAATACGAAATTTATCCCTGTTTTTTTTCAATTGCAAATGCTTGTAGTCATCGCTGCCGTTCTTTGTTGCGTTATTTCATCGTATTTTAACTTTTACGTGCTATTTCAATTATTAAAGTTAAAAGCGACAAGTGGTAAAGATTTTAGAATGACTCTGTACAGTACTGTCATTGCGGGATGTCTGTTCTTATTTATAGCATTTCAAGTAAGTTGATTTTTTTCATTTCATGCAATTAGAAATGATACGGTAATGCATATGTAATTTTTAGATTTCTGTGGTGTCGTACGCTAGCACAGGCGCCAATCCCACTTTTAACAAATGGGCGATTCGGTGCATACCTTTCATCTACGATTCCATACTTCTTTGTCAGTGCTGGTTTCTGCTAGCACTGTGTTCGGACATCAGAAAACAGCTTAGACATCTTGTGCAGTCGGTACATTCACAAACCGTGATTCAAGTAACTAGCATGCATTCTATGTTCAACTAATTAAACCTACGTATTGACGAAAAAAAAATAAACATGTAGCATTACAACATTACATGTATATATTGCATCGTGGCCTTTGAAGCTGGTGTTCACAGTACATACATGTGATCTTCATTTTGTGAAAAACTAAGTATCGAACGAGCGGAGACGGTAATTGTTCTTGGGCGTATGAGATATGTACATACGTCATATTTCGTTCTGTACAATATTCATTTTTATCATGTTTTTTAGACTTTAACATAAAAGTCAATGCATATTTATGTCACCCAACAATTTTATTTATTTCACCGCATTGTAAGCGTTAGAAGAAATAATTTGAACTGCGGTTTGTGAGTGCACAGAATTTCTAACAAGATGTCGGAGTTGTTTTCTAATATCTGAGCACAGTGCCAGCAAAAACCAGTTTTGGCAAAGAAGAATAGAATCGTTAATAAAAGGTATGCATCGAATCGCCCATTTGCTAAAAATCGGACAAGTGCCTGTGCTGGCGTACAACGAAACAGAAATCTAAAAAAATATTTTTTTTAATGTTTCTAATTGATTATCAACTCACTTCAAATGCCATAAACAAGAACAAACTTCCTGCAATGACAGTACTGTACACTGTCATTCTGAAATCCTTGTCACTTGTCGCTTTTAATTTTACGAGACGAAAAAGCACATAAAAATTGAAATACGATGAAATAACACAGCATAAGATGGAAGAAATTACCAAAATCGTTTGCAATTGTATTATCATCGGAATAAAATCTGTGTTGTAACCAAGGAAATAAGCGTTTCCAAATTGAAGAACACACCCTCCGCCGTAGAACACTTGCCATATCACTGTCAGCGGTAAACAATAAATCATAATCAGTATTTTCGAAGTGTGATTGGTCCAAAATACTCTGGCACTCATAGGCCAAACAAGGAGACTATACCGATTGTAGGATATTGCGAGAATGTTAAACGCAGTTGCATAATAACAGTAAAATGATAGGGCAGTTAATATTGATACCAAAAAATTCTGATCAATAAACCAGATGTACAACGGCACAAGAAGAGATGCGTCCCCAAACCGTGCAACAAACGACATAGTTATAATTGTAAGCGTGCTCTAAATTATTTTTTGAAATTTTTAAAAATTATAAAGATTAGCCTACTGGTATGAATGAAAACAACACTAGCCGGAAAAATCCTGTTTTAAAAATTTTTGGCCCATGGGGTCGTATAAGGACGTAAAATATTAGACCCTGAATAGAAAGGGTTGGAATATAGTAGATATACGGGACGAATGCCATGATGTTCAAAACTATTATTTCCCATTGTTCTGGAGAATCGGTAATGACAGATATGCTGGAACTGCATTTTGGCATTGAATAATAAATTAAAATGGTTTCATTAATGAAAGGATACAAGCTGAAAAAAGTTATTTATTAGATAAAAGAGATGGGTACGACTATAAGTAACTGCAAGTACAACAGATATCATCTTTTTTCAAAAATATTTACTTAACAAATTTTTAATAAAAGAAATATCAATTGAACAATTGATAACCATTCGTTGGTGGAAAAAAGCGGAACACCAGCAGCGAATGGGTTACAATTGTTCAATTGCTTAATCTTTATATTTCAAAATAGAACTATGAACTATGATCCGTAATTCCCATTGCTTTTGCGCAGGCACACAATTGTTGCAAATACTATCAATGTAACACATTCCTTATTGTTGTAATCACATAATGTTCACATAATCACATAATTTTATTGTTCCTTTATCTGACATTATTTATAATGTTGCGTTAAAAAACTTACAATATCTTTCTAAAGCGTTTCCATACAAATGCCCCTGTGATATGTATGTTTATCCACCTACGTATGTTTATGATAAATATCTCAGATTTTTAGTCAGTAACCCGATGCCGAAATGTAATAATACAAACATATCCGAATCTTCTTTACCACCAGACAAATCGGAAATTTTGGTTCTAAACATCATGGCATTTGTTCCGTATATTTACATGATTCCAACATTTATTATTCAGAATATGATAATTTTGGTCCTTTTCCGACCTAGTGAACCAAAAATGTTTAAATCTGGATTCTATCGTATTGTGATGTTTTCATTTGTACCTGTAAGTTTTATTATATTTTGTTGCCGCCTTATTAAAACCAAAAAAAAACTTTTAGAGTTCTCTAATAATCATAACCATGCCTTTTATTTCGCGACTTGGGGGCTCATCTTTCCTCAAACCGATGTATCTCTGGTTTATTGACCACAATTTTGTGGTATCAACCATAGCTTTCGTAAACCATTATTGTTATTTTGCGATTTCGTTCAACATACTTGCAATATCTTTCAATCGGTATAGTCTTATTGTTTGGCCCATAAGTGCAAGAGTATTTTGGACAAATCAGACGTCAAAAATGTTGGCCATCATTTACTGCTTTCCCATGACAATTGTATGGCAAGCGTATTACGGCGGAGGATGTGTTCATCAATTTGCAAGTGCGTATTTCTTTGGATACGGAACACGGTCCTTCCCTTTGCTCTTACAACTGCAAACACTTATTGTCGTTGCAGCCGCCTTTTGCTGTGTTATTTCATCATATTTTAATTTTTACGTGCTCTTTCGCCTGGTCAAATTCAAAAGAACGAATGATCAAGATTTCAAAATGTCAGTATACAGCACTGTGGTTGCGGGAAGTTTGTTTTTGTTTATTGTATTCCAGGTATGTATTTTTTTAAATAATTTACATGTATGAACGTGTATATTTTTTGATTTCTGTGGCATTTTACGCAAACACGGGCGCTCATCCGACATTCAACAAATGGGCGATTCGATGCATACCTTTTATCTACGATTCCATACTTCTTTGTCAATGCTGGTTTTTGCTAGCTCTGTGTACAGACATTAGAAAACAACTTGGACGAATTGTACAACCAGTTCGTTCACAAACCGGAATGCAAATTATTAGCTTGCCATAATATTTTTTGTATGTTTAATTTTCTTTTTACAATTTTTGAATACGTATATTGATAAACAAATATTAACAACGATCCGCAACGTTTTTTGTCTATCAAAATAAAAACAAGTACCTAAAATCCCAGATAATTTGGCTAGAAATCAGCAGACGTTTTCTGCCCTCCTACTGGTTGCGAATATCTCATGTTTTGTCGAAAAAAAACTATGTCACAAAATATAACTATGTACTAAGCCGGTATTTAACGAAAGGTTTTTTTAAATAGACAATAATTGCTCTTGTGCAACAGACATGTTTCAAAATGTGTCATAAGGACATTTTCCGTGATTAAGTATCAACGGATTTTGAGAACACAAATGTAATATTTTTATGGTAATATTTTAGTTGTATGTAATATCTACAAAATCGGTAAGTTCTCAACAGTTCATCGCGTATCAAATTTTATTTACCGTCTTCAGCAAAAGGCATTTTTAAAACCGTTAGTCGTTTTTTTTGCACCCAAATCAATATATAAATTGAGTTCAAGTGCTTAATGCTAAGTTTCTTGATGAGTAATGTTCACACGTTTTATTTTTTAATGTTGCAATTACTGTATACAATATGTATCTATTATATTACGTTCCTTTGCTTGCGTGTGAACACCAAATGTGAGTTTGTGTCACCTACGAGAAACTAAATCTCTAATTTTTATCTTCTTCCATATTACATGTTACAGTCAACAAATATACAATCAAATGCCGAGATGCAGTGCCAACATAACCCTATCCGTTCCTCCTGCAGAAAAAGGGGAAATCTTGCTTCTCAACATCATGGCATTTGTACCGTACATTTACATGATTCCAACACTTGTTATCCAGAGTATGATAGTGTACATACTTCTACGACCTCATGGACCAAAATTGTTTAAAACAGGATTCTATCGAATTGCACTATTTTCATTTATGCCTGTACGTTTTTTTGCTGTACTGTTTTGTTATCCAATGTACTTTTAGAGCTCAATCATAATTATAACCCTACCACTCCTTTCACGACTTGGAAGCTCATCTCTTTTCAAACCGCTGTACATCTGGTTTATGGACCAAAGTTTATTGGTAGCGGTTATATCTGCGGTAAACTATTATTGCTACTTTGCAATCTCTTTTAACATTTTTGTAATTTCATTTAATCGATACAGTCTCCTTGCTTGGCCTATGAGTGCCCGAGTATTTTGGACAAATCACACTACAAAGGTATTAGGCGTTATTTACTGCTTTCCACTGACTATTATATGGCAGGTATTTTATGGAGAAGGATGTGTTCACCAGATTGGAAACGATTATTTACTTGGTTACGGCGTAGGGTCCATTCCGGTGCTTCTACAACTACAAATTCTCATTGTCCTTGTAGCCATTTTTTGCTGTGTTATTTCATCATATTTTAATTTTTACGTGCTTTATCGCCTGATCAAATTTAAAACAGCAAGTGATCAGGATTTCAAAATGTCGGTCTATAGTGCTGTGCTCGCAGGATGTCATTTCATATTTATAGTGTTTGAAGTGAGTAAACCCCCCCCCTGTATAGTTTTACTCACTTCAAAAAATTGCATTTTTTTAGATTTCTGTTGTGTTGTACGGAAGCACGGGCGCACATCCAATTTTTAACAAATGGACGATTAGATGCATACCTTTTATCTACGATTCCATACTTCTATGCCAATGCTGGTTTCTGATTGTGTTATGTTCCGATATTAGAAAACAACTCAAACATCTCGTGACTGCGGTTCATTCTCTAACTGTTGTGCAAATCACTAGCAGGCAATGAAACTCAGTCGATACTGTCAAAAACCATGTTGTCAATAGAATAAACTTGCTTTATAGTAGCAGTAAAAAATGGTTGGTTAGACATCCAACGTCATCTAAAGCTGGCTTAAGCAATTTTAATTATGTGATCTAACATTTATTAAATATTAATAATTTTCATGCGTACTCAGCAGACAAGCTAATTGCTCTCAAACAAACAAGTAAACTATGCATTTAACGGCTTGAAGAAGCGCCAATGTGTTCATATTTATAAATACCAACAGACTTTTCCAACAACAAAATCAGAACGACATACGTCAATCATTTTCAAATACAAACCAATGGCGAAATGCAATACAAGTATTTCACTATTCCTTGATCCACCAACGGAATGGGAACTTTTGCTTCATAACCTTCTAGCATTCGTTCCATTTGTTTATAACATCATAACTTTTGTTGTCCAGATACTCATCGTTTACGTTCTTCTACGGCCAAACAATCCCATAATATCTAAAGCCGGATTTTACAGAATTCTGATGTTTTCATTTATACCGGTACGTTTTTTTTTCATTTTGTATCATTTAATGTTATCTAAATTTCTTTAAGAGCACAGTGTTAATCATAACTCTACCTTTTCATTCACGATTTGGCGACGCATCTCTTCTCAAACCAATGTACATTTGGTTTATGGAAAAAGATTTTCTAGTATCAATGCTAACTTTTCTAGCGTATTATAGCAATTTTGCAATTTCTTTTAACATTCTCGCAATTTCGTTTAACCGGTACAGTCTACTCGCTTGGCCTATGAGCGCAAGGGTATTTTGGACGAATCACACATCACAAATACTTATTCTAATTTACTGTCTTCCTTTGACACTAGTTTGGCAGATATTCTATGCTAGAGGATGTGTCCATGTATTTTCAAGCGCGTACAGATTGGGATATCAATTGGATGTTTTTCCTTTGATTTTAAGAGTTCACACTCTTGTGGTTCTTGTATCTATTTTTTGCTCGGTTATTTCCACCTATTTCAATTGTTATGTGTTATTTCGTCTCGTCAGATTGAAAAATACGGATGTGAAAGAATTTCGATTGACAGTATACTGTGCTTGTATTGCGGGGAGCATGTTTTTGTTTACGGTATTTCAAGTAAATTTTTAATTATGCAGCATTAATAAAATTGACACCAACACAATTTTAGATATGCGTAATGTTATTTGCACGTACAGTAACTCACCAGAACCTTGCAAACTGGGCAATAAGATGCACACCGTTTATTTTCGACAGTATATTGCTTTGCCAATGCTGGTTCTTGCTTGCACTGTGCTCAGACATCCGAAAACAACTCAAGCATCTTGCAGCTTCGATTCATTCACATACGGGAATGAACGTTGTCAGCATTGTCGTATCGTAAAAGTATTTTTACATTTGAAAATACATAAATGTGATACCGATTAACGTTTATTTTTTTTTATTTACCGCCTTAATATTTTTCCTACTTATAACTCAATCAATCAATTTCAATTTATCTCTTTACACACGGGATTATACAAATCAGTGGGGTCGTACGAAGAGGGGTCATCAAAGAAAAACAATCCGTCTGAAATCGAAGTCTTTGGTAGGAGCGTTGTAGGCAATGGCGAGGTCGTCGGTCCAGCGCATGCGTGGTCGTCCTAGCGGTCGCTTGGCTTCCACGTAGTCTTCTGTGGGGCGCCAGTCTGACAGTCGGACTGCCCAGTTGTCGTCGTCGGTCGTCGCGAGCGATTTGGCATACTTCTGCTTCCGGCGGCGGGCGGATTCGTTCCAGTCATTGAGCTTGGTGCGCCTCCTGATGGATTCGGATGGGACATTGTCGCTCAAACGCACCTCTAAGATAGCACGTTCCTACTTATAACTTTTCATAGTTAATAAATTAATTACATATATTTGAAATACCAGACCACAGCAGCGATGGGAAGAAAAAATCGCGACTAAATCAAATCAAGACATTTACGCCTACGTGGACATCATTTGTATCTCCTAACATCTTGTCTAATGATAACTAAACATTGAAAAATAATGAAATAAATAAAATAAATAAATATATTTGAAACCTACGCGTCATACTAACTTGTATTCCATATTTTGGGACATGTGAACTGCAAAATTAAGAAATAAGCAATATTGTAGCCTGGTCATTGAATTTTTAGTTTTTTTTATGAGTAATGCTCCCTCTCACGCAAATGCTTGGTCGCCTTTGTTCTCATCATTTGCACAAAATGAACACTCAATCAAGAAAATTGCATAATGCTTTTATATTGTTCCCCCTTACAATATTTCTGGCAAGTAAAGAATACACAAAAGTTCATTTAGTACAATATCCAAGTACTTTCAACTATAAGTTTGTACTCTGCAACGAAAAAGAAATCGTACTTATGTTAGTCAGTCTATCTTTTCAGAATTCAATGTCGATATGCACTTCAACAGTCTTCATTCTTGCACGCCTAGCGGACGGTCGGTTTTATTCCGCCTCTCCTGTCCGCGACAGCAGCTTGCGCTCGCGATCGCATTCGGGAAGCAGCGCAAGTGTGAGAATTGAAAGCGCCGTTTGACACCCGGGCTGGCCACCCTGTCAAACGTAGGCTAAAAAAATGTCTAGATTCCGGCTCAGCGTCGCTACCATCAACGCACGCTCACTGCTGACGGATTTTGAAGAGGCCATTCGCAAAACGCTGACGACGTCGTTCTTTTCTCCCACACTGGCGAAGAACTTCAGGAAATGCTGTCGGATATGGCCATCATCTGCAAGGACGTCGGACTGGAAGTCAACGTCAAGAAGACGCAGTGGATGGTACAGAAATGGCGGGATCAGCGACCTATCTCCTCCGAACTTCTCCTCAAGGACATCGAGGACGATTTCGAGCTCTCCTCCACTTTACGCTGGGTCGATTCGCTCAACTCGGTGTTCAACAAGACGAAAACCAGACCACAGCAACGATGGGAAGAAGAAATCGCGCCCAAAACGAATCGAGACATTTACACCTACGTGGACATCATTTGTGCCTCCTAACATCTGGTCTAATGATAACTAACCACTGAGTAATGGTGAAATAAATAAATAAATAAATAAAATGCACTTCAACAAGACGAAAAAGAGACCACAGCGACGATGGGAAGAAGAAATCGCGACCAAAACGAATCGAGACATTTACGCCTACGTGGACGTCATTTGTGCCTCCTAACATCTGGTCTAATGATAACTAACCGCTGAGTAATGGTGAAATAAATAAATAAAATGCACTTCAAATATAACACTATTCCTCAACCCGCCAGAAGAATGGGAACTCTTGCTACTCGACGTTCTGGCATTTGCACCGTACATCTACAACATTCCAACACTTATTATTCAGTTTCTAATAGTTTACGTTCTTTTGCGATCAGATGGACCAACGATTTTTAAAACAGGATTTTACCGAATTGTGCTATTTTCATTTTTAACGGTAAGTATCTTTTGTCTTTATCAATTTTGCCACCTGAAACCTTTAGAGTACGCTGATCATCATAACATTACCTTTTGTATTTCGATTAGGCGACTCATCCATTCTCAGACCTATGTTCATCTGGTTCATTGATCAAAGTTCTTTAGTTGCATTTATAAATACCGTAACATATTATTCCTACTTTGCAATTACACTAAACATTCTCGCAGTTTCTTATAATCGGTACAGCCTGCTTGCTTGGCCTATGAGCGCTCGGATATTCTGGAAGAATCACACATCAAAAATATTGATTTTCATTTACTGCCTTCCCCTGACACTGGTGTGGCAAGTGTTCTATGCCGGAGGATGTATTCACATTTGGGGAAGCTTTTACAGACTCGGTTATCAAATGGAAGTATTTCCAATAATACTACAGCTTCCTTCGATTATTGTTATTGTAGCTGTCGTCTGCTGCGTTATTTCCACGTATTTAAATTCTTACGTACTTCTACGTCTGGTAAAGTTCAAAAGAACTGCTGATAAAGAATTCAGAATGACAGTATACAGTTCTGTAATTGCGGGATGTTTGTTTACATTTATAGTATTTCAAGTAAGTTTATCACTTTTTTCATTTAAATTGTCAACATAAAAATTTGTTTTAGACCATCGTGGTTGCGTACGCTCGAACTGGAACCCATCAGATTCTTGTAAACTGGTTGCACAGAGGCATACCTTTTATCTGTGATGTTTTACTTATTTGTCAATGTTGGTTCTTGCTAGCTTTGTGCTCAGACATCAGAAAAGAAATCAAAGGTCTCGTGTGGTCAATTCAATTTGAAAGTGTTGTGCGAGTTATCAGCACGCATTATTGAAAACTGCCTAATATTATTTATTTTACATTGCTCAAGGTCCGAAGGAGCATGAGCCTCAAACGTCGGCGGGTATATTAATGTATCAAGCTTATAATCTACGATTAAAGACTCTGACTTTGTGTTTAAAAGGGTTTGAAAAAGTAAATGAACTGTATTGTATTGTATTATTTCTGTTCTCTAACAATCACAGAATGTTTTAATCCGGTACTTTCTTTGATAAGGCCATGATGTTATAAAAACCCAAAAAAATTAAACAATGATATGAAATTATGGCTATTATAAACCATAAATTGTAGTTTATACACAAGTAAACCGCAAATAGCAGAAATAACATTTAAATTTTTTTTTAAATTAAACTTGTTCTTACTGATGAGTAATCCTCATTTGACATCTTTTGCACCAATAAAACGCTCACTCGATCCATTGTATAATACATAATCGCATAATGCCTTTATATTCTTCTGTGATATAACACTCCCACATAACGTTCTACTGCAAGTTTGTACATTGTATTATTAAAACAAAGACTGTCAATTTCTATCTTCGGTATATAATTGCTTACGTCCTTCTACAATCCGATGGTCCTCTAATTTTTAAAACAAGTTTTTTTAATTTGTGGTTTTTTATGATTATCAAGATTTTTTTAGAGTTCTCTGATGATCATTATGCTCATTATTGAACATACTGCTCTTTTACAGTAATCTGCAGTGTATACTAATATAAAATTACACGGTCATGGTGACGTAGCGCAACCATCTTTTATTGTCTGACTAATACTTATGGTATATGTACGAAATAGTATAATAAATGAAATGAAAATGAAACATCATGTTGGCACTTTGCACTACCAAACATTTATTTAAAAGTATTTTCTACCGTGCGTGTTTCTACATATAATATGTTTTAAAACAACGTGAACAAAAAAATTATACACATTTAGTTGAAAAGAATTTGTTTTACAACATCAAGCACATAAAAAATCTAATACTGTAAAACACCTAATATGTAAGAAGATATTATCATTTGAACTCTTTGATGATGAACGACGTACGAGCTTTCATTGTTCTGAGCTACTGAAATAATAGAACACTTAATAAACAGTCTGCGAGCCGATTTACATTCGACGACACATCAATTTTTACACTTTCAAACGTTTTGAGTCTAAGTTGTGGAGGACCCTAAGAGCAGTCTATAACCGCAATATTAATTTTTTTTAAAATCGGATTCTGGAGATTTGGCTTCAGATGTGTTTTCATAAAAACGAATGGCGCGCGCTTCGTTTCTGAGCAAAAAATCTGAAAACTTGCTTACGGGGATGTCAGAGGACAGGGAATACGATGGCATAGTCAGATTTTTAAAAAAACAACTGCAAGTATTTTTTATTGAATTTTGCCAACACAAAATTCGGCTTTACCATGCCTAAAAAAAATAAACACCCATTTTCATATATCCTATCTGAAAGAGCGATTTTTTTGGCTCAGAATGAAGTGTCTGTTAAAAAAACGTAGTGTCTGGAATGAACTTTTAGGTCCCGATTTGTCGTCAAAACGACCAAAAAACCCCCTTTTTTGCGCGTGCGCACGCGCGTGCGCACTTCCCGCCATTTTTTTGAGGGGGTTTTTGGTCGTTTTTACGACAAATCGGGACCTAAAAGGTGATTCCAGACACTACGTTTTTTTAATGGACACCTTATTCTGAGCCAAAAAAATCGCTCTTTCAGATAGGATATATGAAAATGGCTCAACTCGGTGTTCAACAAGACGAAAAACAGACCACAGCGACGATGGGAAGAAGAAATCGCGACCAAAATGAATCGAGACATTTACACCTACGTGGACGTCATTTGTGCCTCCTAACATCTGGTCTAATGATAACTAACCACTGAGTAATGGTGAAATAAATAAATAAAAATAAATAAATATGAAAATGGGTGTTTATTTTTTTAGGCATGGTAAAGCCGAATTTTGTGACGGCAAAATTCAATAAAAAATACTTGCAGTTGTTTTTTTTTAAATCTGAGTATGCCACCGTATTCCCTGTCCTCTGAAATCCCCGTAAACAAGTTTTCAGATTTTTTGCCCTGAAACGAAGCACGCACCATTCGCACCATTCATTTTTACGAAAACACATCTGAAGCCAAATCTCCAGAATCCGATTTAAAAAAAATTTAATATTGCGGTTATAGACTGCCCTTAGGGTCCTCCACAACTTAGACTCAAAACATTTGAAAGTGTAAAAATTGATGTGTCGGCCTCCTCCCCTTGTTGGTAAATCGGCTCGCAGACTATCTATTAAAAGCTTATGTAAGTATCACATTATTTTGTGTAATAAAAAGAAGTATCACATATATCTTTTTTGCAATAGGTATACACCAACGTGCACACACTATATAGCTATTACATATGTTCCCATAGTTTGAGTTTTCCTAACAAAAAAGGAAACAACTTATCAGTATATTTCCACTATTTAACATAATTTTGTAATGTCGATATGCAGTACAAATATGTCTTTATTTCTGGATCCTCTAGAAGATTGGGAAATTTTTCTGCTTAACGTTATGGCATTTGCTCCGTATGTCTACAACATCCCAACCCTTATTTTTCAATTTCTGATAGTTTACGTTCTTTTACGATCTAACGGACCGTTAGTTTTTAAAACTGGATTTTATCGTATAGTCTTGTTTTCATTCATACCAGTAAGTTTGTATTTTGCTTTATCCGTAAAATAAGATTTTCAGAGCACGCTTATGACAATAACTATGCCAATTCAATCACGATTTGGTGACTCATCTGTTCTCGAGCCAATGTACATTTGGCTTATAGATAAAAGTTTTTTGGTAGCAATTATAAGTTCAACAATGTTTTACTGTTATTTTTCAATTTTATTGAGCATTCTCGCCATTAGTTTTAATCGGTATAGTCTCCTCGCTTGGCCCATGAGTTCCAGGGTATTTTGGGATCATCACACATCAAAAATATTAATTTTGATTTATTGCGCACCACTAACACTTGTGTGGCAGGTATACTATGGCGGTGGATGTGTTTTTAAATTTGAGTATGCCTACAGACTGGGGTACCAAATGGATTTTATCCCCGCGTTCTTGCAACTTCATTCACTTATGGTTGTTGTAGCAATTCTTTGCTGTGCCATATCGTCATATTTTAATTTCTATGTGCTTTTTCGTCTGATCAAGTTCAAAAAGACTAGTGATAAAGAATTTAGAATGACCGTGTACAGTGCTGTAATTGCGAGCTGTTTGTTTTTATATATAATTTTTCAGGTAAATTTTATTCTATACAAAAGAACAATTATGTTGGTTCATTTTTTTAGATATGTGTGCTCGCTTTTGCAAAAAGGGGCTTCCATCATACCTTTGTCGATTGGGCACTAAGATGCGAACCTATCCTCTGTGATGTAGTTCTGTTTTGTCAATGTTGGTTTTTGCTGGCAATGTGTTCGGACATCAGAAAACAACTGAAAAGGCTTGTGTGGACCGTTCAATCAACAACCGTAGTGCAAATACTCAGCAAGCATTGACGCCGCTCAAGCTGATAAGCTATATTGTGCTTATCAGCTGTACTGTGCCTTCTTGTTGCTAATTTTTGTTGTTTGTTTTTGCAACACAGAATCATAATAAAGTTTTTTTTGTATGTCATCTCAATGCAGAATTTACAGCACGATGATTTTAATTATAAAAAAATGGAACATGACATCAGAATATAATTAACCGTTATTTTCTACAAATAACTATTTATAACTTTTTATTTATACATTTTTTGTAATTATAAAAAATGCATAATTATTGCGCATATACAACAATACCGTATTCGTATTCTATATTCTGGTACCAATGAACTGCAAACATAACAGCATGTTTTTATTATATATGAGTAATGTTCCATAGTTCGCTTATTATGTGTTTTGTCGTCACCTTCTAATCCAATGTAACACCTTATCTTTTTGCTTTCATAATACGTTTAAAAGTATAAGCACATAATATATGATTCTCTCATTTTGACCACTTTTTTCAAATAATGCAATAAAAAGAACAAAAGAACACCCTATATCTTTCTTCATTGTTCTCATGCGCTCTTGTCGGCGGCATCAAGTGTGAAAAGTGTAAGTTTTTGTACTCATACTACGATAAAGGAAATATACTTTTGTATTCTACATATGTATGCAGTTGTGTACAAATGCAATGTCGATATGCAGTGCAAATTATTCCTTATACCTTGACCCCCCGGAAGAGTGGGAAATCGTGCTGTTAAATATTGTGGCATTAGTTCCCTATGGGTATTACATCCCCACACTTGTTCTTCAGAGTTTGATTGTGTATGTCATATTACGGCCCCATGGACCAAAAATGTTTAAAACAGGATTCTACCGACTTGCACTGTTTTCATTTATACCAGTAAGTGACGAACTAATTGTTGTACACATTCTTAAGTGCTTAGAAATTTAGAGTACTTTGGTGATCGTAACTTTACCCATTATGACACGATTAGGCGATTCATCTTTTTTTGTGCCGATGTACATCTGGTTCATGAACCAAAGCTTTTTGGTAGCAATTATTACATCCGTAACTTATTATTGTTACTTTGCAATTCTCTTTAACATTCTTGCAATATCATTCAACCGGTACAGTCTCCTCGCTTGGCCGATGAGAGCCCGAGTATTCTGGATTGATCGCACCTCAATAATACTAGTTATTATTTATGGTTCTCCTCTAATTCTGATATGGCAGGTGTTTTATGGCGGAGGATGTGTTCAAAAATTTAGGTATGCATACAGTATTGACTATGAAACGGAACGCATTCCTACGATTCTGAAACTGCCCATGCTGATGATTATTGTTGCCGTCTTTTGTGGTTGTATTTCTACTTATTTGAACTTTTACGTGCTTTTTCGCCTGGTGAAATTTAAAAATACAAAAGATAAAGAATTCCGGATGACGGTGTACAGTGCAGTAATTGCAGGGTGTTTGTTCTTATTTATCATAATTGAAGTAAGTTAATGTACAAATGTTTTTGTTTTCAAAATGTAGCATTTTTTAGATTTGTTTTACGTTGTACGCAAGCTCGGGGACTCATCAAACCCTTATCAACTGGGCCGTTCGAGGAATACCATTTATCTGTGATGACGTAATTCTTTGTCAATGTTGGTTCCTGCTAGTATTGTGTTCAGACATTAGAAAACAGCTTAAAAACATTATGAATTCAGTTCATTCACAAACCGCGGTGCAATTTATTAGTAGGCCAACTTACGTATTTTAAACAAGGAAATTTATATCAAATAAAATATTTTATTTTTATTTGAACAAAAATTCCCTCCATGCACAAACAGGCGTATATCACACCGCATAACTTGTACGTATTCTATATTCTGGTACCAATGAACTGCAGAAAGAAGAGCTTGGTCAATGATATAAAATTCTTATTGGTGAGCAATGCTCCCACTTGCTCATACGCTTATTATCTGTGGTAGCCTACTTCTAAACAAATGAAACACCCAATCCATTACTGTTATACATAATGAATGTTTCTATGATATTCTTGTTGCAATATTTTTCAAACATGGCTATAATGGGCTACAAGCATTATATTGTATCAACGTTCTCATGTACTTTTGTCAGCATTCAGTGGGAGTTTTTGCTCCTCAACGATAAAAAGAATTCATCTACACATCAGCCATTATTACTTAAAGTTCAATGTCTGTATGCACTGCCAATATATCCATATTTCTTGATCTGCCAAAAGATTGGGAAATCTTGTTGCTAAATATTTTGGCGTTTGCACCGTATGGATATTACATTCCGACTCTAGTACTCCAGAGTTTAATTGTCTACGTCTTATTACGCCCCCACGGACCAAAAATGTTTAGGACAGGATTCTACCGACTTGCGCTGTTTTCATTCATACCGGTAAGTTACCATTGCTCATTTTTTGGTATTCATTACGTACATGTACGTATATTAGAGCCTTTAGAGTACGCTGATGTTCATAACCCTACCTTTTGCAACTCGACTGGCCGATTCATCTTTTCTTTTTCCATTGTACATTTGGTTCATGGACCAAATTTTTCTGGTATCAGTTATAATAACTGTGATGTATTATTGTTACTTTGCCTTATTGTTTAACATTCTTGCAATCTCCTGTAATCGCTACAGCCTTCTCGCATGGCCAATGAGTGCCAGGGTATTTTGGGACGATCACACGGCGAAAATACTGTTAATCATTTATGGCACACCTTTGACATTAGTATGGCAAGTATTCTACGGCGGAGGGTGTGTTGAAAAATTTTCATATGCCTATGGACTTGATTATCAAATGGATGGCATTCCAGTTTTTATCCAGCTTCCGACGTTGATGGTTATGGTGGCAATTCTGTGTGGTGTCGTTTCATCCTATATGAATTTTTACGTGCTTTTTCGTCTTGTTAAATTAAAATACACCGGAGATAAGGAATTCAGGATGACAGTGTACAGTGCTGTAGTTGCAGGATGTTTGTTTTTATTTATTGTTATTGAAGTAAGTTAATGATTTATTTTTTTAATTTCAAGTACCAAGATTTTTTAGATTTGTTTTACGATATACGGTAGCTCTGGAGCTCATCAGACCCTAATCAACTGGACAGTACGGGGCATACCGTTTATATGTGACGCAGTAGTTCTTTGCCAGTGTTGGTTTCTGCTGGCACTATGTTCAGACATAAGAAAACAGCTAAAAAACATTATGAATTCGGTTCATTCACAAACCCTAGTGCAAAACATCAGCAGGCCAACTTATGTGTTTTGAATGCCTAATTCGAGTTCTTTTTGTGTGGGTTTTACCTGTTGTGCTCTTTTTTTCCCCATATACTTTTCCCAATAATGGTTGTTCTGTTATTATACAAATTGTGAGCATTGCTTTCATAAACTACGATTTGACACCTTTAGATCTCTCACATCAGCTGTGAATGTGTTCACAGTGCACTCGTTTGTTTTCAAGTACGCTTTTTTTTTAACACAAAGAACGACGACGAAAAAAGTGTATTATGCAATCCTTTGTGAACAGAAAAAAGTTGATATTGTACAATAGTCTAGACATAAATTTTGTAGCAGTTCTGTAAGCTGAAGCCGTCATCAATAATAATCAATCAGTAAGCGAAAGCATCCCCAGGAGACAGCAGCCAAAACATGCAGAATGTAGCATACATGCACCGAACCGCAGTTAACCGTTAACATAAGTGACGTTTTTATGAAGCTACATCTAATGATTTCTAAAAACGAATGCGCGTAGGTTGGCAGAACCCCAGACGTACCGATAAGTGCGTTTCCAATGCACGTCAAAGTTCGACTTCAAGTATAATAAAATGTGTGCTTGCGGAACAATGTATCATACATCATTGTTTTTGTAGCCTATTGTATAGTAATACAAAAAAAACTGTCATCCTCCTTCTCAAAACTTGCGTGCTGCTTCAAAAATATTTACATTAATATCACACTTTGCTATGCTTTTTCAAGTATTGTTTTAATATAATATACTATTTTTGGCAGAACTTGGTTATTTCTTTTAAACAAGATGTCAATTTGTAACCCAAATGATGTTTGGAACATTACGACGATGCCTCCATGGGAAACAGAATTTCTTGATTACATGGCATGGATTCCGATGGTTTACAATATACCAACTATGGTCATACAAATTCTTTTGATGTTCATACTGTGCAATCCGCAAAGTCCAAAAGTGTTTCATGAAGGATTTTATCGCATCGTTTTGATATCACTGATAAACGTATGTTACAGTTTACATTTAAATTATACAATGATTTTGTTTAAATTATTAAACAATGATTTTTTTTCAATAATTTAAACAAAACACATTTCTGTACATTTCTAGGGAGTAATACTAATGTTCCTCCTACCCTTTAATTCCCGCTGGGGTACATGGAGAAAGATGCTCTGGTTTTACGTTTGGCTAATTGACAACCCCATTGTTGTCTCCATTATTGTAACACTATATTACTATACTTTTATTACATTTTGTCTTTGCATCCTCACAATTGCCTTCAATCGCTTTACTCTTGTAGCCTGGCCCTTGAAAGCCCGACATTTTTGGCACAATTACACGTCTCTGGTTTTGCTTTTCATTTGCACTATCCCACTGTTTCTGGTGTGGCAGGTGTTCTACGTAGGTGGCTGCATCCAGGTATACGGTATGTACTACAGAGTTGACTATTTTGTCTCCAAGCTAGCCGTCATTTTATGCGAACAAACTGTTTTGATTATTGTCGTGTTCCTAAGTTGTTGTGCTACAATTTTTTTCAACGCCTATGTTGTATTTTGGTTAATCAAATCAAATAAAACAGCTGGCAGAGAATTCAAGTTGGCAATTTACGCTTCCGTATTAGGAGGATGTGAGTTTGCACTCATATCTGCTCATGTAAGTTATATTAATTAATTATTTTTGAAAATTATGTTATGCTGTTTCAAGTTTACAACTTTGCACGTCAACATTCTAAATATAAACAATTTCTAAATATTTCAGATAGTTGTGGCAGTTGGCAACCTGTTTATTGGAACGATCAGTTTGGATTACATAAAATGGTCGTTAAGATCCCTTCCATTTTTTGCCGAAATCATACTCGGTACACATTGCTGGTTTTTACTAATAATGAGTACAGATATCAAAAAACAACTATCCCGATTTTTTACACGCGGAACTGTCAGCGCAGTTTCTTCCACCAGACAGCACACCTTACAAAAAGCAACTCATCCTTCAGGTCACGAACTACAAACTTTAGAGCGCGTATACTAAATCAGATATTAAATAAATGATTTTTAATGTCGGGTATGGTGGACAACCAGACATGAAAACGGGCCTAACCCGGCCCGTCGAAAGCCCGGGCTTGAACCGGGCCGGGCCGAAATTATCCGTGTTGTTTTTTCAAATTTTTATCCCAAAAAATAGCAACCAATCGTTATATATAAATTACATAAATTACTGCCATTTACTCAAAATACCATGTGTTTTATCCGTAGAGACTAAATTTTGTTAAAAATAACCAAAATACGGTTCATTTTTTTTATTTTTTACATTATTGATTAAAAAATAAAATCGGGCCAAAACGGGCTTTTCCGGGCCTACTGAAAGTCAAAGGCCCGCCCAAGCCCGGCCCGGGCCTAGCCCGGGACGAGCCGAGCTTCGGCGGGCCATTTTCACGTCTGGAGACATCAGTTTTTTTAATATCGGACGTAATTTTAGTGATGCCAAACATGACAACCGAGAAAAGACAGTTCGATGAACTATAAATGAGTAATTTTCCCCCTTGTTTGCAATTGTATTTGTGCATCAAATTGAATTGGGTGTTCCATCAATGGATCACCCAATTCTTTGAGTAAAATAGCATAATGCATGTTCATTATGCTCCCCTGAACAATATATTTTTTTAATATTGTACACAATAGTATCTACTAATATATTCTCATGCGCTCTTTCCAACATCATTTGTGATGTCCATATAAGTCAACACATTTGTATGTTTATCGTTACTACATACAGTAAAAGATTCCATGTCGATATGCGGCTCAAATATGTCTCTATTCCTTGACCCACCGGAAGAATGGGAAATCGAACTTTTAAACATCTTGGCGTTTCTACCGTATAGCTACAACATTCCGACACTTTTTATTCAGAGCCTGATCGTTTACGTGCTTCTACGACCTCATAGACCAAAAATGTTCAGAACTGGATTTTATCGTATTGTTTTGTTTTCCTTTATACCGGTAAGTATTTTTTATATAAAGGAAAATCTTTATATAACGCAATACGACGAGCAAATCGTACTTTTCATGTGTTTCATGTTTTACGACGAACAATACGACGATATTTTAGTAAATTTGTTATTTAGTAATTTTTTAAATTACGACAAGTTAAAAACGTTACCAAGAAATTGTTTTTAGTTCATATAACTTTTTTTTCATTTTTGTATTAAATTTTTTCTGCACATTTTTTAAACAAAAACTAAAAAAAAAGAAGAAAGAAAAGTTTAAAACTTCTGTATTTTTTTTGCATTTTAATAAAAACTACCTACCTGTAAATTTTTTATATTAGCCGCGTAAGTTTTTTGAAAATTATGCTTTTTAGAGTACAATGCTGATCATAACCCTACCATTTGTCACGCGATTTGGTGACTCATCTCTCCTCGTGTCAATGTATATCTGGTTTACAGAAAATAGCTTCGTAGTATCTATTATACTTACGGTAACCTATTATTCCTATTTTGCAATGGTTTTCAACATCCTTGCAATCTCCTTCAATCGGTTTAGTCTCCTCGCTTGGCCTCTGAGTGCCAGAGTATTTTGGACCAATCACACGTCAAAAGTGCTTGTCGTCATTTACTCTGCTCCTCTCACAATTGTATGGCAAGTATTCTACGGCGGAGGATGCGTTCAAAAATTTAGGTACCAATATGGACTGGACTATCAAATGAATGGCGTTCCTCCACTTGTGCAGGTTTCGACTTTAGTGGTTGTTGTAGCAGTTTTGTGCTGCATTATTTCAACATATTTGAATTTCTACGTTCTTTTTCGTCTCGTTAAGTTAAAATATACAGGAGATAAGGAATTCAGGATGACGGTGTACAGCGCTGTAATTGCGGGATGTTTGTTCACGTTTATAATCATTGAGGTAGGATTACACATTTTTGTTATGCTTTAAAAAGATTACTAACTTACAATTTAGGTTCTCATGCTGTTGTACGCGAGCACTGGAGCTCACCAGACCCTTATCAACTGGGCAGTAAGAGGCATACCGTTTATTTGCGATGCCGTAATCCTCTGTCAGTGTTGGTTCTTACTGGCACTGTGTTCAGACATCAGAAAACAACTCAGAAATATTATGAACTCGGTTCATTCACAAACTTTGGTGCGCATAACCAGCAGACAAACACACGTGTTTTAAATGGTACAACAAACTTTAGCGGCGATGGTGTTATTCAAAAATTAGTGAGCAGAGCGCTAATTACTAATTTTGCCAGCACGAACTGTCCCTTTGTTATTTGTTTTCATCTTTTGGTCAAACCTGTTTGTTGTTAAGTTCAGTATTATCTTTTTTTAGATAAACGTTAACGCCATAAATAGATTGAAAAGTTTTTTATATCAACCAACCTTCTTATCATGTAGCTGATAGTCAATATTTTAACCATAAATACACACAACAAGAAAAGTAAATTCAGCATTTTTGGAAAGTTATGCTGCACCGCTTCTCTTCCAAAAAATGGCGCGCAAATAGTCGTCGACGATTGCAGGAACGATGACTCGTCGTTCCTGCAATCGGTACATATCTGCTGAAGGTATGGCACTTCCAGGCATTCACGCCGCCACTGAAAAAAATCGCACTTTACCTGTCATTTGTGCGATTGGTGTTGGGAAAATTAGCACGCCGTTAACTAATTTTACCGATTCTTGAATAACAACATCACCGCAATAATTTGTCTAAAGATGTGTATGCCGAAAAAGTTTCGTGTCTGATACTGCACCTAAAAAATTGCCTTTCGGAAATGACAACCGGTACGGCACTACAAAATGTTTTTGCAGTTTTTTGCACGTGATTATTCAAAAACTTGGCATTACTCTGGCGGAGAAAACCATCATGTGACTTAGTTTTTGATGCAGAATCTACGGAAGAAAACAAAAATAATCACTACATGTTTTTTTATTTTAATTAGATTGATTTTTACAATTGGCAAAACTTTTAGAAACAATCACGCACCAGAATTCATTTACGTATTTATTTTTCCATACACTCCAGAAAATAACAAAGTACTAATTTAACATTTTTAAACCGTTTCTGTTTGTTTAAACGAATTTTTAATGTTGGAACTATTTTGAATAGAAATAGAATGATGCTGAACAACTGTAGTTGCACTGATAATTTTTTTCTGAAACTGAAAGATTTACTTGATATTCAAAGACATTTATTAAAAGAAACTTACCATTGCACCCCGAAGTTGTGAGCTTCCAATAAACAGCACCCATCCCGGTAGAACCAAGTCACCTAATGATCCATTGACTGACAGTTTAAATCCTAACTCATGCGATAATATATCTGGGGAAACGTAGTACATTAACTGCAAGTTACAGTAATTTAAAGTTTCTGGTGTGAGGAGTACAAACCTGTCCCAAAACATGAACAAACTTGCACGCAAAAATAATCAGCGTACAAATCAGTAAGTCCCGATTTGCAGAGTTAACCGCTGCTGAATTTGTATGTTTTCTGTGGCAAAAAAGCGCCACAACAGCCGTAGAATTGATGCCAAGTTCAAATGGTATAACACACGTCAAAAAGTAACCTTGAATCATGCTTTGCGACAGAACGGCATCTGTTTTAGTTCGTGTCCATGCATAACCAGTTTTATCGTTGTGTACAATAGCGTAATCTGCGAACCAAATGTTAACCGTCAAAATTGCACATACCATACACGAAGAAATAACCGTAACCGCCTTCATGTTTTCCCATGGAATGCGATTCTGCAGAGCAACAACAACCGCAGTCATCCGATTTACTGCCAGCCATGTGTTCAAAACAATTCCAAAATACAATGAAAAAAAGTTAATAAATATAAAAAATGTTATAAATAAATGCCGTTCAGGCAACAATCCCAACAGAGGGTTAGTAATTGATGCCATGTTAATATACGCTGCAAAAATTGCTGTAGTAGACGCAATAGCATTATTGAAAGAGAGGACACCAAACATTTGGAAGTAATAAGATCCCAGGGCTGTTTGTTTACGGTTCTGCCAAATCGTACAAATTATAAAACCATACAGTATTACGGTAGGTATCGTAATAATTACAACTACAACCAATTGAATGTTTCCGAATTCAAATACGCTCATTGTCAAAATTTTTAGAATCAGAAAAAAATCCAAAGCTCACAAACCTATGGTGTTCCGCAAAACAAGGAAAAACAGAAAAATGTCAGGCTACATAATATTTAACGCCGACGCGCTTAACCCGGGGCAGAACACATTACGGCACTAATGGCTGTGATAATTTTGTTCGAACGACTTATGGAAACATAATTACATACAACTCCCCTGTTGTGCAATGACCACTGAAGTAACATTTACTTGTAAAAAATTTATTTTGGACGCAACATATCATTTTGCAAATAGATTGTCCAAGGAAAAACATAAAACATTATTTTCAAAAATATTTTTTTCGCAAAACAATTTTTACTTTTTTTTACTGTCAATTCATTCATTTATTACCGAGTTTCTAGAATACAATTCGATTCGACCGATGACAAATAATGCACAAAAAATTGTCAGCATTACTACCCGCCGCTTCTGACGTATTGTGATTGCTGCGTAACCTACCATCCTCACGAATAACGGACGTTTAATGATAACTGATCATTGCTCTCTTGCTATGATACTTCAAATATAGCGTAGCGTACATGTGTACAATCAGAAGTAAAAATAAACCAGCAAGCATGTTTTTGGTACATGATTGTTCTTTGTGTGCGCTGATTCCGATTAGATGGTAGTGAATGGGTAAGATGATAGCAATATGATATGTATTTTGTTTACTGCTAATTGTCATCAATCACAAAACGATCACATAAGTGAAGGTGGTATTAATATACTATTATGCATATAAATATTTTTTTCTTTTAGATGTGACAGAATTTCTACCTGTTTCCGATAAAATATAAATATGCCTCTTCCGGTGCATTCTTTTTATAAATATATGATTTGTACTCTGCCGCAACTCTTTGCGTCATTGATAACCTGTTTTCATGCACTGTAGACTTATAATTGAAACTTTAGATTAGTTTGTAAATACATTGTTTTTACACCCAAAATAAATAACTTATTTGGTGCGTTTTCATCAAAAAAACAGCAACTAAAAAAATATTTCCAGAGTTATCGTTATCACTAACAATGGGTTGAACATAATAGAATTTTACCTTTTGCACATAAACCATGGCCATAGCCATATTTAGGGTCTCTCCCTCTAGCAAACTGAAAAACAGGAAAGTTGATTAAAACTGTTTTGGCTCCCTTCTACAGATACTTGTCTGAATTTTTGTCTGAGTTTTTTAAGCCAAAAGGTAGTTTTATTTTGTATCTAAAATTTTTAATAAATATTTTTGTCGTCTCACAACTTTATTTGAAAACGCGTCATGTATATGAAATAAAATATCGCTGTTCTGAAGAACTGAAATATATGTTATAGAAAGCACCCAGCAACCCCCAGCATGGCCCAAATTATTGATGGCAACGCTGTAGCCTCGGAAATTCTCACCCAAGTCCAAAACCGACTATCTGTGCTCCAAAAAAAAACCTCGGACTTCAAGCCTTGCCTTGCCGTTGTTCAGGTAGGCGACAGCAGCGAGACATCAAAGCGTGCGTCCGCACAACTCAGTCAAGCTGTCCGCCACGGCCTGGTTGCTAAATTAGTCCAACTGCCACAAAATGTCACCGAAGACGAGGTTCTTCACAAAATCGATCTTCTAAATGAAAATTTTGGAGTCGACGGCATAGTCGTTTTACAACCCCTGGATTCAACGGTGCCGATCAACCCATCGGCTGTTGTTGATAGGATCTACCGTCACAAGGATGTCCAAGGTCTCTCCACAAAAAATATCGGTCGCTTTGTGTCTGGAGAAACAAAATCTGCAAACGTGATTGCTCCGGTACCTGCAAAAGTTTACATAAGTCTGATTCAAAACGCTTACAAAGGTTTGTTTTTGATTTTTGATCTGTTTACTATTGTGAAAATATTTATGTTTTAGGTGATTTGTTGCAACTTTCTGACAAACAAGTTCTTCTCGTCAGGCGATCAACGAGCAAACGCGGAAACACTGATAGCGCACTAGCTACTCTCTTTTCCCAGCAAGGAGCGGTGGTGACCACGGTTCTCGCCGATGCGGAAAACTTGCAGCAACTCATCGAGAATGCTGATATCCTAGTCACTGATATCGGGCAACCAGGGGCAATTAAAGGTTCCTTGATCAAAGCTGGAGCTGTCGTCATCGACGGCCATGAAGATGTTGAATTCGAAGCAGCGAGTGGCGTGGCATCTTATATCACATCCGGGGGCCACGCTCCAATTGCCGTTGCTTTGGTAATTGAAAACACTCTTGAACAAGCAGTTTTACGCAGACTTCAAAGCTCTAGCGATGCTACTTGGAATCTCGCGCTCCTAGAAGTCGAGTTGAAGACCCCAGTGCCAAGTGACATAGCGATCAGCCGGGCACAGACTCCCAAAACTATTGACAAGGTACCAGATAATTTTAATTTTTGACCCAAAAAACAATCTAACTATTGTTATAGTTGTCCCAAGAAATCGGCCTCCTCCCATCCGAAATTGAACTTTATGGAACAACAAAAGCCAAGGTCAAGCTCACAGTACTCAACCGTCTGCGGGAGCGCCCGAATGGAAAGTTCGTCGTCGTCGTCGGCATCACCCCAACTCCCCTAGGCGAAGGCAAGAGCACAACCACCATGGGTCTTGTTCAAAGCCTCGGCGCTCACCTGAACCGTAACACATTTGCCTGTTTACGTCAGCCTTCCCAGGGCCCAACATTTGGCATCAAAGGTGGCGCAGCCGGGGGCGGATACTCCCAGGTGATTCCCATGGAGGAGTTCAACCTGCACCTTACCGGCGATATCCACGCCATCACCGCTGCTAACAATCTCATTGCCGCAGCTCTTGACACGAGAATTTTCCACGAAGCGACTCAGCCTGATGAGGCCCTGTTCAACCGTCTGGTGCCGAAGAAAAATGGCGTCCGGAAGTTGAGTACAATCCAGAAACGCAGATTGGCGCGTCTTGGCATCTCTGATGTCGACGATGCCGAGAAACTGACCCCAGAGCAGCGTGTGAAGTTTGCCCGACTAAACATCAATCCGGATTCCATAACTTTTAACCGCGTTTTGGATACCAATGATCGTTACCTTCGAGGCATCGAAATCGGTCTCGGCAAGGCTGAAAAAGGAAAAACTCGTCGCACGGAATTTATGATCAGCGTCGGCAGCGAGCTCATGGCAATCCTTGCTTTGTCCACCGATCTGGCTGGATTCAAAGAAAGCGTAGCCAAGATCGTAGTCGGAAACGACACCGATGGCCGGCCAATCACAGTCGACGACTTAGGCGTTACAGGTGCCGTCGCAGTTCTCATGAAGGACGCTGTCAAGCCGAACCTGATGCAGACAGTCGAAGGCACACCTGTCTTTGTCCACGCCGGACCTTTTGCCAACATTGCCCATGGCGCAAGTTCCATCCTTGCTGACAAATTGGCCCTCAAATTAGTTGGTCCAAATGGTTTTGTGGTCACCGAAGCCGGATTTGGAGCTGACATTGGCATGGAAAAGTTCTTCAACATCAAATGTCGCTACGGAGGGCTTCAGCCGAATGTCGTGGTTCTCGTAGCGACAATTCGGGCTCTCAAAATGCATGGGGGAGGGCCGTTGGTATCCGCGGGGGCTCCCCTGCCGGCGGCCTACGTCAATCCTAACCTCGACCTTGTCCGGGCGGGATGCGATTCAAATTTGAGAAAGCAAATCGAAAACATCCAGCACTACAACCTCCCAGTTGTTGTCTGTGTCAACCGTTTCGCTACCGATGCTCCGGAAGAACTGGATCTCGTCGTCGCCAAGGCTGCGGAATTCGGCGCCACAGGTGTCGTCTCCAACCACTGGGCCCAAGGCGGTAAGGGTGCCGTTGACCTGGCCAATGCCGTCATCAAAGCCAGCGAGCAACCCTCCAACTTCCAATTCCTCTACCGTTTGAACGAGAAAATTGAAACGAAAATCGAAACCATCGCCAAGAAAATGTACGGAGCCGACGGCATCGAGCTTAGCGAGCTGGCGAAACAAAAAATAGCCACTTTTGTTGAAAATGGATTTTCCGATCTTGCAATTTGCATGGCCAAGACTCAGCTGTCCCTTTCCCACGACCCCAGCCTCAAAGGAGCACCAACAGGATTTACGCTTCCTATCCGAGATATCCGTGTATCCGCCGGTGCAGGATTTATCTATCCGTTGTGTGGCGATATCACCACTCTGCCTGGCTTGAACACGCGTCCATGCTTCTTTGATATTGACATCGATCCGGAGACAGAGCTTATTGAAGGTCTTTTTTAGGTGATTTTGCAGAGTTCTTGTGAATACATACATAAATTTCTGTTTGGTAATAAATTTTTCTTGAAGCTAAAGTGACGGAATCTCAAAATTTAATAATCAGCACGGGAAAAATTGTATATATTGTATATTTTTTTTATTCCAAAGTATATCTTTCTTATCAATACAAACCATGTAAAAACATAAGAAATTTTTCTAAAATTGAGTACTTGTAATTCTAAAAATAAGTATAATATCAGGCATTATGTAAATACTTATGTAAGGCATTGTTAAAAACTTTCTATTTTTCAAAAATGCACGTATTTACATACATACGTGCATCTTTATCTTTAGACATCATTTTTATACAAACATTATACAATATTTTATTGTACTTTCAATACAATAATTGATGTTTTGTACTAATTATTCATTCATTTGTAACCAAAGACAACATGCACTATTATTTGTTGAGTCACGCGCAGATGCGTGTCTGCAAATTGTTTTTTGGTTATTTATTTTACTATTATACTAATGTTTTTTGTTAACTTTTTTATAACTTTTTTTCATTTTGTTATCACAATTTATCCTGTGAGCCAATTCATAAATATTCGGAATTTAATTTATAAATATAAATCATTTCAGTTAATAATTCAATGCCGAGATGCAATCCTAACATAACTGTTATCCACAGCACTCCTGAAAACTGGGAAATTATTGTTATAAACATCCTAGCATTTGGACCGTTTATTTATCTGATACCAACTCTTATTGTCCAGACTTTAATTGCCTACGTATTTCTACGACCGAAAAGCCCCAAAATATTCCAAACAGGATTCTACCAAATGGCGTTGTTTTCATTTATACCGGTAGGTTTTTTTTATTGTTTTCCATTGTTCAGCATGAAAAAATTTAGAGTACACTTATAATTATAATCTTGCCTTTGATTTCACGATTTGGTGACTTGCATTTCTTTGTGCCAATGTACACCTGGTTTATGGATCAAAATGTGTTGGTATCAATTATAACTGCCGCATCATTTTACTGTTATTTTTCAATTATGTTGAACATTCTGGCAATATCCTTCAATCGGTACAGTCTTCTCGCCTGGCCTTTGAGTGCCCGTGTATTCTGGACCAATCACACATCGAAAATACTCATGCTTATTTATTGTTTCCCCCTGACAGTAGTCTGGCAGGTATTTTACGGCGGAGGATGTGTTCACCAATTTTCAACCGGTTTTTTTCTCGGTTACAGCACAAAATCAATTCCAGTGCACCTGCAGCTGCAAAAGCTTACTGTCATTGTCGCCGTTCTTTGTTCTGCTGTTTCATCATATTTTAATTTTTACGTAATTTTTCGTCTGGTAAAATTAAAATCGACGGGTGATAAGGATTTCAAAATGACAGTGTACAGTGCGGTAATTGCGGGATGTTTATTATTTTTTATGGTATTTCAAGTAAGTTGATCACTTTATTTTTAACTTGATTAACATTTTTTTTAAGATTACTGTCGCTGTGTATTCAAGCACGGGCGCTCGTCTGAGCAAATGGACAACAAGATGCATACCATTTATATACGATTCTATTATCGTCTGCCAGTGCTGGTTCCTGCTGGCCCTGTGTTCGGATATTAGAAAACAGCTTAGAAATATTATGAATTCAGTTTATTCACAATCTGCAGTAAACGTTGTTAGCGCGCAATAAAAGTACATAAGTCTTGCCAATAAATTTTTTTAGCAAAAGTTACAATACATTCCAAACATTTTTAATAACAAAAGATTTCAATACTTTGTATAACTTTTAGAACTGCATCATGAATCGGCTGAATCGGCAAAGGGCAGATCCTGCAGTGAGCTTCGTAGCACTCAATAGTCTGACAGAAAGCGTTACATGTGGAGCAAATGATTGGATTTGCTTCTGGAAAAGATTTGGCACAACGAAAATCATTCTCTGTTCGCAAGCAGATAGGGCAATGCCGTTGACTTGTAGCGCGTGCGCATTGTAGGTAAAATAAATTCAGATTTTGAAGGGTACGGAGAAAAAATCCACAGATCTTCAAAATGCCGAAAAAAAGCTGAATAGTTGGATACAGACTTTTTTTTCATAAACTTTGTATTTTTTTATAAAATTTGTCCCGATTTTTATTAAAATTTGTTTCAAATTTCCAAAACATCGATCAAGTTGCTTCACTTAATTTTACAATAACTATACTAACGATTTTTTAACAAATTTTTCATATGTTGTTTTAAACTTTTTTTAATTTTTTTGGAACTGTTTTAAACTTTTTTTTAAAATTTTTTTTGGAAAAAAAAAACATGAAACAAATGGTGGGTATCACCGGCAAAACCTGAATTTGTTTTACTTGCAATGCTCACGCCCCCCCCCGCTTGCTGCATTGAACTTTGTAATTCAAGTTCAATAAATTCGAAGTTCGAAATTCAATATTTTCGAAGTTCAATATTTTCGAATTTTTGAAACCTAAAATCATCCAAATACTTTTTTTCGTACTTTTTTATCGTTTGAATTGTGGTGAAGGCATTTTGAGTTATCGGCTGCTCTGCGTTGTTTTCTTCTTCGATCAGTTCGAAGTCGGCAATGACAGGCAACTGAGCAGCTTTGTCTTCGTATTCATGTCGAATATTGGCGATTCGCTCCTTTCTTTTGCCGCTTAAATCGTCGATTTCCGAGTTTACAACTTCGATGCTCTTTTCCATTTCGTCGGTGATTTAAATATTATAAACTCCTCCTTTATTACAAGAAAAAAAGTACAGTACACTACAAAATCATGTCAGTTTGCGCATAACCAATGTGCAAGATTCACTGTTGTCTTCTAGATTGTCGTAAACGACGTTTCCGTTTTCCTTGTACTTGTTGTAGGGAAATTCAAAAGCGGTATCATACCCCAGCTAAAATAAACAAAAATTAAATACATCAACGTTTTCCTCTATGTAGTACATAGTATGTACGTATAAAAAAACTTACACGACGGAAAAGCGCCAGGCTAATCTTGTCAAGACAAACTCCCGAAGCGTAATTGCATCCGTCCTTAATTAGCAGCTTTTCTGCTGCCTGGACAATGTAGTGTCCGATTTGGGTTTGCCGGAGTGCAGGGTGAACACCCAGGCCTTCGCAGCAGCCGAGGCGGGTGACATCGGGTGGAATGAACTTTCCACGCTGGGTGATTATGGTATCCACGAGACCGTAAAACCTTCGGGCGGTGTTGAACTGGTATGGAGTTTTGTTGATGACATCCTTGTAGTCATCCATGAACGTCAGTTGGGGGTTATTCTGGCAGTAGCCCTCGGGGTAGATTTCATCAAATTCATCTTTTCCGTGGTGCCCGAAGACTCCGAAGGCCACGAGGCGGGAGTCTGCAAAGACGACCAGACACCTGTGTTGATCGATGGTTGCGTTGAGGACGTCATAGAAGAATTGGCCCATTTCGTCGTAGCAGCCGTCTAAAAATCCAATATTTATAAAATGTTTAAATTTAAAAATTGCTACTTACTAACGCGTTTCATGAGCTTGTTGTACGTGATGAAGGTATACGTGTAAAACTGTCCAAGCATGGTGATATCTTCGCGATTGGCAATCTCAATGCGAAGCGGTGTATCGTACTTTGGAATCAACCCCGATGCCACCGGGGTACGGGTACCCACCCTTGCATCGACAAGATAACCTCCGATAACTGGGAGTCCGAATTCCGGGGCATTGAGGCGGTTTCTATTTGGGGAATAAAAAACAGACGACGAGTTACCACGACAAGGAACAGAAGAGGTGACTACGCCGACGAGCCGACGAAGCGCTGAAGTTGACCACGCAGCACTCATGGTCATGCCATGAGCTGTCGACGGGGAAGTATACAATGTAAACTGGTTTCTGACACAGATAGAAGAATTTTATTTCAAAAAAATATATTTGCATGTTGTCTGAAGATTTGTAAATATCTGAGATGGCAGATCAGCTCATTTTCAGTCCATCTGATCTGGATATCTTTGAGCTGATCTGAAACTTACGTGATCTCATTTCGTTATAAATAGATCAACAAATTACGTATATTTTTCGGACGTCAGAAATCCAAAATTAGTCTTATGTTAAGATCATTCTAGTACTAGTAAACAAGTTGCTACAGCAAGTCTGATGTATATATGTGCATATGTGCCGATTCCATGATTATTAACAAAATAAAATTATCTAACCCCCGCGTGCGAAGATAATTGTTGACTGGAACGTATTTTAACAAAGTTCACAGGCTGACACGTTGCAGAAACGTGTCCGGTAAACGAAGCGTTAGTGTTCCAGGATTTGTGCTAAAATTGTATGTATGCATGAGCAATAAATATTAGGTGTCAAAAAAATTATGTTTAATTCAGTTCACCGTCGATTTGTTTAAAAAAAGTTTCCAAATGGTTAACATTTAGATATCGTTTTTTTTGCTTTTTTGATACCAACTTTTAATATTCTTTTTATAAAAATTGAATAAACAAGAACATTTTTGACCATTTTGCAAAAAAAACAAGAACAAAATGAGAACAGATTATTATTATCATTTTTTTAAATTTGGTTTCCGAGTAAAAAAACATAACGTTTAACTTAAAAATAATATGCGTTTCAAGGTCTCCATTCAAGCCAATAAAAACTCAGCCAGTATACTTACACCTTCGCTTAAAACACTCACCATCGCTCGTCTCAACTGTTTGCTTCCAAGAAGCAAAATCCATCCCGGAAGTACAATATCAGCCAATACGCCATTTATCGACAAGGAAAATGCAAGCTCAAGCAGTGCATTATTTGTTGTCATTCGATACAACAACTAAAAAAGTATTCATTTCAATATTTTACCTCCAGGTCTTTCAAAACCCCTTACTTGCCCAGCCACGTGAATAAACTTGCAGGCAAAGATAGCTAGCGTACAAATCATCAAATCCCTATCCGCAGCATGAGGTTTAGCTCCTTCGTTGTTTCTTTTATGCCGATAAAGGGATACTGCAGCTACCGTATTTATTATCATATCCGTAGGAATGATGCATAAGAGCAGGGCTGTCTGTATCGTGCTCTGTTGGACAAATACATTTTGATTTCCATTAGTCCACATGTATGAATCCGGAAACCTTTCATCGTTGTACACAATTTTGTAGTCCGCAAACCAAACATTCAGTGTCAAAATTAAGCATACGGTAATCGTGGTAATGAGTGTGGGCGCCTTGAGTCGTTCCCATGACACGTAATTACGCATAGAAATGACAACTGCAGTCAGCCGGTTCAACGCCAGCCACGTGCCCATGATCATGTTAAAGTACATCGTTGCAACTGACAAAAAAATGCAAAAAGTAATCAAAAAATGCCGTTCTGGTAGCAACGCCAGTACTGGCAGTAACATGGGTGCTGAGTAGGCATGCGTCCATGAAACCATCATGACAGAAGCAATTATGTTATTGACAGACAAAATCGCAAACATTCGAAAATAATATGATTTTAAATATGTTTTACTGCATAATATGGCTTTTACAATAAAAATGTACAGTACATTTGACAGAAGAAGTACGATAACTGCAGCTATGAATTGAATATTTCCCAAATCAAACAGGCTTTTAACAAAATCCATGCCAAAGAATGAATGTAGGCAACCTGATGTATGGTCGAAAAACTTTTTTCCGCCTATATGTATGTAGGCGTTATCTTGGCAACACACTAATTATTAGCAATGTCACAGCTATTATCGTCTACCTGCCAGTCAACATCAGACAAAGTATGACACGTGCGTAATAGACCAGCACCAGTTCGACGACTTCCAACTTGAACAGCTACCGTTATAATAAGAGAGGCCTGGCAAAAGTTATATTTTTTTATAAAACAACGTTTATAACACAGCATATGTAGCAAATAACTTACTTAAAAAAGTACGCATGTCAAATAAAAAACCGGATGTCAATATTCTTACGTTAATGTAATGCCGCAATAATTCAGTAAGTTTTTTTTCGGCACTTGCATTTTTTTACTTCTCACGTGATATTACGTGAAAACGGTGTAATGTAATTTGCAAAATGGTTTACGCTGCATGCGTTAGTTCATAAAAAAATTAATGAAAGGAATGTCATTTTTGACAGGTTAAAAAAACGCTACAATTAAAGTCACAGTTCACCGAAATCATTGCGTTTGTTCGGTTTTCAAAAAAAAATCTAAATGTTGTCTACTAGAAAACTTTATTCTAGATTGGTTTCGTTCTCCTCCCTGGCTGGATCGGATGAACTTACACTCATCTTTCGATGTTTGCATGCATTCGTACCAAGTAAAAAAGTTTATGCGAATTGCATGCAAATTAAATTTAAAAAAAACTTTGAATCACTGAAAATTCATTTGAAAACAAATATTTATTTAGAAATCAAACGTCAGATAAATATTCAAAACAGTCGACAAATTATTGAAAAACAGATTCTCCAAATGCGTTCCCCACATTAGATTGCTGTAGAATAGAAACCGAATGACGCTGGGCAATCATTGGTTTTTTAGCAATTTTTTTATGAAAACGGAAAAAATATACAGTATACAAAAATTAAGTCCACTTACCATTGCACCTCGAAGTTGTGAGCTTCCGATAAACAGCACCCATGCCGGTAGCACTAAATCACCCATCGCGCCATTAATTGACAACGTAAATGCAAACTTAATTAACACGGTGTTTGTTGTGATGTAGTAAAGCAACTAAAAATAGTAAATAACACAATTGTTTCATATTTTTCTAGGAAACACAAACATGTCCAAAAACATGAATAAACTTACACGCAAAAATAACAAACGTGCAAATTAGTAAATCGCGATTTGCAGAGTTAACCGCCGCTGAACATTGCTTCATGCAATGCTTCATTGACCAACGATCTATTGTCATTTTTACCTACACGACATTTTTTCATAACGTATGTCATAATTGTCAATTTTTTTGTACTGTATTTTGAAAATCTTTTGAATACCTGGCTGGCAGTTAACAGGATGACAGCGGTTTTTATTGCTCTGCAAAATCGTATTTTTTGGGAAAAAATGAAAACGGTTACCATCATTTCCTCAGATGCGGCGTGCACAATTTTAACGTTTAATGTTTGGTTCGCGGATTATTCTATTGTTCACGAAGATAAAATGTGGCACACCTGGACACGTTGTGATGCTATATTACCACAGAAAACACACATGTTCAGCGGCGGTTAACTCTGCAAATCGCGATTTACTAATTTGCACGTTTGTTATTTTTGCGTGTAAGTTTATTCATGTTTTTGGACATGTTTGTGTTTCCTAGAAAAATATGAAACAATTGTGTTATTTACTATTTTTAGTTGCTTTACTACATCACAACAAACACCGTGTTAATTAAGTTTGCATTTACGTTGTCAATTAATGGCGCGATGGGTGATTTAGTGCTACCGGCATGGGTGCTGTTTATCGGAAGCTCACAACTTCGAGGTGCAATGGTAAGTGGACTTAATTTTTGTATACTGTATATTTTTTCCGTTTTCATAAAAAAATTGCTAAAAAACCAATGATTGCCCAGCGTCATTCGGTTTCTATTCTACAGCAATCTAATGTGGGGAACGCATTTGGAGAATCTGTTTTTCAATAATTTGTCGACTGTTTTGAATATTTATCTGACGTTTGATTTCTAAATAAATATTTGTTTTCAAATGAATTTTCAGTGATTCAAAGTTTTTTTTAAATTTAATTTGCATGCAATTCGCATAAACTTTTTTACTTGGTACGAATGCATGCAAACATCGAAAGATGAGTGTAAGTTCATCCGATCCAGCCAGGGAGGAGAACGAAACCAATCTAGAATAAAGTTTTCTAGTAGACAACATTTAGATTTTTTTTTGAAAACCGAACAAACGCAATGATTTCGGTGAACTGTGACTTTAATTGTAGCGTTTTTTTAACCTGTCAAAAATGACATTCCTTTCATTAATTTTTTTATGAACTAACGCATGCAGCGTAAACCATTTTGCAAATTACATTACACCGTTTTCACGTAATATCACGTGAGAAGTAAAAAAATGCAAGTGCCGAAAAAAAACTTACTGAATTATTGCGGCATTACATTAACGTAAGAATATTGACATCCGGTTTTTTATTTGACATGCGTACTTTTTTAAGTAAGTTATTTGCTACATATGCTGTGTTATAAACGTTGTTTTATAAAAAAATATAACTTTTGCCAGGCCTCTCTTATTATAACGGTAGCTGTTCAAGTTGGAAGTCGTCGAACTGGTGCTGGTCTATTACGCACGTGTCATACTTTGTCTGATGTTGACTGGCAGGTAGACGATAATAGCTGTGACATTGCTAATAATTAGTGTGTTGCCAAGATAACGCCTACATACATATAGGCGGAAAAAAGTTTTTCGACCATACATCAGGTTGCCTACATTCATTCTTTGGCATGGATTTTGTTAAAAGCCTGTTTGATTTGGGAAATATTCAATTCATAGCTGCAGTTATCGTACTTCTTCTGTCAAATGTACTGTACATTTTTATTGTAAAAGCCATATTATGCAGTAAAACATATTTAAAATCATATTATTTTCGAATGTTTGCGATTTTGTCTGTCAATAACATAATTGCTTCTGTCATGATGGTTTCATGGACGCATGCCTACTCAGCACCCATGTTACTGCCAGTACTGGCGTTGCTACCAGAACGGCATTTTTTGATTACTTTTTGCATTTTTTTGTCAGTTGCAACGATGTACTTTAACATGATCATGGGCACGTGGCTGGCGTTGAACCGGCTGACTGCAGTTGTCATTTCTATGCGTAATTACGTGTCATGGGAACGACTCAAGGCGCCCACACTCATTACCACGATTACCGTATGCTTAATTTTGACACTGAATGTTTGGTTTGCGGACTACAAAATTGTGTACAACGATGAAAGGTTTCCGGATTCATACATGTGGACTAATGGAAATCAAAATGTATTTGTCCAACAGAGCACGATACAGACAGCCCTGCTCTTATGCATCATTCCTACGGATATGATAATAAATACGGTAGCTGCAGTATCCCTTTATCGGCATAAAAGAAACAACGAAGGAGCTAAACCTCATGCTGCGGATAGGGATTTGATGATTTGTACGCTAGCTATCTTTGCCTGCAAGTTTATTCACGTGGCTGGGCAAGTAAGGGGTTTTGAAAGACCTGGAGGTAAAATATTGAAATGAATACTTTTTTAGTTGTTGTATCGAATGACAACAAATAATGCACTGCTTGAGCTTGCATTTTCCTTGTCGATAAATGGCGTATTGGCTGATATTGTACTTCCGGGATGGATTTTGCTTCTTGGAAGCAAACAGTTGAGACGAGCGATGGTGAGTGTTTTAAGCGAAGGTGTAAGTATACTGGCTGAGTTTTTATTGGCTTGAATGGAGACCTTGAAACGCATATTATTTTTAAGTTAAACGTTATGTTTTTTTACTCGGAAACCAAATTTAAAAAAATGATAATAATAATCTGTTCTCATTTTGTTCTTGTTTTTTTTGCAAAATGGTCAAAAATGTTCTTGTTTATTCAATTTTTATAAAAAGAATATTAAAAGTTGGTATCAAAAAAGCAAAAAAAACGATATCTAAATGTTAACCATTTGGAAACTTTTTTTAAACAAATCGACGGTGAACTGAATTAAACATAATTTTTTTGACACCTAATATTTATTGCTCATGCATACATACAATTTTAGCACAAATCCTGGAACACTAACGCTTCGTTTACCGGACACGTTTCTGCAACGTGTCAGCCTGTGAACTTTGTTAAAATACGTTCCAGTCAACAATTATCTTCGCACGCGGGGGTTAGATAATTTTATTTTGTTAATAATCATGGAATCGGCACATATGCACATATATACATCAGACTTGCTGTAGCAACTTGTTTACTAGTACTAGAATGATCTTAACATAAGACTAATTTTGGATTTCTGACGTCCGAAAAATATACGTAATTTGTTGATCTATTTATAACGAAATGAGATCACGTAAGTTTCAGATCAGCTCAAAGATATCCAGATCAGATGGACTGAAAATGAGCTGATCTGCCATCTCAGATATTTACAAATCTTCAGACAACATGCAAATATATTTTTTTGAAATAAAATTCTTCTATCTGTGTCAGAAACCAGTTTACATTGTATACTTCCCCGTCGACAGCTCATGGCATGACCATGAGTGCTGCGTGGTCAACTTCAGCGCTTCGTCGGCTCGTCGGCGTAGTCACCTCTTCTGTTCCTTGTCGTGGTAACTCGTCGTCTGTTTTTTATTCCCCAAATAGAAACCGCCTCAATGCCCCGGAATTCGGACTCCCAGTTATCGGAGGTTATCTTGTCGATGCAAGGGTGGGTACCCGTACCCCGGTGGCATCGGGGTTGATTCCAAAGTACGATACACCGCTTCGCATTGAGATTGCCAATCGCGAAGATATCACCATGCTTGGACAGTTTTACACGTATACCTTCATCACGTACAACAAGCTCATGAAACGCGTTAGTAAGTAGCAATTTTTAAATTTAAACATTTTATAAATATTGGATTTTTAGACGGCTGCTACGACGAAATGGGCCAATTCTTCTATGACGTCCTCAACGCAACCATCGATCAACACAGGTGTCTGGTCGTCTTTGCAGACTCCCGCCTCGTGGCCTTCGGAGTCTTCGGGCACCACGGAAAAGATGAATTTGATGAAATCTACCCCGAGGGCTACTGCCAGAATAACCCCCAACTGACGTTCATGGATGACTACAAGGATGTCATCAACAAAACTCCATACCAGTTCAACACCGCCCGAAGGTTTTACGGTCTCGTGGATACCATAATCACCCAGCGTGGAAAGTTCATTCCACCCGATGTCACCCGCCTCGGCTGCTGCGAAGGCCTGGGTGTTCACCCTGCACTCCGGCAAACCCAAATCGGACACTACATTGTCCAGGCAGCAGAAAAGCTGCTAATTAAGGACGGATGCAATTACGCTTCGGGAGTTTGTCTTGACAAGATTAGCCTGGCGCTTTTCCGTCGTGTAAGTTTTTTTATACGTACATACTATGTACTACATAGAGGAAAACGTTGATGTATTTAATTTTTGTTTATTTTAGCTGGGGTATGATACCGCTTTTGAATTTCCCTACAACAAGTACAAGGAAAACGGAAACGTCGTTTACGACAATCTAGAAGACAACAGTGAATCTTGCACATTGGTTATGCGCAAACTGACATGATTTTGTAGTGTACTGTACTTTTTTTCTTGTAATAAAGGAGGAGTTTATAATATTTAAATCACCGACGAAATGGAAAAGAGCATCGAAGTTGTAAACTCGGAAATCGACGATTTAAGCGGCAAAAGAAAGGAGCGAATCGCCAATATTCGACATGAATACGAAGACAAAGCTGCTCAGTTGCCTGTCATTGCCGACTTCGAACTGATCGAAGAAGAAAACAACGCAGAGCAGCCGATAACTCAAAATGCCTTCACCACAATTCAAACGATAAAAAAGTACGAAAAAAAGTATTTGGATGATTTTAGGTTTCAAAAATTCGAAAATATTGAACTTCGAAAATATTGAATTTCGAACTTCGAATTTATTGAACTTGAATTACAAAGTTCAATGCAGCAAGCGGGGGGGGGCGTGAGCATTGCAAGTAAAACAAATTCAGGTTTTGCCGGTGATACCCACCATTTGTTTCATGTTTTTTTTTTCCAAAAAAAATTTTAAAAAAAAGTTTAAAACAGTTCCAAAAAAATTAAAAAAAGTTTAAAACAACATATGAAAAATTTGTTAAAAAATCGTTAGTATAGTTATTGTAAAATTAAGTGAAGCAACTTGATCGATGTTTTGGAAATTTGAAACAAATTTTAATAAAAATCGGGACAAATTTTATAAAAAAATACAAAGTTTATGAAAAAAAAGTCTGTATCCAACTATTCAGCTTTTTTTCGGCATTTTGAAGATCTGTGGATTTTTTCTCCGTACCCTTCAAAATCTGAATTTATTTTACCTACAATGCGCACGCGCTACAAGTCAACGGCATTGCCCTATCTGCGAGTGTCGTTTGTTTGTATATGTTTTCTAAAGATTCGTAAAATGAATCAAAGCCTGTTGGATGTAGGAAATATTGAATTGATTTTAGCACTAATTGTTACGATACCTACCGTAGTACTGTACGTTTTCATAATTTATACCATTTGGAAGCACCGCAAAAAAGGTGCTCTAGAATCCTACTACTTCCAAATTTTTGGCGTTCTATCGCTGAATAATGCAATTGGGTCTATTACAATGTTTTTTGTGGGGTACACTAATATCGCGCCAATTTCGAATTCTCTGATGGCATTTCTGCCTGAAAGACATTTTTGTATTACTATGCTTCTTTTTACCAACTATTTTTTACTGTACTTTGGAATTATGCTCAATGCTTGGCTGGCAGTTAACAGAATGACAGCGGTCGTAATGGCTGTAAAAAATCGTATTTTATGGAAAAAATTGGAATTATTTACGGTTATTTCCTCACTTCTAATTTGCACGTGTCTGACGCTTAATATTTGGTTCGCGGATTACACAATCGTACACGACGACAAAATGTGGTACACGTGGGCAAGATCCAAAACAGCCGGGGTTGTGTCACAGAGCACGATTCAAAGCTACTTTTTAATGTGTATTATACCATTTGAGTTTGGCGTCAATGCCACGGCTGTTATCGCACTCTATTGCTACAACAAAAAAAATAATAACTCCTCTTCTGTTAATTCTGCAAACCGTGATTTACTAATTTGTACGCTTATTATTTTTGCATGCAAGTTTATCAATATTTTTGGACAAGTTTGTGCAAACCAAAAATTTTTTTATTATATTTACTTTATAAGTTTCATTTCAGTTGCTTTTCTACATAACAAAAAACAGTGTTTTACAAGAATTTGCATTTTCGATGTCAATCAATGGCTCGATGGGCGATCTGGTGTTACCGGCATGGGTATTGTTCATTGGGAGCTCGCAACTTCGAAGTGCTATGGTACATTATTTTTTTCAAAAGTTGTTATTAAATATAAGCAATACAACAGTTGCAGAAAAATGTTACCAGAGGAAACACTATAGTTGTACAGCATCGTTCGGTTTCTATTCGACAAAGTTCTAATACTAGAAAACAAGATGGAGTTATTGGACAATGATTTTTTTGTTGTGCTTATTGTATAATTTTTGATTTTCTGTATACAAAAAATAAAGTTTTTAAAGTATTTGTATTTTGTAGTTGTATACATTTACATTTTTATTAACCTAACTTTTTCTTTCTCTTTTGTGATTTTATTTAACTGTAGCTCCTGAAAGTAAAAAACCCGTTTTAAATTAGATTTGAACAAAAATGAATCAAAAAAATTTCTCAGCCATGGTAATGTTTCCCGGTGTTTAAACAGAAAAAAATTTATACGTAAAATTGTCAGATCAATTGATTGACAAATGCATTTTTTTTAGATAAATGTCATATTGTCCAATATCACCACGTTGACGAATTAAAAAAACGTGCTAACGTCCTTAGCCATTTTTTAAATATTTGTTATTTACACGATCCTTAATGTGATAGGCACAAAGTACAACACAAATATATCTAATTATGTTTTTCCCTGCGTTCAAGAAATAATTGTTGCAGCGATAAGTGGCGTCATGTTTGTTATCTATGGCAATGTATAGCTATTTATATTTATTGCTTACGAATATCAAATGTGTTCGTCTGTTCTCTCGAATTCTGAAAAATGATTGAAAATTTACTGGAAATTGGAAAAATTCAATTGCTTATCGCATTGATTGTTACGATACCTACCGTAGTATTGTACTGTTTCACAATTTATACCATTTGTCAGAATCATAAAAATAGTGCCCTAGGGTCGTACTACTTTCAAATTTTTGGTATTCTGTCCTTTAATAATGCAATCGGGGCTATTACGATTTTTATTACGGGATACATTGGCAATGCTTCATTGACCAACGATCTATTGTCATTTTTACCTACACGACATTTTTTCATAACGTATGTCATAATTGTCAATTTTTTTGTACTGTATTTTGAAAATCTTTTGAATACCTGGCTGGCAGTTAACAGGATGACAGCGGTTTTTATTGCTCTGCAAAATCGTATTTTTTGGGAAAAAATGAAAACGGTTACCATCATTTCCTCAGATGCGGCGTGCACAATTTTAACGTTTAATGTTTGGTTCGCGGATTATTCTATTGTTCACGAAGATAAAATGTGGCACACCTGGACACGTTGTGATGCTATATTACCACAGAAAACACACATGTTCAGCGGCGGTTAACTCTGCAAATCGCGATTTACTAATTTGCACGTTTGTTATTTTTGCGTGTAAGTTTATTCATATTTTTGGACATGTTTGTGTTTCCTAGAAAAATATGAAACAATTGTGTTATTTACTATTTTTAGTTGCTTTACTACATCACAACAAACACCGTGTTAATTAAGTTTGCATTTACGTTGTCAATTAATGGCGCGATGGGTGATTTAGTGCTACCGGCATGGGTGCTGTTTATCGGAAGCTCACAACTTCGAGGTGCAATGGTAAGTGGACTTAATTTTTGTATACTGTATATTTTTTTCCGTTTTCATAAAAAAATTGCTAAAAAACCAATGATTGCCCAGCGTCATTCGGTTTCTATTCTACAGCAATCTAATGTGGGGAACGCATTTGGAGAATCTGTTTTTCAATAATTTGTCGACTGTTTTGAATATTTATCTGACGTTTGATTTCTAAATAAATATTTGTTTTCAAATGAATTTTCAGTGATTCAAAGTTTTTTTTAAATTTAATTTGCATGCAATTCGCATAAACTTTTTTACTTGGTACGAATGCATGCAAACATCGAAAGATGAGTGTAAGTTCATCCGATCCAGCCAGGGAGGAGAACGAAACCAATCTAGAATAAAGTTTTCTAGTAGACAACATTTAGATTTTTTTTTGAAAACCGAACAAACGCAATGATTTCGGTGAACTGTGACTTTAATTGTAGCGTTTTTTTAACCTGTCAAAAATGACATTCCTTTCATTAATTTTTTTATGAACTAACGCATGCAGCGTAAACCATTTTGCAAATTACATTACACCGTTTTCACGTAATATCACGTGAGAAGTAAAAAAATGCAAGTGCCGAAAAAAAACTTACTGAATTATTGCGGCATTACATTAACGTAAGAATATTGACATCCGGTTTTTTATTTGACATGCGTACTTTTTTAAGTAAGTTATTTGCTACATATGCTGTGTTATAAACGTTGTTTTATAAAAAAATATAACTTTTGCCAGGCCTCTCTTATTATAACGGTAGCTGTTCAAGTTGGAAGTCGTCGAACTGGTGCTGGTCTATTACGCACGTGTCATACTTTGTCTGATGTTGACTGGCAGGTAGACGATAATAGCTGTGACATTGCTAATAATTAGTGTGTTGCCAAGATAACGCCTACATACATATAGGCGGAAAAAAGTTTTTCGACCATACATCAGGTTGCCTACATTCATTCTTTGGCATGGATTTTGTTAAAAGCCTGTTTGATTTGGGAAATATTCAATTCATAGCTGCAGTTATCGTACTTCTTCTGTCAAATGTACTGTACATTTTTATTGTAAAAGCCATATTATGCAGTAAAACATATTTAAAATCATATTATTTTCGAATGTTTGCGATTTTGTCTGTCAATAACATAATTGCTTCTGTCATGATGGTTTCATGGACGCATGCCTACTCAGCACCCATGTTACTGCCAGTACTGGCGTTGCTACCAGAACGGCATTTTTTGATTACTTTTTGCATTTTTTTGTCAGTTGCAACGATGTACTTTAACATGATCATGGGCACGTGGCTGGCGTTGAACCGGCTGACTGCAGTTGTCATTTCTATGCGTAATTACGTGTCATGGGAACGACTCAAGGCGCCCACACTCATTACCACGATTACCGTATGCTTAATTTTGACACTGAATGTTTGGTTTGCGGACTACAAAATTGTGTACAACGATGAAAGGTTTCCGGATTCATACATGTGGACTAATGGAAATCAAAATGTATTTGTCCAACAGAGCACGATACAGACAGCCCTGCTCTTATGCATCATTCCTACGGATATGATAATAAATACGGTAGCTGCAGTATCCCTTTATCGGCATAAAAGAAACAACGAAGGAGCTAAACCTCATGCTGCGGATAGGGATTTGATGATTTGTACGCTAGCTATCTTTGCCTGCAAGTTTATTCACGTGGCTGGGCAAGTAAGGGGTTTTGAAAGACCTGGAGGTAAAATATTGAAATGAATACTTTTTTAGTTGTTGTATCGAATGACAACAAATAATGCACTGCTTGAGCTTGCATTTTCCTTGTCGATAAATGGCGTATTGGCTGATATTGTACTTCCGGGATGGATTTTGCTTCTTGGAAGCAAACAGTTGAGACGAGCGATGGTGAGTGTTTTAAGCGAAGGTGTAAGTATACTGGCTGAGTTTTTATTGGCTTGAATGGAGACCTTGAAACGCATATTATTTTTAAGTTAAACGTTATGTTTTTTTACTCGGAAACCAAATTTAAAAAAATGATAATAATAATCTGTTCTCATTTTGTTCTTGTTTTTTTTGCAAAATGGTCAAAAATGTTCTTGTTTATTCAATTTTTATAAAAAGAATATTAAAAGTTGGTATCAAAAAAGCAAAAAAAACGATATCTAAATGTTAACCATTTGGAAACTTTTTTTAAACAAATCGACGGTGAACTGAATTAAACATAATTTTTTTGACACCTAATATTTATTGCTCATGCATACATACAATTTTAGCACAAATCCTGGAACACTAACGCTTCGTCTACTAGAAAACTTTATTCTAGATTGGTTTCGTTCTCCTCCCTGGCTGGATCGGATGAACTTACACTCATCTTTCGATGTTTGCATGCATTCGTACCAAGTAAAAAAGTTTATGCGAATTGCATGCAAATTAAATTTAAAAAAAACTTTGAATCACTGAAAATTCATTTGAAAACAAATATTTATTTAGAAATCAAACGTCAGATAAATATTCAAAACAGTCGACAAATTATTGAAAAACAGATTCTCCAAATGCGTTCCCCACATTAGATTGCTGTAGAATAGAAACCGAATGACGCTGGGCAATCATTGGTTTTTTAGCAATTTTTTTATGAAAACGGAAAAAAATATACAGTATACAAAAATTAAGTCCACTTACCATTGCACCTCGAAGTTGTGAGCTTCCGATAAACAGCACCCATGCCGGTAGCACTAAATCACCCATCGCGCCATTAATTGACAACGTAAATGCAAACTTAATTAACACGGTGTTTGTTGTGATGTAGTAAAGCAACTAAAAATAGTAAATAACACAATTGTTTCATATTTTTCTAGGAAACACAAACATGTCCAAAAACATGAATAAACTTACACGCAAAAATAACAAACGTGCAAATTAGTAAATCGCGATTTGCAGAGTTAACCGCCGCTGAACATGTGTGTTTTCTGTGGTAATATAGCATCACAACGTGTCCAGGTGTGCCACATTTTATCTTCGTGAACAATAGAATAATCCGCGAACCAAACATTAAACGTTAAAATTGTGCACGCCGCATCTGAGGAAATGATGGTAACCGTTTTCATTTTTTCCCAAAAAATACGATTTTGCAGAGCAATAAAAACCGCTGTCATCCTGTTAACTGCCAGCCAGGTATTCAAAAGATTTTCAAAATACAGTACAAAAAAATTGACAATTATGACATACGTTATGAAAAAATGTCGTGTAGGTAAAAATGACAATAGATCGTTGGTCAATGAAGCATTGCCAATGTATCCCGTAATAAAAATCGTAATAGCCCCGATTGCATTATTAAAGGACAGAATACCAAAAATTTGAAAGTAGTACGACCCTAGGGCACTATTTTTATGATTCTGACAAATGGTATAAATTGTGAAACAGTACAATACTACGGTAGGTATCGTAACAATCAATGCGATAAGCAATTGAATTTTTCCAATTTCCAGTAAATTTTCAATCATTTTTCAGAATTCGAGAGAACAGACGAACACATTTGATATTCGTAAGCAATAAATATAAATAGCTATACATTGCCATAGATAACAAACATGACGCCACTTATCGCTGCAACAATTATTTCTTGAACGCAGGGAAAAACATAATTAGATATATTTGTGTTGTACTTTGTGCCTATCACATTAAGGATCGTGTAAATAACAAATATTTAAAAAATGGCTAAGGACGTTAGCACGTTTTTTTAATTCGTCAACGTGGTGATATTGGACAATATGACATTTATCTAAAAAAAATGCATTTGTCAATCAATTGATCTGACAATTTTACGTATAAATTTTTTTCTGTTTAAACACCGGGAAACATTACCATGGCTGAGAAATTTTTTTGATTCATTTTTGTTCAAATCTAATTTAAAACGGGTTTTTTACTTTCAGGAGCTACAGTTAAATAAAATCACAAAAGAGAAAGAAAAAGTTAGGTTAATAAAAATGTAAATGTATACAACTACAAAATACAAATACTTTAAAAACTTTATTTTTTGTATACAGAAAATCAAAAATTATACAATAAGCACAACAAAAAAATCATTGTCCAATAACTCCATCTTGTTTTCTAGTATTAGAACTTTGTCGAATAGAAACCGAACGATGCTGTACAACTATAGTGTTTCCTCTGGTAACATTTTTCTGCAACTGTTGTATTGCTTATATTTAATAACAACTTTTGAAAAAAATAATGTACCATAGCACTTCGAAGTTGCGAGCTCCCAATGAACAATACCCATGCCGGTAACACCAGATCGCCCATCGAGCCATTGATTGACATCGAAAATGCAAATTCTTGTAAAACACTGTTTTTTGTTATGTAGAAAAGCAACTGAAATGAAACTTATAAAGTAAATATAATAAAAAAATTTTTGGTTTGCACAAACTTGTCCAAAAATATTGATAAACTTGCATGCAAAAATAATAAGCGTACAAATTAGTAAATCACGGTTTGCAGAATTAACAGAAGAGGAGTTATTATTTTTTTTGTTGTAGCAATAGAGTGCGATAACAGCCGTGGCATTGACGCCAAACTCAAATGGTATAATACACATTAAAAAGTAGCTTTGAATCGTGCTCTGTGACACAACCCCGGCTGTTTTGGATCTTGCCCACGTGTACCACATTTTGTCGTCGTGTACGATTGTGTAATCCGCGAACCAAATATTAAGCGTCAGACACGTGCAAATTAGAAGTGAGGAAATAACCGTAAATAATTCCAATTTTTTCCATAAAATACGATTTTTTACAGCCATTACGACCGCTGTCATTCTGTTAACTGCCAGCCAAGCATTGAGCATAATTCCAAAGTACAGTAAAAAATAGTTGGTAAAAAGAAGCATAGTAATACAAAAATGTCTTTCAGGCAGAAATGCCATCAGAGAATTCGAAATTGGCGCGATATTAGTGTACCCCACAAAAAACATTGTAATAGACCCAATTGCATTATTCAGCGATAGAACGCCAAAAATTTGGAAGTAGTAGGATTCTAGAGCACCTTTTTTGCGGTGCTTCCAAATGGTATAAATTATGAAAACGTACAGTACTACGGTAGGTATCGTAACAATTAGTGCTAAAATCAATTCAATATTTCCTACATCCAACAGGCTTTGATTCATTTTACGAATCTTTAGAAAACATATACAAACAAACGACACTCGCAAGCAGCATCAGACAAGCAGATATGAAGTTAAGCATAGTACGTACATATTAGAGCAAAACCGCATAGCAATGGGAAACTGCCTTTTATTGCCGTAATAACTATTATTTATTTTAATGCGCGGAAAAACGTAATTACTTACGTTGTATCGTATGAAAGATCATAAAGTCAATGTTTTAAAAAACATCTGTTGTGTTAGTTCCGACATTTTTCAAAGACGGAAACAAAAGGTGAGCAGATATTTAATTTCGTAATAAATATAATAAAAAATCTTGGCGACGACAAATTTAGTCAAACCGGCGTCCCTGTCCCGGTTAGTATTGTTCGTTCTAATTTTTTTTAAATGAGTGAACCAAAAACCGGAATCAGATTTCAATTTGTCTTTTTAGCCATGTTTTTCGGGTACCCAAACCAAAAACCAGATTCAAAATTTGACCAGAAACAGCAATTGAAATTCTGGTATTCAGTTATCCGGAACAGGAAACGAAAATATTATTTTTTGGCCACCACAACCAGAATCGATATGGTTGAGTTTGGAACACCCTGTCGGTTCCGGTTTTATGTTCGGATACCCAAAAACACTGCCCATTGCACTCCATCAAACATGTATATTTATTTGTATTTTATTCGATACAAATCATAGTTTTGTACAACAATCAACGCATTATTTTCCACAAGCTTCTGTCTGTCTGAGTATTCTCCCGACATTAGAACTCTGCAGAATAGAGACTGAATGATGTTGTATAATCACAGTGTCTCTCGTTACCTTTTTCTGCAACTATCACATTGATACTCAGTATTACCCAAACCCGTCAAACAACCAAATTACATACCATAGCACTGCGAAGCTGCGAGCTTCCTATAAACAATACCCACGCCGGTAACACCAAATCACCCATTGAACCATTGATTGACAACGAAAATGCCAGCTTGAGTAGTAGCGTATTTGTTGTTACGTAGTACAGCAGCTGAAATGCGATTTATACGAAAATGATGCATATACATTTTTTTGATTTGCACAAACCTGTCCAAAAATATTGATAAATTTGCACGCAAAAATAATTAGCGTACAAATTAGTAAATCACGATTTGCAGAATGAACTGATGAGGAATTGTTTTTTTTGTTGTGATGATGAAGAGCGATAACAGATGCAGCATTGATGGCAAATTCAAATGGTATAATAGACAACAAAAAGTATCCTTGAATCGTACTCTGCGACACAACAGCAGCTGTTTTGGATCGTGCCCAAGCGTACCACATTTTGTCGTCGTGCACGACAGAGTAATCCGCGAACCAAACATTAAACGTCAAAGTTGTGCACACCGCACCTGAGGAAATGATCGTAACCGTTTTCATTTTTTCCCAAGGAATGCGATTTTGCAGAGCAATAAAAACCGCTGTCATCCTGTTAATTGCCAGCCAGGTATTGACAACAATTCCAAAATACAGTAAAGAAAAATTAATAAATATAAACATAGTAATCAAAAAATGTCGTTCTGGCAAATACGACAGCAGAGGATTTGTTACCGGAGCGTTGCAAATATATCCCGCAAAAAACATCGTGATTGTCCCGATGGCATTATTTAGAGATAAAATACCAAAAACTTGGAAATAATAAGATCCTAAAGCTCCCTTTGTACGTTGCTTCCAAATAGTACAAATAATGAAGAAATACAGTGCTACTGTCGGCATCGCAACAATCAGCGCTATAAAGAGTTGAATATTTCCAACATCCAGTATATTCATGGTACAAATACTTTAAAATCATAAACGTGACACTTGCAATACAGCTGCGCCTACAGGTGTGGTATACTAGCATTAAAAAAACGGAAATGCATATGGAACGTATTTATTAAAGCACTTATGACTGTAACAACTTTGTGCTACTCACATGTGTAAATTTGATTACATGATATTATGCATGTAGATATGTTCTTTGCTCTTTTCTCAGAAAAAAATTTTGCTTAACAATTTGTTAACCATTCAAAAATTCAAAAAAATAAAATAGACGTGTTCCTACTATATCCATTCTAAAAAACAGAACGGATAATTTCGGGCCTAGGCCTAAAAATTAGGTCCGTTTTCATGTCTGTAGCGTCAGGCCACCCTCCGAGGCGATGGACTGACGACTTTGCGGCCTTCCAGAACGCTCCTGCTAACGACTACGAATTGACGGCGCCCTCTTCGTGCAATCTCGATACTCATCACTGTCTCTTTTCTCTCTTAATTTTGTAATGAGTAATTATGCACGAGTAAGAGTAATAAAGTAAAGTAATGTAAAGTAAAGTAAAGTAAAGTAAAGTAAAGTATCAAGAATAAGCCAATGAATTTGCGTTTGCCAACAAATTTTTTTATTTGTTCCTAAAAAAAGCAAATTTTTTGAACGATTAAAACAACTAAAATGCTTAGTATTTAAATGTAAAGTAATTGTGAGCAAGGTAGCAAAGAGCAAATTCCCATGGTAATTATCCCGGAATTTCCATCTATTCCAGAATATCTCTCCGATCATTGATGACAAATTCATGAAAACGTGTTCCTACTAAATATATTTATGAATACCAAAAACCAATATTTTTTTCACTGGGGTAAACAAAATTTTGGAGAAACGATAATAATTTGTAAATTATTCGATCGTAGTTGACAACATAATCAAAAATGTTTGCTCAAAAATTGTAATTGGCAGCGCTCCAAGCAAAATTTACATGAAATGTTATGCCAAATTCAAGGCAAAACTTCAAATGCAAAAGTTTTAAAACCCAAAAAATAAAACAAGCAACTTCCATCATTCCACGAAGCGTCCGTCAAACAAATATCGTATACGTAACTTTATATATGTACAATTCGGTGGATGCTTGTCTCTGTTGTTGCTTTCAAGGTGTCACATCTCGCTACAATCTCAATCACTGCCGCGTTGAAACCATAAATGAGAGTATCGTTGGGACACTTATCCTTTGCTAAAGCCCTCGGGAGAGTAGGATACGTTTTCTTGAGGAATGAAATGTAGTTGTCAGATCCCTTTTTAATGTATTTCTTACAGCCATCGGAAGTTCCCTTCACAAATAGTTTCGTGATGATGTAATTTGTGATCTTGAATATGCATTTTGATCGAATTAATTGGTACTGAAAGGAAAACCAAACGTTACCCGAACTCAAAAAACCAGTTTAAAAAAACCTACGTATTCTTTCGGACAAAAGCCTTCAAACATATTCGTTGCAGATTTTCGGACGACAGTGTAGAACAGAGCTTCGCATTCCAGTAATCCTTCGCTGTTGTTTTCCAGTTCCGCTTTCTTGTTTATATAAGCCCTGAATCGATCAATCGAACAGTCCCGTTGGCTCCGAAACGCTTTGTAAAACGTGCCCTGCACCAGATAGTCAACCGTTTCTTCGCAGGTCAAATCTCTCCTGAGAACCTGAAAGCCGTCGTAATAGAATCAGATGATAACAGTAAATATTATAATAACTTACTACGTATAATATCAAAAGTGAAACGGTCGCAATGACGAGAGCACAAGCGAAAACCATAGAGCAGAACTTGCGTGGATTGTTGAAAATCCAGCCAAAAGGCTTGCTCGTAAATCGCCAAGTTCGCAGAAGTAGTGTGTCCTCGAAGATGTAAGAAGAAACGCTGCTGAGCTCTAGGGAGTCCTCGCCGATTTCGCTGGGATTTGGCGAATCCTTGAGTGTCGCCGCGTCAGGGTCAAAGCCAGAAGGCAGGAAGCTCTGTTTTTCACACGTATCTAACATCGCCGATATGAAGACGATAGCTGTATGGTAGAAGTGCATTGCATGTCAAAATTTCTTACTACGTCATGATTGATAATTTGCATTAGAACTTATTTAGATTTTCAGAAGCATACAGAATGTAAATTACGGAACTCGCGTCGAGAGTTTCTTGACAATAAAAGGTTTCAGAAATTTAAATTCAATGCAAATTATCAACATACAATGCCAAAGTAAGAAGCTGACAACACAGTCATTGCACTTCTACCAGGCAGCTATCATATCGGCGATGCTAGATACGTCTGAAACACAGAGCTTTCTGCCTCCTGGCTTTGACCCTGACGCGGCGACGCTAAATGATTCGCCAAATCTCAGCGAATTCGGCGAAGACACCGAAGCGCTCAGCAGCGTCTCTTCTTACATCTATGAGGACGACCTACTCCAGCGAACTTGGCGATTTACGAGCAGGCCTTTTCTCTGGATTTACAAAAATCCACGCGTGTTCTGCTCTACGATTTTCGCGTGTGCTCTCATCATTGCGACCGTTTCACTCCTAATATTATACTTAGTAAGTTTCTAATTATTTATTGTCACAATAGTTCATTCGATTCTATTACAACGGCTTTCAGGTTCTCAGGAAAGATTTGACCTGCCAAGAAACGGTTGACCTCCTGGTGCACGGCACGTTTCACAACACGTTTCGGAGCCAACGGGACTGTTCGACGGATCGATTCACGGCTTATCTAAACAATAAAGCCGAACTGGAAAACAACAACGAGGGATTACGGGAATGCGAAGCTCTGTTTTACACCGTCGCCCAAAAATCTGCAACAAAGATGTTTGAAGGCTTTTGTCCGAAAGAATACGTAGGTTTTTTTAAACTGGTTTTTTGAGTTCGGGTAACGTTTGGTTTTCCTTTCAGTACCAATTCATTCGTAAAGACTGCATATCCAGGATCAAAGATTACATCATCACGAAACGATTTGCGAAGGGTACTTCTGAGGGTTGTAAGAAATACGGCAAATCAAAATCTGACGACAAATTATTCTTCGAGAAAATTTATCCTACCCTCCCGAAGGCTTTTGCAAAGGATAAGTGTCCCAACGATACTCTCATTTATGGTTTCAACGCGGCATTGATTAAGATTAGGGCGAAATGTGACACGTCAGTTGTAAGTCTGCATTGCAATTGTTTAAACGCTACTTTTGTTTTTTAGCCTTCAAACTGCAGATCACTGTATACACGACTTGTAGAGCTTGTATGTAAGAAAACATTCGAGAATTCAACAGTATGCGAGCCGACAGACAATGCCGTTGACGAGTTTACTGACCAAGTTTATAAATCTGTAGCAAACAACATAGCTCCTCAGTGTTCAAATTACATTTACCGACTATTTGACAGAAAAGAAATGAAGAAGATATATAATGAACATTGTAATAAATAAAGTTACTTATAAAATATACTAGTTATAATGTTTGACTGACGCCTAAGGGAATAATTCTGGAATTTTCGTTTTACAAAACAAATTTTGTTGTTCATTTGAAAAGAAGCCCGACGGTACTGCTGGGAACGGGCCTGTCCGAAAAACAAACAACAAAACGTTTTCTATGAAGGACAAAAACCGTCAAAGGGAATGCCACTACGAAGATCACACAGACGCACGCACAAAATATGTAACGTCATTTTACGTCGTTTTTGGTATTTCTGACGACTTTGTACCTACCTTAGGATAATAGTTTTAACAGTGATTTGGAATCCAATATATCAAAACAATTGTCTAGACTAGGGTTACCGACCCCCGTTTCCCGAGGAATTCCCCGCGGGGGAAAACCCGCATCCCCACGAAAAGATTTCTTCTTCGTGAAATTCCTCGTTTTACTCCCCGTCAGGGTTCTCAACGGGCCGGGTCGGCCCGGGCTGGCCCGGGCCGGGCCAGTGTTTTCCACGGCCCGGGTCGGGCCGATTGGTTTTGTTGGCCGGCCCGGGCCAAAACGGGCCGGAAAATAAAAAAAAAACATGCATATTTTACGCAAAATTTATGAAAAATTTTATGAAAAAGTAAAAACTGCGAAGAATGCAAAGAAATGCACGCAGAATGCTGACCTGGCACCGCTCTTTTGGGCTAATCTGGAAGCAAAAGGTAAATCGCGGGCGCCGTAATTTTGTCGTCAGTTCATGAGATCACTAGTAATTGAGCGGAAAATGAATCTGTGCAACGATGAGGAAGTATCTCTGCCTCCTTCGGGTTTGTTGTTGTTTTTTTATGGTTTTTAGACGATAAAATTTATTTACAAAACTAGGTACTATTAAGGCGGGCCGGCCCGGGCTGGGCCGGGCCTCAATTTTACAAGCCCGGCCCGGCCCGGGCCGAAAAAAAACCGGCCCGTTGAGAACCCTGCTCCCCGTAAAAATTATTTATATACCCGTAGAATTTCTCATTCAAAATTTTAACAACGTGTTTGAGGTAAAATTACAAAAGTTGACGGAAAATCACGACAAAGAGTGAAAAATGGCAATGAAGCAAAGCTTTTGATGTGAATGGCCAAGTTTCACTGCTAAAAACCCTGTCAGTTGCCTATTTTTTTCAATTTTGATTTTGAAAAAACCTCGTATCCCCTATCAAAAAACAATGTATCATTTCGTGATCCATACCACGCCCTCCTCTCCATAAGCTCCAAAAGTAGAGAAAATATATCCTTCTCCGAACATGTCAATTCATTACCGTAATTCCAAACATAGAAAAAAAAGGAGAAACACATTAGCTTCTTTTTCTTTCAAAAAACACGCAATCATAATAAATAGTTGTTACAAAATTACGAAAAATGAGAAAGAAAAAATCATAAAAATTAAATATAAAAAAATGAAATCAATTTTTTTGAATATTTTGCAATGCACATACACAACATTATCTCCATCAGATTCTTTTCTTGCTAGACACAAACAAAAACAAATAAAAAACCAAAATTCAGTTGACTAACATCGAAGATAGTGAAATGACATCTAGATGCAAAAGAAACCAAAAAAAACGAAAAGAAGTTCAAGTTCAAAAATTCGAATGTTGTGGGTGTACGAAAGTTTTTTACTGTGATCGATTATTTCTTTGTTATCTTTTTTCTTGGGTCGAACAGCGAGAGGACAGGGAGTTTTGAGGGGTAGGCGGTCAGGTGTGGGGTATTCTCAGGTGTTGGCAGGGGGTCATTAAAATTCGTAGACATCGTCATCCTGGATCATTTCGATAGCCCATCGGAATTTTTCGCGCTGCGTCTTGTTGTAAACCTTTTCGATAGGAACGTTGAACTTTCGACACCATGCAACCGAAATTCGGGGATCAAGATAGTTCAACTTGGATGTGCCAAGGGCGATTTGCTTGTTTTCGTCCTAAAAAAATGTTGCTGATATTATTACAAATGGCATTCTCCAACCCTTTTTTTATGAGAAACCATCAAAAATAATAAAAAAAAAAAGATTTATGCCCGAATGACATCAATTTTAGCCATTCATCCACAAACCAACCTTGTCAGTCTTGTTCGTCTTCAGTCGCTTTAGCTGATCCTTCAGTCGCTGAACCTTCTTCTCTAGCCTTTCCTTTTCCTTGCCCTTTGCCTTATCACGTTCAGCCTTCGCTTCTTTGAGTTCCTTTTTCTTTTCCTTGATCTGAAAAAAAACAGTCTGATTATCATTTTCAAAAACACGAGACAACTTTTTCATCATAAAGAAAACGTTTTTTTTAAAACGCACTAGAAAATCATTTGAGCCTAAAGTAACAAATTTTGTTCTATGTTACCGTAAAAAAAGTAATATATTTCCTTTTTTTTCAAAAAAAAATTCGTGTCGATACAAAAAAAACTGTTTTAACGAAAGTAACGTGCTGCCGTAAAAAAGTAACTGTCCATGTCAATCAAAAAATACATTTTTGTAATATGAAAACTAAATCAAATCCAATCATCCTACCTTGGCATTTAAGTTTTCCATGGACTTCTCGTGAGACTTCGGAATGGACCGTTGATGGTTACACAGGATGGCGACCTGACGATTTGCCCGATTGTACGATAGCATCTTCTCGTGGATCGTGTCATTCGCATTTGTGAGCTTTTTGAGCTGAGCCTGAAGCGTGAACGACGCGTTGTACGTACGGAAGCACTTGGCTGTGAGTCCGGGCATGATGGTTTTTAGGTAGTCGTTGAGCGACGTCGTATCGATGCGATCAAAGAGATCATCGCCGGCGGATTTGTTTTCCATGAACTTGGTCAGATTTTTGAAGACCCGCTTGTCGACTGCTACATCGTTGTTGTACCTGATTGAATCCTTGCCGAGGAAGTCAAATTCGACGACATACCTAAAAAACACTTTTTAGTGTTTCACATTTTTTTTTCCAAAAAAACCCACTTTCTGCCATCCTGGGTCTCAGGATGCAATTTGACGTGTTCAAATCTCAGCGAGCAGCAGCCCACCGTATCGGCAGCCTCGTCGGTGTCCTTTTCGTTGCCAGCACGAAGGGCGAGCTTGTCGATGAAGTACATGGCCACCGCGCGCTGCCTGACCCGCATCTCCTTGGAAGCCATGTCTTCCCAGTACGTTTCGCGGACCTTGTCGATGATCTTGCCCAGCGACCTTGCTTTTTCAAACTTTTCCCAGTCCTTTTCGCCCTTCATCTTCGACGAGGGATTCAGCATGATGTACTTGTTCTGCCCGAGGACGTTCTCCGTCCAGCAGCACAGCCAGGAGACAGCCTTGTCGTGACGGACTTCCTTCCACTCGTGTCCCGCCGGTGGCTTCGGAATCTCGTCGTTGTTGGAGCAGTTGATGATGACGTCTTCGGGCTGGACGCGTCGCTTGAGACATCCCATCTTGGGGTGATCGCCACGCCCCCGGAAGAGGCCGGGAGGCTCGACGCGGAAGTTGGCAACCTTCTGCTTGTGTCCGTCGATCCATGCCACGCCGTATTGCTCCTGTTCCTTTGCCCGCAATTCCTTCAGCTTCTCTTTTTCTTCCTTCGTCGCATTCTTTCGCGCCTCGGATTCTGCTGTGAAGTGGGTGGCCAGGGCTCTGGAAAAAAATAGTTTATTTAAAATCACTTTTCGTGGCAAGAAAACGAATAAAAAACGTTTTTGTCGTAAAAAAAACATTTTTTTTGTGAAAAAAAGTATTCACTATGCCACCGTAACACCATCGTTTCCTCAAAATCCAAATTCGTGTCGAAAAAAAACAGAAAAGCTATTTCAGCCTAAAGTATCAATTTTTCCACTTCGTTACCGTAAAAAAGTCACTGTTTCCATTTTTGGGCCAAGAAAACCCGTAAAATCCCCAATTTTCTTAAATCTTTCCCATATGATTATTTTTAGACCATTTCCACAAAAAATTCCCTCAACTAACCTGAAGTCGCACTTCTTGAGATCAGTGATCGTCTCACGCTCCTGTGGTGTCATGACTTTCCTCCAGTCCTTGAAGAAGTTCTTATTGAACGTTTCCTTCGTCGTGTAATCGTGATCCAGCATGCGAGCGTAGAAAGACGCAACTTCCTCGGCTTTTTCTGAGAGTTTGAGATTCTTGCCATCGTAGCGAAAATGCACCTTGTCGGGAACGGGTTCGTAAGCAGCGGCGAAGAGGGGCCCCCGATGGACGAGTGTGCGCCACTTGGTGCCATCTGTCTTCTTCTCCTCTTCCCACCACTTCCAGACGTCTTCCTCTTCCTCCTGCTTCTTCTTCTTCGACGGGGAAGCCTTGGTGTCTTCGGACTTGGTGGAAGTCGACTTTTTGGACGATGAAGACGATTTTTTTTCCTTTTCCTTCTCTTTTTTGGACTTTTTCTTGTCTTTCTTGCCCTTTTCTTTTTCCAACTTCTTCGACTTGGCAGACACGGCTGGAGACTTCTTGGGTGATTTGTCCGACTTGCTGGTCGATGCTCGCGATTTTTTCTTCTGAAAACATTGAAAAATATAAATATTGCCCCAAAAAAGCTTTTTTTCGAAGCAAAAAAAAACTCACATCAGGAACGTAAGCATCGTCATCGTCAGACCCCTTTCCGTCATCGTAATCCTCGTCTTCCTCGGAATCAGCGTACTTTCTCTTCTTCGCCGAGACCGAAGCCCGCTTCGAAGGCTTCGTTTCAGGAGTTATCGGCTCGTTCTTCGCGATGCCAGCCTTGACAGGGGTCGAGCTGTGGCCATTGTTGTTGTCGGCGTAGCTCTGCGAATTATTCACTTCCGCTTTTATGCCTAGCACTTCTTCGTCGGCAGACCTAAAAAATCAAGGTACAATTAAGAAAATAAGATTTTGAGAAAAAACTCACTGAACGTTACCGTTGACGTGCCCGTTTGAAACATCAGCAACCATGACAGCGTCCTAAATACCAAAAAAATGAGAAAATGTGTCGAAAAAAGAACGTAACTGGTAACAATAGGAAAAACCCAAAAAAAAGATAACGATACACGCGCAATATACCGTACTTGGAGTAACAAAAAAAGTATGTGATCACGAAACGAAAAAAATACTTTTCATCATTTGTTCCTCGCGTAATAAATGTATTACTTTTTTACAGTAAAAAAAGTTAATAACTTGTTATTTCTGACGTCTAGTAAAACAATCCACAGTTTTTTTTTCATTTCTTGCAACGAAAACATCCAATTTTATACATACAAAACACTGACTTTCGTGCTGTTTTTTTTCAAAAAGTGACAAAAATAGTTAAATCGGCTCCTCTATACACACCTTTGCATTGTATTGTGTTTTTCGGGGAAGGCATAGATATTCCTAGCAAAAGCCAGCAACGAGATGTAAGAGTCCTGTCTTCCTTCCTTCTGCAGAGCTCAGTCAGTCAGCAGTGAGGGGACGTTCGTTTCGTTGGTTGCAAAGAGGAAAAAAGGGGAGCGAGCGAGAAAACGACTAAGTACAAGGCGGAATAAGAGGGAATTGGTCGAAGGGCTAGGCTACGACCGGCGTACCAAAAAGGTGCAAAAAAGGTGGCAAATTCTAGTAAAACCCAAAAAAAGAATGACAAAACTACAAAGCAGCCAGTTTTTAGGGGGGAAATGGAAAAAATCTAAAACGAACCATCAGTGTACGATACGAGCGTAGGTTAACAGTTTACGATACCGGGTGAACGGAACGGGACCAAACCTTGGATAAAAACGAGGATAAAGCTACAATAATGTCAAAAATTGACAAAAGTAGTCACAGAAGTAGAATTTGCTACCAAAATGAAGACGAAAACGCAATGCGAGCACGACGAAGCAACGATGACGACGACGGAGTCGACGACGACGCGAAAAAGAGACAAGTGCTGAACGACAACGCGCAAAAACGACAAAGTCCCCGAAATACGCGAGCGAAAACGACTAAGGTTTGGAAAGCACACAGCAATGTCAGGGACTTAGAAAAATTTGCGACTACGACGAGTCGAGTCAGGCGGAGCAGCGGCAGAAGGGGGAAACATGTTTGTCCGTCCCGACACCCGACAGTGAGAAAGTTTGCAGGGTGCGTGCTAGTCTGCTGAAGACAGACGGACGCACAAAAATTGGCACCGCAAACATCTTTTTCGTCGCGTACGCACAAACATGCTTGATTCTGCTCCGTTGGCCTGGTGAACTGGTTAGTTGATTTCTTCAAAGTGCTGGTGCTGGCGCTTGCTTGCCTGGACGACGGATAAAAAACCTAGCAGGCATCCAACGCCTGAGGCAAGAGGAAAAAACATCTGCATTGTTGTTTGTCAGTCTTTCTTTTTTTCGGGGTGGGAGTACCATTTTTCGAAAATCCTTGCAAGTTGATCAATCGATATATCCTATCATTTAGAATTGCGTATAAAATTGACAAATTTTAAAAACGAAAATTTCACAGAAGTGCAAATGGCTGCCGATTAATTGACCGGTGGTAACAAATACACTCCATCAACCTTCGTTACCGTGTCGGTGTGTGTCTGTCTGGCCGTGACGGACAAACACTCACTCGCGAGTGAGTGCATATCCAGCAGAGTGCAAAAATTATGTGACGCGCGCGTGTGCTTCCATGAGAAAACAAGACCAGACACAGACACCCAAATCGATCGTTGTACGTAATTGGTTATGACGGACACTTACTTGACCGGAGAGAGACCCAATATGTACGCAATATAATAGCGTATCATTTATATTTGATCGGGCGTCGTAACTTTTTTTCTCTGCACTCTCTCACGCGTATACGTTGTTCGCGATTACGTTTGTTTTATCGTAAACAACAATTTTATTTATGCGAGAGTATAAATATAATCAAATTATTATACTTATACTTTTACGATACGACTTTTTGCACATAGACATTTTTTCTCATCTCTGCCGTTCTTTTTTCACATTTGGCATTTTTGCGAGCTTTCGCGTCGACAAACAATGCATACACGTCGCCATCTAGCATACATAAGCGTTCCATCCCGTTCGTTCAACAACACCAACACGGACGTGTTCGTTTGTCCCTGTATTTTTTTCTCGTTCTCTAACGACTCTCGCCGACAACTTGCTACTCGTCTGTTTCCCTGCCAGTATGTGTAGTATTGTCGGTCGTCCACGTAAGACGTGCATCTTGTGTTTACGTCGAAGCGGAGATAGAGGATTCTCGGAGGAAAAAATGAAAAAAATATATGTTTGCGTCTTCAGATTGATTGACAATTCGATTTTTGAAGAAGAGAAAAAAAAAGAAAGCAAAGACAAGAACATAAATTATGCCATCTGTCAGACAATACCGTCATGATCCATCGACAGCGCTGGCTATTCGTGAGGCAATCAACAAGCTTGCATTGAGTCCCGCGGAGACGGTTAAATTCATCAATAATGAATCTTGCATTTGGTAGGATTTGCAAACAAATTTGCAAAAAAAAACACGAAAATTTTTTTTAGGTTGTTTCTAAAAATTAGGTTATTTTTTACTGAACGTTTTGAAAAATTTGACAATAAAATTGTATAAGCGAATGAAAACGTACATAACATTGCAATTAAAAAAAAATTATCGGCGCAAAATTCAAGTTTTTTCCTTTCGTTTAGTTTATTTAAATTCAAAATTTCAGAAATTCAAATTTTTTATTTTTGTTTGCCAATTTGCACAATTTTGACCGAAAAATCAATTTTTGAACCCATTCTGCCGTTTTAGTTTTTCAAATTTTTAACAAAAAAATTTTGAGATTTCAAAATTTAGAAATACCGATTTTCAAAAAAATTCCTAATCCGCTCCATTTCAAGGACCGACACCAACGACGAATCGGTTACGATTGCCCTTACCGCGCTGAAGGCTCTCTACGACCGCCTCCGGGACGAGCTCTCCTCCACGCAGAACACCATCGACCATCCCATCGAGGCCCGCCACCTCCTGTCCTTCCTCGTCGAAGCCCCAGACGACACGCCCCGCAAAATCTACCGCCGCTTCGATCAACGCCAGCGCGAGAAGACCAAGTGGACGTCACTCGCCATCGCTGACCGCACGTCTCCCGCCGACGCCAAGCGACCACCTGTTCCATCGATCGTTCCCCGACTCGATGGGCATGACTTTCGCGAGATTTCTGGCTTGTCCGAGGCTAGCAGTGGTACGAGCAGCGGGAATGATGAACAGGATGAGGAAGCAGGTGTTCATCCTGATCCGAGGGATGTCGGTATTGATTTTGGCTCTGTTGGCAGTGGCTCTGATGATTTTTACGCCGGGCAGCCTGCAAAAAATTATGGGGATAGCGATTCGCCAATTTCGACACCAACGCCGAAGCTGCCGGAAAAATTGAAAAGTCTCGGATCACATAGGCGAAGTGACACCCGGCAAACGCCGAAAAATGCCAGTCTGGCTGTTTCTCCGAGAAAGGTGAGTTTTTTTATGCCAAACATTTTTTACACTTTTTTCTATTTATCCCTACCGTAACCCTTTTTTCCCGGTAACAAGTCGAAAAGTAAACTTGTACTTCTTGACGAACTATACCGGGACACATATTATAAAGTGTCAGACGGACTTGGCACTCAAATTTACTCCCCGCAGTGTCCTTGCTCCTGAAGGCACGCATCCATCGTAAAATACGAGTTTGTCCTGATTTTTCCTCGGCAAACTTCACCTAGCGATGGAACAAAAAAATACCTTCACCCATCTTTTTTCCCAAATTTTTATACTATTTGACCCCCTAATGTTTATTATTTTTTCTTTTTCCAGGAAACCCCTCGAAAATCCATAATCCAAGTCTCAAAATCGATACAAACGGATTTCGATGTTGTTTTGAAGGTTTGGATTTTCAATTTTTTTGGTTTGAAAATGTGTTAGATTTTTTTAGTCCGAAACAGCCGATGTCGGAGTCAGCGCTCACCTGGCGTCAACCAGAGGCAGCAGCTCGGTGACGACATCTGTCGGACTGTCATCGTCGGAACGGAATTCGTCGAACACGACGGCAACTTCGTCATCAACTGTCCCGACTTCTAGCTTGAGTGCTGGTGAAGTGCCGTTGTCCAAAGTTGCCAAACTTGGCGCCAGGTAATGAGAAAAATTTTTATAAGAATCTTTTTTACCTATTTTTTTATTTTTATTATTTTGTTATTTATTTTTAATTTTTTTTAATCGTTTAAAAAAATTAAAAAAACTTTTTAATTTTTTTCTTTTAGACAACAAATCCGCCTGATCCCAGTCCGCCCTGACGGATCCATCCGCTCCCACCCCGACGACTCCTCGTCACCCAAAACATTCGGAGTGCGTCTCATCGAGTCCATCGATGAGGTATCCATCATTGAAAATTTCCGTCATCAGCATCCGGTCGTCATCACCGGCAGCAAGCACGGCAACGCCCCCGGCAAGGTGGATTCGTTCTCTTCGCTCTCCAATTTTGCTAGCATGGCCCCCCTCAAGACTTCCACGCCCCTGAGCAAGCCCCCAATTAACCGTCCGGCTTCTGCCACCGGCTATCCTTCTTCCGGAGAAGTTCAGCAATCCATGACGAGATGGGCGTCGGATGAAACGAGTCAGAGGCTTATTTTTGCCCCGGATAAATCTGATCCCATGTCAGATTTGTCATTCAGTCCACCCAGACGGCCACTTGTCGAGGAGGTGTACGATGAAGTGCCGAGTCAACCTTCGTCGGGACAACGAAATGTTCTTTCGGGAGATGCTTTGTCGCTGGAAGCCGATCTAGACGAAGAAGAGTCGACGCTGAATCAAATAAGCCCGCTTCCGAGCGGGGGCGACTGACTTCCATTCATTTTGGTATTTTTTTGTAAAACTGTAATTTTTTTAACTTTGATAAATAAATCGACTGTGAGCTATAAAATCAACCAAAAAAGGTATCTGATCAACGATGTTTAGTTAGCGTGAAAAATGACCACGGTGCGGAGTGTTCCCAACACGAAAATTTTTAGCGATTTTGTAAAAGTGTTATGTATTCGTCGACAGTTTTCGGGTATTCATATCATTTGCATTTTTTTGGCATTTTGCCATTGTGTCAAGCTAAGATCAAGCTTTTTATAGCACTTTGCACTTTATCGATTGCTTGCAAATGAACTTCGCTGCAGGAGTCCAAAGAGGGAAAATATAGAATTTTTGTGTAGGCCTCCTGCCTTCCCTGTACTAAAATTTGAAAATTTCGTCTCAGTCCTGTCTTGGCACTACCCAAAGCTTCAATTTAAGCCGGCATTTGTGATTCTTTATCTACAGGCCTTGACGGAGAGGGCAAATGAAATTTTGATTATCTTGACTACGTCGCGGGTGCACCCGTTGTACGATGATTCTGCCCAAATCATGCTTTGTTTTACTAAATCCGACCTCCTGATGCCAAAGAAACACAAAAAAAGTAGCTATCACAATCTGCAAGCGATATGGACTACGCATAACAGTACTCTGAAACAGGGAACTATGCACGCGCGCGGTGTTCCCCTGGGCTTTTGACGGCCAAATAGCTTGTGTTTTGGAATGCTGCTACATTGCCCTATACCTAATTGCTTACTTTTTTTGTGTTTCTTTGGCATCAGGAGGTCGGATTTAGCAAAACAAAGCATGATTTGGGCAGAATCATCGTACAACGGGTGCACCCGCGACGTAGTCAAGATAGTCAAAATTTCATTTGCCCTCTCCGTCAAGGCCTGTAGATAAAGAATCACAAATGCCGGCTTAAATTGAAGCTTTGGGTAGTGCCAAGACAGGACTGAGACGAAATTTTCAAATTTTAGTACAGGGAAGGCAGGAGGCCTACACAAAAATTCAATATTTTCCCTCTTTGGACTCCTGCAGCGAAGTTCATTTGCAAGCAATCGATAAAGTGCAAAGTGCTATAAAAAGCTTGATCTTAGCTTGACACAATGGCAAAATGCCAAAAAAATGCAAATGATATGAATACCCGAAAACTGTCGACGAATACATAACACTTTTACAAAATCGCTAAAAATTTTCGTGTTGGGAACACTCCGCACGTTTCCAAAAGCTATCAGTGTCAAGTTTTCGGATACAGCTTTATTGGGCTTCTTAAACTTGGGTAATTAAGCCTGTTAGGGCACGCAGAGGTTCAACAATATAAAAAAAGTACGATTATAAATATAAGTATAAACAGGTAAATTTTTTGGTAAATGCGGATACGATAAAAAAGCAAATACTTACAATTCAAACAAAAGAAAATAGAAGAATGTACGAACGAAGAGAGAGAGAAAACGACTGATAGGACGGTGGCGTGTTGACGATCGTACAATCAAGCCCCTTTTTCATTTCGGGGAAAATTTTGCCAAGATACCTCTGATCAGTGCCAGAACGGCGTCGTAAATTGGCTGTTTAGGCAGCGGACAGACTTTTTGATGGGTTTCGTAGCACTGCGGTGTCTGACAGTAAGCGTTGCACTTAATGCAAATAAGAGCTTTCGTCCGATACGGCTTGAAATATTTAAAGGGTTCACCTTCCTGCAAACAAATAGGACATCGTCTCTGGCAGGTGTGATTTGACGGTTTGTAATCGACGCATTTTAAGCATATCTTTTGATCCTGAAAAAAACATTTGTTTAAAAAATATCTTTATTAAGTAAAAAAAAATAATTTTTTTAAATATAAAAAATATATACATAAAAAGGTATAATTTTTTTAATAATTATAAAATATCAGTTTAAATCTTACATTTTCTGTCAAACTGGAAATCGGAAAAACTTGTTGTGATGCCGAATCATGAATCAATATGTATATGAAGTGGTAATCAATAAATTTAGGTAGATTTGTCAAAATTACGCGCAATGATGTACTATCCAGAATGAAAAAGATATGTTCCGTGTTAATGAGCGAATGGATAGTTTCGTCGATTTCCGATAACGAGCATAGATTCACCTTGTTTGTTTTTGACGTCAAAAATTTGGCCCAGTCGTAAATATCGTTATTTTCCGGTGTACCAACGTATTTTTGATACAGAGAGGACGCAGCCGCGAAAAAGAAGTTGGCATCAAAGTTGTTTTTGGAAAAATGCATGTTTTTGTATTTTATAATCGTATGATTCGTGTAGTTCGTAATTTCTGACGGCGATAACATTTCTCCTGTATCGGCAAAATGTTTCAATACTATCTCAACGTCTTCGAATTTAGACAACGCTGCAGCCTTGTCTTCGAATTCGTGTTTAACATTGGCGATATTTTCTTTCTGTTCACCTATCAGTTCCTCAATTTTTCTTTTCACTTCATCGTTGATGCATTTGATACGAAAGTCCATTTCTTCGGTATACGTTTCCAAAAGTTCTCGGTGTTGATGCAATTCAATAGCTTTTTTGGCAAAAGCTGAGTAATTTTCAGACTTCTCGTCGACCTTTGACATTTGGTCTAAAAAATAAAAAAGTACATAATGCAATTTACACTGCGCGTTGAATAAACTCACCTTCAATTTCATGTAGAACCACACAAATGGCACTCATTAAATTTAAAAGGAATGCCATGGCAGCAGACAGAACTACAACGAAGGTGTTATTTAATTAATGTAACAACGCAAATTATGACCACGGAATTACTTGACAGAATTCCACAGTTAAGTAAAAACACATTATTTTTTTACACAAATTTCGATATCGAAAATATAAACGTTTATCGATTAACGATAACTAATGGAAATGATTTCTAGAATACCTTTTTCTCCCTGATCCCCGAAGAGCCTCCGGGAAATTTCTTCAACCCCCCCCCCGTAACGATTACACTTTCGCGAAATTCCCCACAGAAACTTTTATTGTATAACAAGTCAAAAATTTAGCAAAATATTTTTTTTAAATCTCCAAAATATTAATGCCTTGTTTTCTCTCCTATTTTTTCATTGCCATTAATTAAGCACGGCACATTTATTATATTTACAAAAAGATTCCTACTAGAAACTAATTTTAGATAACATATTATACATAAAACAATTTTCAATAATAGGTACATAAACAGGAGTCATACTTTGAAATGTTCAATTCCGGAAAAAATCATTCACAAGCGACGCACGACTGATACCACTGACTCAAAAAAACAGTTTATGGCTAAACGTGTCAGTGAAAAATATCAAAAATACACCATCGAGTCATTGTCTTTTTACTGTGCATTCGCTTGTGATTGTTGTGTCAAACACAATAAAGACAATCAAAATGTTTAAGTAAGTTAATTAAATTGAGTTTAACAAGTCTTTTGTTTTGATTTTTTTGTTTTTTTTCTGAATCGTCTTGAATTTTTTCGACCAGATCGTTCAGACGGTTTGGATACGATCAGTTTGAATGTTTGTTGCTTTTTTTCCATAACGTTTTCGATTAATTCATAAACATCTCCCTGAAGTTCCTGATCAGGTCGGGGGCAGATCCGGGAGTGTGCATTGTAGCAACCAGTAGTTTGACAGAAAGCACCACACGTAGAGCAAATAACGGGCTCGGACTCTCGAGAAGGTTTGAAACAGCGAAAGTCGTCGCTTGTGCGTAAACATATTGGACAGTGCCGATCTTGGTATTCAAAAAGTTGCAATACATATCGCAAGCTATAAAAACAAATTTTTTTGCCCTGAAAAAATCCAAAACGTAATAAAAAAAATTAACAAAGAAAGTTGTTTAGCTTACGTCTTTTCTATCAGATGAAAAAGGAATAAATAATTTTGAATTTGAGTCGTAGATTAATAAAAACGAAGAATATTCCGGAAATTCATCTGGAATATTGGTCAAAATAACGTTGAGTGAAGTGTCCAGAATAAGAAAAAGATAAAACGCATAATAATTTTTTGAATGAATGATACTGTCGACGTCGGTTAACGTTAACGGATACTTCATTGCTGTTGGCAATTTTGCTTCGCGCAATAAGTCATTTGCTAGCAAAGCAATATCATCATCCGATGGGGCATCAACATATATTTTTAAATTAGAACAAGCTGCAGCGTGGAAAAAATTGTTCTTAGATGAAATATGTTTGAAGTCGTTAAAATACTTTTGGGCATATTGTTTGATTGTTTGAATTTCCGAACTCACTGCAAATTCTTCAATTTGTTCGTCAGCGATGTTTTTTATGCACAGTTGTTCGGCTTGGTCGATGGACGATAACTCGGCGGCTTTGTCTTCGTATTCATGAACAATTCTGTCGATGCACTTTCTGAGTTCACCGTTTAGGTATTCCATCTGTTTTTTAGCCTTTTCTCGAGCCATTTCAACGCGATAAATCATTTTTTCAACGTATGCAGACAATAATTCTCGACGTTGCGTCAGAGTGTATATTTTTTGACCGCACTGTGCAAATGCACTTGAGTCAACATTGACCCGTGACATTCGTACTAAAAATAGTAACTGTAAAAATGTGACGTCAAATAAACACAAACCAACTTACTTTGCAATAATGAAAGCTGATAATCAATTTCTTGAATTTCAAACGAAATTGACGACATGGCAGTACAAAAAAATCCGTGTAAAAAGGACTCAAATGAATATAAAGGATTTTCAAATGAACAACAAGCAATTACAAAAATAATTGATTGTTTTGATTGTTGAATTTAGATAGCGTGGTCAACGCTGTTGACATTGCTGCATTCCAACAGTTGGTCCGCGACTTGCATTTCTTCCTTTTTTAGTTTAGTTTTTTTTTTTTTAGTACATTGAGTTTCTTCTGCTGCCACCGTTTTTATGCCTTTCGTGAAAAAATAATATTTATATTTGAGCTTCATCACAAGCGTGCAAAAATTTTTAATCACATTTTTGCTGGTACCCGAAAAAAACTTGCATTATGTAAATGAACCATGTTCACTGATTGTTTTATGTTTGCAGGGCAAACACAAAAGTGAATCGAAAGAATACTGGCGATGCAAACTTTGCACTGATGATGATGGGAAAAGAATTTTGTCCCAGTCATTGCCCCCTGAAGTAAACATTACAGCGATTGTTTCGGTGATCGGTGGCATGACGTGTTATAAAAATGATGAAATTAACAACTCTCTTGATTATCTATAATTTTATTATTACGCAAACGAACGGAACTGATAATGTAAACGCAACTGGAAATAAACCTGCGATAACGACTGAATGAGATTCACAAGTTTCTGCGTAAATTTATGTTTAGAAATGTGCACTAATTTCGATATCGTGAGCAACGCGTCATAATATCACGTTGCTTACAATATTATTATACATCACGATCAGGAATGAGAGAATTGACCGTTTTTTTGCTTATACACCCCAAAAGCGATTTTTTTAAGAATCTCGAAAGCAAAAACTTTTAACCAAATTTGTTATGAACGAGATCCTAAAGGTTCAAAAATTAGGAGCCGTTTTACATTACTAGTATTTATCATCGCAAAATTATGTAAAAAATATTATCTATCATATAATTTTGTTCCAAAAACTAATAAAAAGTGGATCGAAAGAATTTTTTAGTTTTTTTGTGACAAAATTACTCAAAAATTATGCGTTAATAAAAATTGCTATTATGCATAAATTTGAAGTCTTTTTTGTTGGCACGTTTGTAGGTTTTTTTAAATCGAATCCTCGCATGTTCATGATTTTTTATTCACTACGTAAATACACAAAAAGTACAAAAACAACAAAAAGCAATCAATCATCCAATGATCATTCCCCCCGGCCGACGCGAGCAGTCAATCTCAATCGCTGTCATCATCATCGTCGTCGTCATCTGACAGGGGTGCCCTTGGCGGAGGAGAGTCAGCCTCGTCGTCGTCGTCGGAAGCAATGGTCCTCGCAGCCGGAGCCGGTCGGCTGTCTTCGTCCGCATCGCTATCGTCGCTGTCAGCGGCGATGCGAGCTCTCTTGACCGGCTGCTGCTCGTGGGAGCTGTCGTCATCGTCGTCACTCGTCGCTGCTGCCGGGGCGTTGGCGTTGTTGTCTGAATCGTCGTCATCCGAGTCGTCGGACGAGATGGGCCTATGCACGATTTCTTCGGTATCTGCCGGCATCGTGGGGCCTTCGTTGTCGCTGCTGCTGCTCTCCGATACAAATTCGCGGCTCTTGACTGAAATTTGCACAATTTTACATTTCATAAATTTTCAAAAATTTCAATGTAACTCACTTTTTCCCTTCCGAACGACTTCTTCTTCGCGTTCGTCATCCCGCCTCGAGTGCTTCTTCTTCTTGCGCGGTCGCCGATTCTCGCTGTCTTCTCCCGACTCGTCGCCGGTCTCGCGAGCATGTCGTCGGCGTCCTCCGCCTTCCGATGTTCGCTTGGTTTTGCGCTTCTTCTGTCGCTTGGCACCTCCTTCTCCGCCTTCGCCGGCGCCCTGCCAATCACCCATGTCGGAGTCGTCGTTGACGAAGCCGTCGCCGGATTTGTCCTTCTTTTTGCGGTGGCGGTGCTCGCGTTCTTTTTCGCGATCCTCGGTCATCTGAATTTTTTAAAATGTTATTTTTTTAGTTCTTTTTTCAAATTTAAAAAACGTATCTAAAAAAACTCACCGGGATAACCTTGAGCATCTCCTGGGTCTTCTCGATGATCCTCTGCCTCTCCATCTGGAGCCTGAGCTTTTCCTCCTCGATCTTCTTCCTCGCGGCCTCTTCTTCCTCCTTCCTCTTCCGGATGACGGCCTCCCGCTCTGCGCGAATCGCCTCCTCCTTGGCCTTTTCCTCCTTGGCCCTCTTGGACGCCGACGCGTAGTACTGCTTTGCCTGCGAGAGGACGTCCTTGCAGACCCTCGCCTCCGCGGAGCACGTCGTCCGGCTGATGTACCTCCACTTGATCATGACGTCATCCGGTTGCTTGGCGAGAAACAGGTAGCCTCGTTCGGCGATTTTGAGATCCTCGATGGCGCCTTCGAGTTGCTCGAGACTCGCTTTTTCCTCCTGGAGAATCTGCGTCGCGCAGCACTGGATTACGATGCAGAGGCTGTACCGGACGAGGAGGTTGCCCGGGGCTTCGATGGCAGCTCGCTGAAGAAATTCTCTGCACTCGACAAAGTTTCCGGATTTCCAGGCGGCCCGGGCCGCGTACTGCAGCATCTGGACGTCAAACTGCTTGTGGTTGCGTTTCATGATGGTTTTGTACATCTGGAGAGCCGCGCCGTACTGCCGCATGTCCATGCTTACGTGTGCCATGTCGATTTGGACGTCGATGAAGTCTGGCATTTCCTCGCGTACCTGAAAACAAAAATCCTATGTTCAAATGTTGAAAACAATTTTTTTAGTTAAAAAATGAAAAAAAAATTCATTTTTCCGCAGAACATGTGATTTTTTTCACGTTTTATTTTTTAAAATAATAAAAAAAATCGAACAACTTTTGTACAATCAAAATTTTTATCAGAAAAGTTTTGAGCAAAAATCCGTGTCAAAAAAATACAAGTTTTCAACTATTGTGCCAAAAAATCAAAAAAGTACTTTTAACTTTTCCGCTCCTCAACCCCCCCCCCCCCCAACAAACCTGAGAATGAATATCCCTGGCATCCGTGAACTGTCCCTTGAACGCCAACAGACAGGCAACGCCATTAGCCGCCAACTCATTGTGAGGATGATGCCTGAGCACTTTGACGAAGCAATTCATCGCCGAATCCCGGTACTTGGCGAGTTTTTCCTAAAGAAAAAATCCAAATAAAATTTACTGGCTTCAAACAGACAAAAACTCACTTTTTCATCCTTGTCTCCAGACCGAACGTTGTACAAGGCCTCGAGCCAGACGTTGCCAAGGCCAACGAGGGCGTAGGGATCATCCTTGTGATCCTTGGACTTCAACACCTGTTCAAACTTTGACTGCGCGAGTTTTGCATCTCCGCGTTGAAGGAGGATGTTCGCGGCGAAGAGGATGCCATTCACGTTGGATGGATCAATCGCCGTGGCTTTTTCGAACAGAGTGAGAGCCTTTTCGGTATCGCCTTGGTCTCGGGCGATGCAGCCGAGTCTCAAGACAGCTGAAAGACGATTTTTAGCATTGTCAAGAAAAAATTGAATTCCTTCCCTCCACGCAACGATCAATTTTTCAGAAAAAAAAGTTAAAAGTAGCTTTTCGAGAGGGTGTTATTGGATTACGGTAGATTTTTGATTGTCAAATAACATCTTTCGTTTCGAGAAACACTGTTTTTTTTACTTTCTTGAGTGTTTCAATTTTTTTTTTAAACTCAAGGTTTTGACTATTTTAGCCCCAAAAAATTAACGAACCGTCAACAAAACCGGGTCTCCGCTTCAAAATGACCTCGTAAGTCTCGACAGCGAGATCGAATCGTCCGGTAGCTTCGTACATCTTCGCCATGTTGAATTGCACGACGATCAGTTTCGCCATAGACTCATCCGAGAGATTCTCCGGATCTTCACTGCCGACGATTAGGTGGATGGCCTTGTCGGTCAGCTTCTGCGCTTCGTTGACGTGGCCCAGCTGGATGTTGAGGCACGCCATGTTCGCGTAGACTTCCTCGGGGACCTCGTCTTCGGGCAGCTTTTTGAGGCCTTCGTTGTACTTTTTCAGCGCCTCGGCCGGCTTCGTCGATTCCAGGACCTGGGCGAGTTGCATGATGATTTCGACGTCATCGGGGACGAGTTCGAGTGCTTTTTCAAGCATTTGAACGCCTTTTTCGTGCTGATCGGACGACGCTTGGCCGCCATCTTCTGACGTGCCCTGCCAGCGGGTGTAGATCGTGCCGAGGATTTTGAGCGTTTCTACGCTTTCTGGGGCTTCTTTGAGGACTTTTTCAAAGGATTCGATGGCCTGAAAAATTTACAATTTTTTTTATGAATCTACAATTTTTTTTGAACAAATTTTCTTGGATAAAAATGACAAAAAACATTTACTATCAAAAAAATTTTGAAAAAAATGACAAAAAAATTTTTTTTTAATATTAAAAAAATAAATGAAAGGAAAAAAATCTCAATAACTCACTTTTGAAAATTCCCCCTTGCCAAGATAAATCCTGCCAAGACCAATATGCGGCAGCACAAACTTTGGCAGTCCAAAAGTCAGAGATTGATGGTAAAACTTGCTGGCCTTGTCAAAGTCCCTCTTGGCATGCAGACACCTGGCGTACAGGAAGAGTGACTGTCCTTTGTGCTCATTCTGCGTCGATGACCGATAAGCCTTCCATGCCAGGTCTTCGGACTCGGATGTGTTCTAAAAATTTTGATTTGCACATTTTTCATAAAAAAAAAATAGAACTCACTCCTTTGAGAAAAGTCATATTCGCGAGCTGTAGAAGGATAACGGGGTTGTCCTGGTCGACCTGAATGGCTTCCCAGAGGAGATCTTCTCCCTCAGCCGTTCCCTCGTGGTAGAGCAGCGTTCCGAGAGCCACGCGGGCAGGGATGTTGGTTTCCTCGAGTTCTATGACCCGGCTGAACGCTCCCCTGAAAAAAAAACCAAAAATATAAAATTACACAAAAAAATGCAAAAAAACGAACTTGGCTTTGTCGAGATTCCCAACTTTGTTATAGCAGTGCCCGAGGCCTAGCCTGACAGCGGGAGGAAGATCCGTCTTGAACCTCAGCGCTTTTTTGAAGTAATTCAACGCGTCTGGATACTCGCCAAGCGCGTAGGCAACCAGCGCACGGCCGAGGATGGCAATGATGTCAAAGCTTCTGACACGGATGACGTAGTCGAACTGGGTCTTGGCCTGGTCCCATTTGACGCAATCCAATAGGCAAAAATAGGCCCGACCGCTCAGATGCCGGCAGTCGTACATCATGATTTTGTCTGCGGTCGTAAAGAGCAGCGCTGCATCGCCGAACTGCTTTTTTCGAAAGGCTTCGTCGCGGGAAGCCTTGCCGAGGCCGACGTAAAAGGCAGCGAGCATGCCGATGCAGTGCATCTGGTCTTTCAGCGATCCAGGGTCGACTTTCATGTTTTCCGCGTATTTGAGTAGTTCCACGAATTCACTTCGACGGTCCAGGAGATAGTATGCGAGCTAAAAGGGCAAAAACATGATTAAACGTAATGATCAAAAAATATAACAAAAAATTCTAAACTCACCGCAACATTGGGCCAATAGCTGAGTGGAACATGCTCTTCGGTAAGCAGATCCAAAAGTTCTGAAACCTGCGGTAGATCTGTCAATTCGAGAACAATTTCTTCCTGAAAAACAAAAAATTATGCTTAAAAAATTTAAAAAAATAGATCCAAAAAATCCTCTTTTTTTTGGATCAAAAACAAAATTGTAATTCAAAATGCAAAGAAGTATCGTAATCACGTAAAACTTAAAAAAAAGTTACTCCGCAATGATAAAAACTACCGTATTCCGAAAACAACTACAAAAAAAATTTCTTGAAACGAATTTTTAAAAATATTACTTGACGATGAAAAAACAACCGTAATGCCAATAACAACCCCGAAAAATCACATTTTTTCCTTTTGCCCCTAAAAACACCCCTGAAACACTGCAAACTTAATGACCGTAACTATTTATCAGACAACTAAGGCGTACAATCTTGCCAAGACAGAAAAATCTAGGTAAAGCGAGAGATTCCAAGCAGTAGCAATGGCGGAGAGCGTGTTACGATCATTTGTCGCTCCAAGTTGGTGGAGAGAAGCGCGCTTGAACGCCAACTCGGCTTCGTACATACGAACGAGGGGCACAAAGAGGTCGACAAGCTCGGTGACCTTTTCGGCGGCCGGACCGGGACCGGCGAGTTGTCGGAGCGCTGGGAGTGTACACTGCGCGTGGCGGAGTTTTTGGACGATTTCGCCGAATCGATCGACGATATCTGAGAGAGCTTCGGCGTTTTTCACTACCTCATCGTAGCGAACGCCGCTGTCCGACGGAAGTCTGGCGTCTATGAGGTAGTGAAGGACGTCTCGGGCCTGGCTATTCAGAGAATCCCAGGATTGTGTCAAATTCCAGACGTCAACAGAGAGGAGGCGAAACCGTCTATCAATTATCAGGGTCTACAGAGAGATAATTATAATTTAGAAAAACAATAATCCAGTCATTTAGAAAAAAAACTGTTATCGTAACAAAAAGAAAACGCAAAAATATCGAATTTTACGACAGAAAAGTAAAAAACTCACCCCGGAGCTCGTAGGAATCGTCAGAGCGGCGTTTTCGTTCACCATGGCCACGCAGTATCACGAAGTAGCCGGAGCGTGGATGACAGAAAGTGAGAAATCAAAACGAGGCACAACAACGGTGAGAAGATCGAAATTAACAACCAAAAGCGTTGAACATAAAAACAAACGCGAACTCGCAAGTTTGAAGGGTCTCTAAGCGAAAATGAACGCGTGCGCGTGCGCTTTCGTTTTGTATACCAGTTGCGTTCAGCTTTTTATTTGTGCTTTTTTTCGGCCGTCGGTTGGTTTTTCTTTGTTCTTTGCTTTGCTCACAGTTAACTTTTTTTTTTGATTCTATAGTTCAGTTTTTACTCGTGCTTTGATGCTTCTGTTGCAGGCTATGGGTTCTTCGGTTTTGAAGGAGATAGGCCTAAAAAGAAGCTTTGTTGTGCTTTTTTTCTTTAGGCTATTTTTTTATTTTATCGGTGTTGATGCAAACGTTTTTTTATTTTTTAGTCGCTGCCATCGGTTGACTGTTCTTCGTTTGCAGTTGACGATTTTCAGGCCTAAAAAGTAGCACATTTGTATCCACCAGTTTTTCTTCAGTTTATTTACACTCTGACACAAACTTAACTTTTTGTGGAAAAAAATCTGAGCTCAGTTAATTCGGCTTTGCCAAAAAAGCCTCACACATTCTCCAAGTTCTTTTTTATAAAGAATACTTCTAGATTTTCCCGGAGTTTATGGTCCAAATGCCAATAAATGGTTTTGCGGCTTTCCAATTCGGGATACATTGTCTGTCATTGGTATATTTATATCGGTGATTTCCAACTGTTTGTTTTGACTTTACCGGTTTTTATGTATCGGCAGGAATTTCACTTACGATTGGAACAATAAAACCCATTGATGATACGATCTTGCTTTTCATTTCTGAAAGCAGGATTCACGTTTCAATGGAACAACTTTTACGACAAATTGATAAAAATATATTTTACGACAGCATTCAGTTTTTTTGGTGTTTATGGTTCAATGCCAAAAATAATAAATTATTTTGAACTGTCCCAGTCAGGAGAAAGTATTATATTTATTTACGTCGTATACTTGGATTATCTTCTTGCAGTTATAAACATTTTTAAAACATTAAATGAAACGAAAAACAGTGTTCAAAAATCTCATGTTATGTTCTTCGAAATTCAGATATAGTATTTATTTTCCTGGTGTTTATGGTTCAAATGCCAAAAAACGATGGTTTTGAACTGTCTCAGCTAGGAGAAAGTATTTATGTTCGTCGTATATTAGGTAGGACCTGCTTGTAACGTCGTACGAGTTAGGTTCAGTAAACGATGGCACAAAGAATACTAAAAACATACATGATCGACGCAGTTTTTTTGTAATTGTTCTTTGAGTTTCATGTTGGTTTTTGTCGATAAAATGCGAGACATCTCGTTATTTGTTAATTTTGTCGTTCTAGTTTTAAAAAATCGTAATCATCGTGCCGCTCGAGATCAATTTTCAAAAACAACGAATCATAGATATGGATTGGCTATAAATAGATGAAACCGATTTTCTTCCAGTTTTTTTCCTTACGTTGCCTGAAGTACACAAATGCAAAAAATATGTTTATTCGGCATTAAAAATACAACAAAGAATTAAATGTACTGTGTATACGTAACAGACCATAGCCAATCTTTTCAAACGATAATCGAACTAATCTCACTCAATGAAGATAAACATTACTTGGCGGGGATACTTTTTTCATGTTGTGTGTCCTACAAAATGACTAAATATTCAAACGTTCTGGAAAATTAGATACAAAAAGTAAACCAACTCGTATAAGAAAGCCATTGTATCGGCGGCGCAATTCTGAATCCACAAACTGTTGATCCCGGCTATGATTTTTTCATTGCTAATACACTGATCACAATAATACCATCCAACAACTAGTATTGTATTAATTGTTGTGACAATACAAGATTTAACTAGACTTCTGATATCAATATTGTTTTTCGGTTTTGTACCGTATTTTTTTCGCTGAAAATAAATACTTGCACAAAGTCAGAGAAAACTGGTTCGGGGGGGTACTTTTCCCAATTATCTCACATGTAGAAAACTTACTTTATAAGCGACCTGTAAAATGAGAATAAGGTATATAAATTCTGTGGCCGGCACAAAAATTATGAGAATTCCAAATTCTGCATTTGATGTATAAAAAGTTATGGGATGGTCTATACTATCATAAAACCACCCAAACTTCTTAGTGTTATAAATTACGGATGACCACGGTGAGAGATTTGATCCACAAAATGCCAAAAAAGCACAGGCAATAAATGCATACCACCACTTAATGCCGTTTGTTGAAAACAATCGTTGTTCGAGAGAAGGAACAATGTTTGAAACACACTGATTGAGTGCCGATATGAAGTTTGTAATTATGTTTCCTATGAATGCTCCGTCAAGGAATGATCCAAAAACTGCAGACGTCGATTTTTTGTAGGTTTTGGGAAACGCGGTGTAGATGCCACCGACTAGCTGCATGATGAGTTGAACTATGTTCAGAATGCAGATGACAACAGTAAAGTTATTGGCATTGCTATGCCACAGGGGCGATTTTATACAGATGATTACGATCAGAATTGCAGTTAGGAAAATAAAACAGGTACAAAATGCTACAATTAGAATTCCGTAAAGCATAGCGAGTTTGATTCTGTCGCGTTGCTTGTTTGTTGTCTGTGCGGCGAAAAACTTTGGTCGGTGTTTTAGTCTTTAAACAAAATTGCTGAAGGGCGCGGTGACTCTCACCTCTGAAAAAGGTGCGAGGATTTTGCATTTTGTCAAAAACAACAATCAAAAAACATACTGCAGACATGATAAATATTGTTTTTTTTATGACCAACCTTACTAGCCATGTGGATTTACAGTAAAAATAATAGTGAAACTTTATTCATCATTTTTACTTTGAAAATAAATATTTGTTAACATTGTACAGTACCAAATAAATAATACTAACCCAGAAAAAGCAAAAAAAGACAATTGTGTTTACTGCGCAATTCAGAATCCACAGACAGTATACGCCGAATGCGGCTAAGTAAGATGTATTCGCTCGGCTCTATTTTATGTGTGTTGTTTTTCTCAAAAAACTTACTTTATAGATTACGCCTAAAAACACAATAGTGTAAATTGGGAAAATCAGGGATATTCTGAAATCCAATTTTGAAGCATAATGAGCAATAGGATACTCTATGTCATAAATTCAACCAAAGGTTTCAGGAATATAGTATATACGCGACCATGGAGAAAGATTCCTTGCGCTAGGAGTAACAAAAATACATGCAATAAATGCATACCACAATTTCGTCCCATTGATCGAAAATAGTACATATTTATTGTTTGAAAAAAGGAAACAATACTGATGCGAATCGGTTTAATGCCATCACAAGGTTACTTAATAAATAAGAAATATAACCGGCTTCAATAAATGCTCCCAATACCATAGACACTGATTTGGAATATATTTCCGGAAAAACAGTATATATACCACTGATAAGCAACATGATGAGTTGACAAGTGTTTGTAATAAATATAACTCTCCAGTGCTATCTCTTTACCCCACTTTAGTGTTCGCCACGTATCCAACTCTTGATTACGATTACATGTTTATTACGCATCTTGAGGAAGGGAAGGAGAGGGCCAAATGGAAAGAGAGAGAAGAAGAGAGGGAGTCCCAGCCTCAGCCGGTCTTTGGCTGAGGCCCAGTCCAGACTGGGGAGGGGTCTTTCACACTGGGGTTACAGTAATACAGATGATTATTATAAACTTGTAAGCATTGTTTTGCAGAAGCTGGGGATTTTTACATATTGTTCGTTATTTTAGGCGGGATCGTGCATTTTTAAAATTTTGTGGGGAATTGTCCCGTGATAGATTGGAATCCCGGGATAATTCCCGGGAAGGCAAATAGTCAGCAGATTCGGGAAAAGCAACATGAATGCCACCAATAAGCACATGGTCATCAGTCCGTAAAACATGATGTTTTTGAGCTTGTCACAAGTGTAGTTGAAATTAAGCTTGTAGAGTTTTCAATTTTTGACGGAATCAAAAACAACTATTGCCGGAATAAGAGATGTTTTTGAAGGAGTGGTTCTGCTAAGGACCAGAAAAATTATGTAATGTGGTGAAAAGGTGTGACGATAGCTACTGCTTGGACATGTGTTTATGAAAAACAAGTTGAAAACCTAATCTTCAAATTCCATTTTTTTAAATCTAATATCACGAATTTCTGGTTAGACTTCAAACTGCGATCATATTGATCTGCGATGCTTTTTTTGCGAAGAATTCGCGATAGTATAACACTGGTGTGATTCTGATTGTCCTCGTCTGCAAGAATCAACAAGTTCGACAAATTCGGTTACACTTTCGATAACTAAATCAAAATATTTTGTGCGTTCAGTTTTTAAGGGTTTGGCCTGTGTAAAATCACACTACTTGTAATGCATTAAAAAAAACTGTTCAGCATTCTAAAACTTTTTCCAATCCTCCGAATTCCGAATGGGACTTACACCAACGCATAATTTCACCAAACAAAAGAATTTTGAAAACCATGATATAAACAACCCCCTGATTTCTGCAAAATTCAATTTTCTAAGAAACTACTTGAAATGCCCTACTTGAAATGCATTAAAAATTAATATGCAGGATTTTTTGAGTTTTTACGGATATAAATACCAGATCAGTGGTCGGAAAAACAGTCAACAAGTCAGTTGGAATCATCTTGTCTACGATGAAGTTCTTCTTCGTCCTCACTCTTCTCCTCGTCCTTTTCACGTCCGGTGTTGTTGGCATTGGCCCGTGGGAGCCAGATTCCGTCTGGACGGAGAAGCGGCGCAATTTATTGTTCACATCCAATGAACCCTGGTGTTTGGAATAATCCTTATGATCCTTGCAGTTCCAATTACAAAGGTTACAGTATGGTATACTGATTTTTGACCCCAATCTTGTTTGAAACGTTTGGTGATGAAGATATAATAAAATGCAAGCAAAATGTGAAATTTGAATAAAAAGGAAACCGGGTCGGTTATTTTCATTTCCCGAAAATAACCGGCGGTTATTTTCGACTTTTTTAACCGTCCCCCTAAATCATGAACCGCATAAAAAGCGTAAAATAAGCGTGCAAATTTGGACCAAAAAGGGGGACATTCGACTGAAAATGAAAAAAATGACCCGGTTATTTTCAAATTTTTATGCAACTTGTCCAAAACTGAGACAGTTATTTTCTTTGACTTTATTCTAACTTCATATCCTATCCGGTTATTTTTTGCAATATAAGCGGCCAGCAATATTCGACCGTATAATGTCGGTTATTTTGCAAATTTGCATTTAAACGGCATTTAAGCGGCAAACAATATAACCGGCAAAAACAACACAATCAGGTAAAAAACAGCGCAAAATACAAAAAAATGTTCAAAATACACCTCTTTTTTCGTTTTAAAGGCAAATTGGTACCTTTTTAACACCATTTTTTTCAATTTTTCCTAGCGAGTTGTTAAACTCGAGGGCAATTGTCCCCGTCCTCGACTAGATCTGTCTCCGTCGGGGGGGGGGGGACTTTCCCCGCCCGACTGCCCCGTCCCCGACCCGATTCGGGGGGGGGGGGTGAAATCCTAGTGCTAAAACAATATACATGAAAGCTGAATTTTGCTCTCCACGAAAAAAACAACATTTTTCAGTAACATAGTTTGCCTCTAAACTTTAAAACTGATAAAAAATTTTGGGGCTACTGTACTTCAGCCCCCCATCGATTGCAACAACGCCGCCTTGTCCAAACCCTTTTATTGCATCCAGCGGCATCCCTGCACTACAAAACATACCTTACAAAAAATCTTACCGAAAGCGCAGAGGGCAAAAACTCAAACTTGGGGTAAAAATACCGTTTTTATGACTTTTTTGCACCTGTCTTTTGACAACTCTACGCCCCGTATCTGAATCCTGTAAATTATGACTTAGGGGCAGTTTTTGAGGCTAAGGTCTGTACTAAATATCCCCAGAAGCTAAAACTATTGAAACTTCTGGGGGAAAATTAAATGTCACCCAAAACCCTGCGGCACTTTGGCAAAAAAATTGACCCAGCGTTTGAGCCTGTTGATTGCCGCCAATAACAGCAACCTGGAAATCATGAGAGAATAGTATTACCTAGTGTCTATGATAATGACATTACTGCTGAATTCGACACGCAAAGGGGAGTCCGACGAGGCGACTCATTGTCTCCTCTCCTGTTCATCCTCGTTCTCCAGGCTGTGCTGAATCGAGTCGACTGGTCTAATCGTGGTATTCGTATTGGCAGTTCTACGCTGAGCTACCTGGCATACGCGGACGACATTGCCCTGCTATCTTCCGACGCTGCCACTTGTCAATCCATGTTGCAGGACCTTGCCGACAACGCTCTTGAGGTCGGCTTGGAAATCAATGTCGGAAAAACTAAGTGGATGTCCAACGTCATCGGCGACAAGGCAGAGATTCTCCTCAACGGCAGACCGGTCGAAAGAGTGTCTGAGTTCGTATATCTCGGGCAACTCGTTTCCTGGCCGAGAAACCATATAAGAGAGATCTCACGACGTCTTGCAGCCGGCCGAAAGATCTGCTTCAAGTACCGAAACTTCCTTCGCGCGCCACGAGTCAAGATGAGCCTAAAACGCCGCCTCATGCACCAGTGCATCACCCCTGCCGTCCTCTACGGCTGTGAGACGTGGGCACTCACGAAAGACGGAGCTCAGACGCTCATCCGCGGCCAGCGACGTCTCGAACATGCAATTCTCAGCGCAGTTTGATCGACAAGCTGCCGTCAGACTCCATCCGTCAACGCACGAAGCTCAAGGACTGGTACGCAACGGCCCTGCTGCGCAAAGTCAGGTTCGCCAAGAAGCCAGCAACGGACAACTGGGCAACCCGCCTAAGCCACTGGAAGCCGCAAGACCAACCAGTGCCTCCGACCGCGCCAAAAAACAAGCGTCCGCCAGGCCACCCTCCGAGGCGATGGACCGACGACTTTGCGGCCTTCCAGAACGCTCCTGCTAAGGACTACGACGTGACGCAGGTAGCTACGATTGACGGCGCCCTCTTCGTACAATCTCGATACTCATCACTGTCTCTTTAATTTTGTAATGAGTAATTATGCACGAGTAAGAGTAATAAAGTAAAGTAAAGTAAAGTAAAGTGTCTATGATATCCTATGCCATAACCCGTTTGTATTTACATTCCTACTCCGAATGATGATGAAGAAATGTTTATTATTGTTTGGGGATTGTGTTATGCCCACTCCATTATTTTTCTTGGAAAGTTGCACCGCAGTCGCAGAAAAAAGATTTACCAGGTCTGTGAAATCGGGTGTTGACATTCCCTCAAACTTGGCTAAACAACAGTCAACCAAGTTACCGAAATCTCAGGCCTGTCAGTCATAAAACGAAGAGAAAAAAGTTGAAAACAAAGAGGATGAGGATACGATGTGTCAAGTGCAGGCAGTGAGGGATGAGATGATTGATTTCACCTTGTTCACGCGCACTGCGACAGTCTGAGCAACTATCCGTCTTTCTATAGTCGATAGTCGATATTCTTACATTTGTACCAATGATCGATTAGCTTTGTCTGTTTTTTTTCTTCGAACCGCAAAATCAAAAAAATTCAATTTCAATTTTTTTTCTCCGAAAATCGTCTCGTATCAGTTTTTTTTTAAATTTCGGTTTCACCAAAATTTCGTTCTTTTAAACCTAAATCTATAAAGTACAACCAAATTTCGTTATTTTTAAACCTAAATATAAAATTTGCTTAACTAACATTTGTCAAATTTGAGACTCTAACTTAGCCTCTCAGTTTTTTCAAATCCTGCAAACGCGGCCAGTCCGGGCCCAGCAGGCTCTTTCTATCATAGCAAGCAGCAGCGGCACAACCACCTTCTCCCTCCCCTTCCACAATCAATCCACAACAAGTTAAACCCCCGCCTTCACTTTTTTTTCTCTGCTCTCCACTTTTCTTGTCTCTTCAACAGGCCGGCCGGCTGGGGCAGTCTATTCGTGACCCAGCCAGCGGCTGCGGCAGCTGAGCGCGAGGGCAAGGGCAAAGGCACCACCGACGACGCTTGTCATCAACATCCTTGTTATGCGAAAAAAGTTTTGTTCTCATTTTTGCATGTCGAGTTTTACCACAAACTTTTCTTTGTTGACAAAAAAACAATTTTACAAACCTTTTCCCATTGTTTTTTGTTGTTCGCTTGAGTCAACTTTTACTACAAACTTCAAATTGGTTAATCATTTTCTTCTTTTTCTCGTCTGCCCTTTTCTGTCTATCGATTCTCTCGCATTCGACGACTTTTTGTCTTCCTTCCATCTCTATTCTCTTTTTTTCGTACTCATTATAAAATTCGATAATAATACTCAACAAGCCTATTGTTCGTGTTGAACAAGTACTTGTTTCATCGCAGTTTTTTTTATGTCCTGGATGACGGAATTTCCTCGTTTTATGGTGTAAAAAAATTATTTTCTTTTACAGAAAAGGGCAAGCCTGATTTTAAGCAAAAATTTAATCAAATGTGGGCAGTTTATTTTTTTAGTGCTGCTTTTATCACAGCACACTGTAACCAAGATAATCAGTTTTATAGATCTTAAAGTTGTTATTTCAAATTTTTTTGAATGATTTTTATGGATTTAAAAAAATATTTAGTTTTATAATATTACTTTTTGATATAAAAGAAAACCATGTTGTAAAAACTTTCAGTTTATTATGTTTGCATTTTTAACTAACAGTTAAAAATTTGAAAAACAACAAACCATTTTTACTGTTTATTTTTGTACACGAATTGTTCGAATGTCACCAGTTATCGAAGTGAAGTTTTTAAAAAAAAAACTTTTTTATTACCGTGAAACAGTGAATGAAATAAAAAAAATTAAGTTGCGTCAGTTTCAATTTTTCTCTTTTGCGTAAAAAAATTATTTCCCATTTTTTACCAATTTTTTTTTAAATTTTCAGAGCCCAGCATTGCCCAATTTCTTCCAATGCCGTCGAAACACCCATTTCTTCAGAAAGTCTCTTGTCAGCATTCCGGGTGACATCAGTTGTCAATAAAAGACAACACAACGGAGCGGACCGGCACTTTTTATCCGTCCTGTTCTGTCAATCTCCCATTTTCGGTTTCCAAAACGCAGCTATCCAGTACAGGTAAACGGCTGGGCGACAGTCAAGGTAGTCATTGCATCGGTCAAGTCAAGTCAAGGTCATACGCGTCTTTTCTACCAATTTGCCCCGGTTCAATCAGTCAGGGCTGCGTAAAAACGGGCCACGAGCACAAAAAAAAAGAAAGTCGTTGTGTTTGTTCTAACAGAAAGCAACGCTGCCATTTTTTTGAACGTGTTCATTCATTGCCACAATAATTTTACAATATTCAAAAAAGTCATTGTGGTCGAACCGATATATCCGACTTGATTGCCTGTCTAGCCAGTTGGATGGAGCAGCGTTCCGTCTTCTCATTCACGAGTAACTGACTTTGTCAAAAGCATTCACGATACTCGGTGTCACTTTGTTTTCTACTGACGACATTTTCCTTTGACTTTCAACTCATCATGTCTGGCAGCTGCGGAGTCGAAAAGTACGTTTTCAAAAAAATAAACACGCTTCTCAGTTTACTTCTTTATTGATAAAATATTTTGGTTTCGGTAATACAAAAAAGAGTAAACAATTTATTGATAAATGGATTGAAATATACCAGTTAAAACAATAGAACCCCCGATTTCAGCCCCTACATGAACAAACGGGCAGGGAAGGGCGAATCCTACGAACCGACACCCCATGAGCACGTTGCCAACACGCTAACACACGGCCTGGCCATTGGTCCGGCAATCTACGTCGCCACTATCCTCGTCCAGAATGCTTATCGTGATTTGCAGGTGCATCTCATGGCCATCTACGGATTTGCTACTTGTGTGAGTTTTTTTCGTTCTAGAATGATGAAAATTTACATACAGTTAATTTTTCTGTAATATTTTTTCAATGAAATTTTTGTTGTTTGAAACAAATTTTTGTTCGCATTTTTTATGTTCTACGGTTTTATTGAAACCACCATAATTGCTATTTTTACAAACAAAGCGTAAACTAAGACGATTTTAAATCAAGTTATTTTTTCATTGCATACAGACAAGTTTTTTTGGCACAGTTAATTACTGCTAATTACTTTAAAAAATGCTAAATAGTTTTTTCAAAGCACGAATGTATACCTCAGTTTTTTATATTATTTCAAAAAAAAATAAATGTCGCGAACTGCGAGTGACAGTTAAAAATCTCCTCCTTTAGATGCTTTTCCTGATGTCGACAATCTACCACCTCTGCGAGTACCTCTACCGCCCCGAGCGAAAGACCCTCCGCTACTACCTGCACATCACGGACCGCGCAGCGATCTACTTCTTCATAGCCGCCTCCTCGAATCCCTGGTTCTCGATGCGGCACGCATTAGTGTGGGGCATCAACGTCAAGTGGGCTATCTGGGTCGGTGCTGCCACGGGCATTGCGTATCAGTTCAATTTCCACGAGCGATTCAAGACCCTCGAGACTTGCATGTACGTTGTCATTGCCAGCGTCCCCTTCGCCGCCATGATGACGCTGAACGACAGAACAGGGCTTCCACTCATGCTTCTTGGAGCCGGTGTCTACGCAGTCGGCGTCGTTTTCTTCAAGATGGACGGCATCGTGCCTTTTGCCCACGCCATCTGGCACCTCCACGTCGTACTCGGTGCTTCCATACATACCTACGCGGTATACACAACCCTCCTTGGCCCAGACAGAAACAATCCTTTCCCAGACGTCGATTTTGCTAATACTGATCCAAATCAGACAATTAACATTGAATAGATCACCAAAGATTGAGATTTTATTCTACGGGTACATTTTGTATAGCTTTTTATGCTAGAATTTTTTTAGCCAAAGGATGAAATAGAGAAATAAATAAATTTTATTTTTTGAGCAGTATTTTGTGTCGACATGGATATTCAGAACTTGAAACTTCGCGCTGTTTGTGCAATTCAATTTTCCGTGCTCGCTCTGCTCATGCTCTTTGAGTTCCTAAAATTTTCGCGCTCGCTCCGCTCGCGCTGTTTTATTCAAAAATCCTCTGCTCTTGCTCTGCTCACGCTCGTGAGTCGAGCAGGAGCGAGCAATGAGCGAAAATGGCTCACACAAGAAAAGTGAATTTTGAGTCACAAATTCAGTCCCTTGCGAAAAGAAAGACCGCATATTGCTTGGAGATACCCCCAACATCGTGTTTTTGATCGAAACTATCAATATTTTAGTATTTGTAGCACTAAATTTATAGTGAGCAGTGCTCATAAAAAAATTTCTCGCGCTCGCTCTGCTCGCGCTCTTTGAGCAATTCAATTTTTCGTGCTCGCTCTGCTCATGCTCATTGAGCACTCCAATTTTTCGCGCTCGTTAGCTGAGTAGGAGCGAGCAGTGAGCAGGAGCAATTTGGTGAGCATCAAACAACTCTGCGTCGGACAGTTTTATTATTAACAAAAAACTGTAAACAAAAATTTATTTCACGTGAAGATGTTAAAATGTTTGATAAAAACTTACATACATAAAAATAAATTTTGGATTTTGGTGTCACTTTTTTTGGCTTCGGAATCCGTATTTCTTTAATCGGGAAACGACATTTTTTTCAGGTATTTCATTTTTTCCTCAGTTGCTCAATATTTCTTGCTTCCCCCCTTTTTTTCCTGTTTTTCATCGAGTTGAAATCGACATAAAAACAAACACTGATCTAAAATTTCGCATTATTCAGTATTTTTTTAAGCATCGGATTACAATTTTTTCAAAGTTTTTTGAAACTTTAGTGGTGTGTAATCAATGTTCAAGCTCACAGTTTCCAAACAATTTTTTTGTTGCTTCCCTAATTGAATGAAAATTTTCAACCCCGAGGTTTTACCACAATCAGACAGCAAAAAAAGAAGCAAGACTGATAACACAATGTATTCCCTCCGTACCATTGAAAACAATATAATAGCCAGAAAAATCACGAGTGCATCAATAATCAGCATCTGCTTGTCAAAATTCTTCTGCATCCAAAAAATCGTTCTCCACTTATCGTTGATCTTTTAACTTTCAACTCTTGCTTATGTGCAACCGGTAAAAAACGATACAGCGATGCCGGAAGTCGTATCCTGGTTCTTTTCCTTTAACCGTGCTCTGAGCAGTATCGGATTGCTGGTGACGCAAAAAAATCTTTTCAGACGGAGGGGACAGACTTGCAGTGCAAGGACATCATATAATGTCCATTATAACTGATAAGAACCTTTAAGGCAAGTTCAAAGATAAATACTTGCATTTCCCCTGGCTTAATGGCTTCCTAAGCGGGGTAAGCTGGTAGGCAGTTGGGGTAGGTGATCAACGAGTGATCAGCGCGTTGATGCAAGGGGTAATGTTACGTGCTTTGTGCAAATTTGAGTTTTTGTATTTTGTATCCGATTAAACAATATTTTGTTTGTCTTACATTAGTTAGCTGAATCATCTAACGCATTGTATAAATAAGCGACACTTTTTTCTGCAAAAATGTTGTTTTCAAATTTAGATTTTAATCCAGCTTCAACATATATTACAATTATTATGTTTTATAACAATTTTAATTGTTTGTTTAATATACAGAACAATGTACGAGTGTGTGAACTGCTGACACCGAAGAAACAAAAAAATATCAGCATCAGTTCCACAAAATTTTGTCTGTAATTTTTATCGGAAAAAAACGTTTTACCGAAAACACGTTTTTTGTTACAGTGTTTTAAAAAATAATAAAATCAATGTTTTCGGTCATCTTTAAAAAAACAACGACACTTTTTATTATTGTTATCATATTTAGCATAATTTTGTTGTTTTTCTACTATGCACAGTTTTTATGGCTTCAAAATTGTTATTGGGCTAGGAATACAAGTATTCTTTTTTTCTTCTATTTTTCTGAGTTTTGTTTTCCTTACAATCGGATCAACATCATTCAACAGTGAACAAATAAACTTTTTTTTGATAGTATCACGTAGTATTCTTATTTATAACAGCGTGTTTATTTCTGTTTATTTTATTGTAATTCACTGTCCTTTGCAATGTTTGGCAGAAGCTTGTTTCTATATTTGTTTTCAATTGTTTTACTGTCAAATTTTAGCCAATTTATTGCTGGATAATTTAGACATCAAACATGGACGAAAAAAATATTCACATGTCAGGTAATCCCGATGTTCTTGGATGCAGTGGAACTTCTTTAACCGACGACACTGTATCCCATTCCGAAAACGAACAAGCGGTTTCAAAAGCGCTGTTTGATGCGGATATTCTTGATCTCAAAGTTGAGATTCCAGATGAAGAAGACGTAAGAACACGCATAGTAAATGTTGCTGCAGTTATTCAAAAGCATAAATAAATTTTAGTCTTTTATCAATTTCCGAAAATTATGGGCTTTTACGGGTCCTGGATTTCTCATGAGCATAGCCTATCTTGATCCAGGTAACATTGAAAGTGATTTGCAATCTGGTGCTATGGCAAAGTACGGGGTAAGGCAAAGTCCTTTCAACATTTTCAGTTTAATTAAATTTCTCAAAAACCCCCTTTTCAGCTGATCTGGGTTTTGCTAGGAGCTCACATCCTTGGACTTTACCTTCAACGTCTCTCAGCCAATATCGGAATCGTAGCTGGCAAAGACATGGCGGAAGTTGCATACAGTTATTACAAAGCAAAGGTACCTCGCTGGATTCTTTGGATTATGATGGAGTTGGCAATCATTGGAAGTGACATGCAGGAGGTCATTGGCACAGCTATTGCTTTGTATTTGCTGAGTGATCAAGTGTGAGTTATACATACACCCAAATTTAAGTGTGTACAGTTTTTTTTACAGAATTCCCCTTTGGGCAGGTGTCTTAATCACAATATGTGACACCTTTACTTTCCTATTCCTCGACAAGTACGGCGTTCGCAAATTTGAATTCGTTTTTTGTTTTTTAATATCCGTTATGGCAGTTACATTTGGCTATGAATTTGTAAAGTCTAAGCCTCCAGGTGTATGTTTTATATTTTTTCCCGCATAGCGGTGTAACACACTGTAACAATCTCCGCGTTACAGGGTGAAATAGCAATTGGCGCCATATTTCCGTGGTGCAGCAACTGCAACATGGATCAGATTCTCATGGCCGTCAGCGTTATTGGTGCTGTTATTATGCCACACAATCTTTACCTTCACTCGGCTCTAGTTAAAAGTCGTAATGTTGATCGCACAAAACGACCAAAAATTGTTGAAGCCCGAAAGTATAATCTCATTGAATCGGGATTGGCTTTGACGTGCAGCTTTATCATCAATCTTCTTGTCGTTTCTGTCTTTGCCAATGGAATGTATGGAAGAAGTAACGCTGATATTGTGAGTTATTTTTTGTTAGTACATCGAAAATCAATATCAAATACGTCGCGCTACAAAAAATGTGTTACACAAACGTTACAATATTTATGTAACATAAATGTTTCACATGTGTTACGACAAAAATGCAAAACAACACAATTTGCAACATATTTGTTACATTGCTTTCTGTAACACTGAAAGTTACATTTGCATTACTGTCACATTTTTAGCGCGAATCATGTTACGACAATCACAATGACATGCCCCATTACTACCTCGACATTTTCAAAAACAACACCGATACCGCGACCGCAGATATCTTTCATGCAGGTGTTTTCCTTGGATGCACGTTTGGAGCCATCGGGCTGTATATCTGGGCCGCAGGCATCCTGGCTGCCGGACAGTCATCGACAATGACAGGCACATACGCTGGACAATTTGTCATGGAAGGATTTTTACAAATTAAAATTGCACGATGGAAGCGTCTATTTATTACACGTTCACTTGCTATCCTTCCAACAATTATCGTTACACTCTTTTCGAAGGGTGTCGATCACATATCTGGACTCAACGATTTGCTAAATTGTATTCAAATGTTTCAACTACCATTTTCCCTGCTTCCATGTATCACGTTTTCGGCAAACGCAATTGTCATGCGTGAATTCGTCATTACGTCGTATGCTTTTTTTGGAGACAACAAAAATAATAACAAAATTTATTTCAGAAGTGAAAAAGTAATTGTTATTGTCAGCAGCGCTGTTATTATTGCTATTAATTATTTCTTCTTGTTTGAGTACATTCTGGAAAGTTATAACGATGCTGGAGGATGGATTGTGTTTGGTCTTATTATGTTCTTCTATACAATTTTTGTACTCTACGTTGTATGTTTTTTTAATTGTATTTTTAAGTCATAATTTAAAAAAAATTGTTTTAGCTTGTTTATTGCCTTTCCGCACTTGGATTCTTTGATCTCCCCCAGAAGGGAAAACTCGCTCAACTATTTCCCCCACCGGATGAAGCGGCATTTGACGCTCCTTGGCATCATCCTCAACCATAATTTGTTATCGTGTTATCATATCTACTTATTAAATAAAAGCATTATGTTTTTCCATTTTGAACTGTCATTTTTTGTTCACATATTTCACAAGGCGCAGTACAAGATTAACGATAACTTCAAAAAAAATATTGATAAATCTCGTCTACGTTCTGCAAAATCAGCGGATTAATGATAAGACTTTTTTTGAGAAATTTGAATACACCAATAAACTTCACGGGGTCGAACTTTTGGTCCTAAATCGCCGAAATCGACTTGCAAACTAGACCCTTTCTTGATGCCGTTACCTCAATCCTAAACCAGCTTGCAGATTAGTTAATGACAGAAAACAGTGCACATACATAGCAGGTGCAACGGTTAAAGAACGTGGGCTGACGTAATGCCAAAAAACATTTGTTCTTTTCAGACTAAAGTTTTGTACGTTTCCTGTTTGGTGACAAAAAATGACGCTCCCAAAAGACGAATGGGTTGTGTGCATTATCAATGTAACAGATATCTTCACATCTGCTATAACCCTTCCCCTGTACGGCCTTCTTTTACTATGCTTTATTAAGAAATATAAAAATGTTGATGCTAACAAGTATTTTCTTATGAACCAAGCGTTTTGGTCACTTTTTCTACATGTGTCACTCGCTGTAAATATACCGTGTTTCGTAATACCATTATCCGGAGGATACGCGTTGGGGCTTCCTCAAACGTTATTTCAATCAGTAACTGCTACCCTATTTGTTTTTATTGGTATTGGCAATACTTTATGTGCAGCATTGATTAGCTTTGGTTATCGTTATCTTTTGGTAAGTTTTTCGTCTTATGCATTTATATCGTTTTTTGTTGCAAATTTTGTAGACCGTATGCCATAAACAAACATCGATTTTAAAACCCAAGGTATTCAACACCGGCAGCGTCGTTGGAAACATTGTACTAGTTTGTTTTCCATTGTGTGCTCTTTTACTAATCAATCAGATTCCACAAGATTATATCAAAAACATTGTTATGAGTGAATACCCTATATTCGACGCCTACCTCGCCGAACCATCATTATTTCTTCTCACTAATAGTTTTATGAAAAAAATATGTTACCCGTACATTGCATTTGCTTTTGTTATACTTGTTGTGATGTCTAAAACTATTTGCACATCTTTCAAATACGCAAATAAGCTTCGAAAGAGGTTGCACCAAACGACAGTTACACGAAGTCATCAAGTACTTATTACTTACAACATCACTCAGATACTTCTCATTTTTGTGTTTCTGTACGTACCGTATGTTACAGGGATATTATTTCTTACGCTCGGAATTAGTGCAATGCGATTCTTTAATTTGCTGCACTGTCTTGTTTACTTTAACGCAATGGCTCAAGGCGGTGCTATTTTGTTTATGATTCGTCCATATCGTGAATATTGCAAATCGTTTATTCCTTTCAACAAAACTGCACGTGTCTTTACTATACCAACAAATGTAATTACTGCAACTAAAACGTTTTCTTGATATATTGTGAATAACTGATCATACGATAACCATAACCTCCTAACATCTGGTCTAATGATAATTAACCACTGAGTAATGGTGAAATAAAATAAATAAAACGATAACCAACATGCAATAAATTTGATGTACTGTAAAGAAATATTTGCTGTTTTTTGCAAGATCAAAGAGACTAATATCAAGTTCCTCCTGTTACTTGCCGTGCTCATTTTCGATCGAAAGTCATTTTCAGTTGACACCGTACTCATGAAGAATATCAAAGCAGACCGCTGCTATCACCTGCCGGGCAGCTAACACATCAAAAATGCATTGTACATAAACTACAACTGAAAAAATTTCTTTGTATTGTACTGACTGTCGGAGCAGTTACACTTTGTTCCGCAGTAAAAATGTATCCCGTTGCAGCCAAAAGGGCTTGTCCAGAAATTACGTCATTGCAAGAGGGGGGGAGGGGGGTCAGTCCAACAATGACGGAAAATGCTAGAGGGGGGAGGGGGGTACTGCTCAAAATGACGTCATTTAAGAGGAAGTCTGCGACAGGATTTAGTTTCGACGGAACAGCTATTTTATGACGACAAATGTTTTGTGCCCAAGTTGTAAGGGACCATGGGTAAGGTCTAAATCCGTGATATTAGATTTTTCTGATGCCGGGTTCTGAAGCGGCAGCTTCTGAAAGTTCCCCACCCCTGATTTTTCAAGTTGCTTCATGGTTGAGGCAAAAATCTGATATTTTGGATGCGGGGATTTCTTGGCACGGGAAATCAGTTGGCGTACTCAGATTTTTCAAAAAGCATCTGGTTTTCCTGTAATTATCGAGTTTTGTCTATTAACGTTACTTTATGGCCTCTGGTAATTTTAAAAAAAGTTCCGTTTTGTACATACCTTTTTATCTTGTAGCCCGTCTTTTTCTGTGTCGGATAAGCTCAAAAAAGAAAAAAAAGGAGGGATACCAGAAGGCCATATCCGTGGTTTTCAGTCGCGCACTCGAGTAAAAAGCGCGCGCACAGTCTCTTTTTCGCATCGCTGGACAAAAAAGTGATGCGCGTGCACGTCACAGGAGTCAACTTTGAAAAATTGCCCTGAAGCCAGTTTTTGTTTTTAATGTTTGCGGTCATTTTGCTCAGTTTGGGCATGTCCCAAAGATTGTTTTAACCTACTTGCCACTTTTGTCGTTTAATTTTGCGCAGTGCTACAGGCGACAAAAGAAACATGAACTTTCAGATGCCGTAACTGATGGAAAAATTATGCAATAAAGAGCACAAGCTTCAATTAAAAAAACACAATAATTTCGGTAAACCGAAATTAAAAACACAATAATTTCTGTAAAACAACTACACAATAATTTTGGCGTATAGTTTTCAAAAGTAGTTTTTAGAAAAATTGATAAACCAAAACTTGCAAAAAAACCTCTAAGAAAATACTATTTTTTTAAAAATGACGTCATTTAGGAGGGGGGGGTCCGGGGTGCCCCACCTTGCAATGACGACCGATGACAGAGGGGGGAGGGGGGTAAAAAATCACCGATTTTGCGATGACGTAATTTCTGGACAAGCCCAAATAAGTAAAACACTGAACATAAAATCAACAGTTGAAGAAAAGTAAATGTCAGAATTGTTCTCCACGCACAAAAAAGTCTAAATCCGCGATACACAGATTAAAAAAAAGGATTCTGTAGATTTGGCTTCTGAAAGGGTTTTGATCAGAATCTAAAATTCGCCAGGTCGGCCCAAATGTGACGGCCGGTTAAGCCCGTTTTGGCACGAAAAAACAATAGTACTATAAGAAAAAGCGCGCCAAAATCCACGAACACCGTCGCTAGATGTGCGCAAATCAGGGTTGCGAAATTCCTCGGGGAATGAAAAAAGGGGGAATATTCCCGGAGATTCCCCGGGGAATCTCCTTTCAATTTCCCCGCATCCAAATAAAGCCATGCGCCTAAAACGGGGTCTAAAATAAAAAAAACCACACCAAAAACGATATATTTATTAACAATCATTGAAATTGCAACCTAACTTTCACATAAAAGCAAGATTTGAAGCCCCAGGGGCAAACTTCAAAAAAATAACCACATCCTTTTACTTTTCTTAAATTTTTCGGGAGTTTGCCGGGGAATTTTGTGGGGAATTAGAGATTGGGTGGGTAAGGGGAAGAGGGGGGGGAAGGGTCCTCCGTGGAGGAGAACCCCAGCCCTGCTCCCGGTGATGAGAGCAGGGTTTATGTGGGGGAGGGGGTTTGGGGCAGGGTTGCGAAGGTGGGATTCCCCGGGAGATTCCCCGGGGAATATTCCCGGGAATCCCCGGGGATTCCCCCACCTTTGCCAAATTCCCCCCAAAATTCCCCGGGAAAATGCCAAAAAAATTAAGAAAAGTAAAGGGATGTGATTATTTTTTTTGAAGTTTGCGGGTAGGGCCAGGGGCGCGGGGGGGAGAGAAGTTTGATCATTTATTCTTTCTGAAAATTGTATTCGACTCAGAATTCAAAGAACTTTCTACTGACGTCACAAGCACATCAAAAAATTATGCATTTCAAAAAGTAGTGGAAAAAAGTTGGTAAAGTATGCGCAAACACTGCTTTTGTCCCCGTGCTTACGCCAAGGTATTGCATTTTGTTTCTGTGGCATAGACAGTGAGAGCGATCGTAGCACAATAATGTGTGAGGTTCCGCTAAGCTTGCACAGGAGCAGACGCACCTGTGTCCTAAGCAAATCGTTTTCGCGACAGGGGCACAATTTCGTTCCACAGACCGTCAATATCGTCAAATAGGTTGTCATTAATCATGGCGTTGAACTCGTTATTTTCCACGTTGTTTAGCAAATCAAATTTTACTGTCAAAGGACTTCCGTCGACATTTTTAAAACCATCTTTGCTGTAGGGTTCTGGACACGGAATATACACACCGACGAGTACGGGCACACCCTTTTTTACAATTTTTTTCTAAAAAACAAAATACTTCGTTTCTGTCTTTGGTAAATGTTTATCCCGTCCCCGACTCGAGTTGTAAAATATATTTATAATAGAAACCCCAGTGTTGACTGATAAATTCCAGCTCTTCCTGCGATTTGATGGTTGTAACGGACGACATGCATCCTTCAGACCGCACCGATCAATGTGATTCGCAGCTTGGAAGTTTTTGTAACATTTTTTGATGCCATCGTATTCTTTGACGATGTAGCTGTCATCGGGGCATCCAAGTTGGGACGGAGTAGGTGTCTGATCTAAGGCCAACGATAAAGAAATTACGCCGAAGAGGAGCTGAAGAAAGGGTTCGTACATGTTGTATTTTTGCAATTATACAACAACATAGCAAGCGCCTTATATGCTTCTTGATGCTTGTGAACAAAAAGAAGTGAATTTTAATGTGTGGTAAAACGTGTATTTTTACATTATTCCAAAAATTATGAGCCGCACACACGTTTAAAAAAATAAGAGCAAAACTCTGTTATTTTATTGTGGAATTCATGAATGTATTCAAAAAATCTAAGGAGCACAACAGGAGGGGAAGGCCTTGCGCGCGATTGTTTATTTTTGTGACAAATTCGCGTTCATGTGCTTTGTTGCGCTCCGCAATTCTAATTTTAATTTTATTGTGGAATTCATGAATATATTCAAAAAATCTAAGGAGCACAACAGGAGGGGAAGGCCTTGCGCGCGATTGTTTATTTTTGTGACACATTCGCGTTCATGTGCTTTGTTGTGCCCCGCAATTCTAATTTATTTGTTTTTATCGAATTTAAATAAGCATCACAGGAAGATGGATAACGTTGCGCGGTGCGCTTCATTGTGCTCCTTCATTTTCGTTCCGACCCTTGATAGCTCCTACGCGCCTTTCTTTCCCGTTGTGCTCCTTTAGTGCTCCTTATGCGAGTGCGGGAATGATAGAAAAAAATCAAAACAAAATTAATAACTTTATCATAAATAAATACTTGCAAATTAATAATCAATGCATATGCAATATTATTTTGTAAATAACAAAGAGTAACTAGCATCAGATTTACAATCCAAAAAACTGGACACATCACTGGTTTAAAAAACTTAATTAGGTTGATATGTATTATATGTATTATACTTGAAATGTCTCGATCGCGCCCAAAACGAATCGAGACATTTACACCTACGTGGACATCATTTGTGCCTCCTAACATCTGGTCTAATGATAACTAACCACTGAGTAATGGTGAAATAAATATGTATTATACTTCTATAATATCTAAACAATAAAACAGAACAAAGTAACAGTGTTCTAAAATGTAGAATGTTGTTGTTGATAATGATGGTCCACGACTCGGTGAACCTCACAGCCTGGTGCCACTTGAACGTTTTGTGGCGTCGTTCTGTCACTTGCACTGTGCGACAGATTGGGGATCACATTTGACTTTAGATCAAATGGCGATGCCATAAGCAGCGTGCCATGCGTGCCAGGAGGCGAAGGATCCAGGTTCAGCTTAATGCCATTGATCGTGTTCCGCGTAAGAGTGTCAAAGTCGATATTTGATGGCATCAGCATGTTGAAACCCCCCGGCGAGGTCTTGTCCCCGGCAATTGGCATCATGCCATCCGAAAGGTTATTTTGAAACCCTGTAGATCCCATATAGTCGCATCCATAATCCCCAGCCTGAGTATTGGACGTCGAAGGAACTTCGAAGGCGTTTTGATAGCTTGTAGACGCTTGGTACGCAGAAGGCGACGGCGGAGGCTGCCAGTCATCGTAATCCAGCGTGACCGCAGGAGTGTAGTTAAAATTCACAGGATGTGACGATTTCTGGCCACATTTGATGGTGATGGAAACGTTGCCGCCACGAGAGAGGTTGTGATACGGTGGAATCGTGCAAACAATGTGACATTGATGGAGGAATTGCTTGTCTATATGGGCCTCGGCATTCCATGCAAGTGAGCCGTCGTCTTTGTATTCACGGAAGATGATGACGGTATTTCGATCGAAATTACGACCAACAATGAAAAGGTCTCCACCGCCACGAGCCGACGAAGTAGTCAGAGACATTTTGAGAATTTCGGGGACCCCCAGTTGTTGTACTAAAAATTGGGAAAGGATTAGGAAATGTTCCTAAATTGTTCTCATTTATTTTTACATTTTTAATTGGTTTAAAATTTTATTGTAACATATATTTTTCGAATTTTGATTTTATTCAAAATAAATTTAGTTTTGATTTTAATTTCGATCAAACTGTGCATGATCAAACAAATTATGATAACACGTTATAGTACTTTGATGATTGCTTAGGTTTAAATTTGGACATAAAACCTATTTTTAGCGAACTTTTTTTGAAAATTTTTTAGATTACAACTATTTTTGGATTTATTGGAAATTTCTGTAATTTAAAAAACAATTTTTAATTTAAAAAAAAAATACAGTAACTTCCAGTTCCAATAACATTAAAAAAGTCTTACCACATCGAATAACATCAGTTTGGCTCTCAACAACGGTAAAAGCATTTGGCTGTTTCGTGTCATGCTGAACGTAAGCCCGAAAGGCGATCTTCAACGAACAATGCTGCTGATTTCCGCCAATTAACGAGTGATGCACTCGCTTACGATGCTTATTGTCATAAGTGCAGATTTTGAGAATTCCGACACAATCCAGACTGCAAAGTACCTCGTTTCAAAGCTTTGTTGAAAGGTTGAGGAACTCACACAGCCGTCATGTTGCTCTCAGGCCGGAGTGTAACTTCCAAGCATTCGATTCCATCGTGTGAGACTGTTTTACGGCATGGCGTGACTGTTGACGATTTTCCCGATACGGGAATAAGTCGATAAAGATTGTGAGGCACGCTTTGACCATGACCGGGTATGGCAAACATTTCGACGCGGGTTGGACGATGGAATCCTAGTAGCTGAAATTTGTTTTGATGTTTTTCAAAAAATATAAGTTCATGATTTTTTTTGAAGATTTATATTTATCTGCTATGTTTTTGAGGTTCACAGGTTTTAATTTTAAAAAATTTCAAATATCCGTATGACAGAGGTCCCTGATTCAAATTCTGTCTACAACAAAAAATGTTTCAGTGTGTAAAAACTTCTCTGGACCAAAAAACTTTGCTAACATTAAAAAACTTATAAATCACTCAACAAACCTGTATTGTGCAGTTCGAGGTACCAGTTCGATCTTTGATCGCTCCCCGTGAGCCTTCCGATAGATATCTCGCTCGATGTTGCGATTCCGGTTGCCGCAAAATGTTAAGAGCATAGGATGGGGTATGCTTCATCGATTGTCCGCAAGCAGTTGACTCCGATGTCGGCGTATCCACAAAATCGCCCCCACTATTGATCCAACAACAATCCGGGTGTTGTGACACGTCGCCTAAAAGCGTTGCATCCGACTGGTGATGCAGGTTGACACCAAAGCAAGGGGCCGGTGCATCGCCTTCCTTGGTGGCATTTACAGATCCAGTACCTGTGTTCATGTTTTCTGTCTTGGGCCCCTGAAGTTTGTGCGAATGAGTATTTTTCTTGCTAACTAGAATGTTTACAAAAAGATATGCAGAAAAACAACACAGTCAGGTAAAATGATCAAAAAGTCACCCACAAGGTATAGGTAAACTCTATCGTAAAGGTATATAAAGGTTGACAAAACTGACACGCCCAGAAGAAGTTGTCATTAAAAATCATCAAAAAAAGATCGAGTTTGAATTTAGTAACAACGAATAAAATATACGTTAATCGTTAAAAAATATGGTAACTGATTTTTTCTGAAGGATAAAAAAAGTGTAACCACGAATCAGACAGCAAGCTGACTTTCCATCCTTGTAACTTATTGTATGTCCGAGGCGGTAAAAAATGAAAACAAATAAAATAAAAAAAGCGTCGCGACGGAGAATCAAAACCACTGAGTTCGCTCGAAACCCCAACCTTTGGATGATGTAAAAACAAACGTACAACCAGTAAACCATAGGCGCAAGAAAATACTTCAACATTATAAAAAAAGATTTGCATATAAGTAAAAATAAATAAAAAATACACAATTGTATGAACTGACTGAACAAGACGTCAACATAACATCACGGTGCGTATCTCCATCGATTCTACTATCACCACAATCACGTGTTTTGACTAATGAAAAAAAACTAGGGGGTCTTTTCAAAAGCTGTAAAAATGTTTTAAAACAACTACATAATTAGAAAACTAAACGCGTACATGCTGCGCATTTTCTAAAAAAAATTAGCCGACGGGGACATTCAACAAGGTTATTTGATTGATTTTGGGAGTAAATAGGGGTTCAGTTGGTTTTAATCAGTTGTGTGTGTGTTACATGTGTATCATGGCTAGACACACAACTGACTTCTTTATTCATCAATAAATATAATAGTTTGTTGTCAGTTGTGATTGGGATGATGATGTGACGAACAATGATTTGTAACATTAATTAATATTATGTCCTTAATGCTTGAATTCTCTTCTTTTTTGGCGTTTTTCTTCGCATGCGTTTTTTTATAAAAAAAAGTGATTTTTGTTCTCTTTGAATAACGAGGGGGACGGGATTCCACTTAAACCACAGCCACGCCCCTTGTCTTTTTAAAGTGTGCATCTACACAGAACATGCAAAGAAACGTCAGCGAAAATCATACCACTATTGCCATGACAAATTGGATTTGATCAACATCGGGTTGTATAGCAGCGATTTGATCGACATCCATCATACACGATTGTCGACGACAACCAACATCCGTCTTGTCTTGTCCACGTCGCTGGAGCGTGCAAGTTGCGCGGTAAAAAAATACAGAAAGGGGCAGTGTAATCAGAACTAAATTATTTTTGGCCAGGAAATTAGACAATCGGATAAAAAGGCAAACATCAAACATCTGAGCATCATTGTTATTTTTTTTGCTGATGAAATTTATTTTTTGTGTTAAAAAACAAATGCATTTTTTAACAGAAAATTTTTTTTAGTTGAAAACAGTTTATGTTTAAAACAGTTTTATTCAACAGAAACAAAACAATGTTATTTTTTGACAACAAATTTATTCAACAATTATAAAAATTTACTGTTAAAATGAATACAAAAACGATTGATCGGTACAGCCAACGCAGTGCAGTGCCTGTGCACGCCTATTGCAATCCAAGCCCGAATCAAGTCAATCGCCAATCAGCCATAAATCACGTATTTTTTGACTGCAACGCTATCGATGATTTATATGCAGTCTTTACTGCGTCGCTTCCTTTCTTTGGACACTGAGCAAAAGAACAACAAAAAAAGCATCAATATCGCTGATTATCGATACCCACAATGACCTTACTCCGTCACCGGCAACCGACAACCACCGACTGCATCATTCCATCGGCGTCTACCGGCATTCCTTTGGACAGTAACAAAGGCGAGACAAATACTGGACTGAAGCTTTTTTTATTTAAAAAAAGAAAGCAAATAACAGTGTTTTTTTGTGTGATTTGCTAATGAAACGCAAAAAATATCATTTGCATAACACAAATGATAGTTAATTGGTGTAGCATTTCGGTCAAAAAGCGGCACAGCGATCGAAAAGCGGCCGTTCGGGTGATCGGCGCAAAACATCAAGCACACATTCTGGGATTTGCGCGCCTTGTTTTGCAGTTATTAGGTCAACTCAGGGTTGCGAAGATGGGATTCCCCGAGAGATTCCCCGGGGAATATTCCCGGGAATCCCCGGGGATTCCCCCACCTTTGCCAAATTCCCCCAAAATTTCCCGGGAAACTCCAGAAAAAAATAAGAAAAGTAAAAGGATGTGATTATTTTTTTTGAAGTTTGCCAATTGGGCTTCAAATCTCGCTTTAATGTGAAAGTTAGGTTGCAATTTTAATGCATGTTAATAAATAGACCGTTTTTGGTGTGTTTTTTTATTTTAGACCTCGTTTTAGACGCATGGCTTTATTTGGATGCGGGGAATATGAAAGGGGATTCCCTGGGGAATCTCAGGGAATTTCGCAACCCTGGGTCAACTCAATAGCTGAAAACGACACTATTAGTGTTTTTTTTCGTTTTTTTGTTTTCTCGGAGTTCAGCTTAAAGCTGTCTTCCGAAAAAGCAAAAAAAGTAAAGATAATTGTACTTCTGAATTTTTATAGTCTGTAAACTGTCTGTCTATTTTTTTATTTTCAGGTACATAGATTTCGCGTATTCAATTATCATTTTATTTATTTGAATCGCAGGTGATCGCAGCGATGCCATTGACCCAGCGCTCGCAAATGTAGGTTTCCCAGACCGGAAGAATAACCGCTGATTTGCAGCATGCCGCGAATGCGAAGGTGCATGCTTCTCACCCTCTCTGCAAAAACTTCGTAATGCCGACTGGGTCATGCTTTGCTTCCCGCCTCTTTGACACCCTTCAGTTTGCAATTATAGACGTCGCGACGTCGCCTCTGAATCTTTGATTTTGCTGACCAACAAGATGTCACATTTATTTCAACGTGGGAAGCTGTTGACCACGTACGCCGACGAAATGGCTGGTTGGATCGATTTGATCAACAACAGCCGAGCTGCCAAGTTCGTCAACAACGCAGCCCAAACGGTCACAAAAAAAATTAAACAAATTATATAAAAAAAATTATTATTTTTGCGAAATTTTGTGCGCACGGAATAAAAAACGTAAATTTAGGAAATGTGTTTTTTACAAAATACGCTCTCGTGAAATTTTATCGCAAACGAAGCAAATTTGAAATTTTTCAATTTTTTTTACGTGCAGAACGAAAATATATCAGTGTTCAATAAGAAATGTTTATTTTCTAAAAAAACCACTGCCAGTCGCCAGTCATTCGTGTTGATTAACTGCTGAGTATTCAGTGATCACATCACCTCCCACCTGTGTTGTTAGTCAACTGGTAAAATGTATGAGTCAGCTATCTTGCAGCCAAACGGCAAAGCAGCAGTAAAAAAAAAGCAAAGGCATGCAAAACAAAATTTTGCTGTTAGTTTTTTTGAGCACTTTTTTTTGCAACATTCGATACTCTCAACGCGAAAAAAGGCGCAAGTTTTTTTCATTTTTTTCATCTTCGGATCTCACTTGCTTTGTTTTTTTCTAACTTTTATGCCAGTGGACTGGTACTTCAACGGGACTTCCCCCTATTTTTTCGACATATTTTTCCTGCCTGTCAATGTACACCTTCTTTGCCTCGATAGTTTTTCAGTTCACCAGGATGCTGGTTGCTTTGCTGATTTTACGTTCATCAATGAAAAAAATGGTTTTTTTTCGGTGTTTTTGTCTGTTTTTCCGCCTATTTGTTGTCTCTTTGCGTACTCCCAACGACCGCGGGGGTAGGATAGGCAGGTCTGCAGACAAGGCAGGGCCGGGGGTGATCGTGGTCTCGTTGTGGGTGCAGCGGTTGTTGTCTGCAGCCCTGGTCTGGCTCGTCAACCAGCGTTCCTTCTTGCAGACGCTCCTCGCCGCGTCTCTTTTTTAAAATAGGTTTTTCGTGTCTTATCGAAGCTCTGACCGGGGAAGAAGCTGACCTTTGGGGGAAAAATCGCTTTTGCCCAAAAATGTCTGAAATATCGAGCACACTATATTTTTACATTTAGTTTCGGCATGAATCCGATGCCGACCCCTTCATGGCACTGAAATGAGTGTTCTAAGGCTCATTTGACGATGCCTAATGCCAATAATTTCCAAAAAACGAGAATAAGCATCAAAAAAGCCGAAAAACGCGCAGAATGTAAAAAAACGAGAAAATGATCAAAACTACAGCTTCGAAAATCACAAAATAATCGTATTGATTTTTACGGTACATCATTTTTTACAGCGAAAGTTTTGTTACCTTTGCAGATCGTTTTACTATAATTACGATCGTACCCCATCCTTTTTTTTCAATAAAAGATTCTTTTCGTTTAAAAAAACCTTGATTTTAATTTTTTTAATGCGATAAAAAAATCAGTTTATGATTTTTTCAAAAAAATCTTTTTTCTTCAAAAAAATCTTTTTTTTTTCAAAAAAATACGTTTTTTTCAAAAACCGTCGTAACTCAAAGAAATATCGAAAAAAATCAAAAGTACAATATTCACTCCGGTAATCTCAATTTTTTTTTTAGATTTTTCGGTGCAATTTGGAGCGAAAGTTTTGTTTTTTTGTAAATTTTTTTACCACAATTACAATCTTACCTTTCTCTTTTTTTAATTGTTTTTCGTTTATTTTGGTTGTTTAGATCCAAAAATTTCTATTTTGCTAAAAAAAAATGTAAAAATTGCTTTTCACCGTAATTTTCTCGAAAAATTTTATTTTCAGTTTTTTTCGTCGAATATTTTGATTTTTTTTCCATTTCCTCTGTCTCGCCCATTATTGCCAATACACATTCCAACAATCGCCGTCCTCTTGTCTGATCGCGCTAAAGTGCATTTTCGCGCTGCCTTCCTGTCCCAAACAAAATTCGTTCCCTATCAACGTTTTTTATGCTCTTCTCGCAGGATTGTCTGCGTACGTGCTGTGCTAGCTAGTCTACCAATTTTTTTTGTAATTGTCAAAACACCTGCGATATGGACTAGCACTTTTAGTGGGCGTTCGGGGCTTTGGCAGTTACAAAAAAAAAGATGGGGAGGAGACTGACTTACATATAAGCTAAATAGCGCAAGCCTGGCGTGTTGAAGTCAGTCATTCATTCAAAGGTGCCAGGTGTGTCTGGTATCGAGTGAGGAAAGACTTCGGGCACCCGGTGCGCTGTCAGCTATGAGGAAGAAGATTCATATTTAATTTTTTGTGCGTGGATAATGTCACTTATAAAAAATACAAGAAACCGATATCTGGGTTCTTCCGTGTTCGTGTTCGTACGCGCGCGCACAAAATAAAATGCCTAACTGTCCAAGGGAAAGGACTTTATGAGCTCTTTGTAGGCTAAATGTGCAATTTCTCAAGAAAGAAATCGCACAATTAGCTTATGTAAAAATATCCTTTTTAGTCTTAAAATTTGTAGGTAGATGATATTTCGAGATTGAGGCACCTTAGGAAAACTAAAACTAAAGCCTGATGGATTAGAAAATATTTACATTAGTTAATCTCCTACTTGGTCGTAGAGATAAACAGTTAATAATCTGGTGCTGCTGTAAACCTGCTTTCGGATAAAAAGTAAATACGACTTCATACCGTAAAAGGTTTTTTAATCGTAATCATCGCATGTTTCTTGTCTTTTCATGAATATCTCCTAGCAAACCCCACTTTGCCATTAACTGCAAAAATTGACTTTTCCCGAGCCCAAAACCCCCAATCCTCTGACATCTACAGTATCGTGTGCCTATTCACCCCTAAATTTCCCACCATTTTTCTGCAGAATAGTACTCCCTCTTCCACGCCCAACAACAACAAAAACAAGAACAACAATGACAAAGGCTGTCAAGAAGTTTAATCCCGTTGCCGATGCTGACTTTGAAGAAGAACTCGAAAAAGATGGCATAACCGTCTACGAAATGTTTCTCAAGAGTCCAACTTCGTTGACTTACAAGTAAATTTTTGTTTTGGTTTTCAAAGAACAACTGTCAATTTTTTTAGCGATTTCAACATTCTACCGGGTTATATCAATTTTGCCGTCAACATGGTCGATCTTACGGTGAAGGTGACGAAGAACATAACACTCAGGGTTCCATTTGTATCGTCACCCATGGATACGGTTACCGAACACGTCATGGGTATCACGATGGCGGTATGTCGGGGGAGAGATTGTTTTTTGGGGGGCTAAAGGAAGCAAAAAAGCATGAAAAGTGATCTGAAATAACACAAAATGACAAAAAAGGGAAAGATACGACCGTAAATACGGAAAAACGATTTGCAAAAGTTACAAAACTTTCGCTGTAAAAAATGATGTATCGTAAAATCAATAAGGTGATTTTGCGATTCTTTTAAAAAAGCGAATATTGTACTTTTCGTTGCTTTTGCACATTTTTCGACTGTTTTGGCTATTTTTTTAGTTTTAGATATCATTTACGTTGCAAACCTAAAAAAGCTTATTTCAGCTCCATGGCGGCATCGGCATCATCCATGCCAATTTCCCGACTCCCGCCGAGCAGGCTGCCGAAGTCCTCAGAGTCAAGCGCTTCAAGCAGGGCTTCATCAGCTCGCCGCAGTGCATTAAGCCTACCGATACTGTCTTTGACCTCTTCAAGATCAAGGATCAGTACGGCTTTACGGGTACCCCTGTCACAACGACCGGCAAGTGTGGTGCCAAGTTGCTTGGTCTCGTGACGTCACGCGACGTTGACTTCATCAAGGAATCCCGGTACAAGACAACCAAGATCTCCGAAGTCATGGTTCCCCGTGAGCGTCTGATCATTGGATCCGAGGATCTCGAACTCTCAGACGCCTACAACATTCTTGAGCGTGAAAAGCGTGGCAAGCTTCCAATCGTCAACGACAAGGACGAACTCGTCGCTCTCATCGCGCGTACGGATCTGAAGAAGGCTCGCGACTTTCCGTTGTCTTCGTACGACTCCAAGGGCCAGCTCATGGTCGGTGCTGCCGTCAATACCCGTGACAACTCGAAGGAAGCCGTCACCCTCCTCGTCGAGGCCGGCGTCGATGTCATCGTCATTGATTCGTCGAATGGAGCGTCGTCGTATCAAATCAACCTGCTCAAGTTCATCAAATCCAAGTTTCCGCAGGTTGACGTCATCGCTGGCAACGTCGTTACGATGAAACAGGCCAAGCTCCTCATCGATGCCGGCGCTGATGGTCTCCGCATTGGCATGGGCAGTGGATCTATCTGCATCACGCAGGAGGGTGAGTTGGGGCTTTAAAAAAATTAAAAAGGGCCAAATTTGACGTGTAAGAATAACGACATTTGAATTTTACCCCAATTTCCAGTCATGGCCGTCGGTCGAGCCCAGGGATCAGCTGTCTTCCAAGTCGCGCGCTACGCCCGATCCCGCGGCGTCCCCGTCATCGCCGACGGCGGCATCCGCGACGTCGGCTACATCACCAAGGCCCTGACCCTCGGAGCTTCGACCGTCATGATGGGAGGCCTCCTGGCCGGCACAACCGAAGCCCCTGGCGAGTATTTCTGGGGCCCGAATGGGCTGCGTCTCAAGAAATACCGTGGCATGGGATCGATTGACGCGATGGAAGCCCACTCGACGTCCCAGGACCGGTACTTCACCAGCGAGGACGCCATCAAGGTTGCCCAGGGTGTGACTGCCACGATGCGTGATCGCGGAACGTGCCATCGCTTCCTACCCTACCTTATCCGTGGCGTGCAGCACGGATTCCAGGATATGGGTATCCAATCACTCGAGGAGCTTCAGTAAGTTTTTTTTAAATCGCTTTTTGGCCTAAAATGAACGTAAACTGGTTGTTCTTTTTTTAGCAATAAAGTGTACTCCGGTGAAGTCAGGGTCGAAATGCGCTCGCACAACGCACAAATCGAAGGCGGAGTTCACTCGCTTCACAGCTACGAAAAGCCGGCTTATTAGAAGTCAACTCGACTCGCGCGGCGAAGAAAATTGCCAACATGCAACTTTTCCTCTTCTTCTTCCCAATTATCAATCCGATGAAAGAATCGTGACAAACACACTCCAATTAGTATCAACAAAAACTCCATACAAGTTCATTTCGTAACTATTTATTTATGTATCGTCAACGTTGGCATGCCCGAGTCCCTGCAGGATCGAAGGATGCAAAATATCCAAGTGATTTTTTGTCGTAATTTAAATAATTTTTTTATTGTTGTGTTAGGTAATAAAATGAAAAAAAAACGTTGAAATGTAAAACAATTGCAAAAAAATGGAATAAAAACGACAAAAAAACCCATAAAAGCGCGTAAAACAACACAAATACCGTAAAAAACGTCAAAACGTAACAAATTCAAAAACACGAAACAAAGATGGAAAACTCTTGAAGCGAATACCGTATACCCTGGCTGTCCATCTGAGATCGAGCGTTTACGTTCGTTTTTGGTTGCTCTTTTCTTGTTCTCTTTTTTTTTACGTTTTCGACTATTTCTGTGCTATTTTTGTCGTTTTCTATCTTGCTTTCCCATTTACGATGGATCGAACAACCACGGATACGAGTTTCAATTCTTCAGGTTCCGAGTACAAAGTATGTTTTTTTTCCAGATATGATGGTGTGGTTTATGTCAGTTTTTTTTAGTCATGGAACATGACATTTCCCGACAACCCAGACGACGAACCAGGCAAGTTCTGTCTAAAGCTGTCGATTGTGGCTTTAGCTACCTACCTGCACGAGCGTCGATGCATGGATAATTCCGCTTTCAGACCTCACAACATCGATGGTGGGTTTTTATGTTATTTTTTACCTGTAAATTACGCTTTTATATTTTTAGGTAACCTTTACTGGATGTTCAATACGTACAACAATGCGGGAAACACATTTGCCTACACTCTCAAGGGTCTTGTTCGGCCGTTCCAACAAAAATTGGTAATTTGCACCGCTTTTTGGACCTATTCTTATTTTTGTATCGTTTTAGATTAATCAAGTCGTCTTGGCCATCAAAAATAGAATGGAGGTAAGTGGGTTACGGTGAAGGGATGTGCAATAAGTTTTGGGTTGCAGGAGACGATTGATGTGGTCACTCTTGACTGCTCGTGGCTTGGAAGTCAGTGTTCAACGTAAGTTTTCGGACGCCGCAGAATTTTAGGCCTGATTTTGCTTTTTCCTTGTTTTCAGAGATTGTGAATCAGCGTCGTCCACTTCTATCGATGTTCGAACTTCCACCCACAATTTCCTCTCGTCGATCGTTTCTTACGCTAAAAATTTGAAACCGATTGCCAAAGACGAGTATCCACTGCGTCCGAGCTTGTTTTTCAACGTCAGAACGGAAGAAAGTGAGTTTTTTCCTATTTTTTTGTCATTTACGATCAAAAAAACCCAGATTTGACCTCCATGTACAAACTTGGAATTCCGGAAGACAAACTTCCCAAAATCGATGATATTCCACGGACAAATGTTGCTTTTTCGCCGATTTCGTCGTATTCGCTGTCCCAGACAAAGTGAGTACCTTTTTTTTGTTTTTTTTGTGTCACAATTTGCCAGCTTTTTTTCTGCAGGCTGACATGGTCGGTGAGTACGACGTCACCCGTCATCTTTGGCGAAGAAACGGCGTCGTTTGTGCATGCCTGATCGAATCAATCGATTGGCCGGTGGGTTGTGGTCACTCGCGCATTTTTTCAATCAACATTTGTTAACACCGGGCGATCGGTTTCTTCTCACCCCTTTTTCTCCTGTTTTTACCGCATTATGGCTGACGACCGATTTTCCGTCCACCTCACTCTCTCCAGCAAGCCTTCTCGCAACCCGTCTGCGATTCTGAATCGCTCAATCAGCGTTCCCGGTCTCGCGCCTGGACAAATCGATGGGTATCTCGAGGAAACGCGTCATGCCCCGCTTCAACAACCCCCACCTCCGCCGTACACCGCTGCCCTGGGCTTGGAAGAGCCTTGGAGGCCTGCCCCGGCTCCACACGTTCCTCCGCATCATTTCTACCCCTCCATGCCTGCCCTGCACAGCGAGATGCACTACCATCAACAACAGCATCAAGGTGAGCCTTTTTTATTATAAATATGTTTTTTATTTTTTTTTTCAAACTTTTCCAGCCTACCCCCCTCTGCTCCCACCCCCGATGCCGATGTCAGCCTTCATGCCGCCCCAGCCCATGCACCTGCTTCCACCTCCGATGCCTCAGATCCAGCAGCAACCTCCCCCGCCCCAGCAACAACCCGCTACGGATGACGTCCTTCTCATCAACAACAACAAACAGCATCCCGGCCCGATCGGAATCCCAGGAGCCCCGCAAACCGGCAATAACAACGCAAACGCCGGCATGGTCGCCGTCATGATGGGCGGCTTTGCGTGCCCCGTCTGCCAGGTCGGCGTCATGCGCCGGCGTCGGCACAGGTGGATCAAAATCATCGTCGTCGTCCTCATGATCTTCCTCTTTCCCGTAGGTTGCCTTGCCTTGATCTGCTGCTGCATGCCGTTTGCGTATTACCGCGTTTGTACGACGTGCAATCAAAAGCTTTAGTCGAGGTGTTTTGTTTTTTTCTGTCATTTTTTGTGCATTGTTCAAATTTTGTTTGTCGCTCTGTTTTTATTCTGAATGAAGTAAATAATTTTAAATTTGTTTTGGCGAAATTTGAAGGAAACAAGGCATCTGTGTTTTTAATTTTATTAGTTATTATTGTAACAAAAAATTTTAAAAAATTAAAAAAATTAAAATAAAAAATTGAAATTTTTTTATTTTTAAACAAATTTAAAAAAATTCACAAAAAAAATTTTTTGAAAAAAAAATTTTATTTAACGAGAAAAAAAAATTTTATGGTAGTAGAATGTAAAAACAGGATGCTTGTCCAATCATATTTTTTGGCTTAACGTATTTAGATAAGCAATTTTACAAGATTTCGCAATACGTAAATGTTTACTAACATTTCCTAGCGCCAATTATTTATCAAGTCATTGGGATCACAGATCGCATTACATTTCACTCCGATATCGAAATTAACCCTGATTTCTTTTGTTAAATTCAATACACACATCCATCCCAATTGCTGTAATCCATCACTGTCGCAGTGTCTCTCCTGATTTTTTCCCATTTCTGCTGTTCATAAACAATTTACACCATTTGTGTTCTGCAAAAAACGTCAGGAGTGGATTACACATTTTTTGTTTTGTCCGCATAATTGCATGACTTTTTACCTTCCCCTCCCAGCATTTTCCGTCGTCATGCCATCACTGCCTGAATCCATAAAAGCAGTTGATGATTCGCTTTCAAAAATTAAAAGTAAGTTTTTCTGTTGTGATTTTTTTCTTATATTTTTTTCAGAAGAAATCACATCATCTAACATCAAATCCGACGCTTTTGACAATCTGACAGAAAAAATGTACAAAACAGTGCAGCGCCGAAAACAATTATTCGAGTACTCCGAAAAAATGGAAAACCGCATCGCGATAGTCAACTCAGAAGTTGATCAGAAAATTGAAGACCTGAACGGTGGTAAAAAAGAACTCATTGCCAATGTTCGACACGAATACGAAGACAAGACTGCCCAATTGCCGGTCATCGATCTGTCCATGCTGAAAGGGACCACGACCGGATTGTCAAAAATAATGACCAACTCTACGGAAACCCTAAAAACAAAAAAGGATAAATTTTCCGTGGATTTCAGAGAACAGATGACGCGTTTTATGGGTTGTGTCAAAACAAATTTCACGTCTTCCACTTTTTTGCCGTCGTCTATCGGGGGCACGTCATCGATATCAAACACTATCGACGTCATCGATGATGCTCTTTCAGTAATTAAAGGTTGGGTTATTTTAATTAATTAATTAGTAGCAAATTTACCTGTGTTTTCAAATTTTGTTTTTTTATACCGCTACTCCACACCCTCCCTTTTTTTATGTTTTAAATTTTCTCGTTTCAAAAATTTTAGCCAAGGGGGAGGGCAAAAATCCGAATTCGGAGGTTTTTCATGTGTTTAGACAAATTTTTAGGCATAAATCTATTCGAAAGTGAACGGAAATGATAAAAAAAAGATAAATAATCATTAATTTTTTTTCCTTATTTGTGTTCGCTTTTTGCTTTTTCGAGATTCGTGCGCTCTTTCCGCTCCCGATCAGGAGCGGAGCGATTTCAAGAGCGGTCGAAAACCCGGAAATTGACATAATAAAATTACATATTTCAGAACAAATGTCCAAAGTCGAAGCCACATCCGACGATTTCTTCAAACTCAACGAAAAAGTTTGCGAATTAGTAAAACGTCGAAAATTGTTGTCCAAATTTTCCGAGGATTTGGCAACAAGTATCGAAACAATCAATAATGAAACATTTAAAAAAATCGAAGAGTTGGAGAATGCGAGAAGAGAACTCATCGTTGGTATCCGCCAAGAATTTGCCAAAATGGCCGCCGCGTTGCCTGCCATTGACGAAATCCAGTTCATCGAAGAAAACATTTCAAAGCCGTCAGAATTGTCCGAACCTACCGTAACCTCAACCGACACCACAGTTCAAACAGTCAAAAACTACACCCAAAAGTATTTTAACGATTACAAAAATATATCTGACAAAGACAATTTTTTTCACGCTGCGTCGTGTTCTTACTATCAAAAGTACGTCTCTACTAAATATGAGCATCTTATCGAGCGACATGCCAAAGAATTATTGCAAGCAGCAAATTTACCGGCCGACATGCAATATCCTTTATCGCTTGTCGATATCGACAAAATTATTCATTCGATGATAGGTATACAGCGATTTTTTGTGATCCTGGATACCTCACTGCGTGTCATACTTACAAATCTTTCGGGAACTACTGAAATTGTGTTCAACACTATTCGATTGTTGATTTATGACTCTGATTTAAAGAAATTCGCTCCGATTTCTTCTAAGATGAAAAATGTAAATAAGTTTTTCAAATTTTCTGCATCACTCAAAATATTTGTTTTTTCAGAAAAAATGGTTTTGCTTCATGTGCTTTCGTTATTTATTTTATTTATTTATTTATTTCACCATTACTCAGTGGTTAGTTATCATTAGACCAGATGTTAGGAGGCACAAATGATGTCCACGTAGGTGTAAATTGTGCTTTCGTTATGAGCAGTCAATTAAAAAATGCCTTCAAAGACACTGCCCGATCTGTCTGAAATCGTTTGACAGTAATGCCTTTAATTGTTTCAAGCCATCTCCGGAATCCAAGCCTTTCGTTTGCACCGCGTGCGATGCTTTCTGTCAAACAAAGGAGTGCTACGCTGCTCACCGCCAAATTTGCCCCCTGTCTATTCAGGAAATTCATCATGATGTTCTTGAGTTGATCAAATGCGATTGATCAGTTGTGATAAATATTCTGATAGTTAACCTCACAAACAATGACTTTGCTGCCTTTTGTTAAACCATAAAAGTTTCGCAAAATAAAAAAAGTGAATCAATAAGTTCAGTTTTTTTGTTAATTTGTTTATGTTGGCCGTCAAAAATTGAAATACGGTATATTTAAAATATGATTATAATCGTTTGATAAACTATCTACATAAGGTTTCCACGTTAGGATCAACGTCAACAAGTCCGCGGGACAGTCCCCCGGAAGTCGCCAGTATCACTTCTTTGCCATGATAAGGTGAACGAGCATGATATTGCTTGACCTGGGGGCTGTAAAACTTCCTGACCGAGGTTCTTGAATAAAGAAAAGGAAAAGCTAGACATCACGGGTTCTTTACCACAAGTTTTCGTAGTATTAATTTTTCAACCGAACGAAGTATTTATAATAAATATACAATCAATTGACGAAACGAACGGCAACATAATAAAAAATATTGAAAAGTACGAAAATAAATCTTAATGAAACCTACTTTGTCACAAAATGACGAACAGAAACTAGAATTTACTATGTTTACAAAATTTTTAAAAACCTATTGAAAAAATATTAAAATGGAAACTAAAATCCACTATGTTATGGTAAAAAGGGAAACGTTCTAGGAGTGCAAGTTCCTCGGTCATAGACTTTAACTTTTCCAGAAGAAGCAGTCACGCATCACAGAAAAAGCCGCTAAAATGTTTTTCTTTGTGCTACCAACAAAGTACGTGGATTGATAACCAGTGATCGACGTGCACGAATGTCGTGTACACAGACACCGCGTCCTTTCTCCTTTTTTGTCAACCAAACTACGCTGCATCGTCCCGAATCACGGAACTCGACCTTTTTTTCTGTTCTCGTCTCTATTGTAGGTCTCGGTTGACGTCAAAGGACCAAGGTTGTTGGTGCTCGGTAAGATCCGTAAGCCGGGCAAGCTTGGCAACTGATAATGACACTTCCTGGCCGAAGGGAAAGTTTTATCAGACGACCAATCCCTCCGGCTAAGAGCCTTGTTCCGGGAAGGGAGTCAGCAGTAAATTATCGTCCGGTCTGCTGCGGGTACAAAAGGGGCTGCATTCACCCGCTTCGATACTATCAACGTCGCATCAGCCATGATGAAGACAACCGCCATTGCCGTGCTCCTCCTCGCCCTCGTCGGAGGCGCCGCTGCCGCCTGTGGCACGACCCCCATCACGCCCAACTCCTTTGCCGCCAACGCTTCTGACCTCATCGTCGGTGGCACCGTTGCCAAGCAGGGCTCCTGGCCGTGGCAGATTGAGTGGTGCAGTGGATCGGCTTCGAGCTGCAGCCTCATGTGCGGTGGATCCGTCATCGCTCCCAACTGGATCCTGACTGCTGGTCACTGTGTCAGCGGCTACACCAACCGCCCGACGCTCTTCCGCGTTCGTACCGGAGTCTTCAACATCAACAACCTCCAGGAATCCACTGCTACGACGTATTCGGTGACGAAGATCATCATTCACCCGCAGTACTCAGAGTCTACCGGCAGCCCCGTCAACGACGTCGCTCTCATCCAGATCAGCGGGACCATCACGTACAACAACTACGTTCAGCCCGTTTGCCTGCCAAGTGCCAGCACCGTCGCCGTTCCCCCGAACACGGCCTACGCCACTGGATGGGGCACCACGAGCTGTAAGTTTGACCCAAATGTAGATCAAAAAATTTTAGAACTTGGTGCTAACTCTAAAAAACTATTATTGACTCAATTTTTTTAATCACAAATTTTTTTAATCACAATTTTTGAAATATGTTTCAAAAGTTCTCTAAAAAAACATAGGAATTTGTTTTGAAAGTTCTAAAAATTAGGAACTTGTCCTAATTTTGACCGAATTCTAAAAATGACCTTTTCAGCGGGCGGTTCCATCAGCACAACCCTCCGTCAAGTCAACGTGCCCTACGTCGCGTACTCGACGTGCCGCTCTGCTTATTCTACGCTCAACAACAACCTCATGCTCTGCGCCGGACAAACCGGCAAAGACGCCTGCCAGGGTGACTCCGGCGGACCTCTCGTCACCAAAAACTCCAACGGCTACTGGTTCCAGTACGGTGTTACGTCGTACGGTTATGGCTGTGGATACGCTGGCTACGCCGGTGTCTACGCTCGTGTCAGCGCTTTCTGCAGCTGGATCGCTTCGACGACGTCCAACGCAGCAACCTGCGTCAACCCTTCCACGTACAACGGTTAAATATGTCCATTTGCGTAAAGCGTCAAGTAATGATGTAGTGTGCAGATGATTTTATTGGAAGAAACCATAAATGTGCAATTTTGATTTGTTGGGATTTGATTTGTTGGAAAACATTATGAAAAAAAATTGAAAACCAAAAACCTGTCAGAAACTTTTTACATTTTGAGGACAAATGTGATCAGGGACAAGGAAAATTATTCCAAGTAAACTTTTCAACGCACCCCCGTTAAACATTGTCGACCAAAAAAAGTTTTATGCCAAAAATTATTACTGTGACTTGTTTTTTTCTTCTTCGTCTTCTTCGTCGTCTTCTTCTTCACTGGATTCGCGGGTCGAGAGAGAAAGTTGTAGTGTTTTTTTGGACTTGACCGACTCTAGGACTTGAATGTCGCGTAGCTTCTGGTTGAGGCTTCGTCTCTGCATTATGTGGCAAACCACAACTCCGGTAATCAGTGATAGCAGTGCTACCAAAGCAATGGATATCCATTTGACAAAGCGTGCAAAATACTTGCTGCTTTGGGTTTTGCTAAAAAATTAAATCAAAGTTGAAAACGTTGTTTTTGGACAAAAAAAACTCGATTGTATAATATAACACATTTCAAATTTTGTAAATTAAAAAAAAATAGTACAGGTTTCGAGTTTTTGTGCGCGCTAAAGCTGACTATGACGTCACGATGGACCTATGGTCTCAACACGAAAGGGATTTTTGAGGCTTTTTTGACGTTTTTTATCGCAAAAGTGAGTGTTTTTTAGATTTCAAGAGTGGATTGGGAGTTTTTTGCGATGGCAAATCTATCGGGGATATCAGAAATTCAATAATCGATCGATAAACTCGATTTAAAAAATTTATTTCGAAAAATAACTATACGATTTCAGAATAAAATAGTAGACCGTATTCTACGCCCTCGAAAACCCCTGATTGCCAAAAACTGGAAGATTCTCCCCATGAAATAAGAAGTTATTTCAATTCTAAAGATTTTTTCATACAAAAAATGCGCGCTGAAGCATTTCAGTCGAAAGAGAACACAGTGCGCGCAGGCAAATGCGCGTAGCGTGTTGCCTTTGGAAGCTTACTGCCAAGCCGGTTTCCTATTCTTATTTACGAACTTTGGCATTGTGATTAAGTTCATCTTGATCTTTGCAACGAACTTTGCCCGGTAAAAAAATATTAATTTTGACCTGTGGAAATAATTTATTAATATTTATTTTAAGATTTGAAATAACTTCTTATTTCATGGGGAGAATTTTCCTGTTTTTTGCCATTAGGGGTTTTTGATGGCGTAGAATACGGTCTACTATTTTATTCTGATATCGTATAGTTATTTTTTGAGCTACAGTAATTTTTTTCTCAAATTATCGATTTATCGATCTAATATTGATTTTTTGATAGTGCCATTAAATTTGCCGTAGCCGATAACCCCCAGATCCGTCTTTACACCTAAAAAATATCTACTCTATGCATATGAAAACGGCAAATAACGAGTTTTCGCGTTGAGACCATAGGTCCATCGCGCGTCGTGGCAGCCAACACTGGCCGCACCAAACCGCTTTTCTGATCAGTTGATTTTTCACTAGTGACAAATAAATGCTACCACCTATACTAAAACGCCGTTTTTTTGCCAGATGTGACCCCTGGTGATGTCAGTCAGCTTCAGCGCGCACAAAAACCCGCAATCAGTAGTTTTTTTTGATTTACGAAATGTCACTAAACCTTCGATTTGCTCCACTATGGTGAATCGCCCGATTGTAGGACCGTTCACCATAAGACCTTTCACCATAAGGCTTTTCACCATAGGAACGTTCCCCATATGGGCCTTTCGCCATATGGAATACTCCCCATAGGAACGCTCACCATATCGGGCATTTCCCCATACGGGCGGTTTCCCATATACGCGTTACCCCATAGGGCGATTCACCATATCACCAAGTAATTTTTGTGGGGGAAATTGAAGGTTTAATGGCATATATCAAAATTGTAAATTTTTGAAAAAAAAAGTACGAATTCCGGGTTTTCGTGCGCGCCGAAGTTGACTGTGACGTTGCCAGGAGTCACAAAATGCGGTATCACAAAATGTTATCATTTTTGAGTCATAACGTGTTGCTTTATCAAATTTTATTTTTAATTTATGCTAGTATGTTTAATTCAAAAATAAAATAATTTGAAAAAATGTATAAAATATTCAATCAAGTAGAAATTACTATAAAAAATCTGAGAAACTTATTACAAAAGGTCCAGTGATATGGGGAACGCAAATGAAAAAATACGTTTTATCACTCAAAAATGATAACATTTTGTGATACCGCATTTTGTGACTCCTGGCAACGTCACAGTCAACTTCGGCGCGCACGAAAACCCGGAAATCGTACTTTTTTTTCATAAATTTACAATTTTGATATATGCCACTAAACCTTCAATTTCCCCCACAAAAATTACTTGGTGATATGGTGAATCGCCCTATGGGGTAACGCGTATATGGGAAACCGCCCGTATGGGGAAATGCCCGATATGGTGAGCGTTCCTATGGGGAGTATTCCATATGGCGAAAGGCCCATATGGGGAACGTTCCTATGGTGAAAAGCCTTATGGTGAAAGGCCTTATGGTGAACGGTCCTTATACCGAATCGCCCTATGGTTAACGTTCCTTATACCAAAAAACTCACGATTTAAAGTTCAGCAAAACCTTGAGTACAATTTCGTTTCCCGTAGCCTTGACAATAGCGGTCGCAAAATATCCTTGAAACGTGTCATCCCGTCTGATCCGGCGCAAGTAAAGTTTTCGTCCCGAGACAAAGATTCTCTGCCCTCCACATGGTTTTGTCGAGTCGTAGAGGCTGACGTCCCGGAGTCCCACCGACCAATTCGTCCGGACTACTTCGCCGAAACTGTCTTCGTCGATGAGAAAAACGTAAGTGAGATCTTCGGAAACCATGTAGCTTGTCTCGCGCTCTTTTAATTTAACAGTTTTTGTTGCCTGGAATCCACAAATTTCGTGCGCGACATCGATTTTGGAAGACGTGTCTTCTTGGACTGTGAGACCATCGGGTTTGGCAACTTCTGGATCTTTTTCGACGTTTGCAGGTGTCATTTCAGCAGCCAAACGCGTGGTTTTGCCTGCACCTGCTGTAAGTCGGGTAGAAGAAGCGCGACAAGATGCTAGCAAGGAGCAGTCATACTTCTGCGTTTCGTCGTTACACGACATGGCATCCACGACCATGCCGAGGTTACCAAAAGGGTTTGCTGCCTCGAATTTTTTGATCCGGTGTCCAAAAACCGAATCCAGGTAGCGCTCGATGACGTCAAAGACATGGTCGCGTCGAAACAGAGAAGAAGCAACAGGAATGCCAGTTTTGACGTGTGGCATGGATGACAGGTAAAAATCAAGAAGAGCAACGCCTTTTTTCACTTCTGAAGGGGTAACGCGAATCTCGGTTTTGTTTGCAAGAGCTATCACCTTTTTTGTAAAATTGAGCTGAAATAAATCTGTAAAATTTGAAAAAAAGTTTAACATAAAAAAATACCGGTTGGAAGGGGTCAATTTTGAAAAAAGATAGGTATCCACGACGGCTTTTAACGCTTTCCAGGACTTTACTAAAAAATAATAACTTCCGGTGAATAATATTATCGTAACCCCCAGTTCTATAATAAGTTTTCATAATAAAACCAAAATGTTCTACTTGTTACTTGACGCGAAACTTTTGTTTTACACATTTTTTTGCCTGATATTCCTGTAAAATTTCAAAATTTCACTGTGAGACTAAATCCTAAAACTCGGTTCTAAACAGGGATATTTTGGTGCGTAATTTTTTCTCGAAACTAACAAACCAGTCTTCAGCGCTAACAGAGTAGCCACATGATTCCTTGGAACAACAACACGCAGAGCAGCAGGACCACGGTTCCCAAGAAACGTCAAGTCTGATGTTGAGTTTGTCGTCCGTCCAATTGCCAGGCATGTTTTCAGTCATGTTGGATGTTTCGCGATAATCGCCGAGCGTCCATCGCCGCGAATGAACAAAGGCACCCAGCTCAGAATCATTTGCCGGTCCAAAAGCAGTCAGGTGAATGAGGGTGTCAACGTTGACGGCGACGTCACTCAGGTGAAGGCTGTGCCCCTGTTCGTGGCCGCAGACAAATGTCCCAGCATTGGTTGATAGCATCGAGGGATAGGACGCGTTCCCATAAGACGGAGTGTCAGTGATTGCGCCCATGAATGAAATTTCACTGGTCCATCGGAGGACACCACTTCCAGAGGTAGAATCCAGAGCACGGGAGACGGTGAAAACGTAGGGCCAGCCGAGAGGGGCTATCTGCAGAAAATGATACATACGTATACATAACTTTTTAGTTTTGCTAATTAAAATTTTTTTAGCAAAAAAATTTTTTTAACGCTTGAAAACTTACATTTTCAGTACCCCGCCTGCTTTGGGTTTTCACCAACTGAGGAATCGACATTAGGGATGGAAACGGTGCAAAAGGATTTCTAAAACTTTTTTTTGGTCAAAAAATTCTTCCATTTTTTTCCAAACCTATCAGTAACGGCATAAAAAAATCTCGGCGCCCCCGAATCAACAATTGGTTCCGAGCACACAAAACACGGCACGTCATACGGTACATTGAGTTCGTGAACAAAAGACACCAGATTACGATAGCCCGTAGCCACAGGCACTCCCGAATTAACGCCGGGAAATTCACAAACTTCGTCCGAAGCGTAGAAGAATGATCTCGTAGTGTCGAGAGCTCTCATGTGAGCAAACACGCTTTCAACGGCGATCCGCTTGCTTCTGAACGTGTCTTTGTTGTCGCCAGCGTAGAGCGGCCATCCGAGATGATCGTTGATAAGATTAGTGTACGTGGAATGTCTTCAACGGTCCCGCAAATGTCATTTTTGTGTTTAAAAAAAAGTAACTCACTTGGAAAAATTGAATTCCAAAAGGTCAGCAAAAAAGAGAGGAAATTTGTTGACGAGCAGAACGTCGAGTGGATGAGCCGTTGATACCATTTTTGGAGGAGTATCCAACTGACCGGTGACGTCTCGGATGAAAAAGCACGAAAGCAACAAAGCACGAAAAAATCGCATGGTTTGAAGTCGAATGACGTACAAAATGAAAAACATTACAACTTTTTGCTATGAAGTGTCGACTCGAATTTTGCAAATTTCAATAAAAAAACATTTTTAACAGCAAAAAAAACATTTTTTAGTGCTTTATGTATTAAATTGTCCAATTGGAATTGCTAAATTGTTGCTTTCTATGCCTCTGCTTATGCACGTGCATTTCAAAAATTAGTGGTCGTAGGGCCGAAGGCCCGATAAAAATTGAAAAAAATTGAAACCTATAATGACTTTTTTTGACTTATAGAAACTTGAAATGACGTGAAAATACTGACTTTTTTTGACTTCTAGAAAATTAAAATGACTTGAAAACACTTATTTGGCTTTAAAAATACATTGAAAAAAACTAAAAATAAATTTGAAAAAAAATCGGGCCCGAAGGGTCCAACAAGACTTTTTCTATTCCTTTTTGAAAAAAACCAAGTTTCAAAAAGGAATTTTGACTTTTTGAAACTGATAATGATTTTTTTATCAATTTCAAAAAAACCGTACAGTCAAAGGCACGGACCTGAAAAAAACCATACAGTCAAAGGCACGGACCTGCCGAGTTGCATGAACCGGCGAATTTTTTAATATGTATAAACATGAAAATTAAAGATTAACTTGATGTAAAAAAGATTACGGATTTTTTCGACGAAAAGAGCATCTACTCAACATTCGATTATAAGGAATTTTGTTTATTATAAACATAAGCAAAAAAATTAAAAAAAAATGTCCACTGCCTTTGTACAAACTATACATTACGAAATTCGAAATACATTTTTCAAACAAATTCTAAATATTAGAATTTGGATTCTAAAATAAGGTAATGCTCAGACAGGTGCCGATGTCTGGTAACACCGGGCAAAACTTTGGGGCACTGAATGAAGTCACTCTCGACGCGATCATTGATGAGATCTCGGAGATTCTTGGCGACGTCCTTGTTCGAGAAAAAAGTTGTATCCTCGGACGGCATGAGCAATTGGACTCTAAATGTCATGTCCATTTTGGCACCCTTGGATTTGGCGCGCAGGCCGGCAGCTTCGATTCGGCAGATGACACGGAAGCAGTCGTGGAGGCTGGCTGCGAGCTTTTCCGAAGGATTGAAGGTTTCAAACGAGCACAACGATGCTATGGCCCAGTTGGTTTCCGTGTCAAAGGTTTTGAGATTTGGAAACACTTGATTGATGTAGTCAAAGGCTTCTTCAAAATTTGTCATAAAGCTGATTTTGCAGGTTAGGTTCTGGACTGATGGGGATGGCAGGATTTCACTAAAATTTTCTCCTTGTATAAAAAAATTAAATTCCGTAATTTAATAAAAAATTAAAAAATTGCATTCTTAAAAAAAATATAAAAACTAACTTTTCTCTTGGACGACTAAATTTAAACCGAATATGCAGAATCACATTGACCGCTTGAATTTTTGTAAACAGTGCACTCGGCTTGAAGAAGTTAGTCTTGAAGTAGAGAGTATTCGTCTTGAGCGTCTGATCCTGGCCCAGTAGACAATCAGCCTCGTCCAGTTCCAGCCTGAGATAGTCAAGTTCGACACCAGTAAGAACGTCTAAGCACTTGGGCAACGTAACCCCCGGATGACTGAGGTGGCGAAGCACGCCGGCTTCTGCACATCTCTTGATGAGATCCGCGTAGCACGTTACCTGTTTGTCATTGACGAGGTCCGGTTCGTCACCAATGCCGCCGTCTAAGTCGCCTCGGTTGAAAAATATTAGTCTTTCTACTGCTGAAAAAAAGAATCTTAATTCAATGTTTTAAATTTTTAAATGATTGTAAAAATTAAAAATGTTTACGATTTCTTAAAATTGAAACTTAAAAATTTTATAAAAGATTAAGCGAAAAAAAAAACAAAAAAATAATTATTTAAAAAATTGCAGGTTTATAAGTTCACACTTTTTAATAAAAAAAATACTCACCATTAAAATGATCCAGCTGCCTAGTAAAGTGACACTCCTTGGATGTGACCCCATCAAGAGGAATCTGAATCGAATGAATCGCATCCTTCAGATACGTGCATACAAAGCTAAACACCGGCAAGTCATCCGTATACAACAGCCTGGAGTCTGTATCTACGCGATTTGAGCGAAATTCCACACGTTGACCCGTAAAAGAAAGATTTCCAAATCGTGAAAGCACCCGGATCGTTACCCGTCTTGCCCGGTCGTCGACTAACTGAAAAACAAACAATTTTTACGTTAAAAGAAAACAAAAACTAACGCAAAGTCTGAGATGCCGCATTTCAAGTTTAAAATACCGGTGGCATGCAAAAGGCTCGCAGTCCCCAAAAAGGCTGGCTTCAAAGATGGAAGCCAGAGCGTCGTCTGACGGAATGCTGGGGCTTATGCTGATGCTAGGGCCAGCGGGGAACGAATCTGGATGTCCGTGTTCAGCGGAGGAGGATCTGGCAGCTGATAGGGGTTCTGTGGTGGCGGATTCATCATAATCACCATAATCGGGATCGTTGGAGAGATTGGATTCAGTCATGGGCTAAAAATTACAATATGTACATAAAAAAATGTTTTTAAAGCCGCGAATAGTAAAACCTAAATTAAAAAAAAAAAGGTTTGCGTTCACGCAAGAAAATTTTGATCCGTACGACTTTTTGTGAGCTAAATAGTAGTAACAAAATTTCTATGCATTTTTTTCGATTCAAGTTCTAAAAAATATAATATTCATATTTCCTATCAAAATCTATTTTTTAGAATGTCCAAAGTAAACAAGTCAGCGCAAATTTGAAAACCGACAACATGTTTAATTTTCAAAAAGAAAGCGCATTTTTTAGGCACAAGTACAACAAATTAGATGTACTTTACATTTTTTGGTAAATTTGCGCTGTTGCCAAAATAAGGACGGAACGAAGAGCTAACGTTATTTTATTTGAGGAAGTTTTTACAAAAAGCTTTTTATGGCACTGCATGAAAAATCCGGCAGAAAACATTTTCAATGTTTTATTACATCAAAACGACCAAAAAAATCTAAAGTTCAAAAACCATAAAAAAAATTGTTAGTTTGTTTTGTATCATTTAAAAAATTGATGAAAAAAAATTCTTATCTGAAAGCAAAAACAAAGTGCATTTTATGTCAAAACGTCTACGAGAAAAAAAAGAAGACGACATCGTTAAATCGTAAAATTTTACGCCGTCCAACTAAAATAGGCTGTTCCAGTCTCGTCTGTCTAGACAGAAGAAGATTCATGGCACAAACTTAGCAACAAGAAAAAAGTCATCGAATGACAACGATACCCGCGGCACCGAGACTCGTCAGAAGCATGCATATCTAAAATTTTTCAGACGCAACGCAAAAGTTCGGTGTTGTCAACAACGCAGACAAAAGTCACGTAAAGCAGTCAAAACACGGAACCGAAACTTTTTTGTTACAAGAAAAAACAATGTGAACATTGTTAGAAAGAAAAAAAAGGTTATTTGGACAATTTGACGACGGCTAACCACGCAAAACAAAAAAATCCGGGAGTGAAAAAAATAACGTTAAAAAATAAAAAAGTCTGCGTATGCATGCACTTTTCTGCCTACTTGCTCTGCTTCTGGACGAGAGAAGCGAGTAAGAGAAGGAAGGCGTTGTAAAAGTGCAAAACCGCCGCCACACGCACAACATAAAATATACGTAACCCTTTCCTGCAGGCCGCCAGCTGCTTCAGCCGCACACGCATGGATACCGGACAGCGTAGTATCGTGCACGCCGGCAGGATAGGGGGGACATGACAACGAACAGCTAGCTCAGCTTGCTTTGGTCCTTGGTGGTGGCCGAGTTCGCACTCCCGGTCGTCATCGATGAACGACTTGCAGCAGCTTGCGTTCGTCAAACCAGACAAGTCATGCAAGTTTTGGTTTGAACTGGGATTTATGGCAACAGACAAATTTTCTTTTCCACAAAGACTCACTGAAAATCGATGCAGTGCGTGAATAAAAAAATAATTGCAATGAAAAAATGTTCTGCAAATAAATACGAATTGTACCGTGAAGTGGTTTTCGAGTGGGTTTACAACGTTCACTTTTTGGGAGGAAATTGTCACGTACACAAAAATTGAAAGGGGGGCACAGACATTTTTTTAGAGTGCGGTTCTGAACATTCTAAAACATTTTTTGTCCAAATTTTATGAAAAAGGGGTTCTAAAGATACATATAAATTTGCAAAAAAAATGTTTATCATGCTTATATACATCAATGCCGAACATTGAGAAACCAGAAAAAAATACGGTAAAAAAAAAAAAAAAAATATGACACTTGCCAAAATTTTCTATTTTTTGTTTTGGCACGTGCGTTACCCTGCCCCTATTCCAAAGTCAATGGGTTTTATTCAAAAAGTTGTAAAAAAAAAAAAAATAGGATTGTCGCCATAAAATCCAACCCTTAATAAATTGAAAAATATAAAAAACCATTAAAAAATAACTGTTTTGACCCCTTTCACAAAGCAAATTTGGGATCTATTAATTTCTCTATCAATTAATGCCTGCGTTTTTTTTACCAAATTCTACTAAATCAGTTACAATTTTTCAAATCTTATATTTAAAAAATGTATAAAACCAATTATTTACAATTCAGTCGTTCAATTTCTTTTCTCGAAATTGATGCAACAACTTTGGGCAATAAAAACTAAAATTTAGCACCTAAAAAATTTCTCCGTTATTTTTCATGTATCCATCATCGATGAGCAATGAATCTGTTTATATTACATCCCTCCATCACTTTTCTTTCCTTTTCATCGACCAATGACGGATACATAAATGGTCCGTGGTGAGTCACTTCCGCGAACGACAATTCCGCGGGCTTGCCATTTGCGCGGACTGGCCAATTCCGCGAAGGACAATTCCGCGGAGGACAATTCCGCGGAGGACAATTCAGCGGACTTGCCAATTACGCGAATCTTGAGACCAAGAGACTCAGGTGAGGCGCGTGCGCACTGAGATGTCTCAAAGCGAAATCTAGCATTTTCGTTGCAGGAGAATGCATTTTCATTCATTTTTTCCATTTTTGATAATAGTTTTCGTTGTAGGAGCATCAGAATTTGAATTTTTGACTTTTTTCACCGTTTGCATTCCTTTTCAGTCGTCTTTTCTTATTTTTCGTTCTTTTAAAATCGTTTTTTTCGCTTTGGGAGTCGACCGTTTAAAGTTTTAAATTTTTTTTGCCTTTCTCTTCATTTTCATTCGTTTTTGCTTCGGAGTTTTATGTCGGTCTTCTCAGATTGCCCCAAAAAGTTGTTTTCTCGTCGTACCATACCATGGACGCCCACCCGGAAGTCCATTGTACGGAAATGAAAATGAAACCACAGATTAAGCATTTTTTTGTTTCTAACTGATTACTGCTATCATTTGCCTAAAAACACAAAGCAGGTTTCTTCTCGTGTTTTCACCTTCCTATTTGACGTCCTCACGTCCTCTTCCCTTACTGCCCACACCTGTCTTACCTATCTATCTAATTAGCATACCGATGTGTATATAAGCATGATCCAAGACCCAATAAAGGACTCGCTCCCTGACTCGCTCCTTGACTCTCTCTCCTGTCCTCCTCCCGCCTGTAGCCCGTCTCTGATGGCCATTGATCATTAAACACCGAAAAAAGCAACAAAAAAGCGAAAAAAACGATTTTAAAAGAACGAAAAATAAGAAAAGACGACTGAAAAGGGATGCAAACGGTGAAAAAAAGTCAAAAATTCAAATTCTGATGCTCCTACAACGAAAACTATTATCAAAAATGGAAAACATGAATGAAAATGCATTCTCCTGCAACGAAAATGCTAGATTTCGCTTTGAGATATCTCAGTGCGCACGCGCCTCACCTGACTCGTCTTGGTCTCAAGATTCGCGTAATTGGCAAGTCCGCTGAATTGTCCTCCGCGGAATTGTCCTCCGCGGAATTGTCCTTCGCGGAATTGACTTCCGCGCAAATGGCAAGCCCGCGGAATTGTCTTTCGCGGAAATGGCAAGTCCGCGCAAATGTCAAGTTCGCGGAACTGTCGTAGAGCCAAATGGTCGCATAACAACAACTAGCAGTCAGGATGCATTCCTGGCCGTTTTAAAAAAAAAATAAATGGGAATTCAACAACCGAGTCCTTCGTCGGTTCGTGTGCAGTTAGTTTCTCTGTTCACCCTTTTATACACCCCATGTTGGCGCATAGGCGTGCGTTTTGGCATCTCAACGCGATCATCGACACCCACCACCACCCGCTACTGACTGAGCGCACGTGTTTTGAGCAGAGTTGTTCGATGCTCACCAAATTGCTCCTGCTCACTGCTCGCTCACTGCTCAGCTCACGAGCGCGAGCGGAGCGAGCGCGAAAAATTGGAGTGCTCAATGAGCGTGAGCAGAGCGAGCACGAAAAATTGAATTGCTCAAAGAGCGCGAGCAGAGCGAGCAAGAGAAATTTTTAAAATCAGCACTGCTCACTATAAATTTAGTGCTACAAATACTAAAATACTGGTAGTTTCGATCAAAAACACGATGTTGGGGGTATCTCCAAAGAGTATACGGTCTTTCTTTTAGTGAGGAACTGAATTTTGGCTCAAAATTCACTTTTTTATGTGTGAGCCATGTTTGCTCATTGCTCGCTCCTGCTCAACTCACGAGCGTGAGCAGAGCAAGAGCAGAGAATCTGAGAATAAAAGAGCGCGAGCGGAGCGAGCGCGAAAATTTTAGGAACTCAAAGAGCATGAGCAGAGCGAGCACGGAAAATTGAATTGCTCAAAGAGCGCGAGCAGAGCGAGCACTGAAAACTGTCGAATTGAACAACTCTGGTTTTGAGTAGAGATTTATCTGCCAACAATTCATAAATCCTCTTTTTTTGCACTCTTTTTTTGTTTCTGTAACCGTGGTGGTCTTATTTTTGTTTCTTTTCGTGCCGAGTAAACAAAACTTTCTGAACATGAAAAAAAATTTCAGCCACTCTCAGCGACTACCAAAAAAACTCAAGAACCAAAATTGGCTGTTCTTATCTCACGGATATCTAATCTGCTCTCTTTTTCTTGTTCATCGTCAATAGTCGTCAGTCGAGACTTGCCACGCTCAATCCAGCGCAACAAAAATTATTTGTGTACATTACAAATTGTTCACTTCGTTTTACGATCCTCATTCAAACAACTTTGGTTCGGTGTTGTCAACTTTATCGTAAATCAAAAGACTAATTTTATTTGATTTTCTAACGGCTTGTTTGTTTAGCTACTATCACATACGTGTCATTGCCGCCTCATTTTTTGTCATGCTTCCATCGCACAACGAATATAGAAAACTTGGTAACAGGTAAGCAAGTGAAACGACTTTTTTCTCCACACTTGTTGTTGTTTTTGTCCTTGATTACTTTTAATCCTAGCGTCTGTTACTGATAACGGGACGCGATGCGGGTCATTCATCTGTATGTATACTTTTTCGGAAGATGATTATAAGTTTTTATGAACCATTTTTTGCCAATTATGATAACAATTTTTTTCAATCTTAAGAACGATGGTTCTTAAGCGTATTACATGTTTGGAATAGTTTTCTTTGGTGTTATTTAGAGTCTTAAACGGTACCAAAACAAGGCTGCCAAAACTTTCGGATCAACATTTTTGGCCGGTAGTGACTTGATCATCAGCCAAAATTTGGCCAAGTTTTGCCTGTCGATGTTGGCAATTTTGTTGTATCACTTTTTTTGAGCGGCGTGTCACAAAAACTAGGCATTATCCGGGTCAATAAAGCTGTGACCTGACTCCATTTTTGATAGAGAATCCATAATAAATGATGAGGTTTTCTTCAAAAATTGCATCAATGTTTGTTTTTTGATGAAATGGATTTATTTTTAAAATTAATTTTTTTTACCGTAAGAACCTTTTATTTTTTTATAAAATTTGTTCTATGTGTATATTGAACAAAGCGACACATGAATTTCCTACATGATGATTAACAAGGAACAAAACACCTCCTCTATTTTTTCCGATTCGTCACTCCCTAAAGCGCAGTAGTATAATACATCAGGATTACGCTTCCATGCATTGAGCCTGATCTCACTGCCCCCTCCCCGGGTGAACTACCTTATTTTATTTATACAGTGAATTTCTGCAAAATCGATATCCTGTTTACTCCAGTCCCTACTAGGTTCTGTTCTATAACAAAAAAATCCATCGAACATCCAGCATGACAAAGGTGCACTCCTCTCCTTATTCCAGGCCATCGGGGGGAGCTCCTCGACGCTTTCTCATTGGAATCGGAGCGTGCTTGCTCTTGTTTGGAGGCTATCTCTACTACTCACTCTACATCGACGACGCCACTGCGCACGATGAAATTGCGATCAAGGGTCGCGAGCTTTCCAAGTGCAGTGATGAATTATTAGGTAAGTTTTGGTTTATGAAATACAAAAAAAAATAAAAACCAAACCGCGTGGCTTGGAAAAATTCGTTTTCGTAATGCTACAAAAATGAACACAAAATTTTATGTACTTGTTTAATTAATAAATAAAAACGTGTTTTAGACATCAAAATCAACGTTGACAAAGTGAAGGCGCTCGAAGCTAACTGCCAGCGAGCCAGAAACACTGCCCAGGGAAGAGCTGATCGTGAGTTGTCGGAAAAACCTTTTACAATAAATAAAAAATCTAATTTTAGAATGCACGTTGAATTTAAACGATCAAAATGACAAAATTGTTAAACTAGAGGAAAAAATTGCCAATCAAACAGCAGAGATCAACAATCAGACGACCGTTATCGCTTCCATCAGTGAGACTCTTGAATTGTGGGTTTTAAATTATTTTTGAACATATTAGGTTTTTTCATTTCTTTTTTGAAAAATACAAAAAAAAATTTTTGAGTTTTCCTAAACAATGGATTGTGCATTTTTTAATCATTATAAAAAAATCACATTCTGTTTAGGTTAAAAACCGAGCTTGCTCAGAAAGACAACATCATCCACGGTCTGAAAACTGCTTCCGAAGTCTCGAAAGTTGAAGCACAAGCTGCTTCCGAAGTCTTAAAAGTTGAAGCACAAGCTGCTTCCGGCAACAACGCCGCTCCCGTCAACCTGGTAACCCCTGTACCGACAACCACCAATTCCAGTATTCTGGCGGAATCTCGCTCTTCTACCCGCACCGCCAACAACGGTGACTCAGCCGCTGCCGCACCAGAAGAAGAAGAAGAGGATGACGAAAACGCAGATGACGACGTTATCCCGGAACCGAAGAACGCCGATGCAGAAAAACAAAATCAAGTCGAAAACAATGCTGATGCCGTGGCGCCCGCCGGTGACAACTTCCAGGGCCAAGATACACTCGAAGATGCCGCCGACCTTCCCAAAAATTAGTAAAACACATCATTGTGTGTATTTTTTTTACTTTACTAAGCACTGTATTCATAACAGCATTCCGATTTATTGCTGGGTTTTATACAATTTTTTTACGGTAAAAGTACATTTTTTTGTAATGCATTGGATAATTTTTCAAATTATGGGTGATTTATTCGTGGTTTTTTTTAACAAAAAATGTGTATTTAATTGTATTTAAAATTGTATTTAAAATAAATGGGTTTTTTAAGTTATTATCTATGCGAGCCGATTTAGGAAATTCGACAAGTCATTTTTACAACTTTTTATTTTTTGAGCCAGAATTGTTCCCCACCCTTAAAAAAATTTATTCCCGTCAAACACAGATTAAAAAAGAATCGTATACTGTAGTTTTGGCTTCTGGAAGTTTTTGACAAAAATCGAAAAATCGTTCAGCTTTTTTAAAGGGATTTGGGGAGACGGGGAACACGTTGTCGTACTCTCAGATTTTTTTTATCATTACAGTATGATTTAAATGTGGGCATTTTTTTTGTTTTTTGGCCGCCACAGCTGGGTTTAAAAGTGTAGGATTTTTGGCATATCCTATCTTTTTCTACGCGATTTGATGCATCGAATAGGTTAACAACAAAATTTTCCATTTGTGGCTTATACATATGTTTTTAGTCGGCTTTTATAAAACAAAAAAGGAGGCTTATTTTAAACAAATTTTTCGTATTTTGCTCTGTTTTTTACCTGTATGTGTATTTTTTGAACGATTTTACGCGTTTGACGCAAAATTTTGTTCAATGTCGGGCGGCAGATTTCGTCGGGGACGGGGAATTTACCCCCGTCGGGGACGAGATCTGACGGGGACGGGGGTCGGAGAGCCACTCCCGCGGGGACGAGGGGGGGGGGGGGCTGAACCCTATTCAGCACTGATCGAAAATGTGTTGTCAGAAATTCAATTTTCATCGACTTTCACGGTTCCACAAGTAGCACATTTGTTCAATCAACTCGGCATGCGTTCAAAAGCCCAAAATGTTTATGGAAGTTACCAGAATTAACACTGCAGTAACAAAAACGTAGTATGGCGACGATACTACGTTTTTGTTACTCACAAAAAAATGACTCGAATGGACATGTTCCATTAAAAAATTTGTATCGATATTCATTCCCCGCAATGGACAAAATCCGTCATGCACCTCAAGACCATTTTTTTCATGAAGTATTTTCATTTTTTAGGATGCCAATGTTATTGCCGCCGCCGAAATCGACATCTTCGGAATCGTCCTCAAGCTTCTCCCTTGTCGAATCAATCAGATCAAGCGATCGTTAGCTCGACAACGTGATTTTTTGTCTGTTTGAATGTAATTTATTGTTTATATGTGCACTCAAAAAAAAAAATCACGTTTTCGCAAAAAAAATATCACGAAATCGCATTGACGTTCGTGCGTGATGAAACGCAGGACTATTCTTGCGATTTAGCGAAGGAAAACGTGAGAATAATCTTGCGTTTTTGGTTGCAAGAAAGAGCTTGAATTTTGCCTGGCAAAGCGTTCCCAATATTTTCCGTGCGGGAGTACCCGTTTTTTGCCTAAACCGACCCCCTTCCCCATACCCCCCACCCCTTAGCACGGCATATAAAAAACATTCATTACAAACAATATGACTATAAAAATAATAATAAAAAACAAAAATCACTGCTAAGAATAGATAGAGTTGCCGTGTTGCTGTTTCTTCTGCTGTGCAGTCGCCGTTTCTGTGAAGGTCGTTGCTGTGATCGACGATCTCGTAGCATTTCGACTGCCCTGTACGGTCGCCGATATATGCCGACTCATCGCAGCCGATTGGGCCTAAAAACTCCAAGCAATTACAACAATCCACAAGTTTTCCCAAAAAACTTACTTCGAGTACAAAACAGGGCTCGATCGCAGGTTGTTTGAAGTCATCTGAAAGTATTGATGCGTAAATGGATAAAAAATGAAGCCCGAAAGTTAGTTATGCCCCAAAATTTCATACCAACTGCCTTTCAACCTATTTTTTTACCTTTTCTGCGATCGCGGAGCCAATCTTGGCGTCCCATCTGTCGCAGCGCAATCCTACCTAATAAATCGCAAAAAACTCATCGAGCAATGGCAAAAAAGGTAAAAAAAACAGGGTAAAACTTGGTTGGTGTTCAAAAAAGTCGTGATTACGCCCCCAAACTTTTGAAAAGCTCAAAAACATACGTTGGCAGCGGCATCACAGTTGAATGGAGTCGCCGATCGTATGAGTTTGCTCGGATGGTGTCGCCGGAGTTATCTGAAACAAAAGTAAAACAATTCACGCTAATAAACAACAATGACAACAAATCGACAAAAAATAACACGAACAAAAAAAAAAGCAAAGTCTGGAACAATGACAAGCTCGCTGCAAAAGCGATCGCAATATTCGCGTTGAGACTCCTCGAAATTAAAAAAGTCGTACAACTCTTTGTCTTCCCTTTCTGCCCGAGCACGCTTGCAAGCGCGCTTGTCGAGATAATTGCAAAAAAATAATTGGGCCAAATTTAGATTTGTTTTACTTTTTTTTGGGTTCGATTAGTAAATTTGATAATATTTCAAGCATTTTGGTGCATTTTTTGAATAAATCGGACAATTTTTGATTGAAATCGAGTAGGGTTCGGAAGAAAAAATCCACAGGTCTTCAACATGTAGACAAAAATCTGAAAATTTCAGTACAGACTAAAAACTAAATTTCCTTTCGAATGACATACTCAGTTTTTTGATAACGAATTGATAAATGTCAAAAAAAACGGTTTTTTTCGGAAATTTGAAAATTTCGGAACTTTTTCGAACTTTTAGGAACAAAATAGTAAAATTTTTGAATTCTACGGGGTTTTTTACGTCCGGTGTCAAGATTCTTGCCATAACGTTTCAAAGCTGAGCCAATGGTGATTTTTTCCCCCGACCCCCCTTTTTTGATCTCGATTGTCGGAAAATTGGTACCAAAAATGAGTGTATGTTGCGCGAATTAATCTGGTGAAGCCAAAAAAATAGATAGAAATTCAAGAGTTACACCGTTTTGTAGACCGAAAAATTTCTAACAAAATGTTTTATCTCGTTTTGCTAAGCAGTGTTTTACCTCATAGCCTCAGGCGCTTAAACAAGTAGGGTTCGGGAGAATCGCTACCGTATGCCCATGCGATATGGTAATTATCTGAAATGTTGGTTCTAGATAAAAAAGATACCGCTCTATCGATTGGTAATATTCGCATTTTGATCACGGTTCTAAAAAGTACCGAATTTTTCAAATTTCTGAAAAAAACCGTTTTTTTGGACATTTATCAATTCGTTATCAAAAAACTGAGTACGTCATTCGAAAGGAAATTTAGTTTTTAGTATGTACTGAAATTTTCAGATTTCTGTCTACATTTTGAAGATCTGTGGATTTTTTTTTCCGAACCCTACTCGATTTCAATCAAAAATTGTTCGATTTATTTAAAAAACCCACCAAAATGCTTGAAATATTATCAAATTTACTAATCGAAATCAAAAAATTAAAAAAATGTTAAAATTTGGCCCAAAATCTTTTTTTTTGCAATTAATTCGACCAGCTCGAGCAGCAGCAGCAGCAGGAGGAAGCGTGAATTCACTTTCAAATTATTTTCGCTATAAGAGCACCCAAAATGGTGACTTGTCTGAAAAACCTGAAAAACGCCCAAAAACGCAAGATTTTTACTTGCGATTATGAGCAAGAATGTGATTCTTGCGTTTTCGTGAGATTTGTGCTTGCGAAAACGTGACAAAATTTTTCTTGCGCATCAAATTTTTTTGAGTGTGTGATATTGTTGGTAAATAGAAGTGGCATACTGTAGCATAACGCGGGGGTGGAATGCAGGGTGGCGAAACTCCTATGGGAATTAGAAATAGGGGAATTATCTCATGGGATTCCCATGGGAGTCCCATGGGAATCCCCGGGGAAATTTTTTCGTACTTTTAAAAAAGTACATGTTCATACAAAAACGATATCCAAAAACACACTTATTTTATTAATGTAATAAAATTAACAATAAAAATAAAATAATTTCCCTTATCGGAAAGAAAAAAACACGCGCCTGCGTAAAATAACGGCGTTATTTTAGGCGAGATCGCGCATTTTCAAAATTTCGTGGGGAATTATCCCGTGATAGATGGGAATCCCGAGATAATTCCCGGGATATTTCCCATGGGACTCCCATGGGAATCCCCTCTTCGCCACCCTGCTTGGGATTGACATTTTAATTACCGGTGAATTGTATTTTTTTGTGAGTACCATCGCAAAACAAAGCGCGCGAATTTTTGTTGTAAGAGCATCAAGGTGAACGCGTTCCTCGCGGGCTCCCCGGGGAATTTCCCGCTGGGAGCCCCCCGTATTCCCCCCCGCAACGATCTCCTCCCTGTGAAATTCCTCGTGAAAAATCTCTCTCCGTATAAGTTCTCATTCAAAATTTTAACGCCGTTTTTAAAAAAAAATTTCAAAAATTGAAAGGAAAACACGACTAAATAGTGAAAAAAAGTAATGAAACAAATCCTTTGATGTAAATGATTAAGTTTCACTGCTAAAAACCCTTGTAAATTGCCTATTTTAGTCAATTTTGATGTTTTTAAAAATATGCTCCCTGTGAAATTCCCCGTTCTACTCCCCGTGAAGGTCTCCTCCCCGTAACCCCCCTCCCCCCTCCTCTCCTCTTTATTCATAATTTCACTTTCTGCTTGCATTTTATTAAGCTTCACCACCAACCGTTTCAAATAAGTTTGGGGTCAAAAATTAGGACAGACTAAGAATCATAAGGGCAATATAGACCGAAATTCGTGAAGAAACCAGAACGACAGGTAATTTCGAAACTACCGCTTGGATTGCCAACGACACCGGATGTGAAAAGGACGAGAAGAAGAGTGAGGACGAGGAAGAACTTCATCGTAGACAAGATGATTCCAACTGACTTGTTGACTGTTTTTCCTACCACTGATCTGATATTAATATCCGTAAAAACTCAAAAAGTCCTGCATATTAATTTTTAATGCATTTCAAGTAGGGCATTTCAAGTAGTTTCTTAGAAAATTGAATTTTGCAGAAATCAGGGGGTTGTTTATATCATGGTTTTCAAAATTCTTTTGTTTGGTGAAATTATGCGTTGGTGTAAGTCCCATTCGGAATTCGGAGGATTGGAAAAAGTTTTAGAATGCTGAACAGTTTTTTTTTAATGCATTACAAGTAGTGCAATTTTACACAGGACAAACCCAAAAAACTGAACGCACAAAAATATTTTGATTTAGTTATCGAAAGTGTAATCGAATTTGTCGAACTTGTGGATTCTTGCAGACGATGACAATCAGAATCACGCCAATGTCATACTATCGCGAATTCTTCGCAAAAAAAGCATCGCAGATCAATATGATCGCAGTTTGAAGTCTAACCATGGTCTGCAGAAATTCGTGATATTAGATTTAAAAAAATGAAATTTGAAGATTCGGTTTTCAACTTGTTTTTCATAAACACACGTCCAAGCAGTAGCTATCGTCACACCTTTTCACCACATTACATCATTTTTCTGGTCCTTAGCAGAACCACTCCTTCAAAAACATATCTTACTCCGGCAATAGTTGTTTTTGATTCCGTCAAAAATTGAAAACTCTACAAGCTTAATTTCTTCGCGAATGCACGCATACACGGACATTTTATTTTCACACATCCGTCACACAAAGTTCACATATCTCGCTGACGGAAACACATATGAATTATCTGTGATGGATGTATGAACTATCTGTGTATTTGATGTGAAGTATATGTGATTCATGCTTACTTTGAAAAAATTTGCACTCTCCTTAGCCGGTAGGTATATGTGAATCACATCTACCCGACGGGCCGTGGTAATGTGAATCACATGTGAAAATATAAAATTCGTGTACTTGGCACAGATGAGCATCAGCTACCATTCTGCAGTATATAACTGTGGATGCCGAGCTCAGTGTGCCAAAAACAACCTGATGATGCAAATTTCTTTTTTTGAGGGCAAAAACGCTCCGTGCCATTTAAAGTGGTGGAAAAACAAAGTTCTGCATCGGCTACCGTTTTTTACAGTTTTTGGCTGTGGATGCACTGCAAAACTTTGTCTTCCATCCACTACGAATTTACGGCGATGAGTAGAATGAACAGGGCGCTGGATTTGTGAATTGCTTGATTCCTGTAAAAGATTTCTGAAGTCAACAACACGTAATTTTTTATTGCCAAAACTCACGAAATATTTCTGGTACTTTTTCTGGATTTCCCCGCGGTAGCTGTTGTGACCAATATGGATATAGAGAAAGTCTGTAATTAGGAAAACACGTTATTTTTTGTAATTTAAAATAGGAATGTAAAAAAAAATATTTCAGGCCCAGTTTTAAAAAAAAAACTTACAGAATGCTAAAAAAAAATAAATATTTATAAAACGTTTATAATAATTTCAATTGCCCATATTTTTGTATAACATAAATATACTTACGTAAAAAATGCCTGAAAAAAGCAGAATCACAATAAAGTTTGTTTCCAATTTTTTTTGTAAAAAACTCACGGTTTTTCTAAAACAAAAATTGAGAATTAAAGTTTTTTTGTTTCCCCAAAATTAGTATGTACGTAAAATCAGTAAACTTTACAAACCTCGCAAAAATTACCTGTTTGATGAAACTTCGCTGCGTGCCATGGAAAAGGAGGGATGAAAAACAGAAACACTTGATATCTGTCGGGAATTTTTCCCGACGGGTGTTTCAGCCAAAAATAGATATAAAAGAGTATAAAAAATATATAAGGGCTTTTGCAACCCGTTTCTCCTTCTCAAATTAACATTTATTTACAAATAATAGCAATAAACAACAAAAAAATTTATAACCTACAGAACCCAAACTTTTTTGTTTTTTTTTTAATATTAATTTTACAGAAAAAAATTTTTCGTTTGTTTTTTTCTTGTACGTTTTTCTTGTTTTTGTATTGTTTTTCTCTTTCAAATCAACATTTTTATGACAAAATTTAAAAAAAAAATTCACACATTTTTTGAAGCCACTTTTAACTCTGAAGTCACTTCAGACGCCCGTAACTAGGCCAATGCATCAGCATTCCAACGAAATCGGCATCCCTCCAAATTGGAGCCCCCAATGGCATCAAAATACGTTTATATACGAACATTTTTGCAAATTTTGTTTTCAAATAGCAATCCCATAAAAATTTTACTCGAAAAGAAACAATCGCAACACTTTAACAAAAGAAACAACATCCCCTGGCAGAAAACAACAAGAGATATGACAATACTGAAGTTCCGAATCTTCCAACTGAATCTTGATTTCCAAGCACGTTTTGCCAAGCATACTGTGAATAACATATGCCATATATGTGAAGTATATGTGAATATCACAATCTATCAGCGTTTTTGTATAAGTTACCGAATAATGTCACTAATCACATATGATTCATATATGATTCCCATATGATACTTCAAAATTAATCGAAATTTGGTAATTCATATGTGAATCACATGTGATTCACACTCATCTGTGAAGGATATGTGAACTTTGTCTGACGGATGTGTGAAAATAAAAAGTCCGTGTACCTTGTACCGTTGTCGAATTCCTCGCGAAGTCGACATGCGTGTTGTCAGCTTAGTTAGCGGACACGAAAGTTGTGCGGGCTTTTTTGCGTTTTTTTTGAAAGTGATGTCTGTTTGCCGGCATTTTTAGTGTATTTATAGTTATTTCTTAGTTTTGGCCCTTTCCAATGTTATTAAGCTCAGTCTGACGAGTCTAGCCGGTTTTCAGCTGAGTTGATATCTTTACTGCAAAGCTCAGTACATCGCTTCAAAAACATCAAATTTTTTTATGCATTTTCAATCATTCTGGATCCAAAAGTGAACGATTTTGAGTTTTCTCAACACTCCGACCTCAGACCTATTCTGCACTCGGTGGGAAAACAAAAACTGGCATGAAAACTTGCACCGGTTTTATACAGTAGCCGATTATAATCTAACGGTTTTGACCCACTTCGTCGATTTTGCTGAAACAAAGCGATTTTGTGCCAAATGCACTCCGGTAGACTAATTTGGACTCGCTGATGTCAAAAAACGCAAAAACAAGTTACCATTTCAACGTTCAACCTTTGTAGGCCGTGTGGATCTTGGCGTCTATAAAACACTAGGTAACAGTATGCGCGCATAGTGTTCCCCGTTCTACCGTTTGTGTCCTTCGTATTTAGGCATCTATAATGTGTGAAATATTGCTTGTTTTTGTGTTTTTTGACATCAGCGAGTCCAAATTAGTTTGAGCCCATGGTGGTGCCATTTGTATCGATCACTTTTGTGATATAACGGTTTACAATTTGACCCTTTTGACGTGTGTCGTCGGGACCACCTGAGTACAGCGATATTGCCCCAAATGTGTTTTATCGTACTCATTTGGCCCCGCAGGGCTCAAAAAACAAAAAAAAGTAGCCATATATCACTAATCAATGATGCCCAAAGGCAAGAATACCCTATGATAGAACAAGGAACACTCTGCGCGACGCATGCATAGTGTTACCCTAGGTTTTTATGAAGCAAGAGGAGTACGTCGACGAGAACTTCAATATCACTATTGCCACATACTTTTTTTTATGATGGCAAAAAAATGGTATCAGCCAAACACTAGTTCGAACATCAACTTTTGTGGGTTTGGGATGAAACGATGCTGTTTTTGCTTTAGCGTGACGTGATTCATAATTCGCGCGTCAATAATTACTTTAGATTGACAGTTCGAAGCGGTTGATAAGACAAACATAACGTCGGTTACGGCAGTTTCATAAAAACACACCTGCAATTTGCTCTTTTTTTGCATTTTATCACAAAATAAAATTTTTATCAAACGTGCGAAATATGATTCTTTGTTTTAATATTTTTTATTATCAGGCATAAACTTTCTCTCGTCTTTGACAAACCGACAACATCATTTGTTCAAGCGACTCATTGCTGCTATACTGACGTTCCACAAACACCATCAACGTGCGATGTCGATTTAAAAAAAATATGTCAGAACCGGAATCTGATAAATACAACAACATTGACTCAATTTTGATGCTATTTTTTTTTGTTTTGACATTAAATAAAATTGGCATGAGAACTCAAACGTTTGAAAATTCAACCTCATTGGAAAATAAACGAACGGAAACAAAAAAAATTTCAAATTCTGTTCGCGAACGAAGAACTCGAGCAGACAGGAACATTTGCTTATTTCTGCCTTGAAACCGATAAAAAAAGTGTCACTGTGAATTGTTCCTGATTTGTCGCTTTTCACTGAAACAATAGAACCGCCAGGATGCACACTCATAAGGCCATCCATGTTGTTGAGCCGCGGAAGAAAGAACAACGCCACCCGCTGCGACCGTGTCCTCCGCCTCTTGTTTATTCAGTTCCCCCCGTGTTGTACAGAAATGCGTTAATTACCTGGGAAGATGTCTTGAGGCGTAAGTAAGACAACGAGACAGGCCATGAGAAAGTAACATCCCTACAGCGTCATCCCTGGCAAGGACGTCTCCGGGCATGCGCGACCGGCAATCGGAGATCTGGGATCGAGGAGCGGGGATTAGAAGGTCAACATGGTCACTGGTCAGGTGGCCGAGTAAACTTCTTCCGTCCGTCTTTTTCAGTCGACTGGACCTAATCAAATCCGGTCAGTCACCGTAATGCGTCCAGTCACAGTCACATCGCTCAGGTGAATAAAAAGGTGTCCGATTGCGCGCTTAATTACCGGATTACTTACTGGATTATGATTTTTGCTTTCTTGATGGGGTTTCAAATGTCTTTTTTGGTGGAGTTTTAAAAAATGTGTATCTTTTTTAAATTTTTTAATTCCAAACTGAAAACAACTTTCATTTTGAGCAAAAAAATGTTTTTGGCGTTGTTCCCAGAATGTTGCAAATCAGATTCAGAAAGTTCATAGTTTTTTTTATACAGTATCCACCCTTAATGATTCCATATCCCAATGGGATTTGCTGTTTTAAAAAATCTCTTTACGACATCCTTTAATTTTCTGTATTCCAATTTCGCAACTCACATGTGTCGAGATTTTCTGCTCAAAATTGCATAATCAAATCTCCCCCCATCTTACGCTAAAACCGTGTCTCCATACCGTGTCCAATTCTATTTTCTACCATATTTTTCCAAGGATGAAGATGTTGTAGTCGGCTAAGGAAAGCTTACTTTTGGGATATGAGAAATGAGTGTGACAGAATGAATTTTTTTATCTGTTTGAAATCTTCTTACTCTATTTAAGATTGACTGAATGACTGTTGTTGACAGAGTAGATTTTGTTTACAAATTTACAAATTCTAGAAAAACAACACAAAAACAAGTTTTATTATTAATAAAAAAATATTTAAAAAAAATATATTATTGAAATTGTTATAAAATTTGGGTCGATTTTTCAACAGAAAAAGTTCAAAACGGTAAAAACTGAAACTTAGTTTACCCGTAGTTTTCAATTCAAAGACCCCCCCCCCTTCAGACACACATCCACCGGAAGCAGTTGTTTGTAAACGGATCTGTTGAGGTGTGACTAAATAGGCCAGTCCAGGCCAGGCCAGGTGGCAGTGGCGGTTGTTGCGGACGGGGGGCAACAGGGTGTGACGCTTCTCGTGCGTGAACAACATCGGGGATCTGGGACTGACTCCTTTTTTTTGACTACGCCCGTTCCCTTCTTCCGTTTTTCTTTCGGTGGCGAAAAGGAAGGTGTTTGGCCTAGGAAAACCTCACCTACGACCACCCCACTGGCGTCTATTTTTTGTGTTTGATGGGCCAGGTGCATTCGGTGTACCGTTTGTTTTTAGTATTCATTGATGATTGCGGAAGGCAAAGGTTTTTTGTAGCAAAAAATGTTATGCCGATGTTTGTTTTTTATACATCTGAAATACTTCTTTTTGTTTTTTTGTTTACCAAAAAGTTAAAAAAATATTTCACTGCCAGGAAACTGACTTTCTGAAAATTTGAACATAAATGTTTTTAAATAATGTTAAATAATTAAAAAACTCTAAAATGTTTTGTCATCGTTACTTTTTTATTTAGTTTCAAAAATTAAATGTTTTAATTTCAAATTTTGGCCTGAAAATTTTATTTATAATTTTGCGAAGATAAAATTTCGTCCAAATAAGAAATTTTGAGTTCAATTATAACAAAAAAATTGGAACGCTTTTATAGTTTTTTTTCTCTGCACAGAAAATACTGTTTTAATGTTTGTTTTCTAAAACGATTGTCGTTTTTGTATTTTTCGCTAACTTTTGTGTTTTTTCAAGCTCTCAAAATCTTCAAAAAAGAATTGCACTTTTTCCAACTTTTTCGACATTTGAGCCTCTATTACCCCTAAATCCAACCTAAATATACCCCCATACATATCCTCACCCCTCTGCGTGTGAACAAATGTTGTCCGATCCGATTCACACATAGTACCTTCTATTGTCCTCATTTGGCCGGAGAGAAAGAGACCCGAACTGGCTTACAACAACAAAAACAGTATCTATCTGGCCGTGGATATTGTTGACTTTGCCTCCCTCCTTGGCCTTCTCCGGGGTATCTCCGCTCTTTATTTCGCGCATATCGTTCACGTCCGTTGTTCCTCTATTTTCTCCCCTCTGTCATCCAATGAGCAAACAAACACAGGTAATGAAAAAGTAGTCCGACGACTACTCACGCGCGCACGCGCATCGTTGCACGTTCTTTCTTTTCTTCTTCACGCCCGGTGACTTTGTTCTAAAAAAATAGATTGGGTACTGTAGGCAGGAAGACAACGTAAATCAATTAGACGCTCCTCCGATTAGGTGATTTAATTTACCACACATACACACGCGCCGAGTCAGGTCTCTGATGTGAGAGAAGAAAGAAAGAGGTTACCATCCGGATCCGTGCAGACAACCAATGCGAATCTGTCTGGTTCGACGATTTTGCTTTGTTCTACTGCGAAAATTTCATTACTATTTTAGGGTATCGAAGTACCGTAACTATCTTGGTGATCGGTTGAATGCCTGGTTTTTTTGTGGTTTGGATATAAATTTGGAGGAAGGAAAACGTTTTTTATAAAATTCTTATAAATATAAAACGGGATTTTTATTTTTTTTACGCTGATCATCCAAGTTGCCTTTTTTTACCCGGCAATACTAAATTTTCCACAAAAGATTAAATTTATTTATTCACTGGTTTTCGCGAACACAATAAATAAAAAACAAATAAAAATTTCTTCTTTTACGGTTACGATTAATAAGCACTTTTTAAATTCTACTAGAAGTGTAAAAAAATCGTCACTAAAATTCAAAAATCATAACATGAAAAAATGTCCAATTCAGTTTTTCAAGGAAAACTTTCCTTCAATTAAAAAACCTCTGTTTAAAAAAAACGTTTAAAAAATCACAAAAAAAAAACATTTCTAAAAATACCGATTAATTTTAAATTGAGTCATCATTCTATCCTTCTCCCGCAATTTTTTGATACCACTAAAGCACCCCCACTTTTTCCCACGTCTACAGTATCCTCAATCATTCAACAAAAATTCATCCTTTATTCTAAACCCTAATAAAAAAACGGGAAAGAACAGTGTTTAAAATAATATGCAAGCGTGCCGCCGCTTTGTTTTTTCTTCCGTCGATCGAATCTATCCACCGCCATCTCCCCCGTCGGCGACTGTCTTTTTTTTCTTTTTTCATCTTTGTGACAGAAAACAAAATCAGTCGATTCAAAAAGAAAGAAAAAAGAGAAGTCAGCGTTTTGAGCGGCAACAATTGACTCCACCCGGCCCAGTATCGTCTCGGTGGTCGTCGGACCAACCGTTCGACCGCGCAACGCCACCGCCGCCGCCGCCGACGACGACGACGACTTCACCCGACCATCGTCGTCAAAACACGATGCAAGAAACGAACAAAAAAAATAACGCAAGTCGCAGGGGGGCAAAAAAGTCTTGTTGCCTTTCATGTTTTTATGATTTTTATTTTCTCAAAAATCAACAAAACAAGTCTACTAGCACACGGACCCGAACAGGTAACGGTGAGGTGCGAAGAAATGCAAGAAGGAAGGATTTGTATTCTGCCTTGATCCTCGGATGTGTGGCTGACGATAATTTTTCTGTTTTGACATGTAAAACCTACAAAAAAATTTTGCCTTTTTTACCTCAAAAAAATTATTGAACCTCTTTTATTATTTTTTTCATTCCAACAAAATCATTGTTGCGCGCAACGTGCCATAGTTTCAAATTTACTAAACCCTAAAAAAATATTATTCACACTTATATTTTTGTAAGCGCAAAAACTTGTTTAAAACTGAATTCTATTTTCAAACAGTCGCCGATCTTCCCACAGATCCGTGGGATCCCAGATCCCATCAAAAAAGGTGTGGAAGCAGTCAAAGTAACTTCATAATTTTTTTGATGCAAAAAAATGAATTTTTCATGAATTCGTTCCGTGCGTGTTTCTGCTTTTTTTCTGTTTTTGGTTGCAAAGATCCACAAATCTTTTCCTAAAAATAACTACAACACAGTTTTTTTTTGTTGTTTAAGGATTTGTGGGTCTTGTCTGATCTTTTCAATGGCGAAAAGATCAAACAGCTTGGATTTTTTTCTTGACATTTGCTTGACAGTCCGGTGCTTTCTTCTCCCTGCCATCTTCAGGAATGGCACCTTGTTTCGTCACTTTTTAATTCCAACATTGCATCCCAGGCGGCGGCGATGTCCAGTCAGTCGCGTGACAGAGCTCCAAGATGAACACGAAGCCGCCGCCGCCGACTGCTGTGAGACGACGGGGACGGAAATTGTTGTTTCCATCTTCATCTTCTCACCTCGTGTTCATGAAGAGCATGCGCGAGGCGGTAGTCTCGGTCTTGGTCTTGGTCTGGGCCTATGCAATCCCGGAGCATGCACACAGCTTGCTTCTTATAGGAGGGCAAGCAAGGCTGCAAGCCTCCCCATGTCCTGTCTCGTGTCCTGTCAAGGCGGATTAACGCTTCGTGCCATCGCTACGTCTTCCTGCCCGAGCTGGCCCTGCTGCCTAAGGCCTCATTGACAGGCTGAGATTGGACAACGACTCGACTCCTCGCCCCCCTTTTCTTCCGAGTCCTCCTGGTGCCAACCAGGGCAGGCAGACAGGGGAAGGGGAAGGAGGAGGAGAAGTCATCATGACCGACATTTTTTGTCAAATTGGGTTAGACATTAGACTAAGGTTATTTGCGTGATTTCGTTCGGCTTGTTTTTTTTGTTTTTATTGTTCCATGTTTATTCATTTTTTATTGCCAAAAAAATTTTTTATTGAAAAAAATTTTTTTTATTTAAAACTCAAAATTTTTTAATTTCGATTTTAAAACCGTAATTAGTATTTATATATTTCTCGTTTTTAAATCCAGATTTTACAAAAACAGTAAAAAAATTCATCCCTCAAATTCCAAGCGTCCCAAAAATGCACCTTCCTCTCGCATGTTGCCCGCAGCATGCTCGCAACATGCACCCTGTCCATATCCTGCAAAAACAGTCCAGCTTATGTAAAAACATCCTTAATCCAGGGCCTTTGAAAAAACAAACGTTAAACCGTAAATCAGAGTTTTTGCGTCATCCTGACGAAAAACAGACTATTTTTGGTTCTCATTCCACATTTGTACGACCCGCAAGTTGCCAGCAGTTTGTTGCGATAAAGGACTAATCTTTGCATTACATTAATTAATCAACGCAAAAACTCATACCTTTTACGTGCTTTCCATCGTCACCTGTACCTGTACGAAATCTGGATACACGTGTGAAAAAAAATAGAAAAGAAAAAAAGCTGACTTTGTTTTTTTGCGTCATTTGCGATCAGTCCACGTCACCCCCAGGGCAGTGTGTTCTGTTGGCAGCGAGAGCCCTGATGTGAGCATGTGACAATGTTACCTAATCCGAATCGGAAAGTCCTGAAGTATCGCCTCCGGGATGGATGGGAGACGAACCTGACTCCTTCCTTCTCTCTTTTTTGTGCCGTGCTTCTGTTCTGCTGGCTTCTCTATCCGGTGTTGGTTTCGAGTTGCCTGCCTGGCCGGTGTGTTTGTGTGTTGTTCCGCCTTTCACTCTCGAGAGTAGTGCGCTCTCGTCGTGCGAGCTGTGCGAGCCAGGGTGTGAGCCTGCCTGCGTGGTGGTTACAGTAAACAACCCACGGGAGAGGGGGGGGGGCGCGGTGGTTCATCGCATACGAGGCGGAGCCTGTTCAGAGGATGGATTGTGACGCGGCAACGAACCCCGCCCGGTTCGCCTGCCTGTCTCCCTGCCTCGCGATAGGCGCTACTGCCTGCCCTGATCCCAAGTCAAGTCCGAGATTCTTTCTCTCGACATTTTTTTATTCCCTTGCAAAATTCTTTTCTCTCTTTTTTTCCATAAAAAAATATCGTGTCGTGTGCTTTTGCCCTTTTTGACGGCATCTATCCAGTAAGCCGTAATCGCAAATTCTGATTATCCCAGCATCCCAACATTTACCTTTTCTAGCCACTGACAAAAATAATACAAAAACTCCAAGCTGGCGACTGACGTAGCATCGACGGCTGCTTCCTACTCGTCTTCGTTTTCCGTCCCCGTTCCTCTGAGAAATCTCTCCTCGCCCTGCTTTGAGTCTACCGGCTCAACGTCCAGCTACTGGCACTCTCCTCCCTCATCCACGGTCCTGCCATCAACCACCACAACCACAACCACGTCCGCCACCGCCACCGCCGCCACCGATCATCCGTCCATGACCCCAGCTGGCAATCACAACCCACCAACATCTACAACGACCGCGACGACCCATGCCCCAAGTGTCGTAGACAGTGGCTGTCATTCGGCGTCACCGGACACAACGACAGACAGCATTCGTGAGTCTCGGCCTGGCATTAGCCTCCTCCTCCTCCTCTTTTTTTTGCCCCTGTCCCCTACTTCTTATAAATAAGCTGACACCGTCGTGTGCCACTTGCCGGTCACCGTGCTTCTGGTAGTTCCAAGATTTCCTGGGGGAGTCCTTCCCGGCCAGCAGAGTGATTAGCCTGGTTGCGCATCGTTGATTTTCTCTCTTTGCACAAGTCAGCCCCCCGGGCAGTGTTGCCGTCCGTAAAAAACGCAATGTACTTGATTTTTGTTCTTATTTATTTACCAAAATGTTTTTTACGTGAGTCATTGTTTTACATTTTCTGAACTTCCGGAGTGGTGAAAAAAGTTATCTCGAATTTTTGAAGACTTTTATCTCTGGAATGCGCTTTAGAGTCGTTCGTCGTTAAATCAGGTGTTTTTTTTTGTTGAAATTCGTATCTATTTGAAGCCTCTTAGCACGCCCTTGATAGTTGGCGCCTCTTTTTAGGGGTCGTGATGATATAATACAGTCAGGTGGTATACGATCTGTGATTCATTGCTCGTACAAAAAAAACGTGGCATTCAAAAAATTTTTAAGGAAGGTGGACATTTTGCACGTTTTTGGTCAGTTTTGAACCCATAAAAAATTTGCCGAAGTAACGATTCCTAAATTGTTCAATAATTTTTCGACGTTATTTTTATCGATTGAAAATTTCCGGATTCAAAAAAAATTTTAAAATGACAATAAAAAAAATTACAGAAAAATCTGAATTTTTTTGACCGTGAAGATCTAATTTTACTCAAATTAGAACTTTTTATTTATAATTTTGCGCAAATTTTATACTACCCTAAAAATTTATAAAATAAAATAAAGTTAGTTTTGCGCAAATTTACTCACTCTAACTTTCAGTTCATTTTTCACACACTTTTCTTCGGCCAAAATTTTTATCCACCCATTTAGCATTTTTCAACTAAAGACAAAAAACCATATCCAAGTGCTATCCAGGCAGACCTTGGATAGATAGCCTTCCTCGGAATCAACAACCATGAACCACAGTTCATCGTCTCCAACCCCAAAACTTGTTTACGTTCTCCCGTCATTTGCCTTTCTTTTTTATCAAGAAAAACACAGACACACCCTCACTACCAGGGTCTGGCTGTGATCATCCTCACGTCGTCTTCCTCATCTACCTTCCCGGCTAGCTGGGAAGGTGCAGTGATTGTGCTCCTCGCCCCAACCCAACTCCCTTTTCTCCAAGCCGCGCCGCCGAATTTTTTTATCTTATCACACTCTGTCCAACCGGAGTAAAGAAAACCCTGTGAGACAAGCATGGGCGATCGTGATCTTCCTGGCTCTCGCGAGCTGGCTGACTGCCCTTTCACGGGGCTTGACTCGAGACTCCAGCCTAGCCCCGGGAAAAAGGGGGGCGTTTGGGTTCACCTGTCTGCTTACCTGGCTGACTAATCCTAATCTAAGAATGTTTTTTCTTGTTGTTCTTCTGGCGTTGTTATCACCTCCCCCTTTAATTCAAATTCTATTTTTACTTCTTAGGGTTTATTTCCGTGTTTTCGTGTCAAGACCCTTGAAAACACAACTTTGACCCTTCCAACCCCTCAAGTTCAATTTTTTTCTACAATAATCAAAAATGTTCTTTTTTCAGCCGTGTACGCCAAACGAATGTCCATGTGTGCATCGTGTACCAAGCGTAAGTCATCCTTAATTTTTTCTTTGTTCTTCAACTCCTGCACGTTGTGTCAAAGTTTCATCTTTCAACTGTAGCAGTCCGCTTACACGCATTATCAGTTGTCTTCTTCCGGCTTTTTTTTTGAAACATTTTTTTTTCTAATTCTAATTTTTTTTTCAGCCATTACTGATCCCTTTATCCTACGAGTACATCCAAATCTAGAATTTCATCCAGAATGCCTCAGAGTAAGTCGATCAAGGGCTGAGAAACGGATATGTATCCATAATTTTTTGCTTTTGCAAAAGTCAGAGCAAAAAATTATTTAATTTTGCTCTTACGATTTCGCGGATTTGTGGATTTTTTGGAGGATAATTTACTATTCGAGTCGTAAAAAAAACTGAATTGTCGTCATGCGCCTGCGCATGTGCCAACAAAAAATTTAACGATCGACCAGGCAAGCTGCCTGGAGCAAAAACCCAAATATTGCTCTCTCTAAAATCGATTCCATTTTGACCCCCCAACAACAAGCATAAAAAATTATTCCAATCCATGGCATGCAATTTTCAATTTTTTTTTTGACTTTGCTCATCCATACCTGACTTTTTTATTTATTTATTTCACCATTACTCAGTGGTTAGTTATCATTAGACCAGATGTTAGGAGGCACAAATGACGTCCACGTAGGCGTACCATACCTGACTATTATATATTTATGTAATTTACAATTCACACTACCCCCACTGTTCCATGCATCCCCTGACTGACTCGGCAACTCATCAAAATGCTGCTGCGTGTTAACCCATGGAAAAATTTATAGTATTTATTTTACTATTTATTTGCGCCTGACTTGATTGTGAACAGGTGGATGGGGGATGAGAAGGCACCAGGGGTAGGGTAGGATGTGAATGCCGCATCGAGAATGGCATCATGCGGGAAAACGATGAGATGGGGGATATCCATTGAATTTTTAAACACCCCTTGGATGGAGATAATTGGTCTCAATGCCCCCAACATTTGACACTTTTAACAACCAAAAGACGAGACCCTGCGTGCCATCCCATACCTGTAAACAATTTTTGAACAATTTAATTTTGCATAAAAATTAAATATTTAACTTTCTTCAAAAAAAAATCACATAGCGCAATACTACCTGCTTTTGACCACAAGTCGTAAAAAAATGAGCAGTCAGAGCGCGCTGATAAGGATGCTGCTGGGAAGCTGCCGGAGTCCTTATAATTTGATTATCACCTCTTACCCCTGTGCACCTTTGCTACTTGCACGTCTGTATAGGGCAAAAAAAATTTGATTTTCCATTTTTTATGGATAATAAAACGAACACAACTTTTTTTTCCGGGTATCGAGACATTTTTTATGATCCATCGTAAAAAAAGAAAAACACAAAAAACTGACAAAAAAACTGTAGTGGCACAAAAAAACTATTTTACCCTTTAGGTGAAAACGGCACAAAAAATTGCGATTGAATTTGAAGACATACATCAACATTTTTGAGTTCATGTACGAAAAATCTTTTTTATTATGTAAAAAAAAATTTTCATGTAATTTTCTAATGACATTTTTTTCAGTGTTATACCTGTGATCAACAACTAGATGAAAGCTGCACTGCCTTTGTAAGAGATGGAAAAACGTTCTGTCGCGATGATTATCTAAGGTAAGCGAGCAAGCCCGTGTTTTAATATTAAATATTTTCTTTTTGGTTCTTTAACTGAAAAACAAATCCTCCAAGCGATCACAGCAATGATGACACTTTGCTTATCCGTCTATTTGTTTGCAATGCGATGGCTAAGTAGTCGGTGGTCGCATCAGCCGGGCGGACAAGCCAGTCTCGAGACCCCATTTTGCCTGATTGCGTGGATTGGCTTCCGTCTAAGACTTTGAAAGCGGCTTTTGACTGTCGAATCCCTCCTGATGGCGGCAGGATGCGGGTGTACACGAAGCAAAAAGGCGCAGTAGTCGTCCGGACCGGGGAGACAGGTAGTTCGCGTAACAACGGAAATTTGTCGCGCGCACTTTTGTCAGGTACGCATGTGCCGACGACTGCGCAACTTCTTTGAAAAACAAATTTTTCAGCCAAGTTACGATAATTTTTTATGGGGTGTTGTTTATTTGGGTCAAGATGAAAGAAATTAGGGTCACCTGGGGTACGGTAAATCAAACTAACCGGTGGGGAAATAATACAAGTGAATATGTTACGATCAATCTCATTTCTAACTCTTTGAAAATGTTTTTTGTTGGAAGAAAAAATGTTTGTTGAAAGGCCCAAAAAAAGCCCAAATCAATACCCCCGGCCTGCGTCCATCGCGAACGTAGTACCCCATCCAACCCAACCAACACCACACAATGCCCCTCATTTTGCAGATTATTTGGCCGACAAAAGTGTACGCGTTGCCACGCCATATTCGAGCGAAACGACATGGTGATGCGAGCCCGTAGCCTGACCTATCATATCCCATGCTTTTCGTGCTACGCATGTAGTACACCCCTGCGACCCGGTGAAAGATTTCTCACCCGAGATGACGAACTCTACTGTCGTCCGGAATGCATACCACCCATGCCGCTGCCGTCCAGCGTGGGTGGCGGTGGATGGCAGACCGGGGGTCATTCGATGTCGACCGACGAGTTGATCTTCAAGTCGTCTCCCATGTCGTCGACCAAGTCTCCGGGCCAATCGCCGTCCTCTACCCCGTCTTCTCTGTGCGCCGGAGCTGGGTCTGGGTTGCTGATGGGAATGGGGTTACCCCAGCATCCGGCTTCTGGAAGCTCAGGATCGTTAATTAGCAATGGTAATGGGACAAACAGGTCGTCGACTTCGACTTCGACAAGTTCGTCGTCGAGTAACAAGAAAAGCAAGAAGGACAAGCCGGTGAGTTCTTCTGATTTTTTTTCCTGACATCCTTAACCCTATATTTCTCCTTCAGTCCACCCGCGTACGAACTGTCCTCAGCGAACAACAGCTCCGGATACTCAAACAAATGTACGCAACCAACACCCGTCCAGATTCCATCACAAAAGACAACCTCGTCGAGGCAACCGGCCTCTCAGCCCGTGTTATACGGGTTTGGTTCCAAAACAAGCGGTGCAAAGATAAGAAGCGTCAAAATGCCATCAAAGAAGCCCAAAGAACAATGGAAAAGGTAAGCTAACCAATTTTTTTGGGGTTACTGTTGTCAAATCCTTCATCGTGTCTTTTTTTCTTTTTTTCCGTTATCCATTGCCTCAGACTCCATTACCGTAATCTCCTAACGACCAAGTTAATGCAATGGATGCTTTCTTTTCTGCCCGGCAGCCACAGCCACAGCCGCGTAGTCGTGGTCGCGGTAGACTCGTTTTTATTCAACGACGCCGATTTAACTAAATTAGAGTCATCCAAATTGTTTTCCTTCTTCTCTCTCTTTTTTTTCGTCCACGTTTGTTTGCAAAGGAAAATGGGGGGGGGCAATCATAACAGCCGGTATACGGTAGAATGTCCTTGTTAATCCCAAGTTAAGTTGCGCAAGCAGGCGTTGAATGGGATAAACGGTACTTGAACAAAAAGCAGTGAGCAAGCAAGCAAGCGTGTCACACTTTCCTGCATTTTTTGCCACGGCACCATCAATGTCAATAGTGTTGTTTTTTCGAACACTACTCATCCCCGATCAACGACACTTATGCACTTACATTTTTTCACACCTAAGTAACAAGTAACAAGTACTTGTGACAACTTTTTGACTAATCTGCTTTTTTTTGCTAAAGTGCCAACACAGTCGAGAAAAAAAATCCGAAAATCCGCGCGGGTGGCCGTTCGAGCTGGCGGTCGCGATTGACAACCAGCCAGGGGCAACAGGTCATAAATCTAATTTCCACCAACACAGGTTACAATGACAACTAATGTATAAGTGCCTAGCATAAGTGGCAGACTACTAGCTAGATATACAACATCCTTCATCCCAGGAGGATAAATGACGTTCTGTTTTTTTTCTGAGAGGTCGTAAATTCAATTTCTTTGTCACCTGGGGTAACAAACTGCATTTTTGGTTACTGTCAAAAATTACTATCTAGATATTTATTTGTTGTTTACGTTCTTTTTTTGGGGGCTTGGTAAAAAATTTAAATTCACCTGCCAGGGAAAATGTTAAGTTTATGGATGCTTACAGGTTTCATTGTGTGAAACATGCAATTAAATATCTTCCCGGTAGAGTCCCGGGGATTCCACTTACTCTCGAGTATGTGGATTGTCAAAAAAAGTAGCGTGGCGTATTGTCCCTCTCTCCAAATCATTCAGACAATGAATGATTTTTTGTGTTGTTCTCGACCCTCTTCATTGCCGAGAAAAGCAAGTGAGCATCGTTTAGGGTGATCAGGACAGGGGCAGTGGGCCATGTAGATAGTCTTGTTTATGGTAAGGCACTACACACTTGCTCTGCTTCTGGTAGACTTGCCTTGCTCCAGATGGATTGAAGAGGGTGACAACATCCAACACCCGCAAACCCGGGCCATATGGCTGCCTTGCGCGAAGTGGTCCCGCGCGATTGTTTATACCCCCCTCCCCCCTCTATGCAATCTCTACGACTTCCACTTCCACAGACCAACCACCACCAGAGTGATGAGCAAAAAAACCAGGGGCATAATTTTTTTTCTTCAACAGCCAAGAGGCAAAAAGCCGAGAACGACCGTAATCGGTTTCTGGGCTCGTCGGTCTATCAAAAAGAAGGAAGACAGTCATAGTCGGCGACAATGCGCAACGAGAGAATGGGTATAACTCAATTACGACGCTTCGCTGGGCTTGATTCAGGCCAGTTGGGGGGACAAGCAAGGCCGACTTGTAATTTCGCAAAGTAACCCAGTCTTTTGGCACCTCACCCTTCCGCTCTCTTTCAAGTCTCGTCTTTTGGAGGGGAAAGAGGGGAATAAAAGACTGAGATTTAAGGCAAAAAAATATGGAATGGCATGTGATTATTGCATGGGAACGGTTTTTTGTGTTTGGAGAAGAAAAAGTGGTTTTTGAAGTTCCGGTTATCTTGAAACGGGGAAAAAATTTTACAAAGCAAAAAAACTTGAAAAAAATCTTGCTAAGAACACCATAAATTAAAATTTTGAAAAAAAAATTTTGCGCGAAAAAAATTCGTGTCAAAAGTCCATATTTTTGAACGTTTCCGGTTGTTGTACGATAGCTTATCTCTAAACGCCCCCGGATACATCCTTAAACAAGCATGTAGTACAACGAGATCATCTCTCACTTTTCCCATGAAATTCGCCCTGAAACAACATAGCCATGGGAAAGATGTCTGTTCTCCACGGATCTTATAATTCTTCTCAAAAGAGAACAAAATCCACCAAGTCTTCCCGGTTGTTGTCCGGTTCGGATGAAAGTCGGTCTACGTTCATCTATGTTTGCTGTTTGCCAAATCGTAATCCGAATCGTCTTACAAGACACGCTGTGCAACGTAGCCTATCTCTATTCACCAGAAATAATAGAAAACACGAGATGTATGTAATTCAAAGCGTTGACTCTCACGCTTTTTCTCTCTTTCATCTCTTTCTGTTTTTCCATGACGTAACTTTTTCCTGGGGGGCCTAAATTTAAATTTTGTTTCTCAAGTTCTCATAATTTTTTTTCTTTTCAGGAGCAGGCGATCCACATGGCCCGAACTAACGGCATTGGCCCGCTGATCGCTGAATCGCCAATGACGGACCCCAGTCTGGGGCTGACGCCTCTGGGCATCCATCAATACCCCACGTCCACGGCTATCTGGGACAGCACGTCCCCGGATCACCTCATGACGGCAGGTGCCGGGCAAACCCTACAATCCCGGGGTCACCTCAATGTCAAGTGTGAGCCGTCAGGTCCTTACGGCGCGATGATGGTCAGTTATCTATCACTTTGATTTTTTTTCCTTTTCTTAAGTCTGACCGACTTCACACCTTTTGACAGCTAAATATCAATCGCTCATTTGTGGGTCGTCAAAACCCACAAATTTGCGGCAAAAAAAAGGGAAGGAAACTTTTTTCCGTTTCGCGCCTTTGGTCTAGAAGAAAGGGTAGCGGAAGACGATCCGGTACCTGTTTTACAACACATTACTACCTGCTATGAGACAAGACAGCTGCGCAAACATTTGTCTTGGCGGGCAGGAAAGGAAGGGAAAATGATGAAAATAATTTTTTTTGAGGGCGCAAATCATTTTAAAAATTCCTAATTTCAATTTTGAATTCAGAATTATACAGTCATGAACGTTTCGAATTTTTTTTCATATTTTTGAATCCTTATAAAATTTTAAAAACTCTTTTTTTGCAAAAACAAATAAAGCAAAAAACTTTACGGCACACAAATACATATTTAGAAAAAAAAACACATTTTTCTTTTACAAAAACTTCGAATTTCATTTGTTATTATTTCAGATGACAGGCTACGGTACAAACGACGTAACATCTTGCGATTATTCCTTTAACTACATGGCGACATCTGTAACCAATGACTATTCTTCGCTATCATCGCCATCTTGCAGTGATTGACAACGAATAAATATTTCTTACCTGGCACCTGCAGCAAAAACCTAGAGCAATTTTTACAATTCAAAAAAATGAATGGAACATAAAAATGGATATTTTCGGTATTTTAAAAAATGCCATGCCGTTAAAAAATCAGAGACAAACCATCAGTATTCATTTTATCAACTAACAACCAACAACCAGCCCAGTTCATTACACCACCATCACACACCACTTGGACCAACCAACACAGCAGCATAACAACAGATACAACACAAACCTACCTTTCTTTAATACTTTCCCTTTGTCTTTTTACAAGTTTTAGAAGATACGAAAATTTTTCAAAAAATCCTGGTAGCTGATCAGTTTTCAACTCTTTTTCTTGTGTTTTTCTTTGCAAGATCGTTTTTTATTCACATTTCTGACTAATGCCTATAGACCACGCTACCTACCTATCTACCTACCTACCTACCCCTACAGAAAGAAAAAAATACGATTTAAATATTTTTAAACCCATACACTCAAACGGATGATTTTTTTGTTTTTTTAAATATTTTTTTGTTCACAGAAAAATGCTCATAATTCTATAAAATTTATTGTATATATATATTTGTAATGTCTCTTTTTTTTGTGGTAAAGGATATAAAAAAATTTGGATTCATGAATGCACACAGAGGAACATGTTTTTTTAAACAGACTTTTGCTCCAGTTTTTTTATTTTACAGGACAAAAATTGTGTTTTTTACTGGACAAAAATTGTGTTTTTTTTGTTGTTTTTTTTGAGAAAATGACAAAACTTGGAACAGGTAAATATGCAACTTAGGTTTTGACCTTTTTTAAGGGGGACATTTCAAGAACAACAAAAGCGCTATTTCCGGCACTTGAAAGTTTCCTAGATCATTGGTTCCGCATTTTGCTTGGCTTCAGTTCGAAATGAACAAAAATTGTTCCATTCAATTTTTAAATGCATGTAAAAAGTGAAAATTTGCCTTTTCATTGAAAATTTTTTTCCATATATTTTTTACAGTTATAAAAACTTCTTATTTGTGACGCCAACATTTTTGAATCACTGATGTATCATAGCTCACCGTATTCCCCTATAATTTGGTTCCTATGTCACCTAAATTTCAACCTGGTCAAGCAGTAATTATAATTAGCACATTTCGTCTCGTCTTCAACACATTTCATGCCTCCCTCGCGCGACGCTTCGCTTTGAAGTCAGTCACATCAAGAAGCTCGCGCTGTGCCGGTTAGACTTTTTATTTCCTTCCAGTGCGGTAATTTTGTTCAAACAGATCCGCGCGATGCAGAACATGCGAGCGCGCATGCGCGTGGTGTCAGCGACAGATGTGTCTAAATAGTTGGCCTTTGTCGTGGATTACTGACCGGAAGAAGGAAAAAAAGAGGACTGCAGACTGATGTTATGCGCCTTGTCTTGCAAGTACATCCACAAACAACCGACCCGACCCGACCCGACCAGGGCGTCAACTGTCACCCCCTACCTGGGCTAAAACTAACATTTTGACAATGAAACTCATTTAAAAAATCTGAAATTGCATACCAGGACTTTGCAGAAGTCGAACTGAGCCGGATTAAATCACTTTTTATCACCCGTCTAAAAACAGGAAAAAAAACTGCCGACAGGTAACTCGAATGTGGTGATTACCGGTAAAATAATTGCACTTTTTGACTGAATGAAAAAAATCAAACAAAAGGACAAGCCGCTTTGTTTGCGTTGTTTTTTGTCGTTATCAGCGTAGGCCTCGGGCCGAAGTCGTAATTTAACCGACTTCTAATTTGCAAAAACAACTGCCACACGCTGTGTGCCACCTATGGAACAATAAAAAGTAGAAAAGTCGTTCTGGAAGTTTTATGTGTTTTTACCTGGGTCCAAAAATTGAGAAATCAGGGGAGGGGGTGATGAAAATGAGGGGAATCTGAGTTTAAAACTAAAAATTGCAAAAAAAACAATATTTTTAAGTTTTTCACTGATTTAAATTAAAAAAAAATTAGGTCTTGAAACAAAAATTTTATTTTGAATTGTTTCTAAGAAAATTATAATATTTCGGAAAAATTTGTGTTTTTTTGTACCTAAAATCGAGGTGCTTAACTCCAGAGTAATTTGCAAGTTGATCTAAAATGCAAAATCAAAAACTAAACCAGAAATCAAATTTTATCTATCATATAATATTTTTTTTTGAAATTAAGTACGTCGTATAAAAAATTCAAAGCTGCAAGTTTTTTCACTTGTTTTAAGTTTTTTTCAAATAAAAAATTTTTTAGCTCCAAAAAAAATTGTTCTAAACTAATTTTACCACTGCGATAAATGAATCATCGTCATTATCATCCAATAAAAATCCTTTCAAGCTTTTAGGAACCCATATCATCAGAAAGTGACAAAGAAGACCAAACAAATCACATTCCGGGTTTTTGTCAAAAAACGACTGCCGACCTGCCACCTGCCCTGGGGTCTTGTCTAGTCGGCCATCTGTCGTGTACGAATCAAAAAAATCTTCTTGCTTCTGTGTTTGCCTTTGACTAGCTATTTATTACGTAATCGTTGGCCTTGTAAGCATTATTCGGTCAGTCAATGAACCATGACTCGACTGACCATCGCTCGCCTACAGTGGAACGAAGGGCGGCCATGGCATAACCACGGTCCAGACAAATTGGCGCAAATTAGACACTACTTGGCTTTAATCGGAAGAGCAAAGACAAGCGCGCGTAGGCGAACAGCGTCGGCACCGGACACCTGCATGCCACCAAATGACACATTATCTAAATAAGTAAATACATTGCCATGCTGGGGGTGAGAAATCACACTCTTCAGGCGCAGATGTGTCCAAAAACAAGGCTCGCGGCATTCAGCGTGCCGTATCTCACCACTCATGCCGGATAATCCGCTTATTGCACTTGCACAACTGTAATTCTTCCAAGCAAAGAGTAACAAAAAATATAAAAAAAATAATTATCCTATGAAAACGGCATTCTTGGAAGCGGAGGATAAAAAAAAGAAAACAACTACAAAATTCTGTCAATCAAAGATTTTGTGAATTAAATAAAATGATAGGATTAAGCGTGAAAAAAAACATGCACTACAGCAAAGATTAAAAAAAAAATAAAAACGTTGAAAGACTGTATGTATATTTTTTTGCAAAAAAAGATTTACTAACATCAACTATGGAACAAATTTGTATACCGTATGTTCAAATGTTTTGGACACATAAAATACATATTGAGGCAAAAGAGTTTGAAATGATTTTTGGACTTTTTTGGTCCTTTTTTTGTTTTTTTGCTTTCGTTTATCTTGTGTTCTGTAATTCTTTTGAATAATTTTTTAGGTCACTTAGGTTTATTTGTATTAAAAAACCTTTTAAAATTGTTATTTCGTAGCTTTTACATCGTTGTTTTAAAAACAAAAATATTTTAAAAATATTAAAATAAAAATTGTAAAAGTAATTTTAAAAATAATTTTTTTCGTTTTTGATCGTTCAAAAAGTTATTTGTTTGTTTTAACAAAACACCCTGTTTATCCCAGCCAACGAGCCATCCAAATAAATCGTAAAGCACAGGATTTACACAACTGATGCTTGATCGTTATCCTTCTTATCCGTTTATCGCGCCGGTAGACAACCAACATCTATCTACCAACATCCTTAGACAACATGTAATAAATAAATACATATTTATGTATTTTCAGCCACCGAGCTCAACTCAACTCCTTGACCCCATCCTCGTCCGGGCACGGCACGACTAGTTAGCAGGCGGATTTGTTTGCCGACTAAACGCTCGGTCGCGTAATCGGTTAGATGATCTCCTGCCGGAGTACTCGAAACCATCCTAGTAGAGGGAGATCATCGTCAACTTAGCTCACGACGACCGACTTGGCGCACGGTGGTGGTGATGGTGTGGATTTCACCGACGCTGTTGCCCTCCGACGGCCACCATGTGCGAGTCTGGTGTCTCCGAGCATGAGCTTTGTCTCGTCAGTCACCTTTCTTATCCCTCTTCCGTCCGCTGCGGGAAGGCGCGCTCGAGTATGTCATTCGATCGGGGGATTGGATGACTATTTAGCCAGTTGTTGCCATATTTTGGTATTATTATGTTAGGCAATATTGGCATTGCATAAAATTTGGTTAGGGAAAAGCAAAATCAATTGAAAAAAAACTAAAAAAACAAAAAAAGCTAAAAAAAAATATCATCTGCGAACTTTCTCAAACCTGCCAATAAGAAATTCAAATGCCAAAATTGGATCTTAAATTTTATCCCGCAAATTAAAAAAATTTATAATTACACTCAAAAAAACAATTGAAAAAAAGAACAAAAGAAAGCTAAAAAATCATCAGAGGTGAATTTTTCTGCAAAATTAGAAAAAAATAAAAATAAACATTTTTTGCTGACGTTAACGTTTTGTAGCTAAATTTTTTTGCAACTTGAAATTCGTCGTGAATTATTTCACGATAATGCCCCGTTCCCTACGAATTTTATCGTCGTATCCTACGCATACGAATATGAATTGCATCATACAGAAAAAGCCACGTCTTACAAGACGTTTCGCCCCCTCCCTAATAAATATTGAGTCTCTACGAAGAGAACAATTCAGTCCCAAGCATCCTATTGTGATATTTCACTGTACGCCGACTAAATGGTGCATCGGCTGGGAATCGACTCGCAGAAGTGTCCGTTTTGCTGCAAACTCGTCGACTATCCTGCATCTGCGAACTTTCTCAAACCTACCAATAACAAATTTAAATGCCAAAACCTGAAAGTAATTCTCAACCGAGACCAACACGTAACCAACCCAACACGGCTATTTTTATGTAATTCAGAATAGTATGTGTCATTGAACTTTATAATTGCTAGGTTTTTTTCTTACGTAAAGAAATAGTTCATTCAGTTATGAAATTATGTATGTACAATAAAAAAAATAAATATTTTTTGTTTGCATGCAATGAAAATATCAAGAGCGTGAAAGCCGCTTTCAAATTAGAAAAAAAACATTTCTAAACCGCTTAGAATTCCGAAATAAAGATCAAAAAACAAAAAGTCGAAGAACACGTGGCTACATGAAAACAGCTAACATCAACTTTTAAAAATGAGAAAAAAATAAATCTTTGGAAAAAATTGGAGAAGCATTGTTTTGTAAAAAATAGGCATGACGGATTTTATTACTGACAAAAACAATGCGAACGCTTTAGGTTATGTTCACGAAAATTTTTTTTTCAAAAAACGATTTATGCAACTTTGTGAAAAATAAAATAAGAACAAAATTTCTACATCATACTAAGAATCCCTAAAATCATCGGAATCTGGTAAAAGCTTTCGAGAGTAACCAGTCATAGAATGTAAATGTGGTACCCATTAAAGAACTAAAAGTGTTGCAAAAAAAACCCAAAAAGTCATCCGACTGCCCCGAAGAAAGCGAAAAAGACAAAGTAAAGTTTTTTTTCCAACGATCACGTCTGCCACAGAAGTATGAATATCCAAATAATCGTATTCATGCAAAATCCTCAATAATAGCGCCAATCGGCATGAATCCTGGAGGAATAATCATAATGCCCACTGCAAAAATTGAAAAATTATGGCAGATAAGTTTTTTAGCAGATTTTTTGGGATAGTATAGTGAAAATCGGATTTTTGGATCATGCAAAAAGGAGAGATACTAAAGAGAAAAAATTGTTTTTGATGTTCACGGAAACATGACTTCTGGCCTCGGGCGGCATTACTGTGTAGCAACGAAAAAAATGAAAAAAACGAGAAATATTTATGATAGTGAAACAAATAATAAAAAACCGCGTTTTTATAAATCGCTGCAAATACAAACGCAGAGTGTGTCTGAAACAGAACAGAACTGTTTGTTTTGATTTTTATGGCGTTGAGTAATTTTTTTGTGGGAAACATTTTTGAATGCTTTTTGGCAAACAGGGTCTTACGGGAGATTTGTGGGAGGATCTGCAGAGATTTTCTCCCAGGTTGCAATCTCCTGGGATATTTTGCCACCCTGAAGTGTGCATGCTAGCTATGCATGCACACATCGGCGTGACCTGACATGCAGACATCAACCTGCATCTATAATTTTTATTCTTTTCAATAAGCTCCGATACATGTAAATATTACAAACAACGCATATTTCTATAGTACATCTGTTGACCTTTTTTTGTTCGCAGATTCATCGGGAAACTGGAGATTGATTATAAATAGTGGAAAGCGTAAGCAGCATGAAAAACTGTAAAGGCACTAAACCCGAATTACGGTAAAGATGGAAGCGTGTCGTAAAATGCCTTCAACTCGATGAGTTCCTCTTTTTTGAGCATCGTTTCCATCGACAGGGGTCCTACTTCTTTTTTTAGCGGATCCTGCAAATTTACATTTAAAAAAAATTAAAAACCGAAACAAATTTTTTTTTTTTAAAACTCACTTTTGAAAGCTTTGGATCATTGGGAATTTGTTTGGCGATCAGATCCTAAAATTTATCTCGTAAATTAAAAAAATTGATACATCCAAAAAAATACCTTTAAAAGCAATCTGAACCAAGAAATGTCCAGGAAATTATTGACAATATCGATCGCCATAGAAGACTTTTTCGTGACCAACAACGCCGCAAAGATGACCTCAAATCCAGGAGAATAGAGACTGAACGCGTGCTTGAGCATCGTTGCCAGCACCGAGTCTCCTCCCCGATGGACAAACAACCTCGCAGCCGTGGGCGAAGCGAAGGCGACTGCAGTCACGATCTTGACCAGTGCCGTTTTGGTCAATTTCTCCTTCTCCGCGCCCTTCTGCTTAAACAGCGTCGTCAGAACCACGGTCAACTGTCCAACGACCAAGTTGTCTTCTGTCACAAGAGCTTCTTCGATCCAGGATTTCTTGTCGTAGAAATCCGTCGTCCAAAGAGTCAAAATCTGGAGAAAAGTGAAAATGAGTTCTTCATTTTCTGCTTGATTTTCCTTTCCATTTTTGGACTTAACAACCAGTCGATGAAGGTGTTTGACAACTTGAATGACAATTTTTTTGACTAGGATTTGGGATTCTTTGACGTCGGATTTGACTTGGAGAAGGGATGAGAGCACCCTTGCCGCTAGGATACCAGAATTCTGGGACACCTGTCCGCTGACCTGTTGGACGTCCAATGGATGCTGACCAGTGGCCAGGTCGATGACCTCGGATATCCACTCTCCGACGCCGCTGTACAGCAAATAGGTAGCCAGAGAGCGGTATCTCTCCACATCCTCGCCTTCTCCCCGGTCATACCGCCCAGATCGATACAAACCCAGCCAGACGTGAAACTGACCCATGCTCCGATGCACCGATTTTGCCTGCGTCGCCTTGATAAACGATTCTGACAGTTGAAATATAAAATTCGTCTTGAGAGCTTCTTTTTGGAGTTTTTGGCTTTCAAGAAGCGTGCCAACAAGAAAAAGCACCTTGCCATAGACCCGGTCGTTCTGACTGGACGATATTTCAAAGACTGGTTCATCCAAAAATCGCAAAAATATACCAGGAACAGCCAGCGGCACTCCACGCACCACCTCAGCCCCGCCCACTTTTTTGATCACCTCGTTGACGACCTTCTCGATCTTGTTGATGGCGGTTGAACGCCCGATCATGCCTTCCACCTCTTTGACAAGTCGATACAACTCTTTGTCCGGGATTCTGTCGCTGTCAGCGAGAGAAAGTGCCGTCGCGGATGAGTTTATGATCTTCTGACGAATTTTCTGGCGTTTCTTTTTCAGCGCCGCCAGATCAACGGTTTTGGCAAAGGTCGTGGAAGAGATGACATCGGTCAGGGTTGGAGCGATTTCTTCGGTGGCTGGCACAATGTGGGATTCTAGCTGGGAACGGACGAAAGAGACGGTGAGGTCGTCGGGAAGGGGAGTGGAAGTCGACGTGATGTGGGTCGGGGTTGTTACGTGGATTTCGGCGTGGAGATTTGAGGTTATCTAAAATTTTTAAAACTTTTAAAATTTCGTGTTAAAAAATTTTATTAACAAAATTAAAGTTTAGTTATTTTTTAAAATTTCACAAAACTGGAATTATTTTTAACATTTTTCAAAACTTTAGAAAAAAAAAGGTAAAACTGTTACGTAATTAATATAAAGAATAATTTATTTAACTAAAGTTAAAAAATTTTAAATAAAAAAAAATTATATTTGAAAAAAAATATTTTAAAAAATTCTATTAAAAAAATTTTTTTTTTATTTATTTAAAAATTTGTTTATAAATTAATAAGTGAACATTTTTTGTTGAAAAAATTTAGAATAGAAGATTCGAATTTTTTCAATATTTATTTTTTTTACAAATTAACCAATTAATTAATTAATTACTCTAAAAAAACCAACCTTGGCATTGCAAGCATCGCACATCAACCCCCACTCGGAAGGCGCGGGAAAAACGAATCCATCGCTGTCGGACGCATTCCTCGACCGCTCCTTCTCCCTTGCCTTCAGTTTCGCTTCTTCCAGGAGCTCCTGCTTGAGTTTGAACCTTTCCTCGATCCTTTCCGTCTGTTCCTGCAACTTTTCGACGTACTTCTGCTGCCTTGCATTTCGGCTTTCTTCGGCGTGGGCGTGTTTTGCCGCGGCCTGTTCGACCCTCTTTGCCTGCTGTTCCGCGAGTCTCACGAGATTTTCCTTGGCCTTCTGCTCCCTTTCTTTGATTTCGCCCCGACGAGAGAGAGTTTCAAGCTTTTGGATGAGTTTGATTTCTTGTATTCTCAAATCATCGACTTTGGCTTTTTCGACGACTTCTGCGAGATTTCTTTGGCGATTGGATTCTGCTTTTTCCATTTTTGCCTCCAGCATTGCCCGTTTTTTGAGTTCAAGTTCGAGTCTTTTTCCCTGAACTTCCTCGACCTTGGTGTGGAGTTCCTTGAGTCGTTTGGCTTTTTCATCGAGCAGTCGTTGCCGGAGTTCGAGGGCTTTTTGCTGTCTTTCTTCGAGTCGCTTTTCGACGTCATTCTGGGGTCGGCGACGGGATGGAGAGAGGAGTTTTTCGTGCATCTGGGCCACTTCACCGGGTTTTCGGTAGCAGACATCCGAGGTCGTGTTTTTTGAGTCGTCAAGTTCTAAAAAAAATTTGGAAACTTGATGCGTACATTTTTTGAAAATACAATGTTCAAGTTTTTCAGCGCAAAAAATGCAATTGCCAGTAGTTTGAGGATTTCGTTAATCCGCAACATCTTTAATCAGAAATTACGATTTCTAACTTTTTTTAGTGTACAAAGTTCGTTTCCAGTCGTTTTAAAACATTTTTGAGCATAAAAAACTGTTTTCTGGTTCATATTCAAAATCATTATTTTTGGTATCAAAATACTATTTCCAGCATTTTCAACCCCAAAAGCTGTCCAAAAAACCCACTTTCAATCTTCTTGGCCCAATTGGCGACAATTTCCTTCCACGACTTTCTGTACCTTCCGCCCGTTTTTCCAAACTTCTGCTTGGCGAGGCGTTCAAATTCCTCGTCGACGGATGACCTCTCTTCTTCCAGAATTTCCTTCTGCAGAGATTCCTGCTCCTGGGCGAGGGATTCTTCCTCCGCGGTCATCGCCTGCCACTCGTTGTCGTCTTCGAGTTCGGCAAGGATCTGCCGACTCTCGATCGCCACGGCCATGGTCTCGGTCGAGAGTTTGTCGTCTTCGGCCTCTGCGGTTTCACTGATTGAAGCCAGAGACGGTTCCCTTGATCTGTTAATTTCCTTCAGGACGTCTGATTTTTTTACTGGCTTTTTCGCGACCTGGGAATAAGTTGGTCGCTGCTTGCTGGAAGCGGCCGAGTGCCTGCGTTGGCGTTCTTCGAGCAGGGGCAGCACGCGGTCCTTCCAGAGCCGCTCCCTCGAGTACGCCATCTTCGCCATCGACGCCTTCGTCTGGGGGAGGTCCATCGCGCTCCTCGGGCACATGAGATTCGACCCGGGGGGCGAAGTGGTGTCCGGCACCTCCGGGGACACTGGTTTGGGCGGTCGACGAATGTTATACGCCAATCTTTCATACACCGAAGTTTTCCTCGTTGCTGTCAGTTTTGGATCCCTAGATTCGTCGCTTGAGCAACTGGAAGCCGTGTTTCGGCGTTTTCTGGATCCCGCAACGACTTGCCAGACCTCTTCGATCGTCGGCGTTGTTCTGGCGATCGCCGAGGAGCCTTTTACCTCCCAAGCGACCGCATGTTGCCTACTAGAAAAAAAACTGGAGTAAAAAAAACAAAGACACGATTTTTTTTCTCACCCTTCGTTAGGCCAAGCTTGTTCGACGTTGATCATGCCGATTAGGCTTTCAAAGTCTCGGGTGGCATTTGACAGGTAAATTAGAGCTTCCTGGAATGAAAACGAACGTAAAATTATTGATAACTGAATAATGTGACTTTTATCGTAAAAACGAAGCTTTTTGGGACAACCGATATTTTTTGGTAAAACTGGAATTTACCGAGAAACTTAAAAAAATATCGTTCATCGTAAAACTGTCGTAATGGGTTTGTAGTGTTCAAAACTTAGCAATACCCTCAAAGTATCCTAATAACGCCAAAAACCGCTTTAAAAGCACAAAATCAAGTAAAACTAATTGTAGCTTTTTAAAGCTTCCATAATCACTGATAATTGAATTTTCAAAAAAAATATTATAAAAACTGTAGTGCACTAAAAAGTATCCCAACAAAGCGAAAAACTGATCAGCACGCTGAAAATAATATGAAAACTGGAAAATGTTGTGTCCCGCAACTTCCAATATTTTTTTTTATAAATCCCAAACACCTCCCAAAAAACCCACCCGACATCCAGCGAGCGACTGAGATTCGAGACAAACATCGTACATAGCACTGGTGACAACTTTGAACTGTTCAAGGCATTCCGTCCATTGCCTTGCTGCCTCTGTGACTTCGATTACACGTCCAGTCATGCCAACTCAACGTATACCGTCGTCACATCGGTCAGTCTCCACGAGAGTCAAGTTATCTATCTATCGACTCGCTATCTCGTGCAAAAATTAGAAGCGACGGAATTCGGAACAAAATGCCAGAAGAAAGCCTGAAAAAAACAAAAACGCAAAGAAAAAAGCGTTAGCCTAAAAAAACTGAACGAGCGACTCCTGCATCGACTTTCGGTCGTTATCGCAATTGCTGCTACTTTTGTACTGTAAATTACGTGTTATTTTATCACGTTGAGGATACGATGCTTTCATGGGAGATGCATTACTTCCTGCTTCTTTTTTTGCGTTTTTCGTGAATGAAAAAGCGCACGCGCTCTTGTCTCTTGACGAATATTGTTTGTCTAATTCACTTTCTTCTCCCTACTGAATGAACGTAAACCGAACATGCGTTGTTGCTGTTGATGATTTGCATCGTATTTTGTACTCATCATTTTTTGGTCGTGTTCAATTGACGTGTTATCATCCACCCTGCTTTTTTGTCGATAGTCTGTGACGACCTTTTTTCTTTCAGAATTTTATTTCTCTTGGGTTCAAAGGCTTTCCAAGGCCTAAACAACGACGAACGCGTTCGCAACCGCAAAAACGATGAGTTTTGGTGAGTATTTATTATCCCTTGTCCAGGTTTTTACCTGTTGTTTCAGACGACAAAACCGAGGATGCGCAGTCCTGGCTGTCGAAGCAGGATCTCTCAAAGCTCAAACCGGGCGATTTGAATCCTCTGACTGAAGAAGTGAGTTTTTTTCTTTTCTTTTTTTTGCGGTCAGATTTTTGTTTGGTGCTTACAACTTTCATGGTTGTTTTTTAGGTCATCAGTCGTCAGGCAACGATCAATATCGGTACGATCGGGCACGTCGCACACGGAAAATCGACGCTTGTCAAGGCAATCTCCGGCGTCCATACCGTCAAGTTCAAGAATGAGTTGGAACGTAACATCACCATCAAGCTTGGCTATGCAAATGCCAAGATCTATCGTTGCTCCAACGTTGACTGCCCCCGGCCTGGATGTTATCGGTAAGTCTAAAAATATCCAAAAAATCGATGTTTTTATACTTTTGTACATTTCACCCAAAATCGATATTTTTTAGCTCAGCAAGTTCAAGCAGTCCAGATCGCCTTCCGTGCACCCGTGAGGGCTGTACCGGTGAATTTGTCTGCGTCAGACACGTCTCGTTCGTCGACTGCCCTGGTCACGACATTCTCATGGCCACCATGCTTAACGGTGCTGCTGTCATGGATGCCGCCCTGCTCCTGGTTGCGGGCAACGAATCCTGCCCCCAGCCCCAGACCTCCGAGCATCTTGCTGCCGTCGAGATTATGCAACTCAAACATTTACTCATCCTGCAAAACAAAATTGACCTCATTCGCGAACAACAGGCTACTGATCAGCACAAACAAATCAAGGATTTTATTGAGGGTACTATTGCTGATTCGGCTCCTATTATTCCGATTTCTGCCCAATTGAAGTATAACATTGATGTGAGTTTTTTGTTTTTAATTTTTTTTTAATATTTTTGTATAAAAAAAAGTTGTTGACATATTTTCCAAAAATTTTTGTTTATACTAAACTTTTTGCGTTTAGTATAAACAAACGCAAAAAGTTTAGTATAAACGGTTTTGCGTACACTAAAATTTACGCAAAACCGCCTTGAGCCGTAAATTTAGTTTAGTGCTCATTTTAATCTCAAATTTAAAACACGTTCTGCGAGCCGATTTTGGAATAAGGTGAAGGCCGCGACCCAGCTAATTTACACCTTCAAATGTTTTGTGCCCAAGTTGTAGGGGGGCATATGGAAGGTTCCAAACGGGCCTTAAAAAATTTTCCAGATGCCGGATTCTGGAGCTAGGGCTTCTCGACTGTTTCGACGTCAAAATTTCAAACTGCTTCTAAAAATCTGATATTTGGCATACAGGGTAACCTTGGCACGAGAAATCGACTGGTGTATTTAGTTTTCTCAAAAAACATCTGACTTTTTTGAAAAAAATGATTTTCTTCAATTTACCTGTTTTTACCGTCAAAAATTAGCTGCGGCGTCCGGGAGAAAACTCCACGGAAAGTTTTGAAGCCGGAATCGGATAGTCCATCTTTTTAGACGTCGAATGAGGTATAACACGAAAAAAAATCGATACTATATTTTGACCATCCTTGGGTTTGAATGGCGCGCACTCGGTAAAAAGGGCCTAAATCGAGTTTCTGAAATGAATTTTTGTATAGTTGGAAAAATCTGATTTTTGCTTTCCAGGGGTAACTTGGCACGAGAAATCTATTGAAGGATACAGATTTCTTAAAAAACATCTGATTTTTATGAAATGCTTGATCTTTTTGTTCTACCGTCAATTACCGTCACAAAATTGGCTACGACGTCCGGGAGAGAACTTCACGGGTAGTATTGACGCTGGCATCGGATTGCACGTCTTTTTTTGACGTCGAATGAGGTATGACACGAAAAAATATCGATACTATATGATGACCATATGCCGGCTTTTGTCGCGCGCACTCGGTAAAAAAAGCGTGCAAGCCTCTTTTTTCCGAAAAAGTCGTGCGCGCTCGTAACAGGAGTCATGTTCACAAAAACGCCCTGAATCCAATTTTTGTTTGTTACCCTTGCGGTCATCTGGATATGATTGAGCATGTCCGAAATATTGTTTTCAGCGACATGCGTTTTTTATCCGAAGATTTTGCGTATTGCCACTGGCATTGAAAGAACATGAAACTATGCAATATCGTAATTCACCTCATAATTATCCAATAAAAAGCGGCAATGGCTTAAAACAATATTTCGGACATGCCCAATCATCTCCAGATGACCACAAGGGTAACAAACAAAAATTGGCTTCAGGGCGTTTTTTTGAACATGACTTCTGTTACGAGCGCGCACATCTTTTTCGTCCAGGGAGGCAAAAAAGAGGCTTGCACGCTTTTTTTACTGATGTGAGTGCGCGCGACAAAAGCAGGCATATGGTCATCATATAGTATCGATATTTTTTCGTGTCATACCTCAGCTAACGCCGCAGCTAATTTTTGACGGTAAAAACAGGTAAATTGAAGAAAATCATTTTTTTCAAAAAAGTCAGATGTTTTTTGAGAAAACTAAATACACCAGTCGATTTCTCGTGCCAAGGTTACCCTGTATGCCAAATATCAGATTTTTAGAAGCAGTTTGAAATTTTGACGTCGAAACAGTCGAGAAGCCCTAGCTCCAGAATCCGGCATCTGGAAAATTTTTTAAGGCCCGTTTGGAACCTTCCATATGCCCCCCTACAACTTGGGCACAAAACATTTGAAGGTGTAAATTAGCTGGGTCGCCGATCCCAAATCGGCTCACAGAACGTGTTTTAATTATTTTTTTGTAATTTGTACAAAAATGTTTTTTCGTATTTCAAATTTGGCCAAAATTTTTTTTGTTAATTTTGACCGTTTTTCTTGAAATTAAATTTTTTGCCCAAAATCGTAATTTTATTTATTTTGTTGATTTTCAGGTTGTTTGCGAGTATCTCTGCAAAAAAGTGCCCGTCCCGATCCGTGATTTCGAATCTCCAGCCCGACTCATCGTCATTCGTTCCTTCGACGTCAACAAGCCCGGCTCAGAAGTCGAAAATCTGAAAGGCGGTGTTGCGGGTGGATCCGTGCTCAAAGGTATCCTCAAAGTCGGTCAGGAAATCGAAGTCCGACCCGGCATTGTTTCCAAGGCGAAAGACGGCAAGATCCAGTGCTATCCCATCTTCTCACGCGTCGTCTCCCTCTTTGCCGAACAAAATCAACTCCAATACGCCGTACCCGGTGGTCTGATTGGTGTGGGCACAAAGATCGATCCAACCCTCTGCCGCGGTGATCGTCTCGTCGGACACATCCTGGGTGCCGTTGGTACGCTCCCGGATATCTACGTGGAAATTGAAATTGCATTCTATCTTCTCCGTCGCCTGCTCGGTGTCCGTGTTGAAGGCAACAAGCGTGGTGCGAAGGTTCAGAAGTTGACCAAGGGTGAGGTCCTCATGGTCAACATCGGATCACTCTCGACTGGTGGAAAGGTTATTGCCGTGAAAGGTTCGTCAGTTTTTTTCTTATCCACAAAAAAATTTGTATTCAATTTATTTTTTTCAATTTTCGTGATAATTCCAAATTTTCTATAAAATACATAAAATTGAGTTACGATAATCCAATTTTATGTTTTTGAAAAAAATACGTTTGTTTAATTTTTTTGCAGGGTCTCGAAACGAACTTTTTTGCGTTTTTTTTAGTATTCAAATGTAAAAAATCGTTACTGCGTGTCAGTTTGCACTTTTTTACGATAGTTTTGAAGTTACCTAAAACAAATCAAATTACCGTAACCAAATTTGATAAGTTACATCTTTTTTCTCCGAAAATTCCGTAAAATTCAATTTTATTGTTTACAATTTTTTTGCTGAAAAAAACGATGTTTATGTCCAAAAAGGCTGCAGCGCAGTTTTTGTATTCCTAAAAGCTTTCCCACCACCGTAAAATATTTATAAAATTTCCTCTTATTTTCCCATATTTTTTTCAGGCGATGCAGCAAAGATCGAACTAATGGATCCCATCTGTACGGAAGTCAACGAAAAGATTGCACTCTCTCGTCGCGTTGATAGGCATTGGCGTCTCATTGGATGGGGTACCATTCGTCGTGGACGTACCATCGAACCTGGCACACTCGGAGGATCACAGTCACAGGCGTGATTCGTGATCAATTCATCATCTTCCATGATCATGATCGGTTCATTTCGCCCCAGCGTGTTGTGTTTTCTTTTTTTTTCGAATCTTCGTCTCCATCTTCCTCTCTTTTTTTTCGCAAACATGAAAACCAAACAAAAAAATGTTTTTCGTAATTGCAACAACTTTGGCCTCTTTTTTTGGTTTTTTTCCATTTCCCCGGATTTTCTACGATCACGACTTCTCCGGCCGAATTTTTGTGTTCTTCGCATTGTTATTGTTGTTGTGGGGAAGATCAGGGGTGGGTAAGTTGAATACTAATTATTTGTTCTTTTTTTTGGATTTTGTGGACTCAAAAAAATTTGTTTTATAGATTGTTTTGGATTTAGGATTTCTGGGTGCAAAAGTTGTTTTAGATGTTTTTTGGGGTATAAAAATGTTTTTCTTCTGAAAAAAAATCATTGAAAATGTATTTTTTGGTAAAAATATGGGTTTTTATCAAACTTTAGTTTTATTAACTTCAAATTAGTCCTAACTAGCTGACGGACGGGACTCGCTTACGATTGTTTATAAGACGGACGCATAAAAAAAAAGTAAGCAAGCAAGAGTCGGTGGGCGATCGAAGAAAACTCCTGTCTCGTCTCGCCCAAGGCGAAGGAGAGGAGGGCGAACAAGCGTCGGCCGCCGCCGCCAAGGGCGAGGGGGTTTGGTGAGGGTGGTGGTGGTTGATTGGGCTGGCGAACAGCTGTCCAGTCTGTCGGAGGAAGAAATGAATGAAGAAAGGAAGGCAAACTGCTGCTGTCACACACTGACTGCACCGGGATGCCATCCCGTCGTTCCGAGGAGAGAGGGAGGGAGGATCAATCGAACAGGCAGGCGCAGGCATTTATCTGTTTGTCCTCCGGATGAGCGGTGATAGGAGCGACAAATTTCACTGAATCAACTTTGTCGCGATGTGACAGGGATTTTTTTCGTGGAACAACGAGATTTGGTGTACGATTGGGAATTTTTGGAGTGTCGAGTCTCGCAGCGAAAGTTTGTGCAAATGAGCTGATCTTTAAACGAAAGCTTGTAGAAGTGCGAGGCTCTCAACACGAAAGTTAGAAAGTTGAGCGCTTTTCTCGACACGAAAGTTGTGTTTGGATTTCAAAGCGAAAATTATTTGGCGCGGTTTTTGACATTCAAATTTTATAAATTGTTTTTGTTTTTTTTATCGCGGTATTTTTAGGTACCTTTACAATCGTTTTGAGACCAACATTTTTTTTGGCATACCGCAATTTTTTTTTGACGTAATTTTTTAAGTCAATTTTTGTTCCTTGTTGTGGTGACAATGTCGTAGGCCCACCACTCCCGATGGATGCAATATTGTGTTAGGACAGTTGACTTGCCAACACTAGCACGCTCCCCTGCCACGGCCAGAGCCGCGGCGCGTCGATCGCCTCGGGTGACTTTTTGATCTCGGCGTCTCGAGACAGACTGACTAATTGTAGACGAGCAAAGGACAAAAGTTGCGAGGCGAGTCAGACTGCAAGATAATAGGCCGGGTCGGTTGTCGGTTAGCTGTCCCCATCTTCCTCCCTCGTCCGGATGAGATCCGTCGCCATCGATCGATCGATCGGCCTTCACCCCATCGCCGGGCATTACTACCAGAAATTTATGGGATCATTATTTTGATTTATGCGTTTAAGCGGGACATCTTGATTTTTTATGCTCTTCGAACAGTGGAACGCAAAAAAATGCGTTTTTGATGATTGTTTTATGAATGGAAGATTTTTTATTAGAATGATTTTTTATGGGAATGTCTTACATATATTTTTTTAAGAACAAGTTGATAGATTTTTTTGTGCTACATAAATTTTGAAAAAAAAATATTGTTTTTTTCTGCGATACTAATATTTATTTTCGTACGCTAAAACGCTTAACGAACACAAACATTTTTGATCGCGCTTGCATTTTTGTAATAAATGTCTCAAATTTTTTAAAGTAATTTTCATCAGACATAATATGTATTTTATACATTTTCTCAGATGATATTATTTTTGAATTTGGATTGCATAGTTCCCAGTCGTCGTACCATAAGAAAAATAGTTGTTCCCAGTCGTACCATAAGAAAAATAGTTGGTGCGCAGCATAAAATTTCAGGCATTTTCGCACTTTGAATAGCACACTATCGAAAATGGTCGTTTGATCGAAAATCGTCTTTTCTAGTGATGGATGCGATGATGGGTGCCGCGCTAGATCGTATAGGCATTTTCCCAGTTAGTTTCGCGCTTTCTATAAGAGCTGTAAAGTCAACGATCGGTAACTCTCTAATCCAGAATATAGCTAATCCAGAATTTGTGGTGTTTGCATAAAGTAGGGTGCAAATCTCCCAAATCTGTGAAGAATCTCTGGAGATCCTCCCACAAATCTCCCGTGAGACCCCGTTTGCCAAAAAGCATTCAAAAATGTTTCCCACCTAAAAAATTACTCAACGCCAAGAAAATCAAAACAAATAGTTCTGTTCTGCTTCAGACACACTCTGCGTTTGTGTTTGCAGCAATTTATGAAAACACGGTTTTTTCATTATTTGTTTCACTATTTTCCGTATAATCATTTTTAAATCTCCCGGGAGATTTTTTTTACAAGGGAGAATCTTCGGAGATTCTCTGGAGAAATTCTTAAGGGAGATGTCAGAGATTCTTCCGCTTCGCCACCTTGGTCTTTAGCTTATCCAGAATTTTTTGGACAATCAGTACTATTTTTTTTAAATGTACAAAATTTGAGATGTGTCACTAAACTTTAATTTACTCCACAAAAAATTTGTATTCTCGGTGGCATGGTGAGACGCCTTATGGGACCTGCAATCTTGATTTTGATATATTTGTTCACAAAAAATTATTTTTTTTAACAAAATTATAAATAGATGATATTTAGTTCAGTGTATCGTCATCAATTTTTATTGTACGTACATACGTTTTTGTAAACAGTGATTCAGGATTTTTTGTGAATGTCTTATTCAATTTTGTTCATTCAATCCATTCATCCATATTACAAACTTTTTGGTGTTGCCTCGTGTATTTCCTTATAAATAATCAATTCATTCACATTTTATTCATCAAAAAAGTTGGCCTTTTTTTCTTGGTTGTATACGTGTTACTTCTGTTTCTTTCCAACCTACGCAGAACAAATTTTGACGTCACCCCTATCCTGATCCGTGACACTTGATTCGCATAAGCATACGTAAGATCGACCTCTGAACCCTAAACTATGCACTCACTCATTCTGTGACAGAGAAAAATCTCGATTGACTGGCTTGTGAGAAAGAAAGCGCATAAAATGTATTAGAAAAAAATCATTTCAAGATGAGAGAAGATCCGTGGAGGAAAACGAAACTTTTAAATAAAATACTTCGGGATGGGGACAAATCTCTAGCTTGCTTGCTCTGCCAGGCAAGCAAGCAAGCAGTAAGCGGGATTTGTGAATGAAGGGGTAGTAAGATGTCAGTCAGTCAATCGAGATCGTCTAGGCCCTGGCCCCGGCTGAGGCCTGCAGGTGCGTCTACCTGGACGACGACTCTTTTGAGGACGCACTGGGATATTCTAAGATATGTATGTATCTGCAATATCCCAGTGGATCACCCTAACCTCCCTCGATCGTTCAGACACACACAGATCTACCTCCTGCCTCTGGGGAAGGAAGTTTGTCCCCCCAAGGGACATCCTCGATCCTCGGGGACAAACCTCCCCCCAACATCCGTCAGTAGGGGGGCTGACACAGACACCCTACGTTGCTGTCTTGTCCTTTCCTTCTCCTCTCCTCTCCTCGATTGTAAAGGAGCGAGATAAGGGGGTAAGACAGAAGACAGACTCGAGACTCTCGCGAGAAAGACGAGGAGAGGAGGAGGCAAAAAAAACTAGCAAGCACAAAAACGCCGGCTGGCCGGGCGGCGGCCATTTCCTCTGTTCTCCTTTCCTTTCCCTTCTTTTCCGCGCTCGGGGCAAAAAGGCTGCCAACCAACCAACTCCTCCCTTGCTTTCAATTTTTTGTGTGCCACGGCGCCGGCATCGGCGGTCGGCGGCGTTGAGAAAAGATAGGGGACGCGACTCGCGTGTGTCGCGTGTCTCTGCCTTCCTGTCTGCGTGTGTGTTTGTGTGTGTGTATGTGTGCCGTAGAAGAAGAAGAAGAAGAAGCCGGCAGCTAGCACCCGTCACTCGCATAAACTGCTGGCGGCTCGGGGACACAACTAGTGGCAGTGAGCGGCAATAAATGTGCCTTCTCTCTCTCTCTTCGCTTTTTCGAGACTCTCGATGGCTTTTGGCCTCCCTCCGCAACACCGCGTGTTGCGTGTTGCGTTCGTTCGCCTTGAGAACTAAATAGTTTAATACTACTGCTTTTTTGTTTAGTTTAAGCTTGCGCAAGGTTTTGCATCGGTACACCTGATATCTATCTTTTTTTCGCTTCAAGACCTTTGCTTCCGAATTTTTGCCTGCCTGAGAGACAACCAGGCAGGCTTGCTTGTGTGTGCCCGAGGCTATGAAAAATTAATTATTTCACCTGTTGTTCTTGTTCTTTTTTCTTGTTCTTGGTTGTTCACGATTTAGTTGATTGTTGGCACCAGTCTGACACCCATGTCCAAACATGCTTGGTTGCCCTTTTCCACACCCTCGCCCTCAAAAAAATTTCTGAAAAAAAAATTATGCAACTATGAAAATTTTTCAATTTTGTTAGAAAATTATTTTTAGGCCCTGTAACCCAAATTGATTGTCCTAAGCGGCATTTCTTGGGTCCCCCCTCCCTCCCAGTCGACTAGCTTCAGTGTGTCTTGTGTCTACAAAAACTGAAACTCAAAATTTCATTTAGTGCCTCTTTAATGGATTTTAGCGGAATAAAGAGGAGACGACTGGCTTTTTTTTTGTGCGTGTTTACTCGTTATCCCCCCTTCCCCTCCTCTTCCTCCAAGCTTTTTGCAACAGAACTACTACTACTACTGCTACTACTTGGAGTCTTCTCCTCTTCGTCACCGACCGAGCTCAGCTCACATCAGAGAGGAGTTAGAGCCGCCGTCGTCGGGTTATGATGAGAAGACACGCGTCTTCTCTGTCTCTTCCTAACATCATCATCTCTCCCCCCCCTCCTGTCTGCGTGTACCGCGCGTGTGCTTGCAAGAAACTTGAAAGGGGGGGATAAGATAGGGGATGAGCGAGATGTCGACCTACAGACGCTAGCTGGCGGGATGGGAACTAGGAAGGACGATGGATGAATTGCGACGATGGACGTAAACCGAGTTAAACTCTTATGATGAACTTGGGGACCTTGGCAAATGCTAAAACTTCGTTACCACTACGGGTGTGCAGCGGGTGAGGTTGCCGATGTTTCAAAGCAATTCGAACGTTTTTTTACTGACGTTTATTTTTCTACTATTTAAAAAAAAAATTTTTAATGAAAATAGATTTTTTTTGGATTTGGGGATGAAAAACCTAAATTTGTTTGATTTAGGAAAAATAAGTAATTTTTCGAAATTGTTTTTTAATAAAAAAACGTTTTTTGCTACATTTTTCATTCATGAACATTTTTGTCCTAAAAAGTTCGAAACTTTTTAAATTAGGTTTTTTTTTGACATTCTAATTTAAAAATTTTCAATCTTATGCATCCAAATTTGTATTTTTCGATCAAATTTGGCCAAGCTTAGGACTTCTGTTTTCAGAAAATTCAGAGTTAAAATTTTGACGCCAATTTTGTCCCATTAGAATGCCGTCCTTTTTTGAGACCAAAAATTTTCCAAGTTACCAATTTTTTTGCGTCACAATCGATATTTGTGTTTCGATTTAAAAAAAATTGGCACCTGTTAAATAATTCAATTTTATTTTCAACGTCTTCGCTTACGCGTCCTGTCCTATCACCCCAAAAATTGGTTATCGTTCCTGGCATCCATCGCCTTCCTCTTTTCCTCATTTTTCCTTCCTCGAGAATTGAATCATCTTTGTTCGCATCTTTTTCCACGGGTTAGCGTTAACCTTGTGTCGGGGTAGATGGCCTCGCCATCCGACGAAGGAAGACGGCATTCTTTTATTTTCTAGTTCGTTCATTCACTTACTTGGCTTTATTGTCCAGAGTCCCCCTCATCAGACCCCATCTCTCTTTTTTCGTGTTTGTCTCGATTGTTCTTGGTTATGTGCACTTTCATCGATGACATTGGACATTGGGCTGCTTCTTGCAAACAAACGTGTACTACGCGGACGTGAACGTGGACGTCAAAAAAAAGCGCAGGATGAGAAAATAACAGAATCTTGTTTTGCTCCTTCCCTCGGCGTTGTTCACATCACTGTTCGTTCACTGAATGAATTATCGTAATTATTCCGCCTCCATGTCCAAAAAAGGACGGCAATGATACGATTTTTTACGTTTTGTTGACGCTCGAACGCTAAAAAATTCTGGACGCATCCATATTTGTTTTGCAGATCAGATCTTTTTCCAGAATAAAATTTTCAGACTGCCTTTCAAGATTTTCCTTATCATATTCCCCCAAAAAAAGGGTGAAACAAAAGCGCTCTTCAGAAAAGCACCGTGGGAAGTTTCTTTTTTGTATTTAGTTCATCGTATCCCATTCTATAGTGCATCAATGCTAAGCGCGTTTTGCTAGCCTTTTTAGGCATGTCAAGGCCAGATAGAAATAGGCAAACGTTCGCGAACAAATTTGTGTATTTTTATAATATTTTCCGTCGGAGTTCGTTTCAAATACAATTTTTTTAGTTTGTTGTTTGCGTTCGTTCGTTAAAAAAATAGAGTAGTGGTGTCAAAATTTATGTTTTTTGACAAAAAAAGGCCAAAACTATCTCAATTTTAAAAATGGAAACGTTTTAAAATTTTTATTTCCATCAGCGTAAAAAAATCAAATTACACCAATTTACGTTTTTCTATCACGGAAGTAATTGAAAAAAGCGTGTTTTTTTTGGAAACAAAAACTGACACGTCGTCAATTTTTTTGGATTCTAACTATTTTATTTGACTCCCCGCCCTCAAAATTTTAAAATCCTCATGCCAATCTCTGCTCTCCAGCATTCCAGCAAAAACATTTTTCCTCTGTGCTACTTTTTTTTCAAGTGTCAAATGAAAACTCTAATAATTTTTTGCTATTGATTTCCACGGGCCACTGGCTTGCAAGCGGACTAATAGCCACAGGGAGAAGAGAACAAAACTAGGGGGAGATTAAAGCAGGTAGTACGTAATTGCTTTCTCGCTTTACCTTTGGGCTCGGTTGTGCCAAAGACCAGTCAACCAAGCAGCAGCCTGTGGCATTTCAAAATCTTTTCTATTTATTATCTCCTACAAATAATTTGCAGGTAAGCAAGCTGCTAACGAGTCAGCCAAGGGATGATGTGACTGACAAAATGGCATGCCCTTTTACGTGATGTCACGTAAAAACCATTTTTCCACGTTCATCCGTTCATTTGTCGTATATTTTTTTGTTTTGTTTTTTTACGTGTTATCCTATTCAATCGATTGATCCGATCCGTAAGCGTGAGCCCTGGATCGGATCGTTTGTCCCACACTCGTCTCGTGTACAACCAACCAGCTAACCGCCTACTCACCACATTACCCATTTTCCATCTCCTCAGCCTGCGGCTTGGCCTGGCTAGAGCCAGCCCTCCCTTCCCCTCCCCCCGCAGACTCCCGTTTACCTATTCATCTGCTCGCTCGCCAGGTGCTCGCTCGCCTGTTAAATATTTTCTCTTGAGGATTACAATTTATACTCTTTTTTTTCAGATCAACATTGTGCCGTATACTAGCCATCACCGCCGTGGTAGAAGAAAGTGTCTCACCACGAATATTACAAAAAATTAAAACTTAATTAATTTTTTGTGTGGTAGTAGTACAACCTAGCCTAGATCATCTGCTACGTTCCATGTCAGAGTGTTGTCGTCGGTGAGCTGTCACGGGCGACGATGACATCGTGTCTACCGTCTCTGCATCAGCAGCATCATCACCTACTTCTACTTCCTCAGCAACAGCGGCAGCAGCACGGTAGCACGTCAGCAGTGATCCCGCAACGATTGTCTGCCTTCCCCACGACTTCTTCCCCGCCCTCCGCCAAACCGACCACACGTGATGGCACGCAACGGTGGTCGCTTTGATTTTGACGATGGCGGTACGTACTGTGGTTCATGGGAAGAAGGACGTGCCAATGGCCACGGCGTCTGCACAGGACCCGATGGAAAGGGCGAGTATGCCGGGGCCTGGCATTATGGATTTGAGGTGAGTCAATTTTTTTTGGTTAAAAAAAATCGTGCTTAAACCTAAAAATCATTTTTAAACTATACGTATTAGTTTCGTGTCAAGACCCTCAATTATCGGTTCTTATTTGTGTTTTCATCGTTTTCACTCACTGTTGGTTTTTTCTATTTAGTGGTGTCAATTTTGGGGCCCCCAGGGGACGGAGTTCGCATCTCCTACTCCCTCGCTCGTTGCCTGCCTGCGACAGTCCCGTCTCGTCTCACTTGCCACTTTAGAGACGTTTTTGTTTTATTAATCGTCCAAAAATGAAAGCAGCAAAGAGGGGAAAAAGCGTTTGTTTGCAAGAGGTGAAAATTACTAATTTATGCCGAATATTCTTTTTTGTTAATTTGTGGTGTCTTTTGTCGAAAAAAAAATTTGGGGAAAAATTATTTTACTGCAAAAAAATTAGGTTTAAAATTTCAAACAATTTTAATTTTGACTTGGATTAATAGTTTTTTGATGTATTTTTTTGCAGTTTCGATGCGCAAACTTGGTTCAAATTTTTTGAGCTTTTTTTGATCAAAAAATTAATTTTTACCAGTTTTTGAAAATAAAAATTTTACCTGTTACAAAGTTCATTTTTCTTCAAAAAATTAATTATGTAATTTTTTTTGACAAATTCATGCAATTTTTTTCCGATGTCGACGATCGTCTTTGAACTTTTTGGAACGTGTTTTTGATGTTGTTTAGTCGATGAATATTTATTTTTGTTTTAAAATTTTAAATCGTTACCAGTTTTTTGTCGTTGATAAGATCATAATCTTTTTTTTATTTTTTCAACTTTTGGCCCAATCAATTGTCACAAAAATATGCGAATGAACGAACGAATGAAAAGAAAAGAAAAGTTAGATAAAAAAGTTTTTACGAGATAAAAGTCATAGCTTGCTTTCTGCGTTCTTCCTGGGAAGCGGGCTTGTGTGATGTTTGTCCTACTCGATGTCAGTAGCCTGCTAGCATGACTTCTACGACTGCTGCTCTCCTTCCGCTGCTTTTCCGCCTCGCCTTCGACCCTGTCAACGGACGGACTGAGCTGCGAGTATCTATCCGGTGCACAGAGCTAGATACATAGCTACATAGTACCCCCTCCAGGCTGTCTGGCTAACTGACTTTGCAATGCCTGCATCCGGAGCACATGCCTGCAGAGAATGAATTTATTTTACTTTTTTTTTCGAGTTTTGTTTCAATTCTGCGGACGACAAAAAAGACGGACAGAGGATGAGATAAACGGCTATCAAGTTTTTTCTGCCACAGAAAAAAAGGGGAAAGATTTCAAATCTCCACTTTTAAGGCCTAAAAGCACTCAAAAAAGAAACAAAAGACCCCACTCACGCCCTAAGGACTTCTAAGAACCCCAAAAGCTGCAAAAAAAACCCAAAAAATATCGTTTCTGACCCCAAAAGTGTGTATGTAAAATATTCATTTGAAATTGACAAAACACTTACCGGCCACTTGACGCCACCGGCCCTCCACACCTATTCTATTCTTCTTGCAAGACCCAGCACACCTACTAACCTCTTCAGCTCACCTCTTTAAATTACTCTTGGCCAATAATTTCTGGGGGGGGGATAACCCCACTGTATTTCAATAATCGATTTCAATACGTGGTACATCATTAGTACCATTGTGCGTGCAGAGAACAAAGAAGAGGGTAAATATTAGTAAGTTGCCGATGTTTCTGAGGTTGAAAATTTCAAGTGGGAAATTTTTGGGAAGCTTGAAATAACTCATATGGGGGGGTTGTTAAAAAATTTAATTTTTACTGTTGAACAAAATTTGAAATTAAAAATTTAGAAATGCAAAAGAAAAACCAAAATTCCTAAAACACTGTAAAATTTATTTAAATAACTGTAAAATTTCGAAAAGTTGTCCCATCCAAAGCTTCGGACTATTTTTACCGTAAAAATCGTCACAACAGTTGTATGTACCAGATCTCTTGCATACCCACGTGTTTGTGTCACTCGTTGTTGTCTTCATTAGACAGTGTTGCTCGCGACGGCATCCACAACGTCATCACGACATTTATTACTGGAATGTCACTGAGAATGAGTCTGACTTGCCGTCATCTGACCAAAAAAGAGAGAAAGAAAGAAAGGAGGGATTGTTCGAAAACAAGCATTTCTATAAATACTTATACGTCGTTCGAGACTGACTCGCTGGCTTTTCTTTCTCATGGGTTCCTTTTATTTTCTCTCTCATTGGCTTTTATTCTGGCGTTTCAATGCGACATCAAAATCTGGCAAATGTCCAAACATGCGAACAAGGACACGTCTTACGTCAGTGTCATCGCACTTTTTTCTGAATTGAAAAAAAATGGGGTGAAAATTTGATTTTTTGGACGAAAAAACATTTAAAAAATGTATACAAAGGGAATTTTTTTTTAACTAATTTTTTTCGCGCTGAGTGAGACTTTATTTTTGATATACTGTATTTGCATCATTTTCGGTGTACGGTATATAGTAAACAGTGTTCTTGCACTTAATGCTTTCGAGATTATTTGACCAAACACCCTATTTTTTACGATACCATGTACATACCCCAGAGAATTTTTCACACCTCAAGTTAAGACACAAAATGCCAAAATTGTCATCAGAGACATTTTTGGGAATTGTTTACATATTTAGTGACATCTCAAGTTGTTATCGTAGGCGTTGCACTTTTTTACGCACAAAAAAATATTTCTGCAGAACTTTATTGATCTTTTACGCAGCACAAATTTTTTTTATTGTAATGAAGCTGCACACCGCAGATTTTGATAGCTATCCACATATCCACATACCCGATCGACCGACCACTCACGCTAAAAGTCGACTCGTAGGCGACTTTTAAACACTTTTTTTGTGTCTGTCTTTCACCAAGCTGGCTAGTATGCAGATATCTTGCTCTCTGTCATCCTTTGTCACCGCCAGAGATTTGAAATGTTAGTTAATGACGGAAGAAAAAAAATCTGACATCGAGGGAAAAAAAATTCGCTATGCACCTGCAAAACGCAAATCTCCTAACACGATTCAATTCAATTCACAAACCATTAACACTACCACGGCCCGGCGTGTGCCTGCAGTCAAAGCTCGTAACACAAGTCCAAGACTATAATCACTCAAATCGACAGACGGGGTGACAACAAGACAGCCGAGCCGAGCAAATGCCGATGCATCAGTCCGTGAAAAAAAAAAGAAAAAAGAACTTTACACGAAAAAAAAGAGAATGGGGGAGGAAAAAGTGTACACAACGTGTAGTGACAGGGATTGATTTGTAAGGAACACAAGCATCGGGGGATTTAAACACCAAATTTTACCAAAATAGGCAAGATTAACGACCAATGCATGAGAAGAGGCTTTAGGGTTCGTAGTTCAGATTAGAGGGAGATGAAATCGATAGAAGCTGAATGGCCCTAAAAACTGAAAGAACGAGCAAAATACGAAAAAATGGGGCCAGAAATGAAAAATATGGCAAAGTTACGGTGATTGGGTGATTTGGCGGGAAAACAACGTGTCTTGGCACGAAATGCACAAATTCGTTTTGTGCCACAAAAAAAAACTATAGTTGCATTATTTTGTAACGATCAACTTTTTTTGTGCCGTCGACTGAATTTTTTTGATTCATTAATTTCATTTTTCTTTTTCATAATTTTTGTGTTTTCTTTTTATTTTGACGTCATTTTGTACCAAATTTTGTATTGAATTTCATTAATTTTTTTAAATCAAAAAATCATCAATTTTTTGAAATTTGAATCTATAAAACTTATTTTTTTTCCAGGTCTCCGGCGTGTACACCTGGCCATCAGGCTCGACCTATGCCGGTCAATGGCAGAACGGTCGTCGTCACGGCCTCGGCGTCGAAGCTCGTGGCCGATGGATCTACCGAGGCGAGTGGACGCAGGGTCAGCGTGGACGGTACGGCAAGCGTGAGGTAATCTCACCCTCTACCAACACCATCACCGCCAACTACATGGGAACGTGGACTGCCGGCTTCAACGACGGCTACGGCACCGAGACCTACCCCGATGGGGGCACGTACATCGGTCAGTGGCAGCGATCCATGCGCCACGGCTACGGCGTGCGTACCTCCGCGCCGTATGCAAATGCCCTCCGGCAGAGACCCAAGTCATCCGAGAGAAACGCTTCCCTATCGTCTCTGAGATCCGTCTACGACGACGAAACAACGCTCAACAAAGCCCCTGCCAAGCCGGAAAATGAATCTGTCGACGGCAGAGCGGGGTTCGTGCTTCGCGCGAGATCTGACGCTCCCGCGAGGAGGCGTAGGTCGCTGTCCGAGCGCTCGCTTGCCATGAAGAGGTCCATTCTCTCTAATCTCCGGATCAAGAAGCAGCACTCGACGGGAGACATCCATCAGCGCGTGACGTCGATGTCGGGAAGTCTGAGGTCCTCGGGATCACTCATGTCGTGTACATCTGACGAGTCAGAATCACCGCATCATGGACACGCGGTACTGGCTGAACCCCCGGAAGAACAGGTGGAACCAGGTGTTGTGGAACTCTACAAGGGAGAGTGGAAGAACGACCAGAGGTCTGGCTTTGGCATTTGCGAGAGATCAGATGGGCTCAAGTATATCGGAGAGTGGGCTGAGAATCGCAAGAACGGGTACGGTATTACCTATTTCAAGGATGGAACGTAAGTTATAGTTTATCTTGATTTTTTTGATCCAAAATGGAAAATTTTGATTTGTTTGTCCTAAACTTTAATAAAAAGTACAATTTTAGTCCAAAAATTGCATTTTTTTATCTTTACATTATTTTTTTTATTTATAAGTGCCGTGTATTGATGACGATTTTTTTAAATTTTTTATTTAAAAAAAATTAATCAAAAGTGTCAATTTCGGAAAAGGAAAACAAATTATAATTTGCCATCTCGGATTCAGTTTTTTTTTAAAAAAAACCTCGTTTTTTTCCAGAAAAGAAGAAGGCCGCTACAAGAACAACGTCCTGGTCTCATCCACCCGCCGAAAAGCGCTCATCTTCGTTCGCGCGTCCAGGATGCGTGAAAAAATCGAGAACAGCGTCGAAGCCGCTCACCGGGCAGCCTCCATCGCGACCCAGAAAGCGGACATCGCAACTTCCAGAACACAAACGGCCCAGGAGCGGGCCGAAGCTGCGGAAGAGATGTCCAAGCGGGCGAAGGGTGACGCAGACGTCGCACGCATCACTGCCTCCCAGTTCGATCCGACCTTTGTTCAACCCGGTGTCCAGGTACTTCGTCGCAACCGTGAACGCGGCATGCTCAATCACATCGGTGCCGTTCACGGAAATCACGTATCCTTCGATTCTACGCTCAGTTCAACGGCTGCCGGGCCGCAGCCGACGACTTCGGCATTCGGAACGCGCATGACGCACAGCTATCAACAGCTACCGATGGGTAATCATAGATCGGCATCCTCGGCACCACACACAATACTCACGGGTCAGGGTGGTGCTGCGGTGCCGATGATCGGTAATGCCATTGCGGGAAGCATAGATCCCCTAAACAACCAAAGTCAGAGTCACGACATTGCCGACGATTACTCTCGATCGTTTGACTACAGTCAGGCGATGCCGTCGACCAGTATAAACTCGGGGCACGTCACCGAACAGGCACAATACCAGTACAGCCAGAATCCACAACAACAGGATCTCGCAAGGTACGGCGGAGCAGTGGATAGGCCGTCGCTGCACACGACTGCGAGCAACGCCACAAATCCTACGATTTACGATGATGTACGGATCAATGAGGGGGCTTCTACGGTAAGTGTTGTTTTTTTGGTTCAAAAATGAGCTAACGTAACCAAGGTTAAACTAACGTTCGCGTTTGTTCGTGTTCGTTCGCAAACATTTTTGATTTTTCCTGTTCGTATTCGTTTGCGAACAAAAAAACGGGGCTGTTCGCTCAATCCTAAACGTAACCCCTGACTTCAAAACTGCAGCTAAAAAATTCGTTGTGAGAGCCATGTTCGCGGTTACTGTAACTCACAATTTGCTTTTTGTCATTTGCAAACCTAAAAATTCATTTTTTGTGCCCTTTTCCATTGTTTTAGCCTAATTCGAACCCCCTTTCAGTCCACATCCCCCCGACCCGGTGACTACAGTGGTCTGTCGGCATCCCCGCAGACAGCCTCCTCCTCCCTCCATCGCCGACCCGATCGAGGCTCCATCCTATCCATCAGCGATGATCACTACGAGCAATACACGATGGCCAGGTCGGGTAACAGTGCATCAGTCGACGTTCCCAGTCTTCGTCGCAATCGACCGTCACTGACTCGTCAGAGCGATGTGGCATCCGATGCTCTTGGCCAAAACTTCCTTGTAAGTTCCTAACTTTTATCCAACCATAGTAAACAAAGTTTTTTAGCCCATAAACCGTCGATCAACACTCGCCTCCGCGCAGGATCGCACCAGCCTGGCGGCGAGTCATCGCTCGACGGTTGGCAACCCTCTGGGCGCGCTCGGTGACAAATCAGCCGAGGAACGGGGAAGTCTGCCGAACTTGGTGGAACTCGAAGGAACTGGTTTAAAGCTGCGTCGCGAGGATGCCGCTCGACTCGCTAGTCAGCGACGACAGGAAGCTCAACGTCTGGCGGAGGAAGAGGAACTCCTGCGGGCTAATCCCCTCAGGTACATCTTTCATCCTGCGCTGAGGGTAAGTCGTTGAACAATTTGGATGGACAAAACATGGACAATTTAAAATTTCGGTTTTTGGCATCACTGATTTTAATCAGGAACTATAAATTTGGATTTAAAAATATCCTAATTATGATAACAGAATTTGCAGTGAACAAAAAAAACGTGTGCTGGCATTGGCATTTTGGAAACTTTTTCCGCATGATTTCTCAAAAATTATGGCATTGCCACAGTCAAATAGCATAATGTTCAACACAGTTTTTGGTGAAGAATCCTTTAAAAGTATAAAAACGAAAGGTCTTCACATTAAAAAATGCCAAAAAAATATCAAAAACAGCATTTTTTTAAGTGAGAACACCTCATTTTTATATTTTTAAAAGATTCTTCACCATAACCTGCGTCTAACAATATGCTATCCTACCCTGGAAAATCCGTAGTTTTTGAGCAATGACGCGTAAGAAATTTTAAGAATGCCAATTCTAATGTAAAAGCGATTATTTTCCTAAACAAACCCTCTGCAAATTCTGATTCTGATGTTCTGATGTCAAGTAGTAACCTTAAACTCACAATTGTAAATTACAGAACTGGGTCAACAAGTGGAAAATCCCGCTCCTGCTTGCCGTGACCAACTTTATCCTGCTTTACGTCCTCTTTCGTCTTCTCACCTTTGAGAGAAGCGGTAGCGGTGGCAAGGCAACAGGTTCAAAGCATGGAAGTACCAAACCGTCAGGTGAATTGTAAACCACTCAATTCTTTACTTTCTCGCCCGCGTCATCGATCGTCCAAGGAAACAAAACAAACGACCATCCTCGACACACACCCCACAAAAATTATTGCCTTTATATTTTTTATCCGGAAAAAAAAGTTATCCCATCTTTTTTTTACTATATTTCTATCGACATTTCATTCAAAAGGTATAGAATGTGATCGTAACCGTAATCAACGCGTTGTTCAAAAAAATGTGTTTTTTTTGGCGTCTGACGCGTATGTGTAGTAGCTTTCATCTTCTGTTTTCGTTTTCTTTTTTTTTGTGGTCCCACTTCCGAAAATACTGCCGACAAAAATCTTCAATATCTGAGATTTTCAATTTTTTAACTGTGAGACAACTTGTTTGATGCCAAAAAATCTGTCAACCAAAAATGTCTGATTTCATTTTTTTTCACAAAAAATCCTGCCCGTTTTCGATCGGGTTCATCTTTGGGCTCAAAATTTATGAATTAACGGCCCAATCGATGTGCCTCTCCTCTCCTCCATGATTACACTAGGGTGCCATGATTTTCTATCATTTTTTTCGTTTCTCTTTTTTCACTCAGTTTTGCGCTAAAAAATCGTAGAAAAATAAACATCGTTAAAAAAAACCTATCATCACTCGACAATTTTTTTGGTATACTATACTTTGTACTATCAACAGCTTGTCTCCCGCTCTCTTCATTATTTTTTGAAGAAAAAAACTTTCGTTTTTTCTCTTCGCATCCTTTTTATCCTTTTATGGTGACTATTACGATACTAGTAGTAATGTTATTTGTTTTTCGTTTTTTTTGGTTACAGCTTCAATTTTTTTGTTCCGTTCTCCGAGTTATTTTTTTATATTTTTTTTCATTTCTTCGAATAGAGAAATTACTTCTTTATTATCTTCTATTTTTTTGACTTCGTCGTAAGTCTCAAAAAAAGGGAGAAAAGACACGACCAACAAAAATGGGGCCTTACTTTCAAAAATGTTGTTTTCGAAAATTCTATGTTGTGATGAATTTTAAAATAAATAAAAAAATAAATAACAAAAGAATGAAAGAAAGACAACAAAGTTGGGGTTGGTTACAAACTTCCTGAATGGATTGCAAAAAACAACAATATTCATCAACTAAAACCAAAGAAAAACCCATCTACCGACGAACGAACTTGGTGCGTTGCTGCTTGCGAAGTTTCTTTTCATCGACGCCGGCCGTGTCTTCGGGAGCCGGCTCAAAGAACCATGGTCCGAGAATCTTGGTCCACAGCTTGAAGAGCGCAAAAGCGGGGAGGGCGAGGATGAAGAAGATAAAGTTGGACCAGATCAGGGACAGGAGTTGGGAAAGGCACGAGAGAATGACGGCGTCTTTGCAGTACTCACCAAGCGATTGGGGGTCGTTGAGGTCCACGCCCGCGTCTATGACTTGGTTTTTTTCGTTTCGGACGGATCGTACCATGGATGACATGAAAAAGACCGCTCCCAGGCCTGTGATCGCGGAAAACACCCAGAAAGCCTGAAAATTTGTGCGTCGTAAAAAAGCATCCAAAAGATCGTGAAATTGAAAAAATATCGTCATTAACAAAATTCGATTTTTCTCATAAAAACAGAAACAGTACCGAAATCTCAAAAATATTGTATACTCAATCGTAAAAATTGAAAACAGTACCGTAATTACAAAAAAATTTATTTTAACGTAAAAACAGAAAAAAGGAGTACCGTAATCTAAAAAAATGAGCAACGATAAAAAAGGAAAGTGCGGTAATTTAAAAAGTGAAAAAGTACCGTAGTTTCAAAAAAATAAGGTTTTGATCGTAAAAAATGGAAAAAAGTACCGTAATTTTGCACAAATGGAATTTTATTCCATGAATATAAAAAAGTACCGCAATTCCAAACACCTACCGTATACCATCCACTAGGCGACGAGAAGACAAAAAAGTTGAGTCCAAAAACGACCACCGAAGTAGCAACAGCAGCAATTGTGTAATACTTGAGCGTCTCGGTGTTTTCCTCGTGAATGAGCCTCTGCCCCCGCGTGCCTTGCTTGCCCTTCGTCACGGCGGCCATTTCTGAGCCTAAATGCATTATAAAAACTGCAAAAAAAGCTGTCAAAAATATTCAACGGTCCATAAAACCGTTCTAACTCCACAAATTGCAAAAAAATGGGCAAATAAACTTTTGAAAAAAAAACAGCAATTAACAGTCAAAAAAATACTCGAGCAGAACGTCAAAAAAGAGAGATTGGATGTAGATGATTGTCGCCGGTGATACAGAACTCAAACATTGATACGATACCAGAAAAAAAAAGGAGAAGAAAAAAGTCGATGGAGGAAATGAGTTCTTGCTTTTTGAATCGATTAAAACAGATGTTTTTTGTTTTTGTTGAAAAACAGCAGCAGTAGCAGTAGTAGTAGTATTGGGGAAGAATAAGCACAATCGGTGGCACCGTTGTCGCCCTGCAAAAAAATCGTAAAAAAAATATTCGCGGAAAGACCCGTCAAAAAAATAAACTCACAGTAAAGCCGTACAGTCTCTTAGCCAGCAACATCGTGCAAAACAAGACGGAAGATTTCGTTAGAGATGTAGAACGATCCAGCATTTGGTCGCAGGATGAAGAGCTGCGTGTACGAATTGATGGGATCTTCGTCGGTTTGAAGTTGTCCCAGAACAGACACCAAAATGCTTCCGTCGGGCAGAGGCTGGCTGTCTGTCTTTGTGATGGCGCGCTTGATTGACTGGAAGGTCAGGCTCTGCAAAAAACAACAAATGAAACCAAAAAACAGCAAAAAAACAAAAATGATAGCAAACATATGCCAAAAAAAAAGACAAAAAGTAACCATAAAATCGTAACTGAATAACGATACCTTCAGAAGTAACTAAAACAATCCCTACGAGAAGTAACATGTAACAATCCACCCCAAAGTAACGAAATGGAAACCAGAAAACAGTACCCTTATCATATTTTACTATACCCCTCAAAACCGTCTTTTTACCCCATTTTGAGCCCTAAACCACCCATTCATTCAACCAACCTGAAACTTAGTCAAGATAGCATCACGGCCTTTGACTTGTGCTCCCTCAAATGTCATATACGAATTCTCAGTATCGTAGAGTGCGCTGAGAGCTTGAATTCGTGCATTGACATCGGCGACGTCGAATGATCCGTAGTAATGACCCACAAACGCCTGGGCAATGTCGGCAAAGTTAGGATTAAATGACATAACGTACTGGTAGTAAAGTCCACACCCGATGAGTTGCTAAAAAGATAAAATAAAATATTAGTCACACGCATGTTCACATCGCGAAATCACATAAAACCCGTTCAAAAATTTTTCAGTCACGTGAAAACTCCATAAACATCACGATGGGGTAGGGTTTTATAAGGTCATTACAAAAATTCACAAAAATGGGAAAGTCAGGCAGACAAGGAACAAAAAACATGATGTAAAGTAAAATCTTCGAGAAAAAACGCAGCGTTGTTCACCGCGCTTTTTTTCACGTTTTCTGATTTCGTGTTGGGAACCCTCAAATTAGACAGCGTTGCGTTGATCGACATCAACTTTTCCCATCCTTTTTCTCGCTTTTTGCGTCCACCGCCTTTCTCTGGTCTATTCGTTATCCGTTATGGATATCGACAAACTGCTCAATCGCCGGTGTGCTCGAAAGGATGCTCGAAAGGCGAAGAAACAGCTTACCAAGGTCATCAGGTCCGCTGCGTCAAGAAAACTCAAGGTTTGTAGCTTTTCTTTTCCCGCCAATCATTTGATGCCTTTTTTCAGCCCGATGAAGCCGTCAAGCAGTACTTTGATGCCAAGAATAAGAAGGGGAAGAAGAATCGACAGCACAAGCGTGGGATAAGGTCGAAAGCCACGAGAGCCGAACGCCGAGCGAAGCGCGTTGACGCCGAACTCGTCGAACACCAAGAAGAAGAAGCTGTCTACAAGAAAGAGGTTGGTGAACTTGAATTACGTTTATTTTGGGGTAGAAACGATGAATCTTGGGCTAAAAAAGATCATGTTACTTTTACGATACAAATTTACGGTAGTTCCCTTTGTTACTTATTACTTTTCCAACTTTTTGCTTTTTTACGATTGTTATTTTTTTCTTTGCGATACTTTTTTTCTTTTCTGGCGTATTTTCATGCCATTTTTGGCGTCTTTTCTATTTTTTTTGTGTTTTTAGGTCCAAGGTGAACGCAAGAAAATCATCGGTGATTCCTCTGCCGACGACGCTGAAATCAAAAAGTATGAAAAGTTGCTTGGCTACGATAAAAGAAAAAGTAAATCTGTTCCCAAGGCGATTGCTGTTGATGGTTTTGCTGGTGAGTTTTTTTATATTGCCGCGTTTCTTTATTTTTCCCAAATTCAGATCTCTGGGAATTCTGCGACACCGAACAACGAAAATCCCTCATCGAAAATGACGACGAAAATGACCTCGGAATTGGTCAAATAACCCCGGACGAAGACCCCGATCGCGAGGAAATCAATCTTTCTGAAAATGACTCGGTGAACTCTTCCGATGACGAAAACGATGCCGTCGAGGACATGGAAGTCGATTTCGACGACGATAAACTGCTGGCTGGCGACGACGACGGCGACGAGTTGTTTTCTGACGCTGAGGACTTTGACGAAGTTTCCGAAGCCTCGGGTCAATCAGATCCCGAAGAAAACATTGAAAGCGACGACGAAGAGGTCAAGGAAGACATTTACGGTCGCCAAATCGATGCCAAGACCGGAAAAGTCCTTATCGCTGGTACGGCGGCGGGAGCGAAGCGAAAACTCGAGGAACTCAACCAGAACAGCGCGGAACTCGCAGAATCGAGGGCAAAGATCGCCAAGATGCTTCGGGGAGCACTCAATCGTCTGAATGAGAGAACTCTGGTCGCTTCGGTCAAGGCGTTGGGTGATTTGTTCCGCCAGAGCAGTCATAATGGTCAGTTTTGGGGAAATTATTTTTTTCAAACTTTTGCCATCTTTGGCACATTTTTATGCATTTTTTTGTCAAAATATTTTTTGACATTTCAAGCCCAAAAAATTTTGCAAGATTTTTTTTATAATTTTGACTTTTTGGCCGACTACGGCATTTTTTGAAACGTTAAACCAAATTTTTTAGGCCTTTTTTGATGTTGTTATTTAAAAATGATTTTTTTTTGTTTTTTTTTCGAGTTTTTGGTCAAAAAAACCCAAAATTTTTTGTTCCTTGTTTTTTTTCTATTCTTTCATTTTTTTTGCAGACGTCAAAGAAATTTTCTACGACACTTTTCTGAAGGCAACCCAAACGGTGTACGCCCTTCCCGATCGTCTTCTGCTTGACTACGCCATGTTCATCGCCCTCACCCATGTCACAGTTTCTTCCGAGATTTGTAAGTCACGTTTGCTTTTTCCAGCACCCCCGTTTTGTTTACATGTTTTCAGCAAGTCACTTTGTCGAATCCTTCGCCCTTTACCTCATCGATGAACTCGAAAAGGCCGAAGACAAGGACGAAAAAGCACTCGAAAATGCCACCGCTCTCCTCTGTCATCTGTTCAACTTTCGGGTGCTCAAGCCGCAATTTATCATCGATTTGATGGTCAAATTCCGAAACTACGCTCGTGCCAAGCCTGTCGGGCTTTTGATTCACGCTCTGACCTGTGGGTTTTTATTTTTGGAGAAAATTTTGAGGAAAAAAGAGGGTTTCAGATGCGGGTGGAATGCTGAAAAAGAAATACAACACTCCACTGACGACTTTTATCAGCGAAACCCAGAATTTCTTCCTCAAGTTGGAGGACGAAAAGAAGGAAGGTTTCCGGATGAAATACCTGATCGAGGATCTCATGGCGGCAAAAGCCGGAAACATTGGCAGTATCACTTCCAAGTTTGACGATTCTCTGCTTGATAATTGTGGAAAACTGTACAAGAGTCTCATCAAGGGTGAGTTTTTCAATTTCGGATGGATTTGGGCGATTTTTGACCTAAAAAATGCATTTTTTTTTCCGTTCGGTGTGTTTTTTTGACCCAAAATTTTTTTTTTGTTTTTTGAACTTAAAAAATGCACTTTTTTGTCCATGGTGTTTTTTTGACCCAAAAATACTACATTTTTTTGGTTTTTGGTAGTTTTTTGATACAAAAAACAGTTTTTGGTGATTTTTGACCCATAAACCCTTTTTTTAGGCCACGACGACAAGAAAACCGAACTGCCCTTCCTCGTCGACGACATCCTTCACGTCGCCGACCGCGGTCGATGGTGGGTGGTCGGCAGCGCCTGGACCCCCGGAGCCGCGCCCGGTGACGTCCCAGACGCCGAAGCCATTGCTAAGGCGACCGCCAAAAAAGACAAGAAAGCCCTCCGCTTCGACGACAATCTTCTCACGTTGGCCAAAAAAGCAAAGATGAACACCGAAACTCGACGCAACATTTTTTGCTCGATTGTCTCGTCCGACGATGACATGGAAGCGTTTGAGAGACTCGTCAAGCTGGGCCTCAAAGACAGCCAGGAACGGGAAATCATCCACATCGCGGTCGTCTGCACTCTCATGGAGGCAAATTACAACCCATTCTACGCGACCGTCATCGAAAGATTCTGCGACTTTCACAAGAGGTTTATTGTGAGTTTTTTTTTTCTCGAAAAATGATTTTTGTTTTTGCACAAATTTGGCGATATTCAGATGGGCAAGAATTTCTAAATTAAGAATTTTTGCGTTTATTTCATCGCCAAAATCACCAATTAGCGATTCTTTCACGGAGTTGGGGCCTTTTATGGCTTTTTACTCTATTTGCGGTCGCTGACAGTTTTGAATGCCCAAAATTGGCCGCCTGCAAAACCATAAAATGAATGTACCTTTTTTTTTCAGATTACCACGCAGTTTGCAATCTGGGACCGAATCAAGGAGCTGAACAACCTCAAAAAGTTCCAACGCGTCAACCTTTCCTTCCTGACAGCCGATCTGATAAGAATCGGAGCAGTCGGACTTTCCGTGCTCAAAATCGTCGATTTCGCGACCATTGTTCCGACAACGACGGCTTTCCTGCGTCGGACATTTTACCGACTTTTGTCCAAGGCAACGGATTCCTTCCTGACGCTGACGTTTGGCAAAGCCATCAAAAACGAGAGTCTGCAACTGTTTGTTCAGGGGCTGAGACTGTTTTTTGAGATCTCAATGACCGAAGAGTCCGTCGGCGAGGTGCCAGATGCGAAACTCGTCTTGCAGAGACTTCGGCTGGTCAAGGATCTTTTGTTGACTGTTGATTGAGGAAATTTGTATGTTGTTGATTTTTAAATAATATATTTTTTTTGATTTTTCTGTTTAAATCAAAAAACAGGGTTTTCGACCGCTTCTGAAATCGCTCCGCTGATTAGCGGAAGCCAGGGTGACGAAGAGGGGATTCCCATGGGAGTCTCATGGGAAATATCCCGGGATTCCCGTCTATCACGGGATAATTCGCCACGGATTTTTGAAAATGCGCAATCCCGCCTAAAATAACGCCGTTTTTTCTTTTCAATAATGGCGTTATTTCTAAAAAAGCGTGCAAAAAAATATGAAGATTTGTCTCCCCGGGGACACACTACGCGAAAAAATCCCGACACGAAGCGCGTGCGCATTTTTGCGCTTTTTTTTGAAAGTGATGTCTATTTGGCGTCATTTTTCGGGTATTCATAATTTTTTCTTAGTTTTGCCATTCACCACTCTTAACAAGCAAAGTCCGACAATTCAAATGCATTTTTGACCTAATTGATAACTCATCAGAGCGCTGCGCTACAACGCAGAGAAAATGCTATTGCATGAAAAAACCGTTGTGCCGTTCTCAAAACTGGGAACGTTATTCCGTATTTTGGCAGTCTACGCACCTTCTACACACTCATTGATTAAGTTTGAGCCCATGGTGGTGATACTTGTATCGATCACTTTTGTGATATAACGGTTTACAATATGACCATTTTGGCGTGTGTCGTCGGGACCATCTGAGTACAGCGATAATGCCCCAAATGCATTTTATTGTACTCATTTGGCCTCGGAGGGCTCAAAAAACAAAAAAAAGTAAGTGGCAATAGTGATATTGAAGTTCTCGTCGACGTACTCCTTTTGCATCATAAAAACCTAGGGTAACACTATGTGCGCGTGCGCGCAGAGTGTTCCTTGTTCTACCATAGGGTATCCTTGCCTTTGGGCATCGTTGATTAGTGATATATGGCTAGTTTTTTTTGTTTTTTGAGCCCTCCGAGGCCAAATGAGTACAATAAAATGCATTTGGGGCATTATCGCTGTACTCAGATGGTCCCGACGACACACGCCAAAATGGTCATATTGTAAACCGTTATATCACAAAAGTGATCGATACAAGTATCACCACCATGGGCTCAAACTTAATCAATGAGTGTGTAGAAGGTGCGTAGACTGCCAAAATACGGAATAACGTTCCCAGTTTTGAGAACGGCACAACGGTTTTTTCATGCAATAGCATTTTCTCTGCGTTGTAGCGCAGCGCTCTGATGAGTTATCAATTAGGTCAAAAATGCATTTGAATTGTCGGACTTTGCTTGTTAAGAGTGGTGAATGGCAAAACTAAGAAAAAATTATGAATACCCGAAAAATGACGCCAAATAGACATCACTTTCAAAAAAACGCGCAAAAATGCGCACGCGCTTCGTGTCGGGATTTTTTCGCGTAGTGGGGACATCCCCCGGTATACATACTCCACTACATTATTTGAAATTTTAAAAGGATGGTTTGAACCGTGATGAACGCAAAACAACCATTGCTATCGAATTCTTTTATAAATACTTATAGGTTTTTTTCTTATTATTGACTTAAAAAAGTGTCATGGAAGCAAAAATACGCCTTTTTTTAAATTTTGATCCCCAAATCCCCAGGGGGGATTACTTTGGGGAGGGGAAATCCCCGGGGACGTCCCCCGTGTCGCCACCCTGAAGCACAGTGCAGGCAGAGTCTGTAGCACAACCCTATTGCCAGGTCAGCAGCTGCAGCTGTCCCTCAACCACAAAATTCCAGGATGAGAAAATGTCCACATCCTTCCCTATCCTGGACGAAGAGCGAGCAGCTGCAAACCGGACCTGATCGGGGCGCTGTCATACATACGTTCGGCCTGCCCTGCCGCTGGCACTGAGGCTGTTCCCTCCGAACAGGCCCCCAAAATCCATTGCCCATTCCTTTGAATTGACTCGAACGACTCGAGTCATCTTTGCTTTTTCTCCAGGCCGACCGCGGCAGCAAACGTATATTTTTATATTTACAACATCTTTTCCACCCCAAAAAAATTCGATTCAATGTCATCCAACTCAGGACTACCTGATGTCTCTTCTCCGACACCGACGGAAGACGCAGACGATTTTCAAAGCTCCATGATTCACAATCGGTATTCGTCTTCTGGTTACGGTGGAACTAACTGTAGGCGATATTCCAAAAAAAGGTTTTTACCGATAAAATTTATAGATATTTCGGGTTTCCGCTCAGATGGCGACAGAATCTTCGCCAGAGCCAGTGCGCGTTGCCAGCACACAGATTGGGACCTCTGTGAGATGGTCCGTCTCCAGGAACTCAGCGAAGCCAGGCAGCGCGCTGATCAGATGGAAAAGACCATGCGTTGGTGGTCAGAATGCACGGCTGCGTGGCGTGAAAAGTGGAACACGGTTCGCATGGAGAGGAACAGGGCTCGGGAGGATGCCAACATGCAGAGAAAGCTCCTTAAGGCTGTCAAGGTATTTTTTGAGATTTTTTTTTAAATAAAATTGAAAAAAAATACAATCGAAAAACAAATTATGCCAAAAAATAGTAAAAAATTAAAAATTAAAAAAAATAATTTTTAATTAAACCGAATTTAAAAAATTAAACCATAAAAAAAATTTTTGTTGTAAAACATTTTTTTTTAATTTCAAATATTTTTTTTAAAATTTTTCACTTTTATTTTTTTTAATTTTCCGAATAAAAAAAAATTTTCTGTAAAAAAATACTTTTTTTCAAACTTATTTTTCTTTCTAAAGAATAGAAAAATACCAAAAAACCTTTTCTTTTTTTCAAAATCCAACTCTTTTCAGGAAGATCTCGAACGCCTGCACCTCGCAAAGCGGTACGTGAACGGTGAAACAATTTCTCGGTCATCCAAGTACGCGACAAATTCTCTGACAGCCTCCGCTTCGTCCGCCTCTTCCATGCTCCTGACCCCCACGGACGACAAGGAAGTCCAAACCGACCCCGATCCCGACAACCAGCAGGACGCCACGCCACCGCCGACCAGCAAACGACCCTCACTGGCGACCCTCGATTCGAGGTCTTCATCCTCGCCTCCTAGAGCATCTTTTTCACAGCTGGCAACCGAAGTCGAGATTCTGACCGCCAAGTGCGAAGAACTCGAGGCAGCCAAGGATGCCGCGTTCGACGACGTTGAACACGTCAAAAAGTACTACCGGGACAAGCTGCAAGACACCGAGCATCGACTGGACGCTACGAGTTTCGAGCTAGCCCGGCTGCAGCGCGAAAACGATGATTTGAAGTTGCAAATTCAAAAATTGCGGTCAGATCAGGGTGAAAATTCGATTTCGAACTAATTTTTGGGTTTTTTACGAAAAAAGTTTTGATTTGTACGTTTTTAATTACAATTCAAATTTTGGATCGCAAATAATTTTTTTTGCGTTTATTTCATTCCATTTTCGTGTTTTCAACCAAAATTTTTTTTTACGAAAAAATCGAATTTTCCTTTGTTTTTGATCCAAAAAATTGTCTTTCCCAAGTTTTATTCCCACTCTTGTCCGGTAGAAAAACTGAAATAATAGCTAAAATAAAAGTCCAGGAGATCACGAAATTTTTTAGACCAAAGCATCAGTAAAGAAACAAAAAAAAGACAGTCAAGAGATCAAAAACAACGGAAAAAACGTGAACTAAGAAAATCCACGTATTACCTTCATCGTATAGATTTTTCCTTGCTCGAACGTGTTAATGGAGTCGGTATGTTGGTCGTACTGAACGCTAACAGGTGACAGGGAAGGAGGAGGTGACGTTGCGTTATTCCATAGTGCATCATCAGGTGACGAGGCCGCAGCAGGAGGAACAACCGGCAGCTCATTGTCACCGCCGCTGCCGCCAAGAGTCGAAATCGAAGCAGTCAACGCAGAATTCGCAATATAACGGGCAGTCAGAAGGTCAAAAATCGGAACAACGGTCAGATTTCCATCCAGCAACAAAGTGTAAACCGTGTTGCAGGAGACAAAAATATTGACCAGCTCACCGTGCCTGGGATCCACGTGAATTTCATGCCGACTGACTTCTTTGAGGCTGGGAATGAGAAACTTTGAAATCGTAATTCGATCCGGCGAAGGCGAAGTCCGGGCACGATAGGTCACAAAAAGGTGCCCGCCATCGACGTCGAAGTCAAGCTCGCTGGACGAATGCTTGTACAGCGGCCGGCGTGCAAAATCGATGCTCTTCTCCGTTGATTTGTCGCTTTTGATGTCAAAAGCCACGAGTCCATCGTTGTAGAGTCCATGGTAGAAAAAGAGATGACTGCCATCGGGACGACGGTAGACGGCCTGTTCGGTACCCTTGAAAGGCATCGGAAGCATGTGCATGACCTCAGAATCGTCAGACGAGATGTTGTACTGGTAGAGCGTGTAGCTGAGGGGATATTCCGTGACGAAGAGCGTGTCGCCAGATCGAGTTGCCGATCCCCGGTGAAAAACACGGGATCCCAGCTGGTGACGGGGATCAAGTTTCACGACGCGCCCTTGCTGGCAGTCTGCAAGAGAAAATGTGGCATGGGCTCGGTCGGTCCTTTGAAAGAAAGCAAAAAATAGGCGGTTGGCTACAATTTGCGGTAATTTTTGTCAGATATGACACAAAATCCAAAAAAAAAAATATTTAAATTTTATTCTGCTAAAGAAAAACAATATTTTTGTTTAGAAAAATAGAAGAAAAACCTATTTTTTTTTAATTCTTTAATAATAAAATTTCACACATTCAACAAAAGTTTTTTTTTCAAATTTTGACCGAATCCGCTTTGATTCCTCAAAGACATTGACTCACTTTTCGGCTGTTCATGACGATGAGGCTTTTTGACTTTGGATTTTCCTTTTTTGAGACGCCATTTTGTACGATTTTCTTCGGAACTCGGGACTACAGGTAGGACGGAATTGCTTTCAAGCACCACAGCCGGCTGCGGAAGTGAAGCAGGTGAATTTGAAGCATGTGGAAGGGTATCGTAATGACCAGCGCAAAGTTGTTCCAGAGATTCAGGCTGCAATCACAAAAAAAACCATCTCAAAAACCAACTCCTTCCACCACCCCCAACCAAGGTGTTGCATGTCGTGTAAGTTACACGAGCTACACGACGAAAATTTATGTAAATTAGTTGAAAACAAGGGAAAAAAACATGTAAATCAGTGAATTTTCGTCGTGTAGCTCGTGTAACTTACACGACATGCAACACCTTGCCCCCAACTTACTGAAATTTGAGTAAAAAGGGGTAGGTAGACGCCATTGAGGCTCTGCCGTGCTGTGTCACGCTTAGAACGACGAAGACCGAGAGATTCGTGAGACTTTGGAGTTTTTGAAGGAAAAATAAATACGTTACGGTAAGTTTCCAGTTCCTGCAAAAAAATCATTTATGTTTTTTTAATTTTTGTTAAAATTAAAAAAAACAGATTACCTGATTCAGAGACCATAATTTGCAAATAAAAATAACGTTAGCAGCTAGGCTTGCAAATAGGAAAAATATAACAATTGCAAAAAGTGTAAAATGAGAAGTTCGGTTCTTCTCCATCTGAAAAAAAAACACAAAAATTGTTTTCTTTTCTGAATTTGTTGAAAAACAAAAGACTAGTTTGTTACTAGGGCATTTACAAAAATAATAAGTGCAGAAAGTTTCGCCGCGCGGTCCCGACTAACGAATTCAAATTCCCTCCTTTCTTTCTTCAAAACGAGAACCCCAATTTGTCAGGCATGTGTATATCTAATTCAATTTTGGGGCTAAAGTTTTTGAGTTGTTGGGTAACTTGCAATGTCATAAACGAGGGAGGAAGGGGGAGGGGGGCTTATAATAGTTATCGTAATAGGCTCAGGCAGCAAGCCAGCAGTCAAGAAGCACATTAAAGTGAGTGCCAATACAGAGCCGGAGCCGGGGCTCTGCAAGGTGGCGGTGAGCGCTTTCGATAACTTTTGAATGAACGGCACCAAGAAAATAAATAAGAAATAGAGCTAACTAACCAAAAGGCAAACAAATACGAAAAATGACCGCTAAGCTGTCCAGCTTGCTGCCAAATAGGGGGAGGGGGGTTTCTTGACCTTTTCTAGAGCGACGTTTGTTACCCAAAGATGATGCGCAGCCTCCCCTTCTGCGGTCGGGTCGACGAAACAACAATAAATGCCCTTCTTCTTTTTTGGCAGCTCATTATCGCACGCTCAAGCAGCTACAGCTTCCGATTCAATTGTGTAAGACAAGCTGACGCGTAAACAAAAGACCTGCATCCTTTTTCTTGCGCGCACTGCGCAGACGAGTGCCAAAATTTCATCCTATCCATCATCGGCTTGGATTGCGGCACTTTTGAACCCCTCTTACGAAACAAAACTTACAACAACGAGACGGATGATCATGGATGAAAAAGTTGAAAGACGATGCTGGTGAGAACGAAACGAAGGGATTAGTTGACAAAAACGGTTCAGATTTACAACAGGGTTATATCGCGGTCTGACAAGCCAGCTTTTAGCGATAAACCCGTTCTGAAATTGAGCCAGAAATTTAAACCAAAAATAATGAATCAAATAAACCAACCCCGACTTCGACGAGGCAAGGTCGCGACCATATCTGAGGTTCCCAAATTGGAAATCGTTGAAACTCCGACGAAAACCGGCACTGAAAGTTTAAAAAAAACATACAAAATGTGAAATTGGTCCAAAACTCACGTCCATCCTTGTCGACAGAGTAGACGGCCTTCTCGTTGACGCCAATCGGTGGAAAGTGATGGCGGGTAGATCGACGAAGTACGGAAGCACAAATGCCTAAAAATTGACCCGGTTTTGACATTTTTGACCAAAAAAGAAAAGCTAAATCGTTGTTTTTTTTCAAAACATACAAATATTTAGGAATTTTTATTCAAACTTGGATAAACAGCGTTTTTATCTATTCGAGAATTTTATTTTTTTTGTTCGCGAATAAAAAAAGTTTCAGAAAAATGCGTTCACAAACGAAAAAAAAAACAGAAAAAAAATCATCTACAAAAAAAAACCTACAAATTTTACCCATCCCTGATTTTCTCCAACAAAAAAGCACATACCTATGTTTTGAACACTTCTTCGAGACTTCGGTGTACCCGCAGACTCATCCGACTGATTGCATATTGAGCTCAGCGACTGATGTCCGCGTCCATCACACGAACGATTCTGACTTCTCAATTTCTGAATTTTGTAGGATACGATCAGTTCCATGCTTTTGCGATGTCTTTCCTCCTTCATGCGCACGTTTACCGGATTCAACTTGGTATCATTCGTCGTTGGAGGTGTTTTTCCAGTCGAATTCTCCTAAAAAAACAAAATTGGCATCACCTAAAAAAGACAAAAAAGCCTCACCGTCGAAACGCTGAGTTGGTTCATCATTGAGCAAGGCGAGAGCGGTGTGTCGTTGTACCTGACCTTTTTCTGCACCTCAGAAGGTCCCGGTTGGCACGCAGTCCTCAGACGCTTGCTTGGACGAAGAATGGGCGCTGATTTCGGGGTTTGGGCTAAATAGGGTACAAAAAACGATCAAGAATTGCAGTCAGTTGTAAAAAAAACTCACGAAAAGGCTGTCGAGAAACCGGACTCGGAGTCCGATCGATTTGAAACCCCACTTGTCGAGGCATCCTGCAAAAAGAAAAAAACAACAATAAACACGACAAAAACGACCGAAACACGAAAAAAACGCACAAAAACACGAAAAAAGGATCGGAAAATGAAAAAAATCGTAACAAAACACTTCGAAGCACCACGAAAACTTTGATAACGTTCCTACTGTAAAAAAATCTTCTCAGAACTCCAAAAATGCGCGCGCAACTGATAAAATCACGATAAGACAACGATTTACGTCACGGCACACAAAAAATATTACTGCTATCGTAAAAAGAAATAACAATATCACAAATACGGTACAAAGTAATCATTTTTCTAATTGTTATCTCATTTGTAATCTCACCACGAAAAAAATTCCTTCTCGAACCTGCGTTGACGTTTTTATGGGATCTTTCTCATCATCTGCAGTTTTTTTGTTTACGTACAATTTTTTTTTCATCCATTTTTTAAAGTAATTTTTCGACTTTTTAGGTACTTTTTCCGTACAACAACAACAAGGATGTTCTTCTCAGCTGTTCGCAAGGCAGGCGGTGACGTTCTCAAGAACTTCAAGCCACTCTTCGATCGCGTCGTCGTTGAACGCGCTGCTGCCGAAACCAAGACCAAGGGAGGACTTTTGCTTCCCGAAAAGGCTGTTGGCAAGGTTCTCGAAGGCACCGTTGTTGCCGTCGGCCCGGGTGGACGCAACGAAAAGGGCGAAACCATCCCCATCTCCCTCGCAGTCGGGGATCGCGTTTTGTTACCTGAATTCGGCGGCATGAAAGTTGCCGTTCAAGATACGGAATACCACATCTTCCGTGAGGCCGACATCGTTGGAAAATTCGCCTAAGAACTTCGCCTGAATGTTTTTCGTTGTTTTTTTTGTTGTAGTTGTTTGCTAGGCTTGTTTTTTTTTAATTTTTGGTCAAAATAAATCATTTTTACCGATAATTCGAGTTTTTATTGGGCCTATAAATTTTTCCGGATTTGAAGAACAAGTGTGAACAGCTTTAAACCAAAATTGAAATCAAATAACCCAAAAGAAGTGAAAACTGACGAATTCACAAATCAAAAAGTAATAAAACCATCAATACGCAAGATTGAGTGTTCTCGAAGCGAAAAAAATAGTCTAGCTCTTTCTAGAATTTTCTTTTTTTTCCTCGTCTGCGAAGTAAAACGCTCTCGAAAAGTCTCTTTCCCCAGTCCTCACCTGTCATTCCGGTTATTTTTTCTTCACAATCGATCAATTCAGGGATGACCGAGGTGAACTGCTACAACACTGGATGTGGTAAAAAGTTTGATCCTGATAAGAATGCCGACGGTTAGTAGGTTTTATATCCAGGTTTTATGTTGTTCGAAAAGTGTGGTTTTTTTCAGAAGACTGTGAATATCATCCAGGAACGCCCATTTTTCACGACGCTTACAAGCAGTGGAGTTGTTGTAAAAAGAAGAGCACGGATTTTACGACATGGCTGAGCTACAAGGGCTGTGCCAAGGGTAGACATTCAAACAAAAAGCCAGCCGAAATTCCCAAACCCGTAACCTCGACCGTTATTAGACCAGAAAAGGAGGAAGAAGTCATCGTTTGGCCCGGACTCAACAAACCCGCAAAAAGGGAACGAACCGATGTCTGCGAGTTTTGCGTGCTACCGGTTGAGATGACGGTCGAAGCTTCGGCTGCCCTTCAACAATATCGCGAAGCCGAGTTACAAAAACAAGTCGATGATGGGTCGATTACTGTCGGAACTTCGTGCAAGCACAGCTCGTGCACTGCGGTAAGTTGTGTTCAACAAAAAAACTGGGTTGGAGTTTTCGTGTTGAAAACCAAAGTTTTTACGATTCTACCAAAAACTTGTTACTTTTAATTTTTCGTGTTGAGTTTTTTTACCAATCGTAAAACTATATGTAACTTTTGGCATATCGTAAACTGTTACTGCATGACTTCTTTGAAAGTTACGCTCAAAATTTTTGCTTAAAATAGTTCTTTTTCGGTGGTTTTGGCCGCTTTTCTTGTTTTACATCTTTGAGGCAACAAATTTGATCATTTTGTACTTTTTTTTCACTTTCAGTCCTACAATGGCCCCGAAACCGACGCGATTCCCTGCGTCTACCACCCGGGTGTTGCAATCTTTCACGAAGGCATGAAGTACTGGTCGTGCTGTAAGCGCAAGACCTCGGATTTCAACGCTTTCCTCAACCAAGCGGGCTGCGAGCGAGGCAAGCACAAGTGGAAGGAAGCAAAGCGCATCGCGGACAAGATCCGTCAGGACTGGTTCACGCGCGGCGAGTACATCCACGTCAACGTCTACTGCCGGGGCGTCGTCGGCGAGGACAGCGTCTTCCAGTCGGACGGCCTCAAGCTCAAGACCAAGATCGTGCATGGCTTCGGCGAAAAAGTGAGTGAAGCAGAGTACGATCTATTTGGCGAGATCTCACCCGCTGAAAGCCGGGTCATCGTTGCTCCACGCAAGATCGAAATCATCCTCAAGAAACACGAAAATATGGGCTGGCCTACGCTAACGTATGAGGCGAAAGAAGAATCCACCAGTGTCGAAGCGTGATTTTTTTCTTTCCTTGTTTGCTGTGAATTTTTTTCCTGATAAATTTCTCGGTTTTTTAATTTTTCAGTTATTTTGCCGGAAAATGTGGCGAACTCGTAGGAGCATGGTTTTCAGTGCCTTTTTTCTCTTCCTGTTCCGTCTGACGACGGCGCGCTCCCGAACGAGATCATCAGAATTCTCGGTCAACTGCGACTGTGGTTTGCTCCTGACGAGTTTCCTGAGCGCTCGGCCGATGGCGTACTCCCGGGTCAGCAGGGGATGATCCTCCTTTAAACTTGCGCTGGGGCCTGGAATATCCTCCGCGGATTCCTCGGATCCCAGACCAGTCTCATTTTCACTTCCAGCAACTGCGCATTCTCGAAAACAGCACCGGCCACTGCCTCGGTAGCCTTCCAGGTTCATTTCTAAATTTTTCCCTTCACAGAAATCAAAAAATTCCCTCCAAAACCCAAAACATACCCCGACGCTTTTCTGGAGGCTGTCGGATGGAAACTGGCCACTGAAGTCTCCCCGCCAGACCCAGAACCGCGCACATTCGGTCGTGGACGACCAGAGGACTCGGTCGGCCTGGCAGGGGCTCCGCGACTTCGTCAAACCACGTCCCGGTCCTCTCGATGTGGCTTACGATATCCCTGACCGATGACTGCTCTCCGAGGGGAACTGCCCAGGTCGGGAGTGGTCCATGGTGCCCCGAAAAGTCATCCACGAGTCGAGCAGAAGCCTCTTGCAACTCGGAGTAGGACATGTACGAAAAGGTCGTGAAATGCTGCAAAAAAATAGAATTGTGTCCTCGGAAAGGATTCAAAAGAGACTTACAGCCATCTTTGGGGTTAGTAAGGGGCAGAATGGTCAGTCGACAACAAAAGAGCAATATCAAAAAATTATTTCTGATGTTTGGGAATGCAAATTTTCGATTGTGGCAGGAAGTTGAGAAAAAAAGGGTCCCTCGAAGGCACAGGGTGCGTTAGGAACTGGAAATTAGACTCAGCTTTTGATGAAGCATCTTTTTAAATTATAAAAATGTTTTTTTTAGAATTTTTTGTTTGACAATTTTGACATTAGTATTTTTTTTTATTTTTCAAATTTGAAAAAAATTATCCGAAGTTTTTTTTTTAATCATTACAATAGAACAGTCGGGAAGCCTCCTGGCACCTTTCGTCGGTGGAAAGCCCATTGATTGTTTAAAAACTGCATTTTTAAGGCATGGCCCATTGTGCTTGCGTGACATCCGACAATTTCGTTGCTTCAAACCGTCTCCAGAATCCAAGCCCCTGAATTAGCTGATAACTGTTGATAACGGACTCGTTCGAAGCTTATAGCCAGATACGATGTGTTCTCGGCTTGTTCAGGGCATCAAAAAAACATTTTAGATTTTATGAAATAAAATAACACAGTGTTTGTTCGACGTCATTTGATTAAATTTGTTTTACAGAATTTGCGGCTCCGAAGATGGGACAAAGTCACGTGCACGGTTTTTTTTCCAGTTTTGGACAGCAGGACACAAAAACGGCATTACCTGCGTTAAAAAAAACTGTTTATCGACGTAGAATTCGGGGAACCCTATTTTCTTAAAATTTACAAATAGTTTAGCAGTAACTAACTCCTGTGAAACCATTTTTGCGTGAAAAATGCCATTGCTACTGTGTGATAAAAACTGTCGGAAAGAGAAATGACAGCTCTGTAAAGGAAACCAGAAAAATTAAAAATTATATCGTTTGATCGCAAATTCGGTAATCACTGCAAATTTTTATAAAACTATCACAAAAACGGCTTTTGAACATTCAACTTCCCTGCACCGGATTCACCGCATCTTAAGCAGTATATCCGCTTCATCATGCAATCCCCTACCCCTGGATAACAAAATTTTAAATTGAAAACCCTACCCTATCCCTGAAAAACCGTCAGAAGTAAGCGTACGTTCAAAAATCCCGAGAAGCAAGTCATTATAAAAAGTGCGCACGCGCCTGCGCTCGACCACGAAAAGTTGAGTCTTTACGGTACGAATTGGTTTTCGCTTGATGCTGCAGCTTTGCTCGTTTTTTGCTCTTTCTTTTCTGTTTTGATTGTTTTCGTCCTTATTCCTTTCGTTTTTGGCCTAGGATTAGTCAATTTGGCATTCTTGGTGTCGGAGAATGCTCGTTGAATCATTTTCAGCCCAATAGGGTGGATTTGTCGATGCGTGGCTCGGTTTTTATAATTTTGAGTTGTCTTTTCTTCCTCTATTGCTTTTTATCTTCGGTTTTGCTTTCCGTGTTTTTGTTTTTCGTTTGTTCAAGCTGTATAAGTCGTGGGGATGCTCCTGACATCTAACGCGAGCTGTTTGTGCTTGATTTGCGGTTTTGAATTATTTTTTGAAGATCCGTTGACATTTTGCACTTTTTCAGGCTCAACTTGCCACTGGGTGAACTTTTCGTTGTTCTGCAATCATGGTAAGTGACTTATGATGATTCTTGGGAGTCATTCACTGTTTTTGTTCGTTTCAGGCCGACGTTGTGACTATTCGTGCCCGCAAGGTGCTGACAAACCGTCTTCTCAACCGCAAGCAGATGGTGAGTTTTATTTTATAACCAATTTTGTTAAAAAAAAAATTATTTTTCCCCAAACTTCTTTTTGGGTCTACATACGCGCTCTTTGGCTCATTTTGTCATTTTCCAGGTTATCGAAGCCCTGCACCCCAACCGCCAAGGCCCCAACCGCGCGGATATTCGCAACAAGCTTGCTAAGCTTTTCGGCACAACCCCCGACGTCGTCGTTGCCTACGGCATCCGTCCCCACTTTGGTGGTGGAAAGACCAGCGGCTTCGCTCTCATCTACGACAACGTTGACTCGGCGAAGAAGTTCGAGCCTGCCTACAGACTCGCTCGTCAGACCGGCACAACTATCGAGAAGAGCGGTCGCAAGCAGCGCAAGGAACGCAAAAACCGTCAAAAGAAGGTTCGTGGCACGAAGAAGAGCAAGGTCGGTGCCGGCAAGAAGTAAGATGCCTCTTTTTCTTCTTTTTTCTGGTTTTTGGCCAAACGTTTCTCTACTCGTTGTTGGTTCGTTTTTGTGTTTTTGAATAATATAAAATGTTTTTTTCTGTTACGCCGCGGAAGTGAGAGGGGAAGAGAATTTGATTGAATCGATGAAATATTTTTTAATTTTTTTTTTTTGGATTTTTAATGGGATTTTATGAAGTAAAAGAATCAAACGCGATGCAATTGCTGCCGAGCGGTGACGTGTCCTCGCAGGAAGTCATTTCCAAGCGCATCGTTGTCGGCAACAGGGCGGTCCTACTAGCCAAGCCAGTGAACATGCATACCCATCGATGGGTGGTCTACGTACGGCCATTCGACGTCGAGGATCTCGGGTGTTTTATACGTAAAGTTCAGTTCAAAATTTTTCCAACTTATGAAAATCCCTGTCGAGGTCGGTTTTTTTCCATAAGTTTTTTTTCACCGCTCAGTTAAAAAAATTTAGTCATCGATAATCCCCCGTTTGAAATCGTCGAAACGGGATTTGGATCGTTCGACGTGGAAATCACGCTGACCTTCGTCGACCCCAGTCTGTCCGAGGTCACTCTGATCCACACGCTTGCCCTCGTGCATCCTGTCGTCGGCACCGAGGGTGGTCGACCGCTCGTCGTCAGCGAGACCTGCGAAGAACTCCGCTTCCCGGTCTCGAGCCCGGTCATCAGGGCAGCCCTCGCGAAAAGTCACGTCCTACCCCACGATCCATCAACCTGGACCACGGATTGGAACCAGAAAATATCCGACTTTGAAGTCAACATGAAAAACTGCTCCGAAGTCCTCCTGGAAGACATCCAGCGTCTCGAGATGGCAGTTTTTGACTTACTACAGTACAACAGGGCCCTCCGTGCCACCGTCAGCGCTGTCTATCAGGACAACGAAAAAAAACAACCTCGGACGATTGATCTCCCTGCTTCTGTTTCAGTCGACGCCACTTATGCGTTTCCGGTTGCCAATCAGTTTTCAAGGAAGAAACTCCATAAGAGGAAAGTTCCCAGGTTTACAAAAAAGCGACGGCAGTCCAGCGGAAGCGGCAGATTCAGGCAATTGGAGGCCGATGCAGATGCCGCGCTGGCAGGAGACGGTCCTGGATCTCAGATGGAACCTCCGACGTATTGATTTCGGGGGTTTTGGGTACTGTAACAATTGTGTTTCGAAGCGACTTTGTATATTTTCAACATGGCTTTACCCTGATTTTTGTATGTTGTATAAAATCATCATTCATTGTGTCCAGGGTGGCGAAGCGGGAGAATTTTCCGGGAAAATTTTTCTCGAAATTCTTCCGGGTAAAAAAATCTCCCGGGAGATAAAAAAAAAATGATATGCGGAAAATAATGTAACCAATTTTGATGAAAAATAACGTGTTTTTATGAATTGCTGTAAACACATGCGTTAACAAATGTGTCTGAAACAGAACCGAACAGCTTTTTGGCAAACCGGATTTCCGGGAGATTTTCTCCCAGGTTGCAATCTCCTGGGAGATTTTGTCAGCCTGCTTCTGTCAACACTTATTTATTGCTACATAACAAAAATTTACTGAGAAAAAAATTTGAATGATTTTTTTTTAAATTGTGCAAATATAAACATTTTTTTCTGTGCATAAAAAATCATTTCTGCCCTTTTTTCCAATATTTACATCAAGTTTTATTAAAAACAAATTATTAAATCGGTCTCAAAAAAAGCAGACAGAACTCAGATAAGAAGAAACATCATGAGGAAAAGGTAAACGACAGAGATGCAAGTTGTCATTTGACCGCTGTCGTCATCATCAATACTGGCTCCTCCACCTTGGCCTCCTTTGTAAACGTAGGAAGAGAGGCATTTTGAACGGTCACCTTCAAAGTTGGTGAAGCCTGCAGGACAAATTCCTCCCGAATTGGCTTCCATTGCTGGTACAATTTCGCACATAACACGGGGGTCGGCATCCCCAAAGTCTTCCGGAAGGTCTTCAAGCTTACGGCTTGTGCCGAGTCCGATGACAAATTCAGGAGAATTAGATTTGTAAGGTCCAATATTAAGTGGCAAATCAAACGGTTCTTGGCCATTGACATTGTCGACAAAAAATTCGAGCAGGCTACCCTCTTTGCGATCACCGTTACAGTCAGGGTGCACGCCGATGATCACAGCATTTTTCCAGCTTTTAATACTGTCGCCTACTGATTCGGCTGAAATGCAATACTGTGTGAATAAAAATGTATATTTATGTAAACGTACCGATTTTATCGATTTCCGCTTCCGAACGAGGACGAACAGGAACCGCCTGAGGATGCGCATCCAAACACCATTCGGATATTCTGCAATGCTCCAACTTATAGTGGTAGTCGATGACTCGGTAACACTTGTCGACGTGATCGTACGAATGTCTGTCCCACCCATCAGGACAATCCGTGTCGACGTAAGGCCCTTCTGGCTCAAACGAGAAGGGGGTGACGACAATCGCCAAGAGCACAAACAAACGAGAAATCGAGACGCACCGCATGAAGCCTTCCAAAGCGAAAAACAGCGAAACAGTAGTGAATGCGTGCGTGCGAACGTTGCGGGGTTTTTATAGGCATGCAGCAAATTTGCATTTTGTTGTTAAAGGACGCGTTCGGAATCGCTTCCCAGAGCTTCCCAGTGAAAATGAACTTTGAATGCGAATGAAACGCTGCTGCTGCGCGCGCGCTGGTTTTCCCTGCCTGCATTCTGAAAGCTAGCGACTGCTACCAAAACAGCGCGCCGGCGTATTGTTTGGACGGAACGAAAAATTGTGTTATTTTGTGCCGTATTTCACTATAAAAAATTATTTTTTTTCACAAAAAAATGGCAATAAAATTTTTGAATTTTTGTAAAAATCTTCGTGATTTATTTTTGGGTTATTTTAGCGAAATTTGACCAAATTCGGAAAAAAATTTTTTGAAACGACCTAATGTTCTGTAAAAAATACATAGTAATAAATTCCCTTATATTTAGTAAAAAGTAAAAAATTTGAACAACACAAAAACGTCGAAAAATCGTACTTTTTTTGAAAAAATCAATTTTTGATTTTTTTGAAAAAAAACGATTTACGAATTTTTTTTGCCGGCCGGTCACGGCGGCTTTTTCAGCCGGCCAGCCGGATTTTATTCACAAAAAAGTGACTGTCACACTTTACTGAAAAAAATCATGCTGTGATAAAATATTTTATTCTTTGTATCCAAAAGTTCTTATATAAAAAATGTAAAAAGCTCAAAAAAAACTGTAAAACAATAAAATTTTAGAATTGTACAAATTTTTTTCCTAAAAAATGACAAAATTTTTATTTTTGTTTGCGGAATAATATTTTTTCAAATTGTAAATAAGCATCCGAATTTTGAATTTATTTAGCTAAAAAATAACAGAAAATTCAAATAATTGATTTATTTATAAAAAAATTTCGATGATCAAAACGTTATTTTTTTATCAAAATATTCTGATATAAAAATGCAAAAGTTCTAAAATAATGAAAAATGCTAAAAAAAAATGCATCTTGTTGTATACAACAGGTCTCAAAATCAGGCTGCCGGCCGGCTTACAGCCGACCTAAATTTTCAAGCCGAGCTGGCCTCAGCCTTGGCCAATTTTTTTTGAAAACATTTTGTGATTTATTTTTAGCGAAATTTGACCAAATTCGGAAAAAAATCGTTTGAAACGACCTAATGTTCTGTAAAAACTTACGGTAATAGTAAAAAGTAAAAAAAAATTGAATCACACAAAAACGTTCAAAAGTCATACTTCTTTTTTTGAAAAAATCAACTTTCGAAATTGTTTTGAAAAAAATCAACTTTTGAATTTTGTTTTTGAAAAAATCAACTTTCGAATTTTATTTTTTGAAAAAATCAACTTTCGAATTTTATTTGCCGGCCAGCTGGCGGATTTTTCGGCCGGCTATGGCGGATTTTTCGGCCGGCCGGCTGTATTTTATCCCTTGCTTGTATTTACAAAAAAGTCACTGCCACACTAAAAAAATTCTGATGTTATGATAAAAACAAAAAAATTTTTCTTTGTATCCAAAAATTCTAATATAAAAAATGTAAAAAGCTCTAAAAAAACTGTGAATCATAAAATTTTAGAATTGTACGAATATCTGACAACAAAAAAAATCGTCGTTGTGCCCCAATTATTTGATCAAAGTATCAAAAGCTGTAAAAATTGTTCACAGTATAAAAATCTATATGCTTTCAAAGAAGAGAATTATCTATTTATTTGAAATCCTATATTCTGTTTCCATTTTGTCGAGTGAGTAACAATGAAATAAATAAATAAATAAATAAACGTTGTTTTCAAAAAAATCCTGAATTGAAAATTTTACTATCATAAAAAAATGTACATATAACATAAATGTACATTTTTACTGTAAAAAAGTACAAAATTTTTGTGCCGTTGTAAATTTTTTTGGCTTTGTACAAATAATCTTGAAATGAATATTTGAACAATAAAAATGTTTATTTATTTATTTATTTACTGTCTTTTTCAATGGTTGTTTGATATTGTTCGCAGTACTAAAAATTATTTATAACCCATAAAAATGAGCAAAAATGACTTTGATAATTACAGTTTTGTCAGTGCCACATTTCACTGAAAAACTTTTTTCAACATTTTTTGTATCCCCAAATTTTTATGTAAAAAAAAGTTAAAAAATTGTAAAACACTAAAATTGGAGAATTGTACAACAAAATGGTTTCTTTATTTTGTCCCCAATATTTGATAAAAGTATCAATTGTTTAGTTTGTACAATGCTGAAAGAAATATATTCTTTGAACGGTAGATTCCTTTTTTTTTGAAAAAAATGGTAGTGCTAAATTATAAACCCAAAATTATAAATTGTTTAGATCATAATTTTGTGAAAGATTTGAACATAAAACACAGGGCAGAAGAGAACACAACAGATTTATTATTTTTGTTTCAAAGAATCAGTTTACTTCGTTGTTTTGTACCATTGCCAGAATCTCTTTTTTCCATTCAATGGAAGCTCGCGTTTTTTCATTTTTGAAGCTAACTCGGCCGTCGCTCTGCTTTGCCCTGGATCGCTTGCGATACTTGACCACCCGAAGACCGGCGTTTTCGTCGTCCACATTCTGATTGTGATGAAGTATCGCCAGCATTGTTCTCATCCGCATCCCTTCTTCATCATAATACAGATTCTTTGTTCTGTATTGGCAAGACATCAATCCGTGCAATCCTTCGACGTCAGAAGTAGATCTGTCATTTGTTGCAGCTAAGAAGTCTCGCAACAAATCATCTTTGACGATGGTCTCAAACATCAGCTGCCATGATTTCTCGGTTGGATACATTGGGGATAGAGAGGCCCTGTGATCCGGATCGTGAGCAACGGGCACGCATTGAACCAGCGAGGAAAATTCAAGAGCAGAAAAAAAAGCACCTTTGTCGTAGTAGGAAGGAAGATTGTTTTGAGGTAGTGCAGTACTCAGGATATCCTTGACTTTGCCATGGGTCCACGTATGCACACCGGTGACGTGCAGGAACATTCCCATCAAGAGTTCTACACTAGGGTTCCCACCCCCCCTCGTTTAAATTGCGGGGGGGGGATATACGGGGGGGAAATCTTCACGGGGAATAGAACGGGGAATTTCACGGGGGAGAAACCGTTGCGGGGGGGGATACGGGGGATTACGGGGGTTACGGGGGAGGTAGTTTTCCAAAAACAGTTAGATGCCCACGCGCGCTGCGCATTGCACGCATGTTGCGCTGTTTTTTGTTTTCAAAATCCGTGTTCAAGTTTATCCCGGAGTAAAATTTGTCAATGGAGGGATATAAGTTCACGGGGAGGAGATGTTCACGGGGAGTAGAACGGGGAATTTCACGGGGGAGAAACCGTTGCGGGGGGGGAATACGGGGGGCTCCCCGCGGGGAGCTCCCCGGGGACCCCGCGGGGAACGGGGGGGGACGGGAACCCTATTCTACACGGAGATTCTCTCCTACATCAGTGTGATCAATGCAGTAATACAGATGGTCAATTATTTTGTAAAGCCATTGCTTTAGCTTCGAACCGCGAGCCTTCTTGGATTCCTACAATAAATTTTCGTGATCTAACAACAAAGTACAAACAGACCTCACGAAGGGGTGCTTTGATGTTGGCAACGATATGCCAACAGTCAAAATTGTGATCGATGTGAGGGTAAGACGTGCGCATCATTTTTTTGAGTGCAGCACTGCGGTCAGAGGACACACTTGCGATGGTCAAGCCCTTAGCAAGCAGATCCTCTATGCACTTTTTGGCTGCTTTTGGCTCCATGGAAGGGCTGTTCATGTTATTTGCCTTGCGGTTTTCCGTAACAAAACCGAGAACTTTCCGAGTGGCGGTGTCCATTCCGGTTACTGTGCACCATTCGGCACAGAAACCTCTGGAGTCATACTGACCATCGATCGCGAGGGAAATACTACCCTTGGCCTAAAAAATTTATGCATAATTGAATGCATTTTTTGACACGTTTTCTAAAATCATTACATTTGAAAACAACATATTTACCTTTGCTTCCGCGACGTTGACTTCCTGGCGAGCGAAATACATTCTATATACTGCTGCTCGAGTACGACGTTGGATGCAGTAGTGCAATGTCTTACCAATGGAGGGCATCCCGATGAGCTCGAAGTACTGTCGTATACGTGTCTCACGAATAGGAGTAATTGATGTGCTGACACTCAGTGCCACATTTCCGTCAAAAGCACCTGTCTCTGAATGTTTGTTCTGTGAGTCCCACACTGAGTACTCACTGCAGTGCCGACAATATCGTCTGAATCTGACCGCACTACCGTGTCTTGAAACCGGTGACACATTCGAATTTAGTTGCTGCCCACATCGAAGGCAAGAACTAGCATTCAGGAGTTCCATCAGTTTGTCGTGGCTCACCAGGTAGAATTTGGGGTCAGGTTTTGAAGTCGCGAGTCCGGAAACCGATTCGTCATCGGACAAGCCCTCCGCATCCGAATCGTCTTCGCAGTAGCTCGAATCGTCGTTTTCGTCAGCACAAATTTGGTTGGCACTGGAATTTCCTCGAAGCGGCATATCCACCTCCATCTCAGATCCCGCATTCACAGATTCTGCGATACTAGCATTGCTAGCAGACGGTGTAGCAGAAACGCTTGCGTTGCTGACCGATGCAGCAGCGGATACCACGCTAGTGTTGCTGGCTGATTTACGTGACGTTCGATACCGTGGCATTACAGAGGCGCTAATCCGAGTGATTTGTGCAATGGACAGGCGTTTTGCGGCTCCAGTGGCAGAAAAGTGATCAGAGCAGATGCAACGCTGAGTTTGAATTGTAGCTAGTTTATCAAACGGTAGTCCAGAATCCTGGCAAAATAGACGCAGATCATCTTCTCCAGTAGGTAGCATCTTGTACTGACCAGTCTTGACGTACTCACCACAAACAAAGCATTTATTCTTACCCATGATAGTGATTTGAAGAAAAAACAAGAAAATAGAAAACAACCGTCTCGTTGACAAGATTAGAACATTTTTTTTCTGATATTGCTTTATCTGGCATTTTTCATGATATGCAATTTTTTTCATGTTTATTTGAATATGACTTATCAGAACTTCATTGATAAATTACATCAAAAAATGAAACGATTTATGACGGCAAAACTGTAATTACCATAACAGATTTTTGCACACAATTATTTGTTATAAATAAAAATTACTGCAAACAATATCACACATAAACAATTGGTAAGACTTTTTTATTGTTCAAATATGTGTTTCAAGATTATTTGTACAAAGCCAAACTATTTTACAACGGCACAAAAAAATGTGGTTCCTTTATATATGTAAAAGATTTTTTTTATTTCTCAGAAAAAAATAATATTTTTTACACCTAAAAAAGAAATGCAATTGTAACATTTGTTTATTTATTTATTGCACTGTTACTCAGTCAGTGGTTAGTAATCTGGAAGTTCAAATAAAAAAAATCTCTTTTATTGGAAGCATATAAATTTATATACTTTGCACAATTTTTACAGTTGTCACGAAATAGTATCATCTAATTCGCGGCTATCCGCGACAGATACTTTTATCAAATATTGGGGACAAAATAAAGAAACCATTTTGTTGTACAATTCTCCAATTTTAGTGTTTTACAATTTTTTAACTTTTTTTTACATAAAAATTTGGGGATACAAAAAATGTTGAAAAAAGTTTTTCAGTGAAATGTGGCACTGACAAAACTGTAATTATCAAAGTCATTTTTGCTCATTTTTATGGGTTATAAATAATTTTTAGTACTGCGAACAATATCAAACAACCATTGAAAAAGACAGTAAATAAATAAATAAATAAACATTTTTATTGTTCAAATATTCATTTCAAGATTATTTGTACAAAGCCAAAAAAATTTACAACGGCACAAAAATTTTGTACTTTTTTACAGTAAAAATGTACATTTATGTTATATGTACATTTTTTTATGATAGTAAAATTTTCAATTCAGGATTTTTTTGAAAACAACGTTTATTTATTTATTTATTTATTTCATTGTTACTCACTCGACAAAATGGAAACAGAATATAGGATTTCAAATAAATAGATAATTCTCTTCTTTGAAAGCATATAGATTTTTATACTGTGAACAATTTTTACAGCTTTTGATACTTTGATCAAATAATTGGGGCACAACGACGATTTTTTTTGTTGTCAGATATTCGTACAATTCTAAAATTTTATGATTCACAGTTTTTTTAGAGCTTTTTACATTTTTTATATTAGAATTTTTGGATACAAAGAAAAATTTTTTTGTTTTTATCATAACATCAGAATTTTTTTAGTGTGGCAGTGACTTTTTTGTAAATACAAGCAAGGGATAAAATACAGCCGGCCGGCCGAAAAATCCGCCATAGCCGGCCGAAAAAGCCGCCAGCTGGCCGGCAAATAAAATTCGAAAGTTGATTTTTTCAAAAAATAAAATTCGAAAGTTCATTTTTTCAAAAAAAAAATTCAAAAGTTGATTTTTTTGAAAACAATTTTGAATGTTGATTTTTTTGAAAAAAAAAGTATGATGACCCTAAAAATAAATCACAAGAAATTTGAAAAAAAAATGGGCCAAGGCCGAATCAGCCCAGGTATTTTTTTAGAACTATTGCGTTTTTTATAAATGAATATTTACACAAAAAAATAATGATTTGATCATTGTAATGTTTTTATAAATAAATCAATTATTTGAATTTTCTGTTATTTTTTAGCTAAATAAATTCAAAATTCGGATGCTTATTTACAATTTGAAAAAATATTATTCCGCAAACAAAAATAAAAATTTTGTCATTTTTTAGGAAAAAAATTTGTACAATTCTAAAATTTTATTGTTTTACAGTTTTTTTTGAGCTTTTTACATTTTTTATATAAGAACTTTTGGATACAAAGAATAAAATATTTTATCACAGCATGATTTTTTTCAGTAAAGTGTGACAGTCACTTTTTTGTGAATAAAATCCGGCTGGCCGGCTGAAAAAGCCGCCGTGACCGGCCGGCAAAAAAAATTCGTAAATCGTTTTTTTTCAAAAAAATCAAAAATTGATTTTTTCAAAAAAAGTACGATTTTTCGACGTTTTTGTGTTGTTCAAATTTTTTACTTTTTACTAAATATAAGGGAATTTATTACTATGTATTTTTTACAGAACATTAGGTCGTTTCAAAAAATTTTTTTCCGAATTTGGTCAAATTTCGCTAAAATAACCCAAAAATAAATCACGAAGATTTTTACAAAAATTCAAAAATTTTATTGCCATTTTTTTGTGAAAAAAAATAATTTTTTATAGTGAAATACGGCACAAAATAACACAATTTTTCGTTCCGTCCAAACAATACGCCGGCGCGCTGTTTTGGTAGCAGTCGCTAGCTTTCAGAATGCAGGCAGGGAAAACCAGCGCGCGCGCAGCAGCAGCGTTTCATTCGCATTCAAAGTTCATTTTCACTGGGAAGCTCTGGGAAGCGATTCCGAACGCGTCCTTTAATAACCAGTCAAGAATTTTCATTTTTTCGCTTTTTGCGTCGAAACCAGTGAATCTGGCTCAAACATAAACCCCAAAATCCAAGATTTTATATCGGATGGAGTCAGATTAGATCAGATCGCAGATAATCCAGATCAGATCATGAGCAAATGATCTAACATTTCATTTCATTTCATTTATTACTCTTACTCGTGCTTAATTACTGATCACAAAAAGTTAGAGAGATAGTGAAGAGTATCGGAATCGCACGAAGAAGGCGCCGTCAAAAATGCTGAACGAATTGCTCTGCGGGTCGAAAACTAACGTCATTTAGAAAAACAGTGCAAAATCAGCAAGAAAAGTAACTGTACCGACAGCAGTCGAAAAGATACCGTAGTACAAAGACAAACACAACCAAACAGGCAGAAGCTTCCAAATTGCTTGAATGGATGATGGAATGAACGAAAGCATTGTCGGGTGTGAAAATAACTTTTCTCTCCAGGATTCGCATAAAATGTACGGAACAACAAGCGACGTACAGGATAGTTCTCTGATCAAGTCACCAAACAACAAACCCAGATATCCCTTCCAAGGATCGTCATCCTGCATAATATTTGTTACCTGGTCGACAAAAACAATGAGTAACGTATGAACGGCATAGAATGTCACAAAAAATGTGGTTTGGAGTAAAATATATTTTTCTGCTTTACGTTCAATTTCAGTAATTTGTGATGATTTTTTGGTAACTCTGCTGGCCAAGCCGGCTGATAAGCATAAAACTGTGGACACTACGGTGGTCCACACATTGGAGAATACAGAAATCTTACTTTCAAATAGCTCATTTTCAAATACAAAAAAATTAATGCAGAAATCGTGGAAAAATTCGCATGTTAATCGTGGAAATGTCAGAATGGTAGAATACGTGAACATGAAGGTAATATAGAATACGGTTAAATATTTACTCCATAAAGTGTCTACGTAGCGCCACAGAATTACGGCTGAAACGCAAAATTGACCATCAAGGAAAACCAGAACGTATCGAGTGTCCCGAGCAAACCGAACGGGTTCCGAGCAGTGAAACCAAAATAACAGAATTTTAGTTTTGGTTTAGGTTTTGATATTGGAAAAAATCGGAAAAAAAACTAAAATTCTGTTTTAACACAAAAAATATTTTTTTTTAAAAACTGTCAAAAAAATCGCACAACATTTTTTATTGTTTTATTTGCGCTTCAATTAAAAAACTACCTGTAAATCGGTTGAATGCCATGACCAAATACCAAGTACCAATAAATATGTTGTAGTGTGAACGGACACCAGTGCCAATGTAAAGCAAGATTTCTACATCCGGGTTGGTTCCTAATATCACACTCATCATTGAAATTGCAACGTAGTAAATACAACCGGATATAAATACGGCAAAGTAAGGCGCTCTCATCGTACTGTTTTTAGAAACAATGCACTTTGACATAAAAAATAGAACTACGATAATTGTCGTCATATTGCACATTTTTATGCCAAACGTGAAGTATCGCAACCGGTCGACTACAATCATTCCGCTGTCAATAATTTCTTGATCATCTTGACGTTTTGCTGAGTACATAATCAGTTGAAGTCAAATATAATACTTTATATGTATTTCTTTTCATTTGTGCCTCCTAATATCTGGTCTAATGATAACTAACCACTGAGTAATGGTGAAATAAATAAATAAATAAATATGTATTTCTTTTTAAGATTTAAAAAATTACTGTACTGACAATTTTAATAATGAACAAAAAACAAAAATCAAAGTTATATTTATGCAAAAAAACTGTGATAAAAAACATACATAAATTACGAATTTGATACAAAAAATGCTTTTAAAGATGAGTACAATTTTTGCATTTATTTACCATAATTGCATGCAACAATTCTTAAGTGACAAATACCCTTACTCGATAATATTCATCAAATCCTCACGCAATCGTGAATGTGGTCAATTTTTGTACTAATGTTTGTGTAAAAAATAAAAATTATATGACATGACATTCATAAATACACAATGATTACGTCATTTTGAATCTCGCGCATAAATAAAAAAACGTAAAATGTACAAAAAATAGATGTAAAAAATTTGTAGTAACAATGTGTATTTATTTTTTCCGTGTTGACGACAAGGATATAAACGACAACTAGGTTTATATTTATAACCCTTGTTAACATTACCTTCCGTTCAATTTTTTATTTATCAACGTATCGAATCTATTGTAACATTCGCAAACTCATTTATAAATTTATCTAAAAAAATTTGACAGTAATTTGACTGTAAACTGCAAATTTACAGTTATTATTGCTAGTACCGTAAAAATTTTTATCCAACTTAAAAATGCACAAAAAAAAGTTTGATGTCGTCGAAACAACGGAATATTCAATATTTGGCTTAAAAATGTGCAACATGACGACAACTGTCATTGTTTTATTTTTAATGATCAAATGTATTGGTTCTAAAAATAGTACAATGCGAGTACCCTATTTTTTCGTTTTTATATCTGGCTGCAGTTATTACACCATGAGCGCAATGATGAGCTTGATCTTAGGATGCAAAAACACTACAGAAGAAATGATTAACGTTGCATTTTACATGCGCACACACTACAACATCTTTATGGGCATTTGGTTTATGGTTATGGCGTTTAACCGATTTACAGGTAAATTTTTAATTTGGCAAAATTTTCAAAACATTTGTTTCGGACATATTTTTTTGATTTCAGCTGTCATTTTGTGGCGCCACATGAACGCTCTGTGGAGTAACTGTTTGACAATTACCTACATCATCTTCATGTTCATGTACCCCATCATTATAAGTCTCCTGCACCGAACATGCGGATTGCTATTTTATACATGCAATTCAATTTTAAATTTTGAATTTGACATACTTGAAAGCAAGGTTTCTGTTGGATCAAACATGTGCACGACTGTTGTGTCAACATTTTTCTGCCTGTCAGCAGGCCTGGCAAGTAGATTTCGGCAAAAGCTCACCAAAACATCCGATATCCAACGAAACGCTGAAAACAATCTTCTAATTCAGACAACTTGCTTTGTCACGTGCTATGCAATGCATACTGTATTAATTGTGATTTCAAACATGTTTATGGATATTCAATCAATAAGTGCTTTACGGCGAAGCTACATGTACGCGTTGTGCGGGAATCTGATCAGAGAGCTCTCCTGTGCATCGCTTATCGTTCCGTTCATCGTGTGCAAAACTTGGAGAGAAAAGTTATTTCATTATCCCTTATATGTTTCACAATCGACAAACAAAGGGATTCTGAAGCGCGTGCCAGTTTGGTTGTATTTACTTTTGTACTACGTTATCTTTTCGGCAGCTGTAACGACGGCTGCTAAGTTTTCACAGCTACAGTTGATTTTCTAGTCAGAGCAAAAATTAAGTACAAGTAAATTTCAATCTTTAAGAAAGCATTCTCGATTTCAACAATTGTGCAGTTAAGTACGATTGGCACACTGTTTTTGCGATGGTACCAGATTTTTTTAGCTTTGTCATGAAGGCACGAACACCAACGGGCGGCGAGCCCTGCCCCGCCCCCAAGACACAACATAAAAAGGGACGGCGGCAGTGGAGAGAAGGAGAGAGGAGAATACTAAAAGTGTTTGTGTATTGTATTAATTTTGTAAAGATAAACTTAATCTACACCCTTCCTTACGATGGGCCGATTCGCTCAACTAAAAAAAAAAAAACAGACCACAGCGACGATGGGAAGAAGAAATCGCAACCAAAACGAATCGAGACATTTACGCATACGTGGACGTCATTTGTGCCTCCTAACATCTGGTCTAATGATAACTAACCACTGAGTAATGGTGAAATAAATAAATAAATAAATAAATAAATAAATAAATAAATAAATAAAACTTAATCTAAAACTCGGGTCCAGACAGGGTTTATCTGAGTAGGAACCGGTCCGCGAGGTGCGCTCGGCTCCCACCGGGCGCCCCGCATGACAGCTTTTTGAAAATTGGACGTTGGAAATTTCAGAAGCCATAGCTCTAAAACCCAGCATTTGGAAAATTTTATATGATCCGTTTGGAGCCTCCACTAGTGATTGCCAGCAGGGTAGCAAAACTCCAGGGGAATTAGAAATAGGAGAATTATCCCATGGGATTCCCATGAGATTCCCCGGGGATATTTTTTGGTACGTTTAAAAAAGTACCTGTTCATGCAAAAAATATATCCAAAAACGCACTTATTTTTTTAATGTAGTAAAATTAACAATGAAAATAAAAGCATTCCCCTAATTGGAAAGAAAAAAGCACGCGTCTGTGTAAAATAACGGCGTTATTTTAGGCGGGATCGCGCATTTTCAAAATTCCGTGGGAATTATCTCGTGATAAATGGGAATCTCTGGATAATTCCCGGGATGTTTCCCATTGGACTCCCATGGGAATCCCCTCTTCGCCAACCTGATTGCCTGATATCACGTTTGGCGAGATACATATCTCTATCGTGATATCACTAGTGATAGTGATAGTGATAGTGATATCACTATCAGTAGTATCACGATGATATCATGATATCAGGTTGTATCATAATATCACGGCAAAAAAACCGTATCAGGCATTCACAAGTCGCAACCGGAGTGACATTTGTAGAAAGCCCCGAGTTTATGGAGTGATTGCAGTTTTAAGGTAGCTTGATGGGAGCGCGACAAGAATTCGTAGAATCAATAAAAAAAAATTCGATTAGTTGTTCTGACTTAGAACGACAAAAAGTCATCGAAATTCAAATTTGTGGCATGTCTATAAAAACCCACCAAAACGTTCTCACGTGCTCACTATACGCTGTCTCGCTGTCGTCTCGGCTTCATGCGGTGCGTCGCGCTTTCCCATTCGTTTGCGCTTCTGGCGGTCGTCGTCATATCATCCGCGGAACGAGACTTGTATCTGAATACGGATTGTCCTGAAGGCTGGCGTGAAGAGTCTTACGAGTTTGGTAACAAGTGTTACAAAGAGATCAAAGCTCCTCGCTCCCTGGAGCACTGCAAAATATCCGAATGGTGCTATTCTACGCATCCTGCTTCGGTTCCTGTCCGTCCTCGTTCGGAATCGGAAATCATAAGACTCCGTATGTTTTCATATGTATACCTTTTTTATTCACACAGTATTGCATTTTAGGCAAAATAATAGACGATGAAGAAACAGTAACAGAGTGGAAAAAAGCTGTACTCATCGGCCTGCACCCAACATGTAATGGTGAACGCAACGACGGTGAACTACTTACATTTTATATCGACTCTGCGAGTGGCGTCGAACAGTTTGCCTTCACATCTTCGGAGTATTGGGATATTGAAAAATATAATAAAAGTGCTCCTGAAAATCTCATCGGATTTAGTGTAAACAAGAAATTGAATGATTTGCCAGAAGACTTTAGGGGTGGCACACCTACAGTGATGTGCGAACTTGAGCTAGCAGTGGAGGTAAATGAAGACAAAACTTGTAAACCCGGCTTCCTAATCTATCCAAAGGATACCAAGCTATGCCTTTCTCCGTATGTTTACGCTCCGCTTGTTACGTCTACCACTGAATCTACTACTACCCCTGAAACCACAACCGAAGAATACTTATATACTGATACCGCCACTGAAACTTGCATCTCTACCATGTTCCTTTTTGCTGTGATGTTTATCCTTGCTTGAATTCTGTCTGATTTTTTTTTGAGTAAAAGATTGAACATTTTTGTGCAACTTCGATTTTCACATTTTCAAATTTTGCAATTTTTTCAAGACTTTAATTCTTACCGAGCTAATCTATAAAAAATAGTAAATTCATGAGAATTGTTTTGAACTGGCTCAAAAATTCACATTCAAATGCATTTGTTTTTTTTTTGCAAAAAAATTCTGTTATAAAAAATCACTTTTTTTTCTTACAACTTTAATGTAATGCCACGCAAAAGCTTGCAAAAACTAATATCAAATTCAGTTTTGTCCACAAACTTTTATGTGCTTCCACGCAGTAAATTCTTGCACCACGTAGTAACATCATTTTTTGCAAAAAACTTTACAGAAATGTTTTGTTACAAAAGCAGCTCGCAAGGCCCCTGTATAACATTATATGCATTTATGTCTTCAACGTGACAACTTTCTTCAACATGCACCAATTCTCTTTTCTCTTCTTTTTCATCTTCTTCAACGTCATCCATCTGACGTTGGCTGAGGATGACGTCTATGAATGCCCGGATGGATATGATCCGCCAAATACGACGGCCATTACAAAGGATACCCTTTGCATTCAAACGGTCCGGACTGACGGTTCTAAAGAAGTAAGTTTTTTTAATAAAAACCAATAAAATTTTTTTTTTGTTTTTTAGTCAAGCGAACAAATCTGCAAGAACAATGATATCCATTCCAGCTTTTCGGGTACAAGAGTCGCTGAATGCAAACATCCCGCTATTATTCCTGAAGGAACCCCGTTCGAAATGGGGTGTCCTGACGATACCTACGTTTACAAGGAAATTAACGGCGTCGAAAAGTGCTACAAGCTGATAAAAAGTACTGATAATAGACCTGATCGGTGCAAGTTGAAGGATTACTGTCATCATGTTCATGAACACGCCATTCCTGCTACTATCAGCTCAATTGAAGAGCGTGATTTCATAAGTGAGTACAAGTTTTCAACACAAGCGTGAAGGATCGAACCACCCCAGGGAATTTTGCGGGGTGTTCCCAAAGACATGCAAAATATTTAGCTCAAAAAACAAAACAAGCGAAAAACGAATCAAATTACAAAAACAAATTGATAGTTTTTTTTCGCTTTCTATCAATTTTTTTGATGAGCTGTTGAATCTTGGGCAATTTTGCCCATCCCCGACTACTTTAAAAGCCAAAACAGATCTAATAATAGTATATCCAAAAAACATTTTCCGTTCCAATTCCTGTGAGAGTACTCGAAAAAACCTGTCAGATTTTTTTGAAACTTTGGAATACATTAATCGTTTTTAGAAACCCTTGTAAATCCCAAGACAATTACGGTCATTGGAGTTTACATTCCGTGTCCTCAACCGTACAGTAAAAATGGTTTCGAAAATGTCGACGGCACTGATCTACCTGCGCATCTGGAGCAAATGAATAACAAGGAAGGAGATGAATTTCTTGGCATGATAACCAACAATATAACACAAGACCTATCTGTACACAGTGCAAAGGACAAAAAGCATCCTCTTGATGTCTTGTGCTCTATTACCCTGTATGAGTGCAAATATGAACCGTGTTAAGCTTGTCAAAGCTTAACTGGATTTCATCGATGTTGGTCATGCAATAAATAATTTATCGACTTAAATATTCAACAAATTTGAGTTCATCGGAGTAGTGTCACTAAACATTAGGGGGTGAGAGCTGCATGCTGATTAAGATAAAAATGTTCAATCCTTTTTTATTTGTCAAGTTTGACACGATTTTATAGTTTCTCCCAAGTTTGTGATAGATCGGAAGAAGGTGAAACATAAACAAATAGAGAGAGGAATAACTTGAGTTCGATTTTATTGTTTATGAAGGGTTACACAATTTCTTGCTGAATCGGCAAGTTCGCAAATACCGATCCCGATAAGTATTTCATGCCATTTGGAATCAAAATCAAGGGTGTCAACGGGCCGAATTTTTGTCGGCCCGGGGTAAGGCCCGGCCCGCCTTTTTACCAAAGGGTAAAATTGAAGCAAAATTTACTAAAATTTTTTCAATTTGTTGAAAAATATGAGTTGAAAAGGTAAAAATACACGTTGTCATTCATAATGGGGGAGGATTACTCAAAATGAGCAAGTTTTTGGTTCATTTTTGACTGTTTTGAATAAATTTTGTTCTAAAATTTTCTTTTTTTTAAACCGGGCCGCCGGGCCGGGCCGACTCACCATCAGGCCCGGCCCGATTGACACCCTTGATCAAAATTACCCGGCGTCCCAATAATCATTTAAAAAAAAAAGCCAGTCTGCGAGCCGATTTTGGATTGGCGACCCAGCTCATTTTCAACTTCAAATGTTTTGTGCCAAAGTTCTAAGGATATGGGAGACTCCAAGCAGGCCATAAAATAATTTTCGACATCAAATATTCAAACTGCTTCTGAAAATCTGATTTCTGGTATGAAGGGGTATTTTGGCACGATAAATCGCTTGGTGTATTTACTTTTTTCAAAAAAAAAAACGTTTTTTTCTTTTTTGAAAAAAAAAATATTTTTGTCGATTTACCTGCATTTAGCGTCACAAAATTGGCTGCTGCGTCCGGGGGAGAATCTTCCAGGCAGTTTTAATACCAAAATCGCCCCCCATTTTTTGTGATGTCGATTGATGTATAACACAGAAAAAATTAGGCGATCCGCCTACCAGTCACCCCCCTCTGGGGAACTTGGAATCAATGGTGCACCATTGATTGCAAGTTCCCTCAAATTGTGGTCCACAAACCACCGGAGCCGCTTCCCTGGTATCCCACATAACAAAAGAGTGCAGCATCGAAATATTAAGCTTTCGGTATTGAAGTGGAAAACTTATGATGTTTGTTATAATTTTTTTTGGTTCCTGAAGATGTGCAGTATACTGTGTACGTTTAAAAAAATGCAATTTTTTTATTTGACACGGCTTGATATATAAATAATATCACAATCGGATTTTCTGTTTCATAAAAATATTGTCTGTGGTGCTGTTTGAGCTGGATATTCGAACTTTTTTAGATGCATGAATACATTTATGCGTATATGTATGACGACAAAACCAACATATCACAAAATTTGCCAATTTTACTCATTGTTTTGTTACGTCTTGTTCTCAGTTGTCTTTGAATACAGGAGGGCGAAGATACGTGGCTTTGCATTTTTGACGCACATCAATTGCACAAAGAACTTTGTTGTGATAATATGGATCTTTCAGATACAAATCGTCTGTTTTATCGTTTCCCAGCATTCCTACGAACTCTTCTTTGTGAATATTGTTCGTAACTTCCATAGGCGCAGGTAGCTTGGTTTTATCAATGTTCACAAAGCTGGTGTTGTGGTAAGGCTTTCCACACGGAATACGGATCCCAATGAGGGTATACTCAGCAGGATTCACTAGGGTCTCTGAAAAAAAAAGAAAAAATTCTGGCAAGTGTAGTTGTAAAAAATACTCATGAATTCGCGTTCTTCAATCGATTTGATCATTGCAGGAACGGCGTATTTGTGAAGTGATTTGCACGCATTTTGCAGTCCACATCGAGTAATGGTCTTTTTCGATTTAAATACCTTATAGCATTTGGCGGTGGTATTGTAGGCCTTGTAGGTGTAGCCTTTATCAGGACACGCGTTGGGTGCCTTGGCCGACAACAATGTCAAAATACCAAAAAGAAGCAGGAAAGAGAGTTGATGCATGATGAATGCAAGGTTTTTGTGATAAAAGTCAGCTTATATAGAACTTTTTCTGCATAAAATTATGTTTGCAGAAGCGGGGGCATGCTGCGTGGTATCGTATTTGATTAATCCACCAACATACACTTGACAGAATCTTATTTATTATTTGAAAAGGCGATGGTGATTGTGTTTTTCAAAAAAATTCACGGGCCTGAAAATTTTTGTTAGCATGACAATGTTACGTCCTATGTATTCATGATTCTCAACACTCAACTCCGCTCTTACCACGAACTATCCATCCTCCAATCGAGCTACGCACTCTGGGGGCGGTAGCGCAAACATGCTTCAGGACTTCACGACTTTCTGACTCCGAAGTTCACGTCGACATCCATCGACAGAGGTAGACGTCCCATGGAATCGCATTATGATATATTGTATGTGTAATATTGTATGTATGTAATTGAGAAGGACGGTAAATAAAATAAAATAAAAAATGTATTCAAAATCCAATAAATAAAAAAGTTTGCCCAAAAGTTATAGAGCCAGTTTTGGTATCATATTTTTAGTCTTTGCTTGAATATGAGAAAACTATTTTCTGAAGTGGGGCATAAGGGAGTCGGAATCAAAAAGTCGGGGGCCGAGAGGGCCAGAGCCAAAAATTTTAGGCCCCCTGACATAACTATAGGTAGTGAATGGTATAAAGAGCGTTCACCATAAGACGTCTCGGAACACTTTTCAATGCTTTTTGGCAAACGGGATCTCCCGGGAGATTTGTGGGAGAATTCTCGAAGGTTGCAATCTTCCGGGAGATTTCGCCACCCTGCCATAAAGGGATGTGCTCAGGCATGTCAGTCCCCGACTTCTTTACCTCGGCCCCGGCCCTCCGACCCCCCTATGCCCCTCTTCACAAAATAGTTTTTTCATATTCAAAAAATGTCAAAAAATGTATACCAAAACATGCTCTAGTGACGGTAAATGCAGGTAAATCGACAAAAATCAATTTTTTTTAAAAGTCAGATCCGTTTTGAAAAAAGTAAATACACAAATCGATTTATCGTGCCAAGATACACATGTATACCAAAAATCAGATTTTTTTTAAAGCAATTTGAAAATTTGATGTCGAAAATTTGAGAAGCCCTTGCTCCAGAATCCGACATCTGAAATATGTGTTATGACCCGTTTGGAGTCTTCCATATGCCCCCTTACAACTTTGGCACAAAAAAATTGATGTTGAAATTGAGCTGGGTCGCCTTCGCCTTCATGGCCCCCGGTGGCGCCTACAGGTCGCCTTTGCCTCCGGAGGCGAAGGCAATAATTTTGGTTTGCGTCTGGCTGGATCCCCAATTGATTACAGACACGTGGCTAAGTTGCTAAGTTGTCTGTAATACTAACCCATTTGTGTGTGCCCCGATTTTGTGTAAACCCTTTTTCATTATTATTTTTCTTTATTTTCGATTAATTCGACGTCAACAAAAGCAAAAGAGGTTGGTCTTTTCTTCATATTGGTAAATGACATTGGTGATGTATTTTTTCCTTTCACCTTCCAAGTTTTTTTCGTTATTCATTTAATTTCATTTAACAAAAACGGACAGTTGTTATCATGGTTGTTGATTTTACTGGTTACAGTTGTATCTACACTGATAGTCGTAATCAGCACAGTCGTAATCACAGTCATTGTAATCGTGACCACCAGGGGGATAATCATCGTCACCACCGTTTCCTCCGCCGCCACCATTTCTTCCGCCGCCACCATTTCTTCCGCCGCCATCAGTTATTCCTCCCCCATGTCTTCCGCCACCACCCCTTCCGCCACCGCGTCCTCCCCAGCCACGGCGGGCTACAGTCGAAGTAACGATGAGAGCAAGGAGAAGACAGAAGACGAAGTAGAAATTCATTGTAGACGGTTGATTCCAAATGACATGAAGCCCGGTTCGTTCAGTTCGTATTTATATCAAAAAAAATCTGTAAGCAATCATACAATTCCGCATATTAATTTTTTAACGCATATCAAGTAGGCTGTTTAAAAACTTAAAAACAAAATTACAGTAGTTATTTTCTTCACTGAATGCCGGGGATGTAATTTTTGTGTTGACGTGAATTTATTTTTTTGAATGCCCAAAAAAAGTGTTCCTTTTTTTAATGCATGTCAAGTAGTTGGATAATAAAAAAAAATTGGTATAACACTGAAATAAATTTTACAGAGTTTAAAAATTAATATGCAGAATTGAGTGATTGCTTTCCGAATTTTTTGGATATAAATACGAACTGAACGAACCGGGCTTCATGTCATTTGGAATCAACCGTCTACAATGAATTTCTACTTCGTCTTCTGTCTTCTCCTTGCTTTCATCGCTACTTCGGTTGTAGGTCGCCACCATATCCCTCATATCCCTAAATGTCATAAAGTATGTGATGATTACGGCGAACATTGTTTGGTAATCTGTCACTAACGACGTAAAATCAACAACCATGATAACAACTGTCAATTGTTGTTAAATGAAAATAAATGAATGACGAAAAAAACTTGGAAGGTGAACGGAAAAAATACATCATCAATGCCATTTACGAATATGAAGAAAAGACCACCAACCTCTTTTGCTTTTGTTGACGTCGAATTGGTCGAGAATATTGAAAAAAGGTTTACACAAAATCGGGGCAAACACAATTGGGTTAGCAACGTGTCTGTAATCAATTGGTACGTTCAGCAGTATTTTTTGTTATTGTATTTGATACATTTTTGTTTACACGTCTGGCAAAAAATGATTTTCAATAAATTTTTTATTTTGTAAAAAAAATAACGGTTTCATTTAACTTTGTTTTCTTCAAAAAAATCCTTGTACATATTTTTCGAAACCGTTCAACATTATTTATTAAACTGCAAAATCGTAATAAAGTGCGTTCGGAAATGATAGACTCACCCCTAAAAACAGGATTTACGATCGAACGGTACGAGCTAAATACGATAACGGCAGTAGGCTCAATCGATTCAGCGGCAAAAGTTACTCCAGTTAAGGTAGTTTCGGAGCCCATGCGCAAAAAAATAAGGTTAGGCAAAAATAAAATCAGTTTTTTGACCGTTCGGAAATGATAGACTCACTTGTGGTTTTAGGGCAAAAAATAAATTTTAAGCGGGCCGCAAAGCTGCAAACGGAGTTTTTTTGACTAACATGTTGGTTTTGATTGAAATAACATACAAAAGAACGGTGGGGCAGGTTTTGGATAAAAATTTATAACTCATTTTCGGGAATTAAACCCACAACATGAATAATGGGATCCTGAGGGTCGGTGACCGCCGAGAATAAACGTCTATCGGCATAAATTGAACCTACGGCATGCCCATGTATGTTTCCCAACAAGCGCGGATTAGTTTACCCCGTAAGTAACAAAAGAACTCAATTTTTTTGATGTCGAGCATGCTGAAGTTGAAGAATTATGGTAATCAGACATCTTTTCCAGCCGCCAAAAATTTTTTCTGTGATGTCTACATAGATAAAACGGTTACACGTAAGCATTTGAAACTACAGAAAACGATTTGAGGTCTGTGCAACTCACTACAAACAATAGGTGAAGCGTTTGAGAAATGCTGACATTAGGTTCATTTCGTCAAGATTGTTGTTTCCAATGTTGCCGCAGATTTTGTTGAGAGAAAAAGTACAGTAACAATTCAAACCAAGCTGGCAGTTCATGTGCAACTATTTTTTACCCATAGACACACCCTTGATAACAAATTTGTTAAAAAAAATTGAATTTTCGAACTTGACGTCTAACTCACGAATTTGGCCAATAACGATTCCTACAAATAGAGCTTTGATGGGCATCGAGCAACTCGCGAATCATTTTGTACAGTTTCAAATGTTTACGTGTAACCGTTTTATCTATGTAGACATCACAGAAAAAATTTTTGGCGGCTGGAAAAGATGTCTGATTACCATAATTCTTCAACTTCAGCATGCTCGACATCAAAAAAATTGAGTTCTTTTGTTACTTACGGGGTAAACTAATCCGCGCTTGTTGGGAAACATACATGGGCATGCCGTAGGTTCAATTTATGCCGATAGACGTTTATTCTCGGCGGTCACCGACCCTCAGGATCCCATTATTCATGTTGTGGGTTTAATTCCCGAAAATGAGTTATAAATTTTTATCCAAAACCTGCCCCACCGTTCTTTTGTATGTTATTTCAATCAAAACCAACATGTTAGTCAAAAAAACTCCGTTTGCAGCTTTGCGGCCCGCTTAAAATTTATTTTTTGCCCTAAAACCACAAGTGAGTCTATCATTTCCGAACGGTCAAAAAACTGATTTTATTTTTGCCTAACCTTATTTTTTTGCGCATGGGCTCCGAAACTACCTTAACTGGAGTAACTTTTGCCGCTGAATCGATTGAGCCTACTGCCGTTATCGTATTTAGCTCGTACCGTTCGATCGTAAATCCTGTTTTTAGGGGTGAGTCTATCATTTCCGAACGCACTTTATTATACACAAGCATCGTGAGTGAAAATCTGCCATTATAGGACCGGTCATGGGTAAGAACAAAAACAAGGTCCCACAAACAAATGAAAAAAAGTGTACAAAAACAAAATAAATATATAATCCACATAGTGCTTACCTGCCTTCTACGAGAACGAATGGAGACAAGCGATCGCGCGAACCGTCGAAATCCTCACTTCCGAGCAGGGATCGCGGAGAAGGTGGACGAGTGGCGTAAATACGAGTTCCCTGCTCAGGGTGCCCCGGAGTGCAGGCGTCAGCGGCTCGAGGAGGTAGCCCGTCAGCATCGCAGCGTTGGAGCGGATTCTCGCGACCTGGCTTTTGAAGTAGTTGGAGCAGCCGAGGGCGTAGAAATTGATGCGATCTGGGTACGAGAGGGTGAGGATCATGCCGACGTCCTTGAGGAAGGCTGCGTACTGGTAGGGTGGCTTGCCGTCAGGGAGTTTGTCTGCGACGATGGCCGAGAGCGCGTCGAGACCGAGCAGCGGCTCGCAGTGCGTTATTGCGAGGGCGCAGTTCTGAATTTCCCAAAATAATATTTTCGCAAAAAAAACATAAAATAAACTCACCTCGCTGACAGTCGTGTCCTCATCGTTCAGGTGAAGCAAAAGCGACGCCATATTTTCGTGAATGTTCTGCTTGAAGACGTCCGACTTGCCAACGACCCCGGCGAGTTTGTCAAACAATCTGAAGGCCACAGCACGGAGACAGGAGTTTTCCTTCTCGAAGCACGGCCTCAGCTTGAGCAGGAGACTCGACAGAATCTTCTCGATGAACGCAGATTCAATGATGGGCACGACAGCGTCCAGCGCAACCATCGATTCGGCAGCGATCTCGTCCATTCGGTCGTACGCGTCGTCGAGGCCGTTGAGCGCTGCTTCGAAGGCCACATTCGCGTACTTCCGGGCGATTGCGGCGCCGTTTGGCAGGGTCTGAGCGAGGGTGCCGATCGCGGTGTATCCCCGTATCGCGAGTTTCCGCACGAGCAGGTTCTTGTCCCTCGCAAAGTGCTGGAGTTCGGCGACGACCCGATCAATGAGTTCTTCGTCGAATTCACCCGTTTCCTTTGGACACCGGGTGATCAGGGACGACAGAATGGCAGCTGACGAGATTCTTTCGTACTCGCAGAGTGAATCAGTTTTTCCGATAACAGCTTCCATGACCCGACGCATTTGTCCTGGGAAGTGGTCGCAGACAGAACGGCATGTTACACCAATCTGAAAAAAATGAATAAATCGTAAAAAAAAACGAAAAAAATCCAAAGCATAAAAAGATAGTCCCGCAACGATTTTTTTTGAAAATCATAATGCTGCATCAAATTTAGTTTTTTTTTTATTTTACCGTAATTTTATCTTATAAAAACTTTTCTAAAAACAATTTTTTTCCACTTTTCCACCCATTTGAAGCATAAAACAACCAACCGCTGAAATATGCGCCTCCGGTTGAACCAAATGCGTCCACGCGCGTTCAACGTTCATCGCCTCGATCGACGTGTCGGCCTTCAGCCTCTGCAGGAGTGTCCTGAGCGTATCGACGACCAAGCCTGCCGGTGTGGTAGACAGTCTCTTCAGTTCCGCCGTAATGATGTGGGCTTCCTTCTTCTTTCTGCTTTCGCTGATCACGGCTGCCGTCGTCTTGTCCGTAGTCGGAGACGTTCCATTCATCTGTGAAGTCGCCGAGCTTCCTGCTCCGGTTGCCGGGGGTACAACTGGCGTCGCCGGTACCACCGCTGTCGCTGCCGATGTTCCCGTCGATGCGCCAATCGCAGAAGGATACTGTACATCGATGACTGCAACGAGATTGTGAAGGATCGTAACGAAGAATTGAGGCATCCGGCCGAGAACTGCGTCGTCGGGTTCCCCGCTGTTGATGACTTCTTTGAGAGCTGCCATGTTCGCACAGAGGTGGGGATTGACGAGGTTCACGACACAGCCACCGGACAAATCTATCGTATCGTAGTGGTGGGAGTGGGGCTTCTCGCTGTGCCCGTTTTCCTCGGCTGTGCAATCCGCAGCGTCAATGACGAGGTCTAAAACCCTCCAAAAACTTAAATCGTCCTTCAAAAATCTCATAACCAGGTACGGGCGGACGAACAAATTTTTTTAAAACGTGCGTGCTTGTTCGCGAACAAAAAAAAGCGATTCGCTCCTCCCCGCCCCCAACTCACCCGCAACATGGCCAAACTGGCTCGGCTGATGCACGAGCGTCTTCCAAACATCCGAAACCGAACTCGAGTGTGGAACTGGCTGCAGGAGAAGCGTTTCGACCACCACAAACAGCTGGTGGTCCGCGTAGAAGGTCGTCGCATTGAGCAGATCCGTGTACGTCTGGATATTCGCGTGCACCTGGGGCAGGTGTTCCAGGATCATATCGACGAGGAGAACTCCCTCATCCCTCAGAATATGCCCTCGATCCTTGAGCACGACCGACAAAAGCTGCGCTGCCGCAGAGTTTACGTTGTTCTGTTTGTCACCGAGCATTTTGAAGAGCGCGGAAATGTAAGTTTGAAGCTGACAGGGCGGAAGGTTGTCTTCAATGTGCCCGGCGAGGGTTGCAATGGCAGTTCGTCCCTTCATGGCGTCGAGCTTGCCGTCGAAACCGAGATGCGTTTCCCGGAAGTCGTCCATGTCAAAGACAGCAGCGGGGCCGCCGTTCAGGGCCAGACCGGACTGGGTGATGCGACCGTGGTGGAGAAAGGACAGCTGGAAGGCTAGCCAGACCGCGTGGAGCGCCAGGTGCCGGACTGCGCAGACGGAATCCACGATGCGGGGCGCAAGACGGGCAAGAAGGCCGCTGAGGGGAGTGAAATCTGTCGCTTTCTGAAAAACAGGTTTTTAATCCCAAAAATTCTGAAAACGAAAAATTTTAGATCAAAAAAATGAATCAAAAACAGTCGAATTAAAAAAATTTAGATCAAAATTGTAGAGCAAAAACGCTTGATTTTTATACTTAAATTTAAAAAATGGAGTAAAAACGCTCAAATTTCAATTTTTTTATATAAAAATCAAAAAAAAACCTACGACGATGGAAACATCAGCAGCATTTTCAAAGTACAGCTTGAGTACCAGAACAGTGATATCAATGGATCGAAGACGCTCGTAATCAGCTGGTGATCCAAAGTAGGGAATGAAAATCTGAAAAAGATATTTAGAAAAATCCACAAATCGACGGTAATTGGGCGAACAAGTGCTCGCAGCATGCGTGCACAAAAGTTTGACCGGTTCCGCAACGAAAACTTTTTTTTTGTCCAAAATCTGGAGTTTTTTTAGTTCAAAACATAATTTTTTTTCCCTAAACTCCAATTTTTTTCCCACTCCCCTCAAAACCAACCTTCAACATTTGACAAACAATCTCGAGAATCGGTCTTTTGATGACCATCTGCGCAATTGCCTGTCGATATTCTCCGACGGTTGCCTCCATCGTTGTGGACGATTCGTCGTCGTCGATCGTCTTGAGGCCCCCTTTTTCACGACAGATTGTCAGAATATGCTGCGATAAAATCGTTGTAAGATCCGCAATTTCGTTGTCCGAAAGATTGGGTGGAAGGTTGACGAGCGAAGTCGTCGCTTTGGAAGCAAATAACCTGATCCACGTCGAGAGCGTCTCCGGCTCTTCTGACTTGACGTATTCCTTGATGTACGACAGCATCTCGTACCTCGCTTCAAATCGGTAGTCAGCAGCGATACGGGCAACGGCCTTGGCGATCATGTGGATCGCTTCCAGGTGGGCTTCCCTGACCACCACATCTGCCTAAAAAATATTTTTTCCACAAAAAAATCTTTTTCTCATTCAACCCACCTTGCAGTCAACCATGTACTGCCTCAAGAACGGCAAAATGGTCTGTTCGAGTCTCTGGGGCAGAAAGTCGACAGGCATGATGTAGGCGAGTTGGCCGTAGGACAGGACGATGCTTGCCCGGAGGAAGACGGCCTGTGTGTCGATCTGTCTGCCGTAGGGCATGGCGTCCTTGATGAAGCCGAAGAATCCGCTGGATCCCTTCTTGGAGTGCTCCCACTTGGCTATGTTCTCGAGCTCGGTGAGCATGAGGGACGTGTGCTGGAAGGCGCATTTCCCGACAGCCGATGCGCAGCCGCGACGCTCGATTACGTTGCTGTGGTTCGTGGAACGGAAGGCGAGGACGATGTGCTCGCGGACAAAGGCATCGGTCGTGATTCGGGAGAGCGTGTAGCCCAGGCACTAAAATATTTTTTAAAATTACATAAAAATGAACATTTTTGATCAAAAAAACTAAAATTATGGTTAATTATGCTATTTTTAGGCCACTTCAGATTTTCAAAGCAAAGATAACGTTTTTTCGGTCAAAGTACCGTATGAAAATTAGTTGTCACCTTTTTTTTCAAAAAAAAAATTCGAGTTACAGTTATTTTTCACTTTTTTAGGTCACTTCATAAAAAAATAACATTCTTCGTTCCAAAAAAATAAAAAAGGTAAAAAAACACTTTGAATCCAACAATGACAAAACAACTAAAAATACAATTGTTATAATTTTTTTTTTAATTAAAGCAGTAACAACATTTTTGGTCGAAGATAAAATTTTTTCGCCGAAAACACCGAAAAAAATTCAGGTACTAAAATTATGCTCAAAATTATAAAAACCCCCATTTTTAGCCAAAAATTCCAGTCAAAACCACCAACCTCTAGCAAAAAAGCCTTGTCTTGAGGGCTCTTGTTGTAAATCTGGAGTTGCTTGCCTTGGGCAGAAGCGAGTGCCTCTAGCCACTCACTGGTCGCCATCCGTGTACAAATCTCGCGTAACAGCTGCAACACCTGCGACTTCATCCTCTCAACCTTGGCTTTCTTCGCGTCGACTGCTCCTGCCGCATCCGGCGTCGACAGCCTCGCATGACGACTCGGTGACGCAGCTTCCGACGGACAGGATATCAGGTGAAGAGTGTCAATGATGGATGTGACTTCGGAGTCAAAGACGTCCTCCAGGGTTCGTTCGATCGAAGGTCCGATGACCTGAAGCAGTCGAGCGGCTTCGCGGGAGCGCGCGATTGTCTGGGGTGTCAATGGAGACACGCTCATGCACGTGATGATTCGGGTCAGGATTTGGTGGATTCCTGCGACACGGGCTAAAAATAGAAAAAAAACTTAGAAAATCTAACTTTCAACCAAAAAATTTCAAAAACCAATTTTTTATAACCAAAAAAAACAAAAAAAAAGCGTTTTTCAACAAAAAAATGTTTCGAAATAAATTTTAAAAGTAAAATATGTATATATCAAAAAAGTTTTTCTGAACTAAAAAACGTAAAATTTTTTTTTACAAAAAAAAAACCTGTTTTTTGGACAATAAAGTGAAAACACTTCAATTTAGGCAAAAAGTTGTAGAAAATTTTTATTTTGGTAAGAAAGCATCAAAACAAAAATTTTTTGATAGAAAACGTAAAAATCAGAATCTTGGGCATAAAAATAATTTTTTTTAAATTAAATTTTCAAATAAATTTTTTTAGCTAATTTTTATTCAAAAAAACTCACGATACGCATCAGCCGAAAAATTGAAAAGAATCGGCACCCCATTTTCGATCATTTTTGTCACGAGCACCCTTATGCACTTGAAAACCTCCGCAATGACCGGTGAGTAGGCTTCTGCGCAGATGAACTCCAACAAATGAGGCCAGAGGAGTTCGAGCGACGATTCACACGTCTTTGCGATCGTGCACAGCGCTTGTGAGCTCTGAATCCTGAGCTGCGTGATTTCGGGCGTCAGCGGAGTCGACGACGGCAAATTCGACGTTCCCTTCTTTCCGGAAATCTGACCTGATTCCAGATCAGCGATCAAATTGGTCGTCAGGAATTTGATGACGTTCTCGCCTCCGTTGTCGACGTGGACGTATCCGTGATCGGCGAGGGCCACGCACAGCTGGCACATGAAAGATTTCACCCGGATGGAGAGGGCCTCGTCGCAGAGCTGCGGCTTGAGTCCCATCACGATGAGTGCCCGCTTGTCTTCCATGTGGCTGTCGGCCGAGTTCAGCAGGTAGCGAAGCAGGTCGATGGCGCCGAGTTTGGTCGAATCGTGGACCGATTGCATTTTGTGGAGCAGAAAGTAGACGAGCTTCTCGCCAAAGCCCTGGGACGCGGCGAGGAAGCAGCGACAGACCTCGTAGCGGAAGCGGAAGAAAATCGGGTTCGTGACTTCGTCGACGAGTGACTGATCGTAGGGCGAGACAAAATGGACGAAAAGGCTGTTGCAGATGTCGTCGAGGTACGGGTCGACTGGGATAGCGTCGTCCGAGCAGGTTCGCAGCAGAAAGTAGTACATGCCCTGAAAAACATAATTTTTATGATAAAAACACGTTTTATCATTAAAAAAAATATAATATTTTTTCACAGCACAAAATCAGTTTTTACCGAGTACAAATTTTTACGTAAAAAAAATTGAATCACAAAAACATATTTTTACCCACAAAACGTACACATAAAAACAAACTTTTGATACCAAAAATTACATATTTGTAACCACAAACACATTTTTCACACCCGAAAAAAGTCTACTTTCACATATAAAAATCAGTAATTTGGTTTTATCCAAAAAATAATTTTTTCACGAAAAAAATTTCATTTTACCCACAAAAAAATTATTTTTTTTACAAAAACGCGATTTTTTTTTCAAATAAACCCTTTTAATACCAAAAATGACTTTCAAACCCCAAAACAACTCACCTTAGTCATGGACAACAACTCTTCAGTCCCGCCCTTCTTGTGGAGTTGCAAAAAGGTTGTTACAAATTTTTTGAGCTCCTTGTGAACCCGCTCCGTCGAGGCCATCATCAGCAGGCTGCCGGCAGCTTCTACGACATCTGCCCGACACTTTGTGTCCTTGCTGTTGAGCCAGTTGATTATGGAATCCAGACTGACTTCGAGAAGGTCAGTGTAATCTCGTCGAAGGGATTCCGCGACCAGAGGCATCACATTCACGCTGTCGCCACTTCTCTCGGCATCGCTGCTGTCGACGCCGGAATCGGAAGCCGAGAGAGAAGACGAGTGCTCAATGAGAGCTTCGACGAACGCGTTGAACGTCCTGGCCCAAATTGATCGGAGGGCGTCGTTTTTGATCGTTGGCAGGAGCCCGGCTGTTCGGGAGAGGATGTCGGTGAGGAAGGGGAGGAATCCGGAGGCTGGAAATGACAAAGAATATCGAATTGGGCTATTTTAATTTAATTTAGGCCAAGAAAACCTAAATTATGATCATTTTTATAATTTTTCAGACTTTCTCGATCAAAGTACCGTAATCAAAGATATTCGGACAATTTTTTGTTCGACTGGCGAAAAAACAAAAATTACGATATATTTTTCCCATTTAGGCGAAATATTTAGCAAAAAATAAAAAAAAATTTTATGATTATGACTCTCAAAAAACAAAAAAAAATTGAAACTACGATACTTTTCAATTCCAGTTTTAGAATTTCGGCCGAAAAATAACGTCAATTCTAAGTAAAATGCGTTTGGTTTCATGACTGAATAATAAATAATTTGTGCTATTTTTTTGAAAAACACAAAAAATATCAAGCAAAAAAAACTGGAATTACGGTAAATGTTTTTTTTAATTTTTAGAAATTTTAAAATTTCATGAGAAAAATAACATTTTTAAGAAAAGAGTACCGTAAAAAACGCGATATTTTTTTTATTCAATTGCCTTCAAAAAAATAAAACTAAATACATACAATGACTCTCTTTCATTTTTTTTATTTAGGACTCACCATTGCATTGCGCGACGGCAGCAAGCGTCAGAGGAACAAAGCGATGCGGGGGGGCTGACTTGTGTTCGGGAGGAAACTTCTGAAGGACACTATCCAGCACGTGGTGCACCAGGTTATCGTGTTTAGCGAGAACGACCAAAATCTGTCGAGCAGCTTCCGACGATTCATTTTCCGTCGCCGACGCGTCATCCTTCGTCATGAGCATTTCCTGGATCGCGAGATTGATTGTCAGAAGCGCCTGTTGCTCATCGATCCTCGGAATCACGCCTGGCTCGCCGAGGACGCCCGCTATGATTGACAGTATGTAAGCGCGGTTTGCGTTTGATAACTGAAAATGTGTCACACTTTTTTTATAAAAATTAATTTTAATTAAAAAAATCTAACCCGAGTATTCTGGATAAGGTAAGCATGGGATGATTCAAGAAAGAGTATGGGTTGACTACGACCAATTGTTATAAAGGATTCACGGACTGATTCCCGGATTGGTTCTTCACCCGTTGCTACGCCACATTCGTAGAGAGACAAGTTGATGTCTGAAAAAATGAGAAATAACAACAAAAATAATTTTTTGCTGAAAAATAACAAAAAATACGGTCAAAATTGTTACTTTCGGTTGATGCACTTTTTTGTAACTTTTTTTGGCGCTTTTGGTCTTTTCTTGTATGACTTTTTATTTTCAAAACGAAAATCAACATTTTAGAAATAAAAAAGTGAAAAAAAAGAATTCCAAGAAATTTAAAATCGTAAAAATTTATTACTTTTGATGATCGTAAAACATTCGTTGCAGGATTCTTACAACAAAAGTTTACGATTTCGTCTTTTTTTGGCGTTTTTTTCGATTGCTTTTCAAAAAAAGGCCACGATGTTTCATACCAAAAAGAGTCATATTTTTCCGAAAGTCTGAAAAAGCAATCCTCACCTTTGAGATGAACAGTCATGGTTTTCTTCTTCGCTCTGAAAGGCGTCTGTGTCAGTCGAAATCCACCAAATCGCTTATTTATCCACTGCCCCCTTCGGCATCCAGCCTTTTCCCTTCGCTTCCTCCGCCTCGGTAAAACCGATTTGTAGGCGAGCATGGCAAAGAGTATCGCCGCATCCACTCCGGCATCCCTCGCCTGTCGGCACGAGGTAAATTGCTGTATAGGTAGCCACTGGTCGAGAGCCCGTGCAACTCGTTGCTTCCACGTTATCCAATAGGAATGCTTTTCTGTCTTGTTCGTCTTCGGTGGTGGGATATCACGAAATCCAGGTGGGACAGGGGAAGGTGGGGGTGTAGTCGTGAAGCCAAACATTATTTCGGGGGAGGGGAGGGGAGTTGCAATGCCACAGGCCCTAGTAGGAATACCACCGGGAAATAGTAATAAAAAAATAATAACAACAATAATAATAAAAAAGCTGAGTCAAAATCGATGATGATTGTTGTCCACGACGACGACGACGACGACGACGGTGGGTGCAGCTCGAATCGACGAGAATAGCGCTGGGCGATGGCGGAGGGGAGGAATGAAAAGTATGGACGAAAAGCTATCAAAATTCATGATCCCGCGACGCTCGTTGCCGCCTTTTTTTGTTGGCTGCCAGGTGTGAGTCGGGAGTGGAATGGAGAACGCGTCTGTTGCCAAGTATTCATTTGATGACGATTCACTGCTTTTGCAAACTTTGAGATCCGATCGATCTGAAAAAAAATTTACAATCACAAAAAACAAAAAAAAAATCGTTTTTACAATCCAATCACTTTTCAAGTCGTTCAAAAATGCCATAAAAAAAGCTTTCAAAAACTCATAAAATCCAAAAAATGAGTCACGCGTTCACGGGTGAATCACCTGATGACGTAAATAAATAAAAACAAAACAAAATTTTTCAAACTAAAAAAAATACAAAAACGTTCGCCGCAACAGTAAACCAACCGCAAGCCAGAAATGCAAAGCGCTAGAATTCCTAAAACACAGCAGACAGGTAATGTGCACTTATCAGGACCCGATAAGCCCGCATACCTGCCTGCCTGTCCCCATTTTCGACGACGACGTGCAGTTATCGATCACTTTTAGCACGCGCTACCTATGACCTCCTATCCAAAATAACCGTTCGGAAAACATCATTTTCGTTGATAACAAAGGTAAACATGAGTAATACTCGGAAAAAGACGCCTAAAACAACAAAAAAGGGGTTGTTCAACATCTCGTGCATTTTTACTTTTTTTTCGGATAAAAAATACATTTTTTAATAATTTCTGATCAATTATATCGATTTCGGCAAAAAAGTGCATATTTGATCAATTCCACCCCAAAAAACCCTGTTTTTCATCCACCTCCCCCCAACTCACCACGCAACCTCTTCTCCCTCCTCCACCTTTCCAGCATCCGATTTTGGAACCTTGGCGGGGGATTCACCGGCCTCATGATGTTCCTCTTCGTCATCGCTGCCCCTGAGGTAGGCGTCCCACTCCTCTTCTCTCTTCTTGACGTCATCGTGGCTCTCCTTGACGTTGTATTTCGTCTTTCCGTCCCAGTTTTCTGCCGTGATCTGGCGTCCACGCAAGATGCCGTTGTTCATCAGACTGATGCAGTAGTCTGCTTCCTCGACGGTCGAGAACGTGATTCCGACGACGCCATCTGCGTGATTCTGAAAAAAAGAGGGGTTTATTTGATGGAAATAAAAAAATTGTGTACCAAAAACGTAATTTTTTGCGTAAAAATTCAAAATTAAAAAAATCGGTCTTGAAACGAAAATATGGAAACTAAAACCTAAAAAACGTCAAATTGAATTTTTTTTCGTCACAACCGGCGTCAAAACACGAATTTGAAAAATCCCAAAACGAAAATAAGAAAAACTAAATAAAAGCTTTTTAAAAAATCCATTTTTCAAGATTTTAGACAAAAAACCGTCACATGAAAAATGTACATTTTTTACGCCCAGACAGATAAACAAGGCCTAAAAAAGAATAAATAACAGCTGCGTAACAAATTTTCCCCGTCTATTGTTTTGAAAAGAACAAACACGAACAAAAAACCCGTTTTTTGTCTAAAAACGAACCCCTCATCCCTCGCCTGACTTACCTCATACGTGACGACCTTCGTAATGGTACCAAATCGGTCACAGGCATCCTTGACGTGATTTTTCAGGTCCAAAGCGAGCGTAACATCCTGAAGCATTTCATCGCGTCCAAAGACGTTTTTGAGGATCACCGTGCAGTGGGATGTCGGGCGATAGTTTCGGGGCTTGTCGTCGACCCATTCGAATTGTCTGAAAATATTTTGCAAGCCTATAAAAAATTCACAACTCCCCAAAAAAATCCTACTTGTTCTGACTGTTCATGAATCGTTTTTTCTGGTCTGCAGTCAACTTTCTTTTTTTCTTGCTCGGATCAAATTGACCTTTCATGACGAATTTGGCCTTTTCCACGTGAACAACCCGGCTTCGAAGATTCCAGCCATCGAGGATGTCAATTGCCAGCTTGACAGACTCCATTTTGACGTAACAACACGTCCCGTCGCCCTTTAGGTTACCATCTGGCGTTCTGTAGAGCTTGACTTTCGGCTTGTTTGTTCGGGGATCCTTCATTACGACACCTGCTTTTGACATGAATTCCTAAAAAAAGGCAAAAGGATGAAACATGCGCTTTTTTATTATTTGGGATCAAAAAACCGTTAAAAAAAATTTCCGACGTAATAAAAAAAAACACCCCCAATTTTATTATTTTTCATGTCGATCGTAAAATACGGTAGAAAAATTTTTGAAGCGCACAAACTGTATTTAGTTCTTCTTTTTGGCGTTTTTTTTGCTAGAAATTGATCGTTTCCAGTAGTTTTTTGGTATATTTTAAATCCTCGTAAAAATCAACAAAAAACTGTTTTTTTGTGATTTGAGCTAAAAAACAGTAAGTGGGTTTTTGCAGCGGAGTAACAAAATAACGTACAATTTTGTTACTTTTTGTGATTGTAAAAAAAAAAAAAAATGTATCGTAAAAAATACGAAAAATAGCGTAATAATTATTTTTCGTACTTTTGTGGTGCTTTAGATAATATTCTGTCCTAATTCGAACGTTTCCAGGTTTCTTAATCCTAATTTCTCCTAACACTGAAACCATAAAAAATAGCAAAATACCCCCCAAAACGTCAAATATGGTCCCAAAGAGTATAAAAACTCACAATAAATTCCTCTTCCGTGATGTCAGTCGGTAGATGGCTAACGTAAACATTGGTATTCCTATCGTCGGCTATGTCGGTCCATCCCTCGGGTTGGGGTTCCTTCATCGCTGCTGCAGCGGCTTTCTTCTTCTCGACCTTTTCCGCGTGTTCGCGAAGCTTGCGTTCCTTCTCGCTGGTCGGTAGCTGCGAGTAGTCATAGGAAATGCCGTAATTCGCCTGGTAGGCAGCAAGGAAGTCTTCGTCGTCGCCTTCTCCGCTGCCAACGGGGTCCAGAGCAGCTGCGTACTTCGCCCGGACTTCTTCGACCCTCTCCGACGGCACAGCGACCCAGGATTCATCGATGAACTCGACAAATCCATCCTCCAGGGGGCAGAGCCACTTTCCATCGACCCAGCGCTGGGCTGAAGCGTGCTGCGACGTGGTGGACTGCTGCTGCGCTGCTGACGTGGCTGTCGACCATGCTTCGATGATCGCCGGAAGACCAGCGTCGGCTACCGGGCGCCAGGATTCTTCGACGTACTCCAGGTAGACGCCAGAACCCTGCGAGCACACCCAGCGTCCGTCGATAAATTTTGTATCGTTACCCGACGCTGAAAATCTTCCATTTTTCAGTTTTTCTCTCTTCAAAAACTCACCACTGGTCGCGGCTTCAGCTTCTGGTTCAGAAGTCGAGTCGACAGATGCAGTCGGCTGGACATGAGCCAAAGATTCGTTTACGTCGTCTGAAAATTAAAAAAATCTATAACAACTACAAAATTTTACAAAAAACGCACCCTGAGCTGGAAATTCGGAATCAGAAGCCATGGGTTCTTCCCTGGGTAAATTCCGAGGAATCTGAGATAAAAAATACAAAAACAAAGTTGTCGAAAAGCAGAAAACAGCTGTGGTTTCGACAGAGAAGCTATTATTTTGTCAAGCGTCATCCAAACCCATGCGCTTGGATTTTCGCGTCGAGAACCCCGATTTCGCAAAAAATGTAGAAACATTTTCTTGTGCAACAACAAGCATTATAAATCCATGACCGGTCCAAGTTGGTTGACAGCAAGCCGTCTTTTATCATTTTTAACATTCAACAGATGGAAAAGTAGAAAAATGAGTTATAAAGAACAGGTAAAAAACTTGAAACGTGTGTAAAAATCAACAACAATTCAACAACGACCGGCGACTATCACGTTGCCTTCCTTCCTCCGCGTCTCTTCGCAACTCCCCCTCTCTTGGGAGTGGCCGCCGACACGTTGTTGTTCATCGCCGGAGTCGAATTCGTCGCCGGAGTACCCATCACGGCTGAGAGCGGAGTGTTGGCGGGCATGCGAGGCTGACGGGGCTCTGGAAATTTTAAATAATTTAAAAAAAAAAAAAAAAAAAAATTATAAAAAAACCAACTTCTCGGAACATGAACCGAAGTCGGGTGCTCCAAAGCCGGAGGTGCCGGAGCCGGTTCGATACGCATGCGGATTCCACTGCTGACCAGCTGCCTCGGACCACCACGGCCTCCTGAAAAAAATTATATGAACAAAAAAAAGTTGGAACGCAAACAAAAACTTGCTCAAAGGCCGGGGTGTAACATTCAAGAAGCCAAGCTGATGACGGGTATGAGTCACAAGATAGGAACGAGCTCCCTGATTCTGGGCATACGGAATGGAATAGTTCTGGAGACCGTTCAATTGCGGACGAAACGGTGGCGGGATAAAATTCCCCGGATTGTTCTGGAAACGATCCATGACGAGACCTTCCATCCCATATCTCGGAGATCCTTGCGCGAACTCCATACGGGGACGCTTTGCAAGCGGTTCCATGATCTGCAAAGGCGTGTTGTTCGCAGACGCCGCAGTGATAGCCGGAGTCGCACGGGAGACGGACTGCTGCCTCGGCCTGGTCTGCTTTGGCTTGGATTTCTGCGGACCAGGTGTGTTGGACTCTTCCGTGGGCGGCGGCGGTGGGCTGAAATTTGGGGAAATCATAATAAAAAGAAATTCTGTAAAAATTCAAAAACAATATAGCATACACAAAATCCTCGGTGACAGCAATCAAAGCTTCGCCATACGGCAGCGTCCGCACATTCGGCTCGGCGTCCGTCTCGACAATCTCGAAGCTTGTCTCATTGGGGAGCTGAAATGCACACAAGAATAAAAAAATGTAAATTTTAGGCTAAAAAGTGCCATAATAAACATTTTTTAGGCCCACGACTTTGTTTTTTTTATACAATTCCAAGAAAAGAAAGTCACAAAAATGGATATTTCAATGTCCGGTGTATATTTGTCTAATCCGGATCAAATACTTCATTTTTGTCAACGTCCCGCCAAGATATTGCATATTTGTTCAATTTTCGCAAAAAAATAACACCTATTTTGCTCAAATTTAGGCCAAAAAACACAAATTTTGCTCCATTTCGCTCAAAAAACTGAATATTTATTGTTTTTGCCCAATGAGCGCATTCAAAAACAATTTTACCCCAAAAAATGCTAATTTCCCCCCCTCTCTAAAAAAACAAAAACTCACAAAGCGACTGTCGAAATCCATCGCACCTACGTTATCAGTGATATCTCGCACGTGTGTAAGGTCCTGAAAGTTAACAGCAAACAAACGATAAAACCACAAAAAGATTCAAACAATTACCTGGTGGAGCAGAAGCGCATTATTCACATATTTATCCATGACATCCATAGTTTCCATACAATCCTCATCGTATCCCAACGGAGCAAGTGCTCGTTTGGGCCGCCATTCTTCGTCCATTGCTACACAAAAAACACAAGTGGTAACAGAGATGAAAAAACGGGCAATAAAGAGTTAACCACAACGGCGATGAGTTTGTGATTGCACAAATATGACCCAAATTTTTGCGCGCGATGACGATACCACCGTTATTTTCGTTGTGAGTTCGCGCGAATTTTCAAAGAGAAAGGGGGGAGGAGCAAATGAATTTTCGTTGCGAGTTCTTTTTTTCGTTTTTTGTTGTTTTTATTGCTTTTGTGATTTTTTTTAAAATCCTTTTTTCAACCTTTTTTTGGCAATTAACCCCAACAGTTGATATGAGTGTGTGTAACAACAAAAGTCATGGCACTACAACACAAATGCATCCGGCAGTCACTGTTTTTTATTAACAACTCAACAACAGCCCTGCGCTATTTCCGAGACATCGTCAATCTCAAAGTCGTAGCTCTGGGCAACGATCTGGATGACAAATATCGTTACCAGCAGGGTGACGCAGCCGGTAACCAATGCCGTACATATCCTTGCTTCGTTCAGCGTCTGAAAACGTTTTTTAGGCCTCTTGGGCAAAAAACCCGATTTCCGGAAAAAACCCACAACATACACCCTATCCATGGGATTATTCTTTTTCCTCAGCATTGATTTGTCAGCCCTCGCTCCCAGCACGATATTCGAGAATCCCGAATCGACAACAAAGGAATCGTTATCGTTGAGGATGTTTTTGAGCGCGTTGACTGTTGCCGGAGAGATTTTTCCCGTCTGAATCGCTGCCATCCACGACGAATTGATGGACAGCCCGTGCTCGCCTTTTTTGACCCGCTCGATGGCACGAAGCGTGGGTTCGTAGCGCATTTTCGCGTACGTCAGCGCTTCGAGCTCTGACCTTTCCTTCCGGCTGAGTTTTCGACTGCTGATCGATGTCAGTTCCCGGAGGCGGTTTTCGACTCGGTGAAGCCAGGTGAGGGATCCCATGCTCACGGTGACTTTTCGTGGACGCGTGGATTCTGAGACAATTGTTACAGCGCTGTCGAGTCGAAGCGTCATCTTGACAAGCTCGTGGACGTTTTCGATGTCTTCGTCGAGATTTTCAAAGCGAGATGTGATGTCCTTGTTGACGCGCTGAAAGAACAGCTTACGTCCTTGCAGGTCACAGAAGTGCTCCGAGGTCAGCATTTTTCTGTTGTCTGTTTCGCACATTCTTTTGTGGCCGTAGGATCGTAGTGACTGAAATCCAAATTTTAAATTTTTTTATCTTTAAAAATAAAAATAGTAATTTTTTACCTTGAAATTTTGAATTTGCCAAAAAATGAAAAATTGGCTGTAATTTTTATTTTTGACAGAAATTTGACAAAAAAATATAAATATGTTCGCGAAGGAATACGAACAAACGCGAACTTTTGCTTGCATTTCCAAAAAAAACAACAAAGGTGTTTATTCACAAACATTTTTTTCTAAGTTCAAAAATTTTTTTTGTCAGCAAAATGTTTGCGTTTATACGCAAAAACACGGTTCATCTTGTTAATCCGTATTTTTAAAATTTGTTAATCCCAGGTTTTTCATAACCCTCTCTTACCGTGGTTGCTGTGCTCATGCCAGAAACAGTCGATAATCCCGATTTGTATGAGTTGTTCGATGTTCTTCGTTTTTGTTTTTTCTTTACCGCGTAATTGACCACTCTTGAGTAAGTTGATTGTTTGACTTTTAAGGGTCGATGGATCTTCTCATCCCCTTCTTTTATCTGCAAAAAGTAAGTTTTATTCATATTCGATTTTTCCAGAATTTCAGCTCACCACCACGATTTTCTTATCCATGTGAAACAGTGTCAAATCTTTCTTCGAGACCACATTCATGAAAAAGAAGTGATACCCGACCCACGGCGGTAGCTCAAGCGTCCCGGCTAACAGGTCCTCCGATGAGATGCCGTCTATCTTGAAGATCTTTTCCTGTGCATCGTGTCTGGATCTCGTAAGTTGTGCGTCGAAGGCTGCCTGTAGCTCGGAGAGAGGGACCCTTTTCATTTGTTTCTCCACGTACAGTTTGTTTTTCTTCACGTAATTTTCCAGGCACATTTGAAGCTGACGCGTCGTATGTTTCATTGCATTCAGTATGATATCTTGTTGATACGCTAACAGCGCTTCCGCCTCATCCACGATGGACGCTGGCAGGTAGAGGGGCGCTTTGAGTGCTTCGCGTTCTTCGTACGCCCGGTAAGATCTAGCTACGGGTATCGATCTCATGGTTCGCTGTACGTGCATCATTCCTCGTCCAAAGCGGCCCCGGGTCATGATCTTGTAGTTCTCCTCGTAGCCGAGTACCGATACCGTAGACAGGTAATTCGTGACATTGATTGGATTTTTTTTCTTGCGTTTCAAATTACTTAGGAGTTGTAGACGACGATCGAAAATCTCCTTCTTGGTTTCCTAAAATCCCAGAATGCCTTCTGTGTGTAAACAAACAACACTAACCGGATGGACGCGTTCGTAGTGCTTGTATACCCACCATAGGCCGGCAGCTTTGCGCAGAAGGACGCGATAGGGTGGAGCTTGGGGTGCTTGCCTAGAACATTTGCATTAAACGCATACATTGCGACAACTTTTTTTAGCCGATCATACCAATCTGGATCTGTAGCATATTCGCGGGCAAATTGGAAGAGAATAACTTTGTCCGGCGTAAAGACAGGAAGATATCCAAAGTCGCCGAGAACAAGGTGTTTTGAGTTTATGGACGTCATTTGTCGTGCGTGTATTATAAAAGCTCAAAAAAAGCTATCTGGATGAATGAATGAATGACTGAGCAGCGATCATCGCCGTCAGTTTATGGCAACTGGTGATGCAAAAATTCTCGTGCGAATCATTGCTGGCTTTATTGGTTGTTTAGCGGCGATTGCCAAATGAATGAGGCTGGGATAACGTTTACGATCGATGGCAAGATCCGCATGAATGTTTTTTTCTCGCGACTATACATATTTGTTTATTTTTATTACACTTTTCATTTCCTTTCATGTTTTTTTTCTGTTCCACGCACCTGTGTGCACAGGAATGATGAAATGAAGACTTAATGATAATTACTTTTTTTTGTTGTGTCATTTGTACACAACACAAACTTGCTGACTACTACCGGTTAGAAAGGGAAAGAAAGTCAAACGCCCGCGCGCGCCCGCTGCCTTGCGTGCCTGCCCTTGGTTGGAAACAAACCCCTTTTTGAATTTATTACGTTCGTCAAAAGTTATACTACCACGACGGGGAAGGAAAGGGGGGTGGAGGTCAGTATAGACAGCCAGGTAGTAGTAGTTCAGTTACAATACTACTCAATGTGTACACCACCGGCAGGCAGCATCAATGATTGACACATTTTTTACATTCCTAATATCTCTTGCCTTATAGTTACGTTCACTGTCAGGTCGGATGGAGGGGGGATACGAACACACCTTTGCTGTTGAAACAGTTCTCGGGTCTTGCGTTACAATACATATCAGGAGAGGGGGCGGGGATGAAAAAGAAGGGGATGTTTACGCATTCGGAAAAATAAATGCAAAGTGAACTGTTTTGTTCGGTTCGCTTGGTGATGTGATGTGATCAGTAGTAGTTGGGTTGCGGGAATTTTTGATACCTGTTTTTGTTGGCGTGATTGTGTTGGTTTTAGGGCTTAGGATGACTTTGGCTTTGTAATCAAAATTTATTGCTTAGGATAACTTTGGCATAGCTTTAAAATTATTCTGCTGTGCCAAAGGCATCTTGATCATCAATTTCAATTAGGAAGTCTCTAATTTAAGGCTATTGCTCATAGGCTGGCCATTTTATATGAATCACCACAAAATAGACATAGACGTGTGCATTTCATTTCTTAGAAATACATGATTCACCTGAGAATAAAAAAAATTCAGGTTTTCCGTAAACCTGATGTTCTAATTTTGTGCACCCCTCCAGTTCACGGTATCCGTGATGACAAGTCTCCAGTGGTATGTATTATAGGTGTGAAAAAGCAACTAATGACTCATCCCATCGCCTCCCTCTCTTCTCTTGCCAAGGATCAGGATCTTGTGATGATTATTTACAAGTGTGTCCATCCATCCCCCTCAACTAGCCAGTGTTTTGTCCGTCATTTAGATGATACATAAGCTAGGACGAGAAGAAGAATGAACGAACGAACTTGCGGGCGGGCAAAAAAAATAGTGGATGCGCATTGTGCCACCCTCCCGTCTGTTTTTGAGCTCTTTCTGCCTGGCTTTTCCGAGTTTTTTTTCATCCTAGCAATGAATTGTTCGCCGTCTTCTCTCCTTCTTCTTCACCCCTCGATTTTTTTGCACCCCTGCTCTTTGTTCGTCGTGAATATGTGAATTGCCGTCGTTCTTGTCAGGTCGGTGCGGTGTTGCTGGTTGTCCATCGGCAGCAGCGCGACCGGCCGCGGCCGCTCGGCCCGTGCTGACTGAACTGAACTGATGGATAGATGAGCCCATCCAACGCCAACGGTGAACGGTGAAGGAGACGAGGAGGGTGTAAAAGTGGTTGACCTTTGCGCCTGCCGCCCTCGCCCGCCTCATTGATCGGTTGCCTCTTCTTCCACCCCCATCCTTGTTAAATGTCCTGTCGGGCATTTGGAGTTTTCTTGTACCGGTAGTTTATGTATCTGTAGCATTTGGTTGATTTTTTTGAACTGCCGGGCAGTGGGCATCTCGTTATCCCATTCGTGCACTGCCTGCGAGGACATTAAAATAGTCCCAGTCAGCAACAAAAAAGTAAAAACATCTTTCCTGAGACCCCAAATAAATTTGTTTTGATTTGTTGTTGTTGTATGCGTGCCCGGTCTCTCTGTATTCCTTCCCACTTGCAACCAGGATGAAACGCAAAGGAAGGATGGACTGCTGCTTTCTTATTTTTTTTTCTTCTGCTCACACTTTTTTTATTGTTACAGTCTTAGTCAGCCAGTTGTTGATTAAGGCAGCGTGGAAGGTTGGTTAGTCGAGTCAGTTCCCCTCCCCTCTTTGTGGATCGTTCGTTGCCTGATGACGATGATGGTTCTTTCTTCTCCGTTTAATGATGAATAATCGGGGTGGAACGAACAAGCGAACGACGGCCACATTGTTTATGCTTCTATTTCCTTCGTCTTGTTGTTTAGAGTTTATAATTGTTTAGTTGCTGTTTCTTTTTTCATCGCTTGCTCACGACGATGACGGCAAGAAATCTTAGTTTATCCGTGTTTCAGGTGATTTAAAGTTGAATACATCGATCGAAAGATGGCTGAATCCACGGCTACGACCCTGAACATCGACGGCATCGAAGACATCCTCGCTCCTGCCAACGAGAAGTACGCCGATGCCCTCCAGGCCGCTGGCGAAGCCTTCACCGAGGGCTACAACATCTTCAACGATGCTGACTTTTCGTCGCGCAAGGGCTGGCGCCAGGAACTCACGCGTCCCGACTTCTCCATCCACTCCAAGACCATCGCTCCCTACGGCAAGGTCTACGCTCTCCGCGCGAACCTTCCGGTCTCCGTCGAGAAGGCTTTCGAACTCGCTGTCGTCAAGGGAGACGAAATCGCCAACTGGCATTCTCACATCCAGGTTTCGAAGATCATCGCGAAGCCCACCGAGCACTTTGACGTCTTCAACGTGAGTTTAAGCTTCTAAGTAATTGATTGCTGCAAAATGCATGTTTTGTATTTGTAGTACGCCATCGACAAGCACTCTCTCATCCAGTCCCGTGACTTTGTCATCGGTCGCGTCTGGCGCAAGATTGACGGCGTCTACTACGTCGTAGCCCGCAGCGCCAAGGTCGACGAGGTCAAGCCCCAGCGTGGACACGTCCGCGGCCATGCCAAGATCCTTGCTGCCCGCCTTCGACCCCACGCCACCGATGCCAACGTCACCCATGCCGACTACCTCTTTGCCGCTGATTTCAAGGGACTCGTCCCGAAGCCTATCATCAACCTCGTGCTTGCCAAAATTCTTGCCAAGGAGTTCGAAGGAACCGAAAAACACTACCGCGAAATTGCCAACGCTTAATATCATCCACAAACAACTCTGTTCGACAACCATTTTTTTACACCTTTCCATTCAAAATAATCAAAAAATGCGATCAAAAAATAATATTTCTTTGCATCATAACACCCATAAGTATACGCATTGATTGAAAAAATTTATTCATCCTGTTGTTGTTTGTTTAATTTGTTTGGTGTAGCCTTTTTTGGTACATTCTTGGTAATGAAATCCACGTTTTTTGCTTGTTGACAGATTTTTTTTGGGGGCGATGGTTTTTGGTTTTTATGGATTACAAAAATTGCAGAAGGTCCATGTTTTGTATCGGCTGCAGAATAATTTTTGAATGCAGTATAAATTATGAAGCATAAAAAATAGTTATGCACATTTTTTGCGTGCTGCACTTTTTTGTTTGCGTGAACAAGCAAACAGGGGAAGGAAGGGGCGCATGCTGGCCTATTGGGGCCTCGGGGATATGGCTCAGTGGTAGAGCGCCCGCTTCGCATGCGGGAGGACCGGGGTTCGATCCCCCGTATCTCCAAATTTTTGGCATTTTGGATGTAAAATTATTGTTCCTCAAATTATTTATTTTTATTTTTTTTATTCCCAGAAATCTAAAATCCCTTAAAAGTGCACATAATTACTTTTTTAATTTTTAACATAATTCTCAAAAGTTTACCGCATAATTTTGTCAGGTATCTTTTCTTGTTTTTTTTAACGGTTTTTAAAATTACGGTTTTTAAAATTCAACAAATAAATTATTTATTTTATTTTACACAGCGTAAAACTGCTCAAAAAGACACGCGGAATGCTAAAAACAACGGGGATATGGCTCAGTGGTAGAGCGCCCGCTTTGCATGCGGGAGGACCGGGGTTCGATCCCCCGTATCTCCAAATTACACCTTTTTTAAATTTTTGATTTTACAATTTGCATTTATGTTTCTTTGTTTATTTCCTTTTTGCAACTTTACGCACAACTATTTCACTTTTTTCTTGAGTGCAAAATACGTATATTATTATAATTTCCAGTTTATTATTTTGTACTCGGATTCTACCAAAAACACAGTAATCTTCTATCGTTACCAGTACGAGTCAGTATGAAAATAATCAGTGAACACGATGAAAGCATATTTTGTAAATAAGTGAATGAATGAATGTTTGGTTTGTGAGTGTACCGCACATGTGTACCGGATTGATGTGGTGGGGTGGGTTAAAGCTCAGTCGACGGCAGGGGTTGTTGAGGCTGAAGGACATCCGAAGGATCCTGAGATGACAAAATGCCGATAGCGCCGGGACAATTGACCGGTGTTGACGCGGATGAAAAGATCAGATTCATGATTTGGAAGGTCACAATCATGGTTAGCCTAAAAATTGATTTTTTTAAACTTTTCCCAAAAAAGGATAAAAACTAACAAAACAGCAATGATCTGAAGAAGAGAAATAATCCGTTCTCCCTGGTCACTGGTCATCGACTGCCCAGAACCATTGGTCGTTCTACCAACAGGTGACGTTGCCTGGACACTACCAACAACAAACTGAATTTCTTCTTCCTCCACAGGTTCACCAGTCTGAGGCATATCTCCATTTACGATCTCTCCTTCGATTTCCAGCGTCGCAGATTCTTCAAGTACTGTATACTTACTCAGTCCTGCCAAAGGATGGTTTTTGGAGACACGTTGTCTCGGAATTGCACCCATGATAGTGGGGAGGTTTTCGGTATCGTCGGCGAGTTGCCGGAAAAGTGCGGTGTAGTAGGCTTCCATGCCGGCCATCGCCGAGCGCTCGATCACCGCCTTCAGGATACCCATCAAATACTTGTGATATCCGACGCCAGCGTGGACTCGTACCCGTGAGGATGTAGGCGACAGCGCTGTTATACAGTAGGTTATTTCAATGTAGAAATTGTCCGCATAGGGGACGCCCTCATTGCTCGCTATTTTACTGACTTGAAAGCCTTCTTGTATTGACCCGATTGGTGTGTATACCTGGAATTTAGGTTTTTAGGGGGATTCAGGAAATATTTTAATTCTATCAAATTAAAAAATGTTAGCGCCTTGTCAATTTTTTTGTATTTAAAATATCCATGAGCAACAGATAAAACACCGAGGTTCGGTGCTTAACAAAATTCGCGGAACAAAAGATACGGCAAAGGTGCGATTCCCGGAATTATCAGTTTTTGAAATTTTTTAAGCGATATGGCACAAAAACTAGGCATTACCCTGATCAAAAAAAATAACTTTGCATTCAGTTTTTGACAAATTGTAGAAGCTAAAAAAATTAGTGATCCTACCTCAAAAAATTCCGAATTCGAATATGCTTTTTTGACAAAAATTGATGTTTTTCAAATCCAATTGGCAATCGATGTTTGCCGTAGAAACTTTTTTTATTCTGTGCGGAAAATTGTGCACGGTTTTTGAGTGGTACGCAATACAATAATAAATACTGTTGCTTCGAAAATTTAAAAGTGAGGCCCGCAAAAACCCAAATCTGACAAAAAATTGTTTTTATACCCGGTTCAAGTCGGTCTCCCAAAAACCAACCTGTCGTTCCTTGACCATCGTAAACTTTGGACCAAACGTATTATCCAATTCCATCGTATAGCTGCACAGCCTTGTTCTCTGACCGTTACCCTCGGACGACCATTGAGTCAGCGTTTTTTCTGCAACAATCACATTTTCCTCCCTCTTTTTGTCGAAAACAAAAAAACCAACCACTCCGTTTGCAGCTCTGCTCAAATGACGTCATCCATGGATTTTCGATGAAAAACAGCTCAAAAATCTCGACTGGAGTAAGATTGAGCGTTTCATCGATGAGCTGCTTGCCGACGTGCTGCGTGCATCCGCACTCGATGGGATAATTTATGAGACACGTGCTGGCAGCGTCGGATGAAGACGTCGTATCCGCATCTGTTCCCGAGGGCATGGATTCAATTCCCGAAGAAGCCGGATTCTGGAGAGCTTCTTCGAGGTTTGTCGTTGACGAAAGCTGAAAGAGCGGAACGAACGTCGAGTAGGCCAGACAGGACGGCATTTTGTTGGTTGAATGGATTATGTAACTATTCATATTTTTGTCCCTTTTCTGTGGCTACCGATCTATTGGAGTTCGTCCGGCGGACGCACAATTGACCTGACCTGACTGACAGACTAGCTAACTAACTGACTAACTAACTGGCAAAGTGGTAGTGCCACGGCAAAAATGAGAGATACGTAGTTTGTATTAATTGCCAAGGCAACTATAATATTAATTTTTGCCACTAAACGCACTGAAGTATTTATTTACCAACTCAAATGGAAAACGCATTTATTAAGAATTGCTTTTCATTTTAGTAAGTGAAACTTTTTGTAACAACTGACGAAGAAAAATTGAAGCACAAAAATGTACAGATAACAAGAAAATTTTTATACGTTTTCTCTCACAAAAAATTGCAAAAAAAAAGGCAAGTTGGATAAAAAAAATGTCAGACCGACGATAAAAAAATTATAGCCTAATTTAGAAGCCTTTGGTCGCAAAAGCGAAAACTACCCATTTTCCAATTTTAATGCCACAGTTTTTGACTGGCTTTCATTTTTCTCGTCGCCAAAAAAAATGTATGTTGCAAAAATTTTTTTCTTCCAAAAAAATTTGACCCTAAAGTACCTTTTTTTCTGAAGCATCAATGTACATGTATAAATATCCAGATGCAAGCAAATCCACATTGTTTTCTCTCATCCCAAAAAAACAACAGCTGAGAAGACAGACAATCAAAACAAACCGTATTGAACATTTTGTTGACAAATTTGAGAATATCCTCCCCAGTTGACGTCGTCGTTACTGATTTTTTGGTCGACGTCGAAGTCGTCGATGAAGACGACGAAGGAGCAGCCGGCTCTTGAGCTTCTGACGGGGTGGATTCGTCGATGGACAGAGAAAGAGACAGAGCATCGTCGTCCATTTTCATCGAATCCATATCCATAGACCCAAAAATTTAAAAAAATTGACACAAAAAAATCCCAAAGAAAAGTATTATATAAAATGTATTGTAAAAAACCACGCGGGAGAAAATTCAGTTGGTCGGTGGCCGGAGGCGACGAACAAGTCGAACAAGGATCGATGATGTCTCGTAGCAGACACGACACGACTCGCGTGGCTGGGTGGTTGGTGTACAATGCTTATCGACTCCCTGACAGTCAGATGCGGACTGAACTGACTGTCAGGGAGAAGGAGATAAAGAAGAAAAAAACAGTCCAACTGGGAGGTTAAAATTCTACTCCTCGAATCGATCAATGAACAAAAAAGACGTGCAAACACGGGATCAACGGTCCAGATTATTTTTAGCCCCGCCCTTCAAAAAAACAAACAAAAAAGTTCAAAAACCAAAAAAAAGTCAAATTGTTGTCAACAGAAATTGATTTTCTTGGTAAATAAATTATGTACTTTAGTGACTCATTTTATTACGAAACTTTTGAAGATTCAAAAAACAATTTCCGCCAACAGATCCAAAAATATTATAAAGTTTAGGATTGTCAAACACAAAATTTTTTTAAAAGATTGTAGTTTATCAAATTTGGCGTACTTGACACCAATTTCCGCCGTTTTGTTTGTTCATTTTCTAAAAAAGAAGCCGCTATACAAACACCTAGCAAACAACAACTAAATTGGATTCGGCATTGGTTTGACGTTTACTAACGTCGTATGCGTGCATTTTGACGTTTTGCACAAAGAAAAATGAATTATTCTTAGTCAAATTATTCAATTCACGTGCTTACAATTTTTTTATTAACGGAAAGCATTTTCCTGTTAAAGGGCACAAGATTAAAAATTTTTAATATTTATAAATTCGATTTTTTAGAACGCCTATAAAAATTCGGAAGCAGATTCTTGGCGAATTAACAAAGGTAATTGTGAACAAACGAACACGCAGCCGTCAAAAAGCAACGAGTAAAAATAAATATAATTTGAACCAAAACAAAAAAAAATGAAGCCAATATAAAACTTCACAAGGTTCTCACAATTAGATTGCTTGGATTGTAGAAAGCAAGTAGCCTGACTAGACTAGACGTCGGTCTCGTCTCGGTCGACTTGTTGGTCCGCTCGACTGACTATTGCCTGTCCCGCCTCAGGAGGAAAAAAATATAGAGAGAGCGCGAGAGAGCGACACTAGTGTGGTGGTCGGCTGGATTTTGTGTTCGTGACGAACGCCTGAGGGTCAGAGCAGATGCAGGGACAGTCAGGAAAGAAAGCAGAGAAGCGGGGAGACTCTCGTTCCCTCACACACTCAATTCAATTCACAAATGAGAGAGAGAGAGACAACAAATATTTTACATAGTACAGAGAACAGAGAACCACAGGCAAAGCGAACACACACCGCGATGATGAATGTGTGGTCGAGGTGGTTTATGACCTTTCTACCTTCACACATTGTCACTCCAGTGTGAATTAATTCACCTGTCGTCATTCAAAATGTTTAACCCCCCCCCCGTAAAAAAATTCTGTTCCCTAATTTCCAACCCAATAAAAAATTTTTGAAACAATAACAAAATTCAGAAAACTCACCGAAGATCTTCCAGAAGTCGTCGACTCAGCGATATTCCGACGAGAATCCGCAGGGTGAAGTGACATCCGCCATACGCGGAAAATGAGAGAATAAACGTGGTCGCGATTTTTGAGGCCTCCAAAGTGATGCGAATCACCCGTGATGGTTTCGATCTGAATAGAAAAACTAGAATTGTATAACAAAAGCTTCTTTTCATCTATTCACAACTGGACATTTCGTTGCCACGTTTTTGAAAAATTTTCCCCGCCCTTTTTTTTCACGTTGCCACGCAACATTTTTTATGAGGCCGCCCGGATTTGGATTTCATGTCCCAAATTTTCGGAAATAAAAACGTGAATTTTAGTCAAAAAATGTAACATTTATTTAACAAAAAAAATTAAAATAATTTCTGACAATAATTTTTGTGGTTTTCAAACTAAAAAATAGATATTTTTTGATCCAAAACACAATAAAAAAAATTTCCCTGACAAACCTTGATAGTACCCGGAACTTTTTGGGATGAATTCAATTCCACAGATTTGACATTTTTCAAATTGACGATAAACCTCCGCTCAGAGCCCAGCAGACTGCAGTTGAAGGCTACGAAGGTGAGCGTGACGTAGAGCCTGCCGCGAGACAGCACTTCCTGGGGATGACTGTGATGGATCGAAGAAAAGCTCATGATTAGGCCATCATCGGATGGGAGATCGTGCTTGAAGAGCTTGTGAAAATGGTGAAAATGCTGCTGCTCTCGGGGGGCCAGAAGCTGAAAATTGAAGTCATCAAAGTGCACTTTTAACGTTTGACCAGAATTCTTCGAACTCGAATCCAACACAAAATCAGATTTTTTTAGATTTTTTTGGAAACTTCAATAATTTAGCATTTTTTTCTAAAATAATTTCGTGAATTTTTTGTTCCTAAAAAACTAATACATATTTGATTTGGTTACAAAATTAGAAAAAAACCGAAATCATTAAATTTATTGTAACTTCTTTTGTACCTTTTTTTTGCATTTTAAATAGAAAAATTTTTGGTAAAAAATGGATTTTATTTTTTTCAAAACATGATTTTGATTTATTAATTTCTAACTTGATCCAGGACAAACTTACCGTTTTGAGTTTAAAGCTGAGCCTCTGAATAGCGGGTTTTGGATCGACCTTATCTCCAAGCCGTCCAAAAAACCCCGGCGTTGCCACGAGCTCATTTACTTTGATTCCTTTGAGACTCGTAGCATCGTCTTCAGTCGTAGAAGTCGCCGTTGTGGTCGTCGATGACCCATCAATGGCCGAAGCCGTCGAAATCAGTGAATCAGATGATAGTTTTCTCTTTTCGTCTTTTTTTGACGCCAGCATGAACGTGGCGCGCTTGGTAGCTGCTGTCTCAGACATGCCACCGCTCTGCAGACCGGTACCGACACCTGTCACCACCACCGGTTCGGTACCAAAAAAAAAGTCCCTGTAAAACGGTTGAGCTCAGTAAAATGGATGTTAGTCCAGAAAAAAAGAAAGATAAAGAAAAATTATTGACAGCACGGCAGAAAAAAATGTGATATGAAAATTTTTTTCTCTGCCGTGCAAAAAGAAAAAACAACAACACATGGCAAAAGAGAGGGCGAAGAGAAGGGTGATAAGACAAGATGGATGGTGGCTGGATGCACGCATGCTGGCAGGCAAGCTTGCATGCCGAGCTAAAAGCATGAGCTAAACTCGGTGGGCATTACTGGGAAGAATGGAGGCAGGGGGACGTGTGGCCTTTTCACGAAAGGAAAATGCATTTGCTGCGGTAATTTGTGCTCAAAGTCGGCAGCGTTCATCATTCGAATGAAAAAAATGTTGACAAACGCTGTTCGTTTTTTTTAAATGCGGCTAATTACCTAATTTGTTGGAACATCAGAACATCTTCAGGGAAATTTTTATTGGATTCAGCTCTCTGATCCGTTCAAAAACTACTCTGCTCTATCTCGAAACTAATTAATGAATCAATACAAAAAATTAAACTGCGAAAAAACAACGCTTGAAAAATCAGAACTTATTTTTAAATGCCAAGAAAAAAAATTAGTAAATAATTTTTCACAACACAGAGCCAAAACATCGTCTGCAACCTTTTTTATATATTCTGCAGCCCTGTTTACGAACGATCATATAAAAATATGTACAATACAAGTAGATGTAAGACCCAGCTCAATTTACAAATGACGTGAATAATACTTAGTTTTCCCCTTAGATAGCATTCAATAAGCCACATCACGTCACTTGCAGGAAGTGAGCAGTGTCAGTTTAACAAATCATAATGATATGGCTGCGGCAAAATTTCTATTTGACGCCATTTCTTCTTCCGAAGATTCTTCTTTTTAAAATTGTTCCGTTGTGTACGGATGTTGTAAAAAACGAGGTTTATTGCACCTCGTTAAAAGTGTACAACGGAAAAATTTATGTATTTATTTAGAAGATCGGATCATCACATTTTGGAGTTTTCATTGAGCGAAAAATCGAAGAAGACTAACAAATGCGACTTTTTAAAAATGTACAAACATTTTGCAACAAAAAAATTATGTTACTGTAAAAGTATAATAAAGCAAGTAAAAATAAAAAAAGGCAAGAATCATCAATTATTACCGCACACATGGTCTAGCCCGCGGTGATAGCTGTGATTTGAGTGAGGGAGGAAGCAAAAATAGATAGATAACACCTTCCGCAAGACAGGTGGCCAGCCAGCCTGCTGACTGACTGGCCACACAGCGCCGGTAGCGTCCGCCAGCCGAAACACGCTAGCCATGAGCATAAAATAGCAAAAAGGTAGAAAAAAAGAACGCTTCATTCTTCAAAAAGAACAAAAATCATCAAAATTGTACTGCACACGTGTGCACCAAAAAATTGATTTGATCTGCCCGATTATGCAATGTCTGACGTCTGTGTCAGGAAAAGGTATGTTCAGGAAAAAAGAGTAAATCGTGATTGTAAAAAAAGTTTACACGCTTTGTATACACAAAGTAAAATGAACGTAAACATAGAATTTATTTAGAATTCACTATCTAAGGAATGCTTTGAGGGGGAAGGGTGATTTTTGAAATCAAAAGCAAACAAAAGTTTGGGAAATCATAACAAATACACCAAAAATTAAAAAAAATAGAAACCAAGGATGACTTTTGAAAAAAAAATCGTTGCAAAACAAACACTAATTTTTTTACGATACATTTTTTATTAAAAAATAAAAAGACAAAAGACCACTCTTTCCACCCTAATCAATCGTGAACCACAATAGTAGAATGTAGCAATATCCGAATAAATATTCATTTATAACTACACGCGCAAGCAAAAGAATAGAAAATTGATTGCCTTGCGGAGAAAAATTAATCGTAGGAGAAAGGTAAAGAAAATACAATGAATGCAGGCACTTATCCCCGACTCCTGTAGAAGGGAAATTCGATGCATTTTATACGCATTTTGAATATTTGTCTGATGCGATTAGATGAAATAAACTGTCATGCATCAAAAATTAGTGTCCCCTTTTTTGGCCGAAGCGGATGAGATGGATTTGTGATAGTCTGATCAAAAGTCTGATCATCAGATATGTATTATGTTTGATAGATCAACACCGGATTGATGATTTTTAGCAGCAATTGTTGTTTTTGGATTTTGCACTTTTCGGGGATAAATAACACGTGGCAGATTGATGCACCTGGTTTTTAGCGAAAGGGTTGCAAAAATAGGGGAACGCTTACTGATTATTTGTTTGCTAACGAATATAATTTAATTTTCAAAAAACTGGGTAAAACTGCAAAAAAATAAAATTTGGTAAAAATAACCTAATTACTGTAAATTAACGATTTTGAGACAAAACTAGATAAAAACAATTTTGTTAATTATTTTGAATATTAATTATTTTTGTTTTTTACTAATTAATGACACTATCGTTATTCGAAGATCAAAATGAGACTAATCAGATATACCGTTGATCTAGTCAAAGTCCAATTTGTTATCAGGGATGATATGATGTGCAAAGTAACGAGGAAGTTTGATCCGGATTTAGGGTACAACATTTTAGAATACAATACAAAAAAATGAACAAAATTCTTTGAAATGGAAAAAAATAATTAAAAATTTTTTTTTTGCTTTTAAATTTATACGCAAATCATCAGACTCCCGCAAGAAAACTTCCCCTCTCCTCACGAACATAGTAGGTAGTCTTGATTGTATCGCGCCTCCATCAACGTCCAGGTTGTTCATTGACAACGACACCGACGGTGGCGGCGAAGGCGGTGTAATTTCAAACGATGGCGTCACCGGTGCTGATGCAATGCCGCCGCTGTCATCTATTTCACCAACCAAATTCGTCGACATGCTCCGTCGAAACAATGTACTTCCAAATTTTTTGAACTTGCCAAAAAATAGAACCTTTTTTCCAGATTTTTGGAAAAAATCTCGTTGTTCGATAGCCGGTGGTGTTGCAGAGGCAGTGTCGATGAAAGAGTAATCACTGACGCTGCAGGACGTCATCAAAATTTGGCGAGGACGCGTCGATACCACTGAAACTGTAGTTGCCGCTGCTGAACATTGTCCGTCGGCTGTTGCATCATTCGGATAAGGGCGAGAAAGTTTTGTGCGGGAGGATTCATTTTTGCTTTCTGTGACGAGAAAAAATGTAAAATTATGGAAATTGGTGGATTTTTGGTACAAAATACGAACTTTAAAAACGCTACAAAAACGTTGTGATTTTCACGTGACAAAAATTTTTTGATATAAAATGACTTTGGAATGTAAAAAAAAACTAAAAAAATATTTTTTCAACACAAATTTTTATTTCTATTTTTTTTATTTCATGCTCCCAAAAAAAATTTTTAACTAACCTATTTTTCCACCAAAGCACAGTTTTAATTTTTTTCTAGGTTTTTGTTCCGTTCCAAATTGCATTCCAGTTCTTCCAATTTCACTTTGAATTTTTACAGCTTCTTTAACCATTTTTCCAATTTTTTCTTCTTCACACCGCTCAAGAACAGAAGTCGTTTTGGATCTGACTAACATTTTCTTCTGACTCTTTCCCCATTCTTTTTTCATTAATTTTTCAGTTTCCAACGCAGAAGCCAAAAATCGTCCATCCGGAAAAGTTTGCAAAAACGATTCCATAATTTGTTGACGAATTGTGTAAGACGAAAAGGTCGGGAGACCGATAGTCGTCATGCATTGTTTCAAAACGCTAACAGCGTCATCAATAGGCAGCGGCTCGTCATCATCGGGGTGCACCAAGTTTTTGGAGAAAAACCAGCACGTAGCGTAGCTGGAGACCAAAAGTTGAATCATTTCATCCAGTGCGTTTATTTCATCTAAAGAACTTTTTTTTTACAACGGCAATAAAAAATTTCTGCTTTTGGAAGCTAATACTTTTTATTATTGTTTTATTATTTTTTTAAATTGGTTGGGAAAACATTTTTTTCTATTATAATAATTTTATTTCAAAATGGGAAAAACCTTTTTTTTAAATAAAATCTTTAAAAGTACAAAAAAATGACCAAACAATTTTTTTTAATTATAAAAAAATATTTTTACAAAACGATTTTTTTTATAAAAAAATATTTTTATTTAAGAAAACTCACTTTTTAAATGTCTTGATTTCAGTCTGACGAAATCGAGAAAACGTAAGCACGCTTTGAAAACCAAAAACATATCATTTTTCAAATTCATTGACGGTATCCAATTTTGGTTTTCCATCTTTTCTGTCAATTTTGGTACCAGTCGCAGTTTTGGCGTCGATTCTGACGTTAACATTGATTCCAATAAAATTTACGTTCCCAACAACCAGCAAATAAAAAGAATTTAAAAAAATCCTTCTTATTTCAAGAACAGAGAGCCAGATAGAGTGCACTGCGTGTCCTATTACAGTCAGACAGGTGAATGCACAATGAACAAACAAATTGAATAATTGGATAATAAGCTAATAAAATCGCCAGCACTCACTGCACTGTTCAATTCTATCGCGAACAGCGGTGAACTGCCTGAAAAATTTGCGAACGCTGTGACTGTCCTGCTGCTGAAAAAGGGCGATCCCAGTGACCTCAATAACTACAGGCCCATCAGCCTGCTCTCGGCAATCTACAAGGCGCTCACAAAAGTCATCGCGCAGCGGATCGGGGAAGCCGCACAAGTCACTGGAATACTTCCCCCGGAACAGGCTGGTTTTCGAAAGTCTTACTCCACTGTAGATCATATTCAGAGCATCAACATGATCGCTGAGAAGCTACGGGAGTACAATCAGCCGCTGGTCGCTGTCTTCGTCGACTTTCGCAAGGCGTTCGACTCGATCAGCTTTGATTCAATCTGGGCAGCGCTTGACTCCATCGGCGTGGATCCCGGCATCACCGAACTGGTGCGATGGCTGTATGCAGCTGGAAACTCGGCAGTCAAAGTCGGCGACAGGACGGCGGAGTTCCAAACGCAGAAAGGAGTACGGCAAGGCGATACGCTGAGCCCGCTAATTTTCATCCTAGTTCTCCAACGAGCCCTTAACGCCGCACAGCTGACAGGCAGAGGCGTCAAGGTTGATGGTCAGCGGCTAGCGTATTTGGCATACGCTGACGACGTCGTTCTTTTCTCCCACACTGGCGAAGAACTTCAGGAAATGCTGTCGGATATGGCCATCGCCTGCAAAGACGTCGGACTGGAAGTCAACGTCAAGAAGACGCAGTGGATGGTACAGAAACGGCGGGATCAGCGACCTATCTCCTCCGGACTTCTCCTCAAGGACATCGAGGATGATTTCGAGCTCTCCCTCCACGGCCTGGTTATCCAACGGGTGCAGTCGTTCATCTATCTAGGCCAAAAGATGCAGTGGCCGCGCAACCACGTCGTTGAGATACGTAATCGCATCTCGACAGCAAGGTCCATCTACTACCGGAACTCAGATCTCCTGCGCTCCAAACGCACGCCAATGTACTTGAAGCGCCGCCTGATCCATGCCTGCATCTTGCCATCGGTGTTGTACGGCTGTGAAACCTGGGCGCTGACAGAAACGGCAAGATCTACGTTGCGCAATGCTCAACACCGAGTCGAACGAGCCATCCTCGGGCTGCGACGGTCTGACAAAGTCCGAAACAAAATCATCCGACGAAGAACAAAACTCAAAGACTGGGTGAAGGAAGCGGAACGCCGAAAATGGACATACGCGCGAAAGCTCCTGGAGGCAGACGAAAACAGATGGGCCCGACGACTGACCTTGTGGATACCACAAGGAAAACGACCCGTGGGACACCCTTCCTTACGATGGGCCGATTCGCTCAACTCGGTGTTCAACAAGACGAAAAACAGACCACAACGACGAGGGGAAGAAGAAATCGCGACCAAAACGAATCGAGACATTTACGCCTACGTGGACGTCATTTGTGCCTCCTAACATCTGGTCTAATGATAACTAACCACTGAGTAATGGTGAAATAATAATAATAATAAAAGCTAATAAAATTATACTACATCCTTCGTTCAACGAACAAAAAAAAAGATTCATGTCAGACAGAAAAAAAATACACCCAGACAAGCAAACGCAAAAAAAATTTGTTGTCAAGAAACAAAAATCGTTTTACTCACACGAAAATAAACAATGGTTTACCACGGTTGAATTCACGCGTTGATGCCCCGAGTGACAGGATTTGACTCACACCGAGAAAGAAAGGTTTGTGCACCACTTTTGTCGATGTTTTTTCAACAAAGCATGTAAAAATGTTTTTTTTTGAAAAAAAACTAAAATGGAACAGGGATATATTAAAAACAAAAATGTTGTCGCAGTGTGCAAACGTCGAACAAAAAAAATGTAAGGTGTTAGCAGAAAATCGTGTCAAGTGCCAAAAAAAACAAATAAAAATTAAAAAGTACACAAATTGAAAATTAATTAACACCCAAAAAAATCACTCACTTGAATCCATCATCTTCAGACAAACACGACGACGACGAATTAGTAATAATTAACGGCTTGAAATTCGTGGGCCCAATCCATCGCTTCCCTTTGGCCGTATAAATTGGAATCGGCGAATTTCCTGAGAATCTGCGGCGTCTTTTTTTGTAGCCTTTTTCGCCGCCAAATATCAAAGGATAGCGAGAGGACGTCATTGTCGTCTTGCGCTTGTCGTCCACGCGCGGGCGCTCGCTACCACTCGTACCCACCGGTTTTGATAATCGGAAAAGAACTTGGTTAAGTAAAATACCTGACCCAGTCTCACGCAGGCACGACAACGCGTGCGTTGGATTTGAAGGAGAGAAAAAAAACGGAGGGAGGGGGTGATTTGAGTAGGATAAATGTTGCAACAATGTTGAAGGTGTATCTTGGGGTCTGTTCTGCAGAAGAAAGGAACTCGGGGATTTGTGTTGTGATTTTGGTTTTACAACAGATATGGGAAAATGAATTAAACTCAAAGAAATTTTTTGAAACTTTAAAAACTAGCTTCAGTGACTTTTTACGCAGATCCAGTCTAAAATTTGTACTTTGGTACAAAATTAAAACAAAGTGTTATGTAAAATAAAAACTAATTTTGCAAAGTTAGATTTGTAGTTGTATTTATTTAAAACCGATTAAAATCACAAAACCAAAAAAAAAAAAAATTCAAAATTCCATCAAAAAAATCTAGACATTCACAAACCACCCAAAAAGAGCTGTGAAACCGGAAAAGCAAAATTTTAAAAATCAACATCCTCTCACTAAAAAAATGGTCAATACGGATCCACGAAACGTATCCTGTTTATGTGCACCTGAATCGATCAAACAAGCTATAGATATTGATGAACGCAGGCGTTCATCAGTTCCCTTTACCCAAGAGTAAAGAGAACGCAACTTATTATGACAAAAAAAAGACAAGACAAGACAAAACCAGACAAGTCATCATCCACTTGTAAGAGAAGATAAACGCACATGAATTCAGCAAGCTGTCTGTTTTGGTGTCGTAAATACATGTTAGAAGGGTTTTTTTGTTGTTGTCGGTGAACGAGGGAAGATTCTCAAGAAAACGAGGAACGTTTGGAATTTTTTTAAGATGGGAGAAAGAAACAAAATTTTTAGATAATACTCAAAAAAATGCAATTTAAGATTGACCCTTTGTAAACACTCAATACAGAAAGTGAAAAAAATCATCCAGATTATCGTGTATTCAAATTTGAGACCAAATGATGGCGGCTTTCTTATGCGATAGGACCTTCAACGCGCTCTGGGAAGGTGTGAAAAGCAGCTCGTGGGATGCGATAGTTCCGTGAGACGCAACAACTTCAAAGTAAAACACAATTCCAAATAGGAACATTGCAAATCACATTTTTTTATGAAAAAATTTAAAAAATACAAAAAGGTCAAGGTATGAACATGGGGCGTTTGTTTCAATGAATGTGAATGATAACCCATGATCTCCGGACCTCCTTGGTTAAAATTTAACCCGCTGTCTTATATACATAGTCGTCATCTAGGGATCCTGTGTACGCAGTGGAGCAGTGAAGAGCGAGGGAAACGACAGAAATGCATCCTTAACCATTGGTGTTGTGGCGTGCTGCAGTTTTTATCTGGGATAACTTTGTTTAAAAACTAAGCGCGCTCAAAAATAAAATAAAATTAAACAAAAATCAAGTAAGAGATAAATTGAAATTGAAATTGAAATTGAAACTTTTTTGACACCAAATTCAGACATAAAAAACGTTACCATTGGATTCAACCCTACAATCAACCTACAATATACAATTTCCGATAACCTTCGACTTTTCTACACCGCGAAAAAATCCGAGGTGTGTAGCAAGAGTGAACACAAGTCGCCGCGAGGGCCAATGCAAAGAAAAAAGACCTAGGGACGAGCGCAGAACAAATCCTCACAGTGCTTGAGCAAAGGATTACAAGAGTGAGCCTACAGACAGCCAGTTTGGTCTTCTTGGCCTCGCCGCCACGATCGGTTAGCTGGGGGACGGTTCGTAGAACCGCAAAAAAGCTGCAGCAGATTTTTACATCTCATCAAAACCAAAAATCAAGTGAATATACATATTGGAGACTGATTTGGGTGCTTACTATCAATCTTTTGTTTATTCATCGTAATGCGGACTGGTTATGATTCAAAACCGTGGGTCAGTAAGTTGATCTGCTTCCATTTTTTTCATCGGGATGAACGTAAACAAAGGCGGTCATATGAGGGGATATTATCAAGTGCTTTCGTCGAGAGTTATCATTTAGTTTCAGGAGTTTTGGATTTTTGTGACAAAAATTTAGATCCGCTTTGCAAACGCAATAGTTTAGACAAAAAATCCTAAAAATCTAAAAAAAATTCTAAATGCCGATTTGCTGTCGACTTTCTTTATCTCTGATCCCAAATTTCGCCTTGGTTTGTAATCTGTTTATGTTTTTTTATTCATATGAAAGTTGTTTTTAAGACTTTCATATATATGTGCTTGTAATAAATTTGGAAAAAAATACAAAAAAGTGCAAACTACAAGGCAGTCTGCGACAGGATTTAGGAACAAGGGGGAGACGAGGACAAGACTTTTTTACACTTTTAAATATTTTGAGCCAGAATTGTTCCCCACCCCCAAAAACGTCTAAATCCGCGATACACGGATTTTTAAAAACATCGGATTCTATAATTCTGGATTCTGAAAGGTTTTTGATAAAAAATGATGGCACGTGCTCTGTTCATGGAGAAAAAGGCTGAAAAAGCACTTTGAAGAATAAACGCGACAGTCTGGCTATAAAACACAAATATTCTTAGTACCTGATGACGCACTTCAAGACAGCGGTACAGAAAACAACAAAGAAGGTTGTCGGATTTACAAAAGATTATACAAATTTTATTTTATAAATATTTTATAAATAATCTATAAATATCCATATCCACGATTGGACACAGCAAAAAATGGACTGGCATCTATTCAAAAAATCATTTACGAATCACAAACTGGCATGCCAATTCAAATCCAGATTCTTAACAATAGAGCCTTTAGGCGTTGTAGATGGCATGGAAGATACTGAATCAACTTTGAGTTAATCAACTCTGCGAATCATGCGCGCTTTGAATGTCCCAATGTTTTGCGCGTCTGTTGAACAGAGTTTTACTTGAAATCCCGGTGAGGAAAACAGGAACGACAAAACTGGATACATTGTAGTCGTGAAACGAGACCGGCTTTCAACTGATAGGAATCTGGAGATGATTTTGAGTCAAGCACCGATATTTTTTTGACAGGGAACGTTTGCCAGAAAAATAAAAAATTGTGTTTTTTTTGAAAAAGAAAATTATGTTTTTCTCCAAACACAAAAAATTGCCAAATTGGCTCAGGCCCGGGCCGGGCTTGGGCGGGTCTGTGACTTTGCAGTAGGCCCGGAAAAGCCCGTTTTGGCCCGGTCTTTAATCAATAATGTTTTCTACAAATAGAAAACATGGTATTTTGAGTAAAAACCAGAAGTTTATGTAATTTATTTAACAATTGGCTGCTATTTTTTAGATAAAACCCCCTCCCCCAACACCACAGCATTGTCGCAGAAGCGGTGTGCATTATGTTCAACGCCAACACCACCTGCCGGACTCAAAAAAAATTATAATTTACCTGTGTTTAGGAAATTTCTTGATTGAATCCTCCCGTGTCTACGCCGTAGACTCTACGGTCTCTTGCTGTCGCTGTGATTTCTGCTTCATTCAATTTTTGTCTGTTGTCTTGTTCAGTACCTGTGATAGAGTCGTAACCGGAGGCGAAAATGTGCTGAATTCGAAAGGCCTTATCGTCTACGAGCGTTACGTGAATGCCATTCCGCTGTCGCCGGCACTACATCGACTACGTCAAGAATATCTGAGTGAACAAACGGAATACAAGGCATTTATAAAATTATTGGCATACACAAGAACTCGAATTCTTGTTTTGATGTGATATTGCATTTCTTTGCTATCAGAGGCTGTGCGAAGCGGCTGATACCGTAATTTCCAGCATCATCAACTGCATTTATTACTGTCACAAAAATTCGAGGAAGTACAAGCAAAAACAAACAAATAATTATCTGAAAAAGTCGAAAACCGATCTGCTTTGTTATAGATTGTTATAGAAATATACATCGATCTACATGCAGCCTGGACTTTCATTTCCGGGAGTCCCCGGGGATTCCCCCAACTTCTGCCAAATTCCCCACAAAATTCCCCGGCAAACTCCCGAAAAATTTAAGAAAAGTAAAAGGATGTGGTTATTTTTTTTTGAACACGCTTTGCCAAGCTTGTTTGATTTATAGTTTTGTCTATACAGTGCTCCGAATTATAGTTTTGTGTATCAGGTGCTGAGCCCATAGTTATGTCTACAACTCTTTATAGACATATTTATCTATTTACATTTAGATATATATTTTTATGTGAGAAGTAATCAAAAGTACACTGATCAAAAATTATCTAGCAACATAATTTTTCGAAGAACCCCAACAGAGTATTCCATCAATGATTAAGGATACCTTTCTTTGGTTTCTGTCTTCCTTGCTTGCTCCCATGTTTTTTCGGGCCTTGCAGTCGACGACTATCTACATAAGGGCCAGCGTTGTCCATGATAACAAGGTCCGGAGTGCATGGGTTCAAAAACAAACAACAATCCTTCCAGCGATGGGCTTTCGGTTTAACAAGGCGCAAAAAAACCGAAAGCCCATCGCTGGAAGGATAAAGATACTCATGTGCAACACTTGACCTTTTTCAAATTTCGTTTATTTATTCATCAATAATATCGAGAGTAAAAAATAAATTGCACTTATCTGTAGGCAGGGTCAGACGACCAAAGCACACTGGCAACACATTTGGCATTTAAAAACAACCATAATTCAACAAAAAAATGATAAAAAATCTGACAACTACGCTGTTAGGGTGCAAAAAAATTGGGGCAAAAAGAACCGCAAACCGGCGGATTTTCGTACTGATGGCGACATGACATGTGTGGGCGGGTGACGTGCAGGACAACAGAAAGACAGTGAAACCATGATATTTACAGGCAATTGAGTGGTTCAGTGTCGAAACTTCGAAAATATTGAACTTCGAAAATTTTGAACTTCGAATTTATTGAACTTCGAAAATATTGATTCGCAAAAATTTTGAAATGTGAGTTGACCGAACTTCGAAAATATTGAACTTCGAAAATATTGAACTGCGAATTCAATGAGCGGCTCGCGGAGAACTTCGAAAATATTGAACTTCGAAAATATTGAACTTCGAAAATATTGAACTGCGAGTTCAGTGAGCGGCTCGGGGAGAACTTCGAAAATATTGAACTTCGAAAATATTGAACTTCGAATTTATTGAACTTGAATTACAAAGTTCAATTGATTTTTATAAAAATCGACTAGGGTACGGAGAAAAAATCCACAGATCTTCAAAATGCCGAAAAAAAAAACTGAATATTTCGATACAGACTTCAAATTAAATTTTCATTTGTGATCTAAAGTTATGGTATACATCTAACCTTTTTTAAATTTTTTGGAACTTTCACCGGCATCTACATCTAAATACATCTATAATCTTTGGAGTTTTCAATTAATTTTACTAACGATTTTTAACAAATTTTTAATATGTTGTTTTTTTTATTTTTTTTGGAACTTTCAAATCTGAATTTATTTTACTTGCAATGCGCACGCGCCCTCCCCCCGTTTGCTTCAATTGAACTTTGTAATTCAAGTTCAATAAATTCGAAGTTCAATATTTTCGAAGTTCTCCCCGAGCCGCTCACTGAACTCGCAGTTCAATATTTTCGAAGTTCAATATTTTCGAAGTTCTCCGCGAGCCGCTCATTGAATTCGCAGTTCAATATTTTCGAAGTTCAATATTTTCGAAGTTCGGTCAACTCACATTTCAAAATTTTTGCGATTCAATATTTTCGAAGTTCAATAAATTCGAAGTTCAAAATTTTCGAAGTTCAATATTTTCGAAGTTTCGACACTGAACCCAATTGAGTGAGTAAAAAAAAATTTGAGAACTAGTAGTTGTACGAAATTTAGTCTTCCCAGGTGAGAGAATGTCGATTGTTCACCCGCAGCTGACAGTTGCGCTTGCCGTACCAATTGACATAGGCAAATTCGTTGCTCGAAACGATCGAGTTGAAGCGTCCACCAAACTTGGCTGCGGCTTCGGATTCAATCTTGCGTGCTGCATCGAGGTTGTCCTTGTTCGATGTCAGAGCGTTTTCGACGATTGCCCGGAGCTCGGGGTCTTCGCAGGCCAGGGATTCGTCGTTGACGACGTTTGTCTCGTCCGCGTAGTCGTGGACTGCTGCGTCTTCCGTTTCGTAACCTGTCGGGGCCGGGGCTTCGTAACCGGATGCGGGTTTCGCCGCTGGGGCCGGAGCCAGTGCGGGGGCTGGAGCGGGGGCGTCGTATCCGGAGCTTGCAGGAGCCGGAGCGGGGGCTGGGGCTGGGGCTTCGTATGATGTGGCTGCCGGAGCCGGGGCAGGGGCTTCGTATGGCGCGGGGGCGGGGGTCTCTGCCGGAGCGGGTGCTTCATACGGTGTTGCAGCTGGGGCCGGAGCCGGGGCGGGGGCTTCATAACCACTTGCCGCAGGAGCGGGGGTCTCAGCTTGGTACGATGACGCGGGTGCCGGAGCCGGGGCCGGAGCAGGGGCTTCATAAGACGTCGCAGCTGGCGCCGGGGCCGGAGCTTCATAAGAATTTGCGGGAGGAGCAACAGCCGTCGGGGGAGGAGCAGGCTGAGCCTGTGCACCGTAGGCAGCCTCGTGGATATCATCATCATCGTGTTCAGCTGCGATTTCGTCATAAGTTGATTCGACTTCTGCTTCAACAACCGATGTGGTCTTCTGCGGGGCAACTTCTGGTTCGTACGGGGGCGGGGCGGGGGGAGCAGGTGCCGGAGCGGGTTCAGGTACTACTTCAGGAATGTTTGCCGGGGGTGCTACCGGAGCGTAGGGGCGTTCCGGAGCGGGAGCCGGAGGAGCGAGTTCACCGTAACCGCCTGCAGCGCCAGAAACTGGTCCAGCACCGTAGCTTCCAGATCCACTGTTAACAGCCTGTGCGGCACCGCCATAACTGCCAGCAGCCGGACCGGAGCCATAGCTGCCAGCGCCGACAGTAGCCGGGCCAGCACCGTAACTGTTGCCTCCAATGTTCGCTGCGGGACCAGCGCCATAGCTGGCACCGGCAGCGGGGCCTGCACCATAGCCAGCACCTGCAGCTGGGCCAGCACCATAGCTAGCACCGGCAGTAGGGCCTGCACCGTAGGTAGGAGCTCCACCGTAGCTTGCTCCAATGGCAGGAGCGCTATAAGCTCCACCAATCGGGGCGGCGGGAGCCGCGTAGCCAAGGGGTCGGGGGTAAGATGCTGCTGCTGGTGCTGCGTAAGCTCCGCCTCCACTAAAAAACAGGTACTTAGGTTTAATGACGTCAGAAAACGCAGTAAAATTGATTAAGGAAAAAAATTTATGAAGTTTCGAAAAACGGAACTCATGAAACACTACTTTGTCAACTCTTTTTTTTCTGCGTTGATCATCTTGAAATTAAGGGTCCAGCTTTTTTATGTGCACGTACAATTTTTTTTTGCATTCGCATTTTCTTAAAATCCTAATTTATTCAAATCACCCGAAATAAACTCCAAAAATTGTTATTGTATTGTTCGAAAATAATCGGATGATGCATCTTTTTTTTTGAAATTGTCCTGTGGCGAATTCAAGAAAAAAATCCAGTAAATATCTTCTTCAATTTGTAAAAAAAGGTTTAACGATACACAGACGTCTGATCCGTGGGTGGCATCCCGCTGGTAAAATCGGATGATTTAGGGAGATATTATTTATCGCTTGTTAGACTTTCGGTTTCTTCATTTTTTCCTCCAACTTCATATTTTTCCCTCTTTTCTCCTACTTGTCCAAAGCAACATTGTCGTGACTCATGCCATCGTTCTGCTCTTTAATGGCGTCTTGTGATCGGTCATTCAAGGAAATATTGGAAAAAGGAAAGGAATGCGCGCATGTCAGAATCCGGTTTGTTCGAGGGTAAAAAAGTGGGTGACGGTCAGAAAAGTTAGAACAAGTGGCGCAAAAAAAGGTAGCGTGGTTACGGCCTTGTTTTGGTGTGGCATTTTTTTACAACCAATAAATTTGTTTTATTGTTTTGTAGGATTTATTAGGCATTAGTGATGCTACTATTTTTTTTGTTTTTTTTTATGTTTTTGAGAAAAACAAATTTTTTTGAACGTAAAAAGCAAAAAAAATGTAATTTACAGTACCCGAAATGGTTCCTACAGCGAAATTACAATACCCCGAAAAATGTACTCACCTCGATCTACCACCGCACGGAGGAGTAGCCGGTCCACAGGTAGCAGCAGCCGGACAACAAGCGCTGCTGCCGGTGCCACCAAAGCATGCCAAAGACGGCGAGATCAGAATGCCACAGGTGAGTGCCACGACCAGGGCAAGTCTCGTTCTTGCGGGGTTCATGTTTCCTGTAAAACAAAAATGTTGCAAAAAAAAAGTTTCATAACGCATCATTTTCTATTTGGACACGCGCGACACGCAGCAACCCAACGCGATGACAACGATAGCGTAACAATGACCACTTCAAGTGGACGGATATTTATTTATACAAAGGAATCAGGCATGATGACTAAATAATGAGTGGACAACCAACCACCTGATAAAGCGGTTTGCAGCATGTGAGGCTTTATAAAGACTTGAAAACATCTTCTCCACCTCTCTCTTTCTCTCTTTGCATCTCCTGTTACCCTCCGTTCTCTTCATGTCCGTGTATCATGAACGTGATTGAGAGATGTGTCACTCTATCTTCTTCATTCGGTCAGAAGCCACGCCCACTCCCATCTTCGTGACAAAGCTCGCAGGGTGGAGGGGTGCCCTGAGGCCATACCAAATGTCCATGACCACTATGACAAAAAAATAAAAAATTGTCAGTGACTGACTGGCCCGCCGATGTATTTGCAATCTTTTGTAAAACGAGTTCTCGCAACGAGGAAGTTAACCTATAAAACGGTACAAATAACAAACTTCGGGATTTGAAAATGCGAGAAAAGCAATTATTCCGAAAATAAAAAAAACATTGTCGCCGACGGGATTTGAACACGAAACCTAAAACCCAGCTAAGTTTTCAAAAAAACCGACACTTTAGCCAACAGCAAAACAGTACAATTCAATTACTTTTTTTCACAATAAATACACAAATAGATGAATTGTCCGCGGTTCAATTCCTCAATTTTTCTCTTTCAGAAGCTTATAATCTCACTTTTTTGAGCAAATGACAGATTAGTGGATATATCTCTAAAATCAAATTTATCCGGTTGGACACGGGCGACCTATTGACACACGCGTGAGTCAATTGAGGTATCCATGCGTAGGGGTCAGGGATGTTTTATTGCATAATCTCGCATGATCCCTTTCTTTCTATGCACTCACTTGGATATGCTTTGTGTTGGGAGGGGAGATCATGTTGATGTTTTCTTGCAGAACAACGGAATGCAAATGCCCACAAAGGTGTCACAGCGCATCGTGTGAATAAAGTGCAGTAGTGTGTTAAAAAAAGGTTGTGGCAAAAAAGTATACGGAACTGAAATATATTACTTTTAGGTGACCAATTTGGTAAAAGAAAACAAAAAAATAGGATGTCGTCGGGAATGTCACCAAAAATCACATTAAAAAGCAAGATTTTTTAATCGACATCTTTTTTTTGATAGCTAAAAGAATAAAGTTTAAAGATAAATGGCCCGGATACGTATGTGCATGGTACCAAACCTATAACAGTGATGGTATCACCGTTTCTTTAAACTGGAACAATAAATTTAAAATTATTTTACGAAAGAAAACTGATCATTGTGTAAAACATTTTATTAAATTAATATTAAAATTTCAGGTTAAAATAATGTTAAAACCAAAAAATTCATAGTAAGAATATATGAAACAGAATCTGTAGCACATTCAGAATCAAATCACACGCGCGCACATTTTATTGTTATCTTTTTATTTCAAGCGCAAGCTGTTTTTTTACACTTCCAATTTGTTCCAGCAGACAGCTTTTTAGCCATATTTTAGCATTACAAGTTGACCGTTTAGTTTTTTTGGTCCCAAATGGTCAATTTTTGCGTTCGCGTGTGAAATGCCCATATTAAAGTTTATGTGACAGGAGGAAACCGGATCAGAAGGAAGACGTTATGCGAAAGTGGTGTACTCAAGTTTTGTCTTTTTTTGGCTAAAGTGCTTGCTGCTTGCCGCCTCGCCGCCTGATTGCATAGAAATTCTCTCACTTGTAGTGATTCCACTTTTTTTGTCCAACATTTTTTTTGCAGCCAAGATAAAAATAGCGTAACGAGTTTTCAATTAGTGTTTGAAAAAAAGGAAAAAAAATTAAAATGCAACTGAATCAAAAAATTTGAACAAAAGATTGAAAAAAAAATTTGTACATGTGAATTTTTACATACATATTTGTGCCGCGTGATAGTTCAGGGGCTATACATATTTTTTTAATTTAAATAATGCGTATTTTTTTAAATCTTGTCAAGTACCAATTTTTTCCGCTTTTCCAGAAAACATTTATCGACTTAGAAATTTGTTCTTCCGTTTTTTTTTGCTTTTTTTTAAACTTAAAAAGTTCCAAAACACAAAAACCACTCTGAAATTTTTTTATGCTTTGATGAATGAAACTCGACAGCGTGATTGCGCATTGCTTGCACGGTAATTCCCTTCGTACGAGGCGCCTTCCTGCCGCCTGCCCGGTTATCCCATTAATTGCGTAAGACAAAGGAAGGTTGCATCAAAAACAACGCTCGACCGGTCTCGTTAACTAGTTTTAATCATCTCGGGGGATAATGGACCATGGTCAGGCTGAAGTATGTTTGGACAGAATCATTGAATCATTTTTTTCTGTTGCCCTGATCTCCAAACTTGGGTGTGGATGATTGATGCAATGCGACCGGCTGCAAGTGATAAGAGTCAGAGGCATAGATAATTAAGGGTAAATAGCCAAACAAGATTTACTAAATATTTATTTCAAAGGCCGGATATGAAGAAATTTTTCATCTTTTCATTATTGCTTCGTCATCAAGCCAACGGTACCCAATGTAATATACAATTGAGGGGGACCTTGGTGTAATAAAGGTAAAAAAACACGGGTATCGTAAAAGTTGCGGAAAAAACGTGGTTACATACACATCTCTCAATCTGGTTTGATTGGCGGAAAAACTTGATATTATGTAAGCAAGGTTGTAAATCACAATTGGAAGGCTTTAAACGCGTGCAATAACGTAACCAAAAAGTTTTTCCGCTTTGGGGAAACGAACCTTCGCCTCAAAAGTGTTCACAATATCAGCGCCTTTTGCAATTTGGCCACGAAAGCAAATTCAATGCCGAACTCTGAAAATACAAAAAAATATTCTTCACGACCAAAATTTCACTTCAAAAGTTAGGCAGGCGTTTGTAGATAAATACAAAAATGTGCAATATCATAAGTACCCCTAAAAACATTTCTCATTGTCTGCAGACATTTTTTTTATCCCTTGTCAGACAATATCAAATGTGTGTCAAAGGCATTATAATGTCGAAAAGCTGTTGTAAACAGGTGCATAAGAGAGAAGAAAGCTTATGTTGACCTATACTAAACATTTATCATGCATTTTGCACAAATACATATTATTGAAATGGCGTTTGTTTTTTTTGCACAACTAACACTAAGAAAATTTCCACTTTTTTGCAGGTCAAAATTTTTATGATGAACCAAAAAAACAAATGTGCAAACAGTCAAATAATAATTAAAAATATTTACATTTAATAAAACAGATACACATGTACATATGTGTATGTAAAAAACCACGAAAAAGAAAATATTCAGGTTTATAAAACTAAATATTCCGGCTAATGGATTCACGTGTATTTCTTTGTTTGAACACATATTAGTTAAAAGAGAAACGTCATGTCAAGATAATTTCTAATTTAAATCATTTCCCTTTCCGCATTACGCACCCTCCCCCCCCCCGCAACGCATGCCTTCTGTATACAACCATGTCCATCGTAATCCTTATAGCGAAAAATTCGAAAGAAACGTAAGTGCAGGTTGTGTGTCATTATGGTTTGAGTAGCAGTCGTTATTACACATTTATTGCGCATTTTCTCAGTGGTACAAATTTTTTTATTCATAAACAAACACACGTTGAAGGGGTCAAAAAAATGAAAAAAAAAGTGTTACGGAAAAAATTTAAATTACATGGTTATACATAGAACTTTTTTAAGTGATTGGTGTCGAATTTAAATAGCACAGGTGGCAGAAAAAAAAACAAGAAAAAAAGGAGATCGGGTGATTACAACAGCTGACTACAAATTCATTTGATACCCGTAATTAAACATGCATGGGTTTTTTTAGCCTGGAGGCGATGAAAATTACAAAATTAGGAATCGTAATTTCCTTCGCCTCCCTCTTTTGAATCGAAAGAATCATCCGGGCTGTGATGATTAAAGTTGTTGTAGCTAATAACCGACGAACTTCGATCGCTGAATGCTGACGGTGTTTCCACGTCAGTAGTTGTTCGGTTTTCGATGTGTTGTATCGAAGCGTCGTCAAAATCTGGTGCATCAGCATCGGAATAGACAACGTCCTCGAATCTGACGGTCAGTCGTTCACCTTTTCTCGACGAAGCTGTCGACAATGCTCTGGATAACCGTCTGATCGCACCGCTTGCCACTGATGATGTTCGAGATCTCGTTCGAGTGGGAAGCGAGATATGCGACTGTGGAACATAATTATTGTCTCCCAGACCGTAGGGCAGGGGAGGAACCTTTGGGGGAGTGTCAGGATCCATTTCTTCCTCTGTGTCGACAAAGTCTGGCAACTCGCCGTCTTTCAAAAACAGTGGAACTAATTCTGGAGGCCAGATACCGTCAACCAGCATATTTCGTTGCGGGACTCGACTTAGCTTGCCTTCTTTGACTTGAATAGCGTCCGAGATAAGCTGTTCGAGGTTTATTTCGCGCATCAAATTGGTTTCTAGTCCCATGTTTTGGCCGAGAGCTGTGATTAGTTCTTTTACGCTTAGCCTGCAAACAATTTTGAATTTACAAATTTTCCCTTGAAAAAACTTACTCTTTCGCACCAAACCACATCTTGACGCTTGCCATGTGTCCAATGCTTTTGCCCAAAAAATACAGTTTTCGGACGTAAGTTGAACCGAGATCTAAAAAAAGACGTTTAACTGATATAAATGTTTTTGTCATTGCCAGGAATCGAACCCAAGACCCCAATGACAAAAAAATTAACTACGGCGATACCAAGTTTTATCCCCTGAACCACATCGTAAAAATGAGTTAACCTACCAAGAGCAATAGTTGATAATGCCAATCCAAAGCATATGTACAACACTACCAATGGCACGTATTGATAACTAAAATTGTGATTATTTAAAAACCGTTTGAAGCTGACTTGAAAAACTTACTTGAACTGCGGAATGAGGTCACCAAATTCAATGGCAGTAAAACATAAAAATGACCAGTATATACCATTGAAGAAATCAAATTTACCATTTAAATATGGAATAAACAAAGCTCCAATTACGAGATAGAACGAAACTATGATGACCAGTAACGTGCATGGTATTTGGTCAATTTCGTCTATCGAGTTAGAATCCAGAGATTCGTGACTCCCAGACAGAGGATTTTTCTTCCGTCGACCAAAACAACAACAAAACTTTTTTCTCATAAACTGCTCGATAACCTGCATGTATCGTCCAAAATTCGTAAACATGATAACCGTAATTGGCACTCCAATAAACCCGTAAATTACGGTAAAAATTCTTCCATTGATAGTTTGGGGTTCAACTTTGCCGTAGCCAAGCGTTGTGACAATGCCAAAGCAGTAAAGCATCGCGTTTTTTAAATTCCAAATCTGTCGTTCGTCCACGTTTGCACTAACAAAACAATATTCGGTTATTAGGGCTGACAACTCGGTTTTGTTTAAGTGTGCGTACCTGGAAGTTGATTACAACGTTGTATATTTAAATAAAATTAAATGAAAAAAAATTTGATTGCACACAAAAAATTTTGGCCCCATCAGGATTTGAACTCCCCCCCCCATTGGTTCTAAAATTCAAAATCTCACCGGTGCACTACAAAAAGAATTCGGGCACAATAATCGTATTTTTTTGAAAACATTTTTTCTTTATGTAAAAAACTTACGCTTCCATAATATTGTACACACACGCTGTTTTGTCCTCAATTGCCGTCTGCATAGCATAGTTCGCATAGGGTCGTTCAAAGTGCATAAAAATGTATCCGCCAATAATGGAATACACAATTATGAAAATCACACAACCTACATTCGTTCCGATAGGCTTTCGATAATGAAATAGGTAATCCCGAAGATGATAGCAACACAAAAATGCCCAAATCATTTTGCTCTTTGCTGGACGGAAAATTTTTTTATACCGTTAAAAGTTTTGAAAAATAATTAGAAATTACTAATATGAAATAACATTTCTTCTAGTCGCTGAAAATGTACAATGTTATGAATTCAACAATAAAAATGACCCGAATACCAAATAAGCAAACCAAAAAAACATAAGGTTAAAAAACGTGCAATGGACGGTAAAACAACATTGTTTACATCTTGTATGCAACAAAAGGAAATGCCAACTGCGTGTTCTCATAAAATTTTTGAGTCGGGTTTGTGCCAAGATAAATAGTAGAAAAATACGTGCAAGCGGACGTCTAGTTTCGCATATAAATTAAGCGGTTGATGCAAATTGATATGGGTTCGTTCTATTGATTTAAAAAAACCTATCCATTTTTGTGAGCATGCAAAGTTTTTGTTTTTTTTGTTTAACTTTTGTTTTTGTGGCGCGTCACGCAGAGGCACGAAAAAGTTCAGTGATCACGAAAGGTCGGGGGTTCAAATCCGTTAGGAATCATTTTTTTTAAAGAACGATTTTATTTTTCTGTGAAAAGAATTTTAGAAACACAGAATATCGTGCATCTACTCCCCAAAAAAGTTTTCGGTTTATCGTAATAATTTTTTTTTGTCAAACGAAAAATCTTTTTTTGGACCAAAAAAATTATCTAACGATTTCCCAAAACGATCCCATAGTCGGAGAGTGCAAACTTGCTAACTGGCTAGACAGCAGCGCACTTGTCGACTCCATTCCCCCTACTAACCAACCAACAACATCAAAGAAAGAAGGCATGAACGATGACACCACGACAACGATGCTCAAAAATTTTCCACAAGTCTTTTGGCACTTTTGGTCCCGTCTCCCGGTTGATGACACTGCTTGGGGCGCGGGCGCGCGTCTTGGGATTTATAAATATCTACAAGCAAGTACCCAGACTTCTTTTGCGGGTACTTTTTTTTCGGGCTCCCTCCCTTCGATTGTTGCAGCATCAACTGAACAAAAAAATTTTTACGCCATTCTGAAAAAAAAGAAGAAGACAGTAATATTACTCAACTCCCATAAAATGCCGTAGGGAAGACAAAAGCTAAAGAAACCGAGTCCAGTCAAGAGTAGGGGGTCTGGGAGAAGTAGATAAAGTAAAGAAAAACGCGAGCACAACAAAACAGAAGGAAGCCGTGACATTATGTGATATGCAAGTTGAAGTCGCATCTTCACGCAGACCAGAGGCGCATGGTCTGGTCTAGTTTGTATCTCTGCCTACACTGAAGATTAGATTGAATGCCTCCAAAGCATAAATCCTGGAAGCGAGCATTTTGGTTTCGTTATCTTATCTGCTAAATCAAACAAAAAATTGAAAAAAATTGAGGCCATTGAGGGTCAATCAAGTGTGACATATTTTTTTCTGGCAAAAAATGGGAATGCTTGAGGGAAAATAATAAATTGGACACGTTCAAAAATGGAAATTCAGAAATTTTATTTTTGAAAATTTAGCCAAAGAGTAACGATTTGTATTGATAGCGCAGGTGTTAGCGAAAAATTTTACGGTTCCCGACAAGGCCCCGTCTTGATTCCTTGACAATTAAAACTTTTTTTCAACAATAAAAAGTTAGCAAAAAACATTTCACACAGTTCAATGACCAAAAAGTTATCCATCCTTCTTTTTTTCTTTTTCACCCACCATCCCTGGGAATGACGAATCGTAACATGCTTGTTTAGACAGCCTGGCCGGTCTGCGACTAACTTGGTGTTGGGCAAAGCAAGAAAGCGAACCATCATTGGTGGCATCAGCTTGGCGCGAGGCGTAAATGAGGAACTACAACACCCCGGGGTGTGTGTGATGGCATCTCGTTAGACAATGCCGACCGCCAACAATGACAGGATGCAATCTATTTAACCGTTGGGCCAATTTCGTTCTTTCTATTATTTTGAGTTTGCCATCTGGCAGCAATCAAATTGCATGCCACACCAAAAGTTGGGCATTAATGAATGATTGTTTTTTTTCCCATTTTTGATGACCTTAAAAAATTGAAAAAAATTCTAGCACTATTTAGAAATATTTTTTTGGAAGACAAAAAATCTGTACTATTTGAAAGCAAACAAAAAACAGCTGAAAATTGATTCAGGACCATGGGGATCATTTCAGAATTTCAGTACCTCAATGCCACGAATACAAACTCGAAAAAACGAAAACATTTATTTAAAAAAATTTGAACCCAAATTATTAATGTCCGTAAATCGGCGGTACAAAAGCTGGCCTAACGCTGTCTCGCATGCCAAAAGCACTGCCAACAAGCGGCAAATAATGATGAGCTAGTCAAAAAGCAAACCGACACAAATATTGCCAAACAAGATTTCCGGTAGACCATTTATGTTAGGTTCCAACAGGAGCGTCAAACGACGAGAGTGAACATCGAGGCAGGAAGTTACCTGTCATTCAAAACATCCGAAACTCTACCGGAAGTCAGGGATACGAAAAGGGGATTTTCAGGATATTCTCATAGGACTTTTCGATAAAAAAATATATTATAAATGAAGTTCTCGATAACCTATCGATGCAGCCCAGATTGTTTTTAAACTTGTTAATGACAAAAAATAAAAATGATTAACGATTAAAATCGTTAATCATGATTCTTGCCGGAATAACTGCTACTCCGGGTGGCAAAATTCCTAGGGGAATTAGAAATAGGGGAATTATCAAATGGGAGTCCCCTGGGAATCCTGTGAGATATTTTTTGTATGTAAGTACTAAATCTTACCCCAATTTGGAAAAAAATAATGGCGTTATTTTAGTCGGGCGCGCAATTTTTCAAAATTTTTATTCATGATAATTTGCCTACAGGACTAGCATGGGAATCCCCTCTTTGTCTGCTACCATGATTCTGGCCTCCTGACGCAACAAAAGTGACCATGCCACAAATTTGAAAAAAAAACAGAACACACATTTGTTGAGTGCAAGAAACATCAAATGTAAACCTTCCATAATTCTTTTTTTAGATGGATGGCACTTTGACATAAGAACAGCAATTGTTTTTCTGCCAGTTAAAAATTTTTTGTCACAATGTAAAAGTTTTTTTTAACTGGTATACATTTGTTCAAGATAAACATTGTGTTCTTTGTTTTTGTCTAAAAATGACAAAAAAATCAAAAAGTTCAAGGGCAAAAAAAAACAATGGGCAAGTTTTTCTCTAGAACAAATAAAGGGTTTCGGCATCATCTAAAGTGGAAAATTGTTTCTTTTCCTATTTTTTTCCAAATTCTCAACAAAAAACATCTACACAAAAAAAATGTGTTTTGTTCAAAAAAATCGGTTTGTCAATCGTTGTACTAATCATGAAGCCCTCCCAAAAAAGTCTTATTCTCCCATTGACAAATAACAATGGATGGATAGAGCAAAAATTAAAAATATTTTATCGCAGTCAATCTTGTCTTCTTTAAAACATCCGGCATCCAAATGTCTTTACACGATGGGTTCAGTTGGTCTTGTCCAGTTATATGTATCTCAAACCGCAGGCAGCAAGCAACCCGTCGCATTGCATCTTCTGAATTGTATACGTCCCGTTAATGTGCTTGTTCCAGAGTGCAAAGTTGAAAAGGCTACCCGGGATACAAACCTCAAAAAACTTCGCATTAAAAAAATTAAGTACGTAAGCACAAATGGTTGATAATCAGCATTTACACATTTGAAAGGCTCTTGCGGTGCGCCGTGTTGCAGGTGAAAAATCCGCTTTGGTTTTCTCAAACAAATTAGACAGGTAGCAGTGCTTTTATAGCCATTAACTCATTTGTCGAGCAGTATGGCAGCGCTTGCGTTTACCAACTTAATATTCATTTTTCTCTCCCAGCTTTTGTTTCTGTATGGGAAAGTCACACCTCCACAGCGACCAAAGCCGTACACCTTGCTCGAGTGCCCCGATGAAAACTGGGCAACAATTGATTGGGATACTGGTGATTTTAAAAAGTGTTATCAGTTATATTTCCCACAAAACAAATCAAGATGTGAAATTCCAAATTGGTGCAAGCAGCTTCACGAATCTTCGCTTCCTGTTTCCATCTTGTCAATGGATGAAAAATATGAACTAGGTTGACGTTTTTTGAGCAAAAAAAATAACAAATTTGTTTTAACATCGATCTATCATAAAAAAATTTAGATTTGTTTATTTTATTTGCCTGTTTTTACAGACGACATTTTTGGTACTTACGCTACAGGGATGCACGTTCCCTGCCGTAACGACAGCCTAAAAAAACTCAACGGAAAATATAAATTTATAAATGCAAACGGATCACCTGTTATTGTACCGTACACCAGTCTGAACAAAGCATACAACTATTACGATGACGATATTTACGACGACGAAGGAAGTCTTCAGGAAGGCATTTTGATGTCTTTAGGCGAAGAATTACTTAATGACCAAAATGTGGCATTAATTGGTAACATTCTCTGCGAAATAGTTCTCCCCTTGGCACCTGTTAACAACACTTGCAAACATAAGAGTATGGTTTTTATGGCAAATGAAAATGAAAATGCGTTTCAGATTTTGGAGCAAATTACAATTTGGCAACTGTTGACAACAAAGCACTGTGCTTTCATCGATCGGTTTATCTGCCTTCAGGAGAAGTCGATGACGACTATCCCGACTACGACTGGGATCCATTGTACAACAGATATGACTATCAACAATATGATGTGTATTATTTTAACATGATACATCACATTATAGCATCGGTTTGCAAAGCTATGTTAGTTAGTCACATTTTATTTATTGACTTGGTTATGTTTTGGTTTTTGTATACGGTAAGCCCGATAGAGCGAAGAAAATGCGTTTAATTGCCAATTCACTTAATATTTACATTTTCAGAATCAAAAAAATTATTCATGCAAAAAAACGTATCATCTGTTTGCTTTGAACATAGTTTTGGGACACATTTGTCTGATGGCTATAATTTTTGTTAAATCAATCACAATTTATTACGCCATGTACAATCACCACGATGTTGATCTTAGAAAAATCAATTTTGAATTGTACGATCAGATAATTTTCAAAATATACACCAATGTGTCATCAATATTTTTGCAAGTGTTGACTATTCAACAGTTTCTAAATTTTTGTTCTCCTCGATGGAATAAACGACTTTTTGAGGGGCATTTGCCTTATTTATTTTGCTTTTTGGTATGGCTTTATATTAACTTTACATTATTTGTTCAATGGATGGTCGAAACATTGCATGCAAAAGATTTGAGTTCTACATTTGTATTATGGCGGATAGCCATAAAGAGCTTCACTGTAGATTTAAACGTATGTTTATTATAAGTAAAAAAAATTTAAATTGAAAATTTGAAGCTGAACATTTTTTAGAAACACGTATACACAGCTTTGGCGTACCGCTGCTACATTTTTGTACCATTGAACATCTTTATCAGTCTCGAAATTTATTTCAACATCCTGTATCGAATCAAGAGCGGATGTAAATTCTTATCAATTTTTTCATGGTTATCGGGCACTATGTATTCCAAAAGTGCACCACGAGTTGTGATTCTGGCAATCGCAAACATCATTCTGGCTTTTTTTTATCCCAACATTGAAAATATATTTTACGCTGTTAAGAAGGTTTTGTTGCCTGTCACAGATCTTTTTACTTCCGATTTCCGAAAAACGGTTTCTTGGGAAATTGTACAACATAATGTATTACGTGAAATTATATACGCTATAGAAAGCATACTTCCTATATTGTCGCTTTTAATTACTGATCAAGACATTCGAAATTATTTAAAAATTGTGTGTAAGGGAAGATCAAACAAGGTTCACGTTGTCTAAATAATAAATATTATTTCTTTGTTCGGGGCAATTTGTTGTTGTAAATATCGATAATGAACATTCATAATATACGAAGCTCCTGGATGCAGACGAAGAGAAAGGGGCTCGAAGACTGATCTTGTGGATATCACAAGGCAAACGATCGGTGTCCTTGATCCATCCCACAGGACAAGACGTCGTCACCTGAGCGCTAACGACGACGAAGCAAGGCAGAAAGATGAAAACACACAGCAGGCGTGATTTTATTCGAGTTATCCATTACGTTTAACACAACGGACGGCAAGAATAATTTTAACGGTTTATTTGAATGGCAGCAAGCATAAATAGCAAAAAATATTACAAATTGTTTGTCTGCAAATTAAATGGAAGAGATGGAGTTTTTTCCAGAATCGGACAGTTTAGACAAGAAGTGCATGCTCCTTCATTTCTTATCAAGATCGTAGTATGAAAAATATTAAAAAAGTAAATATAGATGTGATTATTTTCTATTAAAGTTTGGGGCTTCCGATCTCACTTTAATGTTGAAGTAGGTTGTATTTAATTTTAATATTATGCAATCCCTGGAGATTAATCTCGAATATTCTTCCTTTTTTCCTTCACCACTCTGCATTCGACTACTCACAAAAAAATGACTCGAATGGACATGTTCCATTAAAAAATTTGTATCGATATTCATTACCCGCAATGGACAAAATCCATTAATTCTCGAAAAAAACTTTTACCCGTAAAAGACAAAACTCAAAATTTGAGAAATGGAAAATGTCTTTTATATTGAAAAGATTTTGACCCTCGAAAAAACAAAAACAGATGCAAACTAATTTGCATGTGTGTTTTAAATGAAAAATGTCCATTAAATTGAAAAGACTTATTGATAATCAAAAACAAAAACAAATGCAAAATAATTTGCAAGTGTTTGTGGCGATGGGTTTGAAAAAATGACAAAAGTCGAAAACGAGCTTTTGTCATTTTTTCTTCTTATCGTGATTCTCGGCGCGATTTTTTGCGCATTCTCGCATTATGAACTTAAAATTATAATAATTTTTGTCCTATCGTTTTCATTCATGTTTTCAATTGTGTTTGTTTATAAGTGCTTTGCTGCTATGTTGTTTCCCTCCGTCGTATATTTTCTGCTCGCCGTCAACGGCTGTGCTTAGCACAGTGTGCTACTTAGACGAATTGTTGATTGACTCCAACCATGGTAAGAATTTTGCTCGAGTAATATTTACTGTTTGGGGTTTGCATGACATGTGTTTTTCTAACAAAACCGTATAGTCGTCAGTTGGCAATGTTGTGGTTTTGATTCTGCGTGTTGTTAGTATTTTGAGGTTGGCGTTTGAGTTTTGGGAAGAATAGGTTGATGACGATTGGATGAAGATTTGTTGATTACGGCGTTTCAAAACTGCATGCGTTGCCAAAGCACTACTATACAACTTGTTAGAAAAACACATGTCATGCACCTCAAGACCATTTTTTTCATGAAGTATTTTCATTTTTTAGGATGCCAATGTTATTGCCGCCGCCGAAATCGACATCTTCGGAATCGTCCTCAAGCTTCTCTCTCGTCGAATCAATCAGATCAAGTGACCGTTCTCTCGACAACGTAATTTTTTGTCTGTTTGAATGTAATTTATTGTTTATATGTATGATATCGTTGGTAAATAGAAGTGGCATACTGTAGCAAAACGCGTGGGTGGAATGGGATCAGAGCAGAACGAATTCGCAGCGAAAGAATATTCATGACACTTTGCCAAGCTTTGGGGAATGGACATTGTCTTTCAAGGATAATGGACTTTATCTATTCAACCCGAGGGAATGGACTTGTCTATTATTGCATGAAACGATTGACATGTCCATTACTTGGGATTGACATTTCAATTACCGGTGAATATCATTTTTTTGTGAGTACCTAGCACTATGCTGACCAACATATTTTTAAATATATTTTTTACTTGTTGTGCATGCTGGCTGTAATAAATATGAATGTCTATGAGGTGTCATGCAACCTCGTACCAACGCACAGCATGCGCCTTCACCTTATTTTGCGTCAATGGTAAAAAAAACGCGCGCATGTTGGTGTGTTGACTTTGGAAGCTTCGCGCAACATCAATTTTGGATTCTTAAGCATCATTTTTTACAGACAGATTAAGCATGTCCTGAATTTTGCAACGATCTAACTCCGGTAAAAAAATAACAAGTTTGAGCATTATTGCAGTTATTTTAACAACAACTTTAAAAAAATGCATAACTGCTAAAGAATTCGACCGATTTAAAAACAAAGCCGTGGAGTCATCCATCTTATCGGTATCAACATGTGTGCAAATGCGTGATTCTGAAAAACTGATTTAACGGCAGTTCTGATCTGATAAGTATTTTGCTCGAAGTAAAAATGCTCATATATCTTATTATATGCGCTCGGGGTTATTGTAAAAAATAGATTTGATGGGAGTTATTATGATTAATCTTTAAAAAATAAATACTTTGTTTTATATTTATGATTAACAAATTGTAAATTTAGTTTTAAAACATACGTCGTGGTGCGCGCAAGCGGCAAAAAGTTTGAGTGCTCAGCGTACAAATCGCAAGGGGCGCGCGCACATTTACTATGGATAAAACGGTTATCAGATCAGAACTCCGGTTAAATCAGTTTTTAAGAATCACGCTTTGGCATACATGTTGATACCGATAAGACGGATGTCTCCACGGCTTTTTTTTTTAATCGGTCGAATTCTTTAGCAGTTGTGCTTTTTTTTTTAAGTTGTTCTTAAAATAACTGCAATAATGCTCAAACTTGTTATTTTTTACCGGAGTTAGATCGTTGCAAAATTCAGGACATGATTAATCTGTCTGTAAAAAATGATACTTATAAATCCAAAACTGATTTTGCGCGAAGCATCCAAAGTCAACACACTACGCGCAAAATCTCACTTTTTTTGGTCCATTGACGCAAAGGCGCATCCTGTGCCAACGCGGTAAAGTGACAAATACAGAGGTGTAAAAGTCTAAAAAAACTGTCAACTGAATAATTGAGTATACAATTATTGTATACTCATGTGGAGCTGATGTTTATGCGTAAACAACAGAATAGCAATATTTTAACGTCTAATATACTACCCCGCCATAATATTTTGTAAATCCATATTAATGTCAACGTTTTTGTCAACGAGCTTAATGTTAATGTTGTTGTCCCCAATTTTGATTCTCTTCGGAAAATTTCCTATTCCACAGCGACCAAAACCGTATACCGAGCTTGAGTGTCCAGATCAAGATTGGGAATTGATTATGCTATATGATTATTCCAAATGCTACAAGTTTTATCAACCGGAAAATTTTTCGAGATGTGAAATTCCAAATTGGTGCAAGCCACTCCACGAATCGTCGCTTCCTGTCTCCATTTTGTCAATGGACGAAAAAATTCGACTTGGTCGGTATTTGTACATATTTGTTGCAAAATTGAAGACAAATACCAACTTTGTCTTCAATTTAAAATTCAAATTTTATGCAAACGTAAATTGAAATTTTGTAATATAAGTTTTCCGTTTTCAGACGAGTATTTTGAAAACTATGCCACAGGAATGCACGTTCCCTGCAGCAGCCACGGCATCAGAAAATCCAACGGAAAATACAAATTTGTAAACGCTAACGGTTCACCTGTCGTTGTGCCGTTCATCAGTTCAATCAAAGATTACAGATACAATGACAATAACAGTCTTCGGGAAGGAATTCTGGGATCGCACATTAGAAGCAAAAACGGTAAGTTTTTGCGCAATTTGTCAGTTATAAAATTTTTTTTCAGTTTTAATGTCAAGTACGCACCTAATCGAAACCATAATTGACTACACTATCTGCGAGCTAGTTCTGCCTCTGAAACCTTTTCAAGGCACTTGCGATAATATTTTTAACCTCATTAAAAATATTTAAGAATACTAAATTTAAAAATGTGTGTGTGTATCATTTTTTAGCATCTGGAGTGAATTATAATATGGCAACAATCGACAACAAAACGCTATGCTTTCATCGTTCGGTTTATCTTGCACCGGACGAGGTCGCAAGCAACTATCCTGAATACAACTCGGATTCAATGTACATTAGTTATAATATTGACTCTGATGACGTCATAACTATGATCATTCAAACAGTATGCAATCTGATGGTAGCATTTATTGTCTTGGTTACTTCCTTGCCTATGTTTTTGTTTTTGTGCATGGTAGGTTTGATAGAAAATTTGAGATATCCGATCCGAGCATAAAATGTCCTCAAAATGTTTATGCATAAATTAAGTTTTTTTCAGAATCATAAAATATATTCAAACAGACAAACGTACTACTGGTTTTTGTTGAATGTTGTTCTGGGACACATTTGTCAGATAACAACAACTTTTTTTAGATCAATAATAAGTTTTGTTTACATGTATACCAATCATGAAGTTGATATAACAGATGTGAATTCTGGGCAAAACTTTAACATCAGCTTATTTTTGTATGAAAATGCTGTATCAATATTTCTGCAGTTGTTAACAGTCAGTCAGTTTTGCATCTTTTTCTCTTCGCGATGGAATGAACGGCTTTTTGAGGGACACACACTTTACTTGTATTCGCTTTTTATATGGCTGTATATCAACTCAACACTTCTCATTCTTATTATTCTAGAAGTAATGTTTCCAAGATTTGATAAAATTCCGTTTGAGTTGTGGTGGAATTTGAAAAGGTACACCATGATAGTCCATGTATGTGTAATTTTTTAAATGTAAAAAATGCAAATATTTAATGTTTTCAGTCGTATCTTCAAAACATTCTGTTATACCGTTATTTCATTTTTGTTCCTCTAAACATCCTTATCATACTGGAACTTTGTTTTAACATCAAATATCGATTCAAGAGCGGTCGTAAATTTTTTACAGTTATGCCCTGGACATCGGGCATCAGATACGGCAAGAACGTAAAACGAATTGCGATTCTGGCGGTCGCAAACATTCTTCCGGCTTTTGTAAAACCATACGAACCAAATAGAGAACCACCGTTACCTCCTTTTGCTTGGAGTTACATTGGAATTTTAATGTTTACTCAAACAGCTTATAACATTATTATTGTACTTCCAACATTGTCATTATTGTTCTTTGATCTGGAACTTCAAAAATTTATGACGGTAACATGTAGAGGACAGTCAAACAAAATTCATGTGATTTAAAACATGATTTATTTGTACCAAATTTTTATGAAATAAATATTTATTACGCCTAAGGATATAAGCAGAGTTGTTCAATTCGGCCATTTTCAGCGCTCGCTCTGCTCGCGCTCTTTGAGCAATTCAATTTTCCGTGCTCGCTCTGCTCATGCTCTTTGAGTTCCTAAAATTTTCGCGCTCGCTCCGCTCGCGCTCTTTTATTCTCAGATTCTCTGCTCTTGCTCTGCTCACGCTCGTGAGTTGAGCAGGAGCGAGCAATGAGCAAACATGGCTCACACATAAAAATGTGAATTTTGAGCCAAAATTCAGTTCCTCACTAAAAGAAAGACCGTATACTCCTTCGAGATACCCCCAACATCGTGTTTTTGGTCGAAATTACCAGTATTTTAGTATTTGTAGCACTAAATTTATAGTGAGCAGTGCTTATTTTAAAAATTTCTCTTGCTCGCTCTGCTCGCGCTCTTTGAGCAATTCAATTTTTCGTGCTCGCGCTCGTGAGCTGAGCAGGAGCGAGCAGTGAGCAGGAGCAATTTGGTGAGCATCGAACAACTCTGGATATAAGAATCTAGAGTTTTTTAACATTACAAAAATAATGTTCGAGCAAACATTTTTCAATTTACAAATTTTAATTTGTAAAAACTTAAAAGTCGTATATAATCTTCAAAAATTTACAAAATCTGAGATGTGTGACTAAACCTTCAATTTTCTCCCCAAAAATTCCGTATACTTGGTGATATGGTGAATCGCCTTATGGTAAAAAGCGTGTATGATGAACGATCTGTATGGAGAACCACCCAAGTTTGTTTGGTGAAAGGCTCATATGATGACTGTTCCTGGAGGGAATGCAACGTGCTGATTGTAAAATGAGACTCAAAATAACTAAACTTACTTGCTAGTTACGATAACGTGAAATGATTTAGTATTTATGTAGCCTATATTTTTTGTGGTAAAAGTGGCCACTCAATTTTTTTTACCATCTGTCAAGAAGCCGCTTGCAAGCTGCCAAAATTAAAATACCAGGTGAAAAGACCCAATGTTTTGAACATTAGTAAAGGCAATTCATCAACAGTTATTGCTCAATGAGCAAAAAAACTGCATGACAATGCTATCTCCGATAACGTTGTTATTAATTTTGTTTTCCCAAATTTGGTTTATTCGATCAAAAATGCCTTTTCCACAGCGACCAAAGCCATATACTGAACTCGATTGCCCCGATGACAATTGGGATTTTGATACGTTTGGCGACTATTTTAAATGCTACAAGCTTTACCGTCTAGATAGAAACACGGAAGACCTTTCACGTTGTGAAATTCCAAATTGGTGCAAGCCGCTTCATGCACTGAAAAAAAAAACGTTAGAAAAACTGACGATTTTTCGTTAGTTTTACTGACGTCCCCATTCGTCAGAAAAAAACTGACGATTACAAAAGTCAGTTTTGCATTCGTTAGAAAATCTGACGATTGAAGAAATCAGTTTTGCATTCGTTAGAAAAACTGACGATTGAAGAAATCAGAAAAAAACTGACGTTTTTACCCGAATCCGCTTGGCAAATCGTCTCCAATATTGGTTTATTGTTTTGCTGTACAATCTTGGCCTACTGGTTTGCACATACACAATACATATATAGCATGAGCTTCCATTAATTTATCTCTACATACATACACATATACAATAAAAAAACAAATTATATCCAAAAAAATAAAAATTCGTTGATGTTGTCGTTGTCGTCGGTTGATGGTTCGATTCAAGTAAACTTGGCAGGCGTAGACAAATGTCGCTGTTATGAAGCCACAGCATTCATAGCCTGACTTTACCTGAAAATAAATAGTAGTTATTGTTTGAGCTGTTGAAGGTTTCAGTTTGACTTATTAGAACAAATAACATGCCAGTGTAAAACGCGAATAATCAATCCACAGGTTGTTTTCACTTCATGCATTGTCAAAAATGCACAGCATGTGCTTTCACCTTGTTTGCGAACAATTGCAGCTGTGCCAAAAATCAACATTTTTGTGCCGTTGATAGCTTGTTTGATATCTCAGGACTTGCCCTAATCATTGCGGCAGATGAGATCGCTAACAATCTAAAAATGCCATTGCGCGAAGCTGCCAAAGTCAGCATACTCTCTGCAAATGCTTTAAAACAGTGTTTTCTTTCACATACCAAAAAAACTTACTGTTATTGATGTCAACCGTAATTTGAACGTCTTACGGGGTTGCTTTGCCGTTCTTCTCAAGATCATTGCCAAAAAAAGTAGAGTGCGATAGACGGACTGACTGATGAACAACTACACTGCGGCAACGAGAAATACAATAATGAGCTGAACTTCAAAAAATACAAATGAGAAAAACAAGAAAAAATCATTGCGAAATGCGAGCTCGTCGCAAAATTTGCGTAAAATTGATAGAAACTTGTGGCACATTGCCAAATATTTTATTCTCAACCTATACAGGCAAAAACATCAGAAAAAAACTGACGTTTTACTTAGAAAAAAAATGAAGATTTGTGAAACGCGTACTTGTCTCAAAACGTCAGGAAAAAACTGACGATTTTCCTTTAAAATCATCAGTTATTTCATGACGTCCCTGATCGTCAGTTTTTCTAACGATTTTGTGCAAATCGTCAGTTTTTCTAACGTTTTCACTGATTCTGACGTTTTCATTCGTCAGTTTTTTTTTTCAGTGTGAATCTTCACTTCCGGTATCCATCTTATCCATGGACGAAAAAGATATGCTAGGTTTGTTTTGTTATGTATGTCAAAAAATATCTTTTTTTTTAGTTTTAAACTTTTTCAAATTTTTTTAGACTTAGTTTTTGATACCTACGCAACAGGAATGCATGTTCCCTGCCGCAATGAAAGTCTCAAAAAACCGAACGGAAAGTACAAATTCATAAATGCAAATGGATCCCCCGTCGTAGTACCGTATACAAACATAAACAAAGAATACAGCAGCTATAACGATATCTACAACGACAATGGCGAACTTCAAGAGGGAATTCTCGTGTCGTATGGGTATAATCTGCTCAATGATCTAAGCGTTTTCAAAATGGACAATATTCTTTGCGAGATCGTCCTCCCATTAGAACCTGTCGACGGCATTTGCGACGCGGACGGTATGGCTAAAATTTCAATTACAACATTTATTTAAACCTTATTTAGAATTTGGTTTAAATTACAATTTGGCAATTATTGATGGCAAAAAGTTGTGCTTACATCGTTCGGTTTATCTCCCTTCGGGTGGCAATCTTCAAGTAAGTTCGGGTGAGGTCGATGACGATTATCCCGATTACAACTCGGATCCATTGTACAACAGATATGACGATACACAGAGTGATTTATTCTTTTTCTACAGTATGACAACGATTATAGAGTCAGTATGTGGTGCCATGATGTCGAGTATGACACTGATAATCGACTTCCCTATGTTGTGGTTTTTGTGTACGGTAAGTTTGTAACTTCATAAAAATAAATAATCGTGGCGGGAAACATTTTACTGTTATCTCCATAATTAATGAAAACTCTTATTTTTAGAACCGTGATAAATATTCCAACAAAGAAACATACTACTGGTTTCTATTAAACACAGTTATGAGTCACATTTGTCTGATGACAATAGAGCTTGTCAAATCCATCATAGTTTTTATCGCCATGTACACCAGTCATGAAATTGACATTTCCAAGATTAATTCCGGACTGTACGACGAGATATGCATAAATTTGTTTTCCAATGCTATTTGTATATTTTTGCAGTTGTTATCTATGAATCAGTTTCTCATATTTTTTTCTCCTCGATCTAACGAACGTTTTTTTGACCGGCACTTACCGTACATCTATTCTCTTTTTATGTGGTTTTATATCAACTTTGCGCTTTTCATTCGGTTGTTAATGGAAACATCGCATGCACCTCTGTTTTTGTGGCGGTTTAAAATTCAGGATGCAATAGAAACTATTAATGTATGCTTTAGTGTTTGTTAATTTACAGAAACCAAAAAATAATAATTTTTAGTCACTATTGTACAGAGCTATGTCCTACCGCTCTTTCATCATTGTGCCAATGAACATCCTTATAATCTTTGAAATCTGTTTTTTAAAACATCAAATATCGTTTCAAGAGTGGACGTCAATTTTTTACAATTCAATCCTGGACATCCGGCACGCGGTATGGCAAAAGCGTGAAACGAATTGTGTTTCTTTCGGCAGCTAACATCATTCCTGTTTTCATTATTCAAATTAACGCAGTGGTGAATTTTCTGATTCCGGACGATCAGACTTACAGTAGATTTAAATGGAATTATGTTTGGCATCTGGTGTCAGTTGAAATCTTATCGGAACTTGAAATTTTACTACCTACGTTGTCACTGGCATTGTACGACCAGGATATTCGGGATTTTTTGAAAGTCGTTTGCAACGGGCGATCAAACAAGATTCACGTTGTTTAAAGCACTTTTATTTATTGTTTTGTTCAGTTTTACAAAAATAAACGTTTTTTCGTAAGCCGTTGACAATAATAAATATGTATTACACAAATCTTTGTATCAGCTGTCCGCGCTCTACAGTAAAAACAGTCTAAAGTAAAAAATGACCTTTCCATGTACGGCCGACGTTAAAGACGTTAAAGTAAAAGTAAAAGTATTGTCAGCTGTCAAGATACCTGAATGCTTGCCATTACAACGGTAGTGGCAAACATACAGGTGAAAATTTTGCTTGACACTCGGCAATTAGGAATAGTGCACAACTTCCACAGACTTTGCTTACTTCCATACTAAAACAACTATATAATTGTCAAATTACACGGTGTCACATTTTATATTGTTAATAATTTTTTATCAATTATGTGTACACCTTTATCCGCATTCTGTTTAAAAATATTGTTTTTTTTATTTCAAATACTGTTTCTCCATGGAATCATCCCCATTCCACAACGACCAAAGCCATATACCGAGCTTGAGTGTCCAGATCAAGATTGGGAATTGATTATGTCATATGATTATTCTAAGTGCTACAAGTTTTATCGACCCGAAAATCTTTCGAGATGTGAAATTCCAAACTGGTGCAAGCCACTTCACGAATCGTCGCTTCCTGTCTCCATTTTGTCAATGGACGAAAAATATATTCTAGGTATGTTTTGTTATTCCAAAAAAATGCTACGATTTGTGAATTTTAAAAGAAACAAAACCGATTTTTTTTGTTTTGAATAGTTGCAAATTTGAAAGCGAATAACAACATTATTAAACTGAAATTTTGTAAATAATGTAAATTTTCTGTTTTCAGACGAGTATTTTGAAAACTATGCCACAGGAATGCACGTTCCTTGTCGCAGCCACGGCATCAGAAAACCCAACGGAAAATACAAATTTATAAACGCTAACGGTTCACCTGTCGTTGTGCCGTTCATCAGTTCAATCAAAGATTACAGATACAATGACAATGGCAGCGTTCGGGAAGGCATTCTGGCGTCGCACAACGTACAAAAAAGATTTTTAATGGTGGAGAGTATTCATCTAAGCGAGGCCATAGTTGACGACACAGTCTGCGAGATAGTTCTTCCCATAGAACCTGTTAATCGCATGTGTAATGAGGGTTAGTCTTAAATTTTTTTTATCAAATCCGGATTTGTCTTCTGTTTTTTTGTTTCTACAGGCTAGGCTATTTGCTATTTTATATAAATTTTATAAAAACAAAAATAAGACAATTTTAGTTTATATGACTAATTACAATTTGGCAACTATTGATAACAAAACGCTGTGCTTTCATCGCTCTGTATATCTGCCGTCGGAAGAGATCGGTGATGATTATCCTGAGTATAACTCAGATTCGTCGTATATAAGTTATAATGCTGAGTCGGATGATACATTAACAGTAGTCATTCAAACATTATGCAATTTCATGGTGGGATGTGTGATCATGTTTATTGATTTGCCTATGCTGTGGTTTTTATCCACGGTAGGTCTGACACAAAAATTTTCTTGGAGATGTTACATACACAAAAAAATACGTAATATCTCCAAAACGAATTTTTAAACATCTTGTTTTTCAGAATAAAGAAAAGTACACAATATCACTGGTTTTTGTTAAACGTAGTTTTGGCACACATTGGTCAGACAACAGTAACATTCATCGAATCAATATCAATTTTCTTTGGTATATATACCAGTCGCGAAATCGATAGCGCAACGATAATTGGTGCCCTCCAACTAGTAATAATCCATAAAATATATGAAGTCGTCACGATAATATTTTTACAGTTATTGGCATTTAGTCAGTTTTGTATTTTCTTTTCTCCTCAATGGAATGAGCGATTCTTTGAGGGACATATACTTTATATGTTTTCAATTTTTATATGGCTGTGTATCAATTCACTACTTCTGATCAACTTATTTGGAAAAATATTTTTTGCAATTGATCGTCTGAATAAGACTTTCCAGTTTTGGCGGTATACAACTGATGTGGTTTCACTAAAATTACAAGTAAGTTTTTAAAAAAGTTAAAACTTACTTTTTAAACTTTTGTGCTTACAATTAGGACTCGTACAAAAAGTGTGTCCGGGCACGGGGAGAGCCAGGGACAAAGATGATGCAAATTAAAAAAAATTAAATGGAATCAAAAATACGCTTCTTTTTAAATTTTTATCCTTGAATCCCCCGAAATCCATGGCATAATTCACCGAGGAATATCGGGGACGCCTCCTGGCGGGTATGGTCAAACCATAAAAGTACAGTAAAAACACTTATTTATAGGTGTATTTTTTTACATATTCGCCATATCGTTATTTCATATTTGTACCAATGAACACCTTAATTATACTTGAAATTGCTTTCAACATCAAATACCGATTCCAAAATGGTCGAAAATTTTTTACGATTATATCTTGGACATCGGGTACCAGATATGCAAAAAGCGTGAAACGAATAGTAATTCTGTCCTTTGCAAACACCATTCCAGCTTTCATAAAACCATACTTTCAACAAAGAGATCAGCCATACCCGCCCTTTGCATGGAGCTACGCTGGAAATTTGATGTTCATGCAAATAGGCTATAACATCATTATTTTACTTCCCACTTTATCGCTGTTATTCTATGACCGAGAAATTCAAAGATTCTTAAAAAAAATGTGCAATTGACATTTTAACAAATATCGGTCATTTGAAACTTTATGTCATGTTTGCATGTCTTATTGTATTTTTTTCTGTTCCAGCTTTTAGGAAAGTTCCAATTTCACAAGACGTTAGTTCGCTTGATTCTATACACTTTACTTTACTTTACTTTACTTTATTACTCTTACTCGTGCATAATTACTCATTACAAAATTAAAGAGACAGTGATGAGTATCGAGATTGCACGAAGAGGGCGCCGTCAATCGTAGCTACCTGCGTCACGTCGTAGTCTTTAGCAGGAGCGTTCTGGAAGGCAGCAAAGTCGTCGTTCCATCGCCTCGGAGGGTGGCCTGGCGGTCGCTTGTTCTTTGGCGCGGTCGGAGGCACTGGCTGGTCTTGCGGCTTCCAGCGGCTTAGGTCCCATGATATATACACCTCATATATGAGGTGTATATAATCGGGCATCAGAAAAATTTGATATAGCAAAACCAGAGTTGTTCAATTCGACAATTTTCAGCGCTCGCTCTGCTCGCGCTCTTTGAGCAATTCAATTTTTTGTGCTCGCTCCGCTCGCGCTCGTGAGTTGGTGAGCATCGAACAACTCTGAGCAAAACGTTGATCCTCCTCGGGGGTGCTAAACGCTCTGTACAAAAATCCACGTCATGCGAACAAAAGTGTTTGGGACCGTGAATTGCTTTTTGCAAAACATAATCACTATCGCTTGTTTCAAAAAATCACATTTATGTTGTTCTGCAAACTTATTCGTAATGCCACGTTGCAAACCCACGCATAAAATCGGATCTGCAAACATTTTTTTCTCTAAAGAAATCGTTTTTGTATATATAAGCTGACTTTTCATACAAAACACTGTTTCATCATGTATCAACTCTCTCTCCTGTTCCTTTTTTGTGCCCTCCCTCTATTGTCGGCCACGAAGAACAAATCATTCACACTATCATCAGGATCTTGTGGTGATGATGAGTATGAATGTCCATCGGAATACAAGCCACCAAATGATGGTGTTCTAACGGGAGATAGTCTTTGTTCTCGACAAGTTGCATATAACGAAAGCAAAACAGTGAGTATTTCCTTTAAACCATTTAACATTACTGATACATTTAAATAGTCTCCTGAAAGTGCCTGCAAAAGTACAGGTACTACAGGGGCGACCGATTCTGAAGTCTACGCCGTTGAGTGTACTCGTCAAGCGATTAAGTCCAAAAGAACGAACGACGGATGCCTCGATAACACCTACAAATTCAAGAATATCAAAGGCGTCAAAAAATGCTATAAAGTATATACATCAAAAAGCAACATTACTCGATGTGAATTGGAAAATGCATGCAAATCTCTTCATCAATACGCCATTCCTGCAATGATCAAATCAATTAAAGAACGCCAATTTCTGAGTATTTTTTTACAACTATTATTGTCATAATTTTTACGGTTCATCTTTCAGAAAAATTGGTGAGCCCCCATTCGTATACTCTTCTTGGGATCCGTATTCCGTGTGGAAAGCCTTACAACAAAAAAAGCTTTGTGAACATTGACAACACCCCGCTACCCGCGCCTCTAGAATATATGAACAATGCTCACCACAAAGAATTCGTAGGAATGCTGGCATACGGTAGAACAGACGATTTGTACCTGGAAGATCCATGGTATCACAACAAAGTTCTTTGTGCAATTGAAATCGTTGAAGGCAGACCAGCGCCTCCTAAATTGAACGAAGTTATCAAGCCAGCCAAACTTATGGAGCAAGAGACATTCCAACTTGAATTATCATCATCAAGATCCTGTGGTGATGATGAGTATGAATGTCCTTCGGAATACAAGCCACCAAATGATGGTGTTCTAACGGGAGACACTATTTGTTCTCGACAAGTTGCATATAACGAAAGCAAAACAGTAAGTATTTCCTTTAAACCATTTAAAATTACTGATACATTTAAATAGTCTCCTGAAAGTGCCTGCAAAAGTACAGGTACTACAGGGGCGACCGATTCTGAAGTCTACGCCGTTGAGTGTGCTCGTCAAGCGATTAAGTCCAAAAGAACGAACGACGGATGCCCCGATAACACCTACAAATTCAAGAATATCAAAGGCGTCAAAAAATGCTATAAAGTATATACATCAAAAAGCAACATTACTCGATGTGAATTGGAAAATGCATGCAAATCTCTTCATCAATACGCCATTCCTGCAATGATCAAATCAATTAAAGAACGCCAATTTCTGAGTATTTTTTTACAACTATTATTGTCATAATTTTTACGGTTCATCTTTCAGAAAAATTGGTGAGCCCCCATTCGTATACTCTTCTTGGGATCCGTATTCCGTGTGGAAAGCCTTACAACAAAAAAAGCTTTGTGAACATTGACAACACCCCGCTACCCGCGCCTCTAGAATATATGAACAATGCTCACCACAAAGAATTCGTAGGAATGCTGGCATACGGTAGAACAGACGATTTGTACCTGGAAGATCCATGGTATCACAACAAAGTTCTTTGTGCAATTGAAATCGTTGATGGCAGACCAGCGCCTCCTAAATTGAACGAAGTTATCAAGCCAGCCAAACTTATGGAGCAAGAGACATTCCAACTTGAATTATCATCATCAAGATCCTGTGGTGATGATGAGTATGAATGTCCTTCGGAATACAAGCCACCAAATGATGGTGTTCTAACGGGAGACACTATTTGTTCTCGACAAGTTGCATATAACGAAAGCAAAACAGTAAGTATTTCCTTTAAACCATTTAAAATTACTGATGCATTTAAATAGTCTCCTGAAAGTGCCTGCAAAAGTACAGGTACTACAGGGGCGACCGATTCTGAAGTCTACGCCGTTGAGTGTACTCGTCAAGCGATTAAGTCCAAAAGAACGAACGACGGATGCCCCGATAACACCTACAAATTCAAGAATATCAAAGGCGTCAAAAAATGCTATAAAGTATATACATCAAAAAGCAACATTACTCGATGTGAATTGGAAAATGCATGCAAATCTCTTCATCAATACGCCATTCCTGCAATGATCAAATCAATTAAAGAACGCCAATTTCTGAGTATTTTTTTACAACTATTATTGTCATAATTTTTACGGTTCATCTTTCAGAAAAATTGGTGAGCCCCCATTCGTATACTCTTCTTGGGATCCGTATTCCGTGTGGAAAGCCTTACAACAAAAAAAGCTTTGTGAACATTGACAACACCCCGCTACCCGCGCCTCTAGAATATATGAACAATGCTCACCACAAAGAATTCGTAGGAATGCTGGCATACGGTAGAACAGACGATTTGTACCTGGAAGATCCATGGTATCACAACAAAGTTCTTTGTGCAATTGAAATCGTTGATGGCAGACCAGCGCCTCCTAAATTGAACGAAGTTATCAAGCCAGCCAAACTTATGGAGCAAGAGACATTCCAACTTGAATTATCATCATCAAGATCCTGTGGTGATGATGAGTATGAATGTCCTTCGGAATACAAGCCACCAAATGATGGTGTTCTAACGGGAGACACTATTTGTTCTCGACAAGTTGCATATAACGAAAGCAAAACAGTAAGTATTTCCTTTAAACCATTTAAAATTACTGATACATTTAAATAGTCTCCTGAAAGTGCCTGCAAAAGTACAGGTACTACAGGGGCGACCGATTCTGAAGTCTACGCCGTTGAGTGTACTCGTCAAGCGATTAAGTCCAAAAGAACGAACGACGGATGCCCCGATAACACCTACAAATTCAAGAATATCAAAGGCGTCAAAAAATGCTATAAAGTATATACATCAAAAAGCAACATTACTCGATGTGAATTGGAAAATGCATGCAAATCTCTTCATCAATACGCCATTCCTGCAATGATCAAATCAATTAAAGAACGCCAATTTCTGAGTATTTTTTTACAACTATTATTGTCATAATTTTTACGGTTCATCTTTCAGAAAAATTGGTGAGCCCCCATTCGTATACTCTTCTTGGGATCCGTATTCCGTGTGGAAAGCCTTACAACAAAAAAAGCTTTGTGAACATTGACAACACCCCGCTACCCGCGCCTCTAGAATATATGAACAATGCTCACCACAAAGAATTCGTAGGAATGCTGGCATACGGTAGAACAGACGATTTGTACCTGGAAGATCCATGGTATCACAACAAAGTTCTTTGTGCAATTGAAATCGTTGATGGCAGACCAGCGCCTCCTAAATTGAACGAAGTTATCAAGCCAGCCAAACTTATGGAGCAAGAGACATTCCAACTTGAATTATCATCATCAAGATCCTGTGGTGATGATGAGTATGAATGTCCTTCGGAATACAAGCCACCAAATGATGGTGTTCTAACGGGAGACACTATTTGTTCTCGACAAGTTGCATATAACGAAAGCAAAACAGTAAGTATTTCCTTTAAACCATTTAAAATTACTGATGCATTTAAATAGTCTCCTGAAAGTGCCTGCAAAAGTACAGGTACTACAGGGGCGACCGATTCTGAAGTCTACGCCGTTGAGTGTACTCGTCAAGCGATTAAGTCCAAAAGAACGAACGACGGATGCCCCGATAACACCTACAAATTCAAGAATATCAAAGGCGTCAAAAAATGCTATAAAGTATATACATCAAAAAGCAACATTACTCGATGTGAATTGGAAAATGCATGCAAATCTCTTCATCAATACGCCATTCCTGCAATGATCAAATCAATTAAAGAACGCCAATTTCTGAGTATTTTTTTACAACTATTATTGTCATAATTTTTACGGTTCATCTTTCAGAAAAATTGGTGAGCCCCCATTCGTATACTCTTCTTGGGATCCGTATTCCGTGTGGAAAGCCTTACAACAAAAAAAGCTTTGTGAACATTGACAACACCCCGCTACCCGCGCCTCTAGAATATATGAACAATGCTCACCACAAAGAATTCGTAGGAATGCTGGCATACGGTAGAACAGACGATTTGTACCTGGAAGATCCATGGTATCACAACAAAGTTCTTTGTGCAATTGAAATCGTTGATGGCAGACCAGCGCCTCCTAAATTGAACGAAGTTATCAAGCCAGCCAAACTTATGGAGCAAGAGACATTCCAACTTGAATTATCATCATCAAGATCCTGTGGTGATGATGAGTATGAATGTCCTTCGGAATACAAGCCACCAAATGATGGTGTTCTAACGGGAGACACTATTTGTTCTCGACAAGTTGCATATAACGAAAGCAAAACAGTAAGTATTTCCTTTAAACCATTTAAAATTACTGATACATTTAAATAGTCTCCTGAAAGTGCCTGCAAAAGTACAGGTACTACAGGGGCGACCGATTCTGAAGTCTACGCCGTTGAGTGTACTCGTCAAGCGATTAAGTCCAAAAGAACGAACGACGGATGCCCCGATAACACCTACAAATTCAAGAATATCAAAGGCGTCAAAAAATGCTATAAAGTATATACATCAAAAAACAACATTACTCGATGTGAATTGGAAAATGCATGCAAATCTCTTCATCAATACGCCATTCCTGCAATGATCAAATCAATTAAAGAACGCCAATTTCTGAGTATTTTTTTACAACTATTATTGTCATAATTTTTACGGTTCATCTTTCAGAAAAATTGGTGAGCCCCCATTCGTATACTCTTCTTGGGATCCGTATTCCGTGTGGAAAACCTTACAACAAAAAAAGCTTTGTGAACATTGACAACACCCCGCTACCCGCGCCTCTAGAATATATGAACAATGCTCACCACAAAGAATTCGTAGGAATGCTGGCATACGGTAGAACAGACGATTTGTACCTGGAAGATCCATGGTATCACAACAAAGTTCTTTGTGCAATTGAAATCGTTGATGGCAGACCAGCGCCTCCTAAATTGAACGAAGTTATCAAGCCAGCCAAACTTATGGAGCAAGAGACATTCCAACTTGAATTATCATCATCAAGATCCTGTGGTGATGATGAGTATGAATGTCCTTCGGAATACAAGCCACCAAATGATGGTGTTCTAACGGGAGACACTATTTGTTCTCGACAAGTTGCATATAACGAAAGCAAAACAGTAAGTATTTCCTTTAAACCATTTAAAATTACTGATACATTTAAATAGTCTCCTGAAAGTGCCTGCAAAAGTACAGGTACTACAGGGGCGACCGATTCTGAAGTCTACGCCGTTGAGTGTACTCGTCAAGCGATTAAGTCCAAAAGAACGAACGACGGATGCCCCGATAACACCTACAAATTCAAGAATATCAAAGGCGTCAAAAAATGCTATAAAGTATATACATCAAAAAACAACATTACTCGATGTGAATTGGAAAATGCATGCAAATCTCTTCATCAATACGCCATTCCTGCAATGATCAAATCAATTAAAGAACGCCAATTTCTGAGTATTTTTTTACAACTATTATTGTCATAATTTTTACGGTTCATCTTTCAGAAAAATTGGTGAGCCCCCATTCGTATACTCTTCTTGGGATCCGTATTCCGTGTGGAAAACCTTACAACAAAAAAAGCTTTGTGAACATTGACAACACCCCGCTACCCGCGCCTCTAGAATATATGAACAATGCTCACCACAAAGAATTCGTAGGAATGCTGGCATACGGTAGAACAGACGATTTGTACCTGGAAGATCCATGGTATCACAACAAAGTTCTTTGTGCAATTGAAATCGTTGATGGCAGACCAGCGCCTCCTAAATTGAACGAAGTTATCAAGCCAGCCAAACTTATGGAGCAAGAGACATTCCAACTTGAATTATCATCATCAAGATCCTGTGGTGATGATGAGTATGAATGTCCTTCGGAATACAAGCCACCAAATGATGGTGTTCTAACGGGAGACACTATTTGTTCTCGACAAGTTGCATATAACGAAAGCAAAACAGTAAGTATTTCCTTTAAACCATTTAAAATTACTGATACATTTAAATAGTCTCCTGAAAGTGCCTGCAAAAGTACAGGTACTACAGGGGCGACCGATTCTGAAGTCTACGCCGTTGAGTGTGCTCGTCAAGCGATTAAGTCCAAAAGAACGAACGACGGATGCCCCGATAACACCTACAAATTCAAGAATATCAAAGGCGTCAAAAAATGCTATAAAGTATATACATCAAAAAGCAACATTACTCGATGTGAATTGGAAAATGCATGCAAATCTCTTCATCAATACGCCATTCCTGCAATGATCAAATCAATTAAAGAACGCCAATTTCTGAGTATTTTTTTACAACTATTATTGTCATAATTTTTACGGTTCATCTTTCAGAAAAATTGGTGAGCCCCCATTCGTATACTCTTCTTGGGATCCGTATTCCGTGTGGAAAACCTTACAACAAAAAAAGCTTTGTGAACATTGACAACACCCCGCTACCCGCGCCTCTAGAATATATGAACAATGCTCACCACAAAGAATTCGTAGGAATGCTGGCATACGGTAGAACAGACGATTTGTACCTGGAAGATCCATGGTATCACAACAAAGTTCTTTGTGCAATTGAAATCGTTGATGGCAGACCAGCGCCTCCTAAATTGAACGAAGTTATCAAGCCAGCCAAACTTATGGAGCAAGAGACATTCCAACTTGAATTATCATCATCAAGATCCTGTGGTGATGATGAGTATGAATGTCCTTCGGAATACAAGCCACCAAATGATGGTGTTCTAACGGGAGACACTATTTGTTCTCGACAAGTTGCATATAACGAAAGCAAAACAGTAAGTATTTCCTTTAAACCATTTAAAATTACTGATACATTTAAATAGTCTCCTGAAAGTGCCTGCAAAAGTACAGGTACTACAGGGGCGACCGATTCTGAAGTCTACGCCGTTGAGTGTGCTCGTCAAGCGATTAAGTCCAAAAGAACGAACGACGGATGCCCCGATAACACCTACAAATTCAAGAATATCAAAGGCGTCAAAAAATGCTATAAAGTATATACATCAAAAAGCAACATTACTCGATGTGAATTGGAAAATGCATGCAAATCTCTTCATCAATACGCCATTCCTGCAATGATCAAATCAATTAAAGAACGCCAATTTCTGAGTATTTTTTTACAACTATTATTGTCATAATTTTTACGGTTCATCTTTCAGAAAAATTGGTGAGCCCCCATTCGTATACTCTTCTTGGGATCCGTATTCCGTGTGGAAAGCCTTACAACAAAAAAAGCTTTGTGAACATTGACAACACCCCGCTACCCGCGCCTCTAGAATATATGAACAATGCTCACCACAAAGAATTCGTAGGAATGCTGGCATACGGTAGAACAGACGATTTGTACCTGGAAGATCCATGGTATCACAACAAAGTTCTTTGTGCAATTGAAATCGTTGATGGCAGACCAGCGCCTCCTAAATTGTACTAATAACTCGACTTTGTGAACGCGACAATACAACCAATCCCCGATAAGACGTGTCAAGTTGGGAAATTTTGTGATAAGTTGGTGTTGTCGCCATAAGCGCATAAATATATTAATGTATCTACTGACAAAAATTCTATAAGTTTTATAAATAAGCAACGCACGTCAGAAATGGAAAAAAATGTCGTGTTCTAGGAAACCGACCGCGAACCTAAACTCAAAAATTTTGAGATTTAGGAATGAGTAGAGATCAAATCAGATCAGATCAGATCAGGTCAAACACTTTTAGAATGTTGGCTTATACATTGCACGAGTAAGAGTAATAAATGTAAATGAAAATGTAAATGTATGTATAATAAAATGTCACGATAAAGACAAGGGACTCACCGAACGCGGTCGTGGGCGCGGGTTCGCAGCGAGTCGTGGAGGGAGTTGCGAGTAGCAGGTCGCGGCACGGTGCAGCGCGAACCTGGGTGGAGAAATAGCCAGAGAAATATCGAGTATCTTTATCACTCACAACAAGTAATAAAGGAAAACAACAACAACAAAAATAGGCCAGATGAGAAAGAAGAGAACAAAGTTCACGTATTTTAATGAACGTCTTTATTGTTTTGTGTTTGTATGATAATTACGCGTAGGGTGATAAATTACATTCTGAGCACACATGTTTTTTAATATTTATAAAGTCAATGCCTGCTAGTAACTTGCACTACAGTTTGTGAATGAACAGAACTCATAATATGTCGAAGCTGTTTTCTAATGTCTGAACACAATGCCAACAAAAACCAACACTGACAAAGCAGTACGGCATCGCAGATAAATGGTATACACCTTACTGCCCAGTTGACAAGAGACTGATGAGCGCCGGTGCTTGCATACAACATTACACAAATCTAAAAAATGGTATTTTTATAATACATACTATATTAAATATTTGGAAAATTTTGACAAAGGACGCAAACTTACTTCGATAACGATGAATAAAAACAAACACCCCGCAATCACAGTACTGTACACCGTCATTCTGAATTCTTTGTCTCTTGTGTTTTTGTACTTAATAAGGCGAAAAAGTACATAGAAATTCAAATAAGTAGAAATAACACAACAAAGAACGGCAACAATAACCATTAGCATAAGAAGTTGCAAGCGCAGTGGAATGTCATCCGTGTGATAATCAATACCATAAGCGTACGGAAATATTTCGACACATCCTCCGCCGTAGAACACTTGTGATATCAGCATCAGAGGAATACAATACAGAACAATCAATATTTTTGTCGTGTGATTTGTCCAAAATACCCGAGCACTCAGAGGCCAGGCGAGAAGGCTGTATCGATTAAAGGAAATTGCAAGAATGTTTAACAAAATCGCAAAGTAACAGTAAAACGTTACAGATACTATAATTGATACCAAAAAACTATGATCCATAAACCAAACGTATATCGGAGCAAGGATTGTTGAGTGACCGAACCTTGTGACAAAGGGCATGGTAATGATTACTAATGTATTCTTAAAATCCTTAATTTGATCATTAAATCCCAAAAAAATATGACTTACAGGTATAAATGAAAACAACACAATTCGATAAAATCCTGTTCTAAATATTTTTGGTCCATGTGGTCGTAGAAGGACGTAAAACATCATGCACTGAATAACAAGTGTCGGGATGCTATAGACAAAGGGAACAAATGCCAAGATGTTTAGAAGCTTGATCTCCCAATTTTCGAGGGGGTCGACGAATAGAGAAATATTGGCACTGCATATTGACATGAGATCCGTCAGTGTAACAGTATACAATGTACACTGTTAATGTTTACTATAAAAATTAGGTCTCTATCGTAGGCGGACAAAAGCTCGAATTTAAAGTTATCATGGACACATGGGAATGTGGATAGCCATTATATGTACTTTTGTATGTAACATATTTATTATTTACTAAATGAAAAGTTGCACACGAGAAACACGAGAAACATTTATACTACGTACTAGAAATTGTGGATAACAATATGAAGTCCAATTTATTGAAGAATTGATTGTTGGCTAGCAATTAAATATGTTCGACATAGTAATTTAAATTAAAATACAATCAAGGTCGGCAAATAAAAATGCCTGTTTTTTGATTTATGAAAACAATATTAACAAAAAGGCAACACTGACAGAACCAAACTACACAACAAAATCGCTTGCTCGCTTTTGAGCACGGTGAAAAATAATGCGTGCGAAAACTAGTACTAAATGTCAAAAAGATGCATCAAAGCACAACAAAAGACTCTTTCAAACAGAGTAAGTTAGTAATATACATATGTAGCAAGAACACGTGAAATACATCCTTTTTTTTAATTTATTTGTGGCGTTGCACAAAGACAATTAAAAGGCAGTCTGCGACAGGATTTAGGTCGGCCGACAAGACTTTTTTACAACTTTTTATTTTTTTAGCCAGAATTGTTCCCCACCCCTAATAACCTCTATTCTTGCCAAACACAGATTTTAAAAAAAATCGGAATCTGTAGTTTTGGCATCTGGAAGTTTTTGACAAAAATCAATGCCACGGGCTTTATTTATGAGAAAAAAAGCTGAAAATTTTTTTATGGGGGTTTTGAGGGGCGGGGAACACGATGTCGTTGTCAGATTGTTTTTATCGTTACGGTAAGTGCCACATCTGGGCTAAAATTGATGGTTTTTTGGCCACTACAGATTGGGTTTTCAGAGGTGCCAACATTGGCATAGCCTATCTTTTTCCCCGTGTTTTGACGCGTCGAATGGGGTAATGCATGAAACAAAGGAGTGACCGCAATGAGGTCTTCCATTGGCATTTATGATGCGCACTCGAGAAAACGCGCACAATTTCGCTTCACGTGACAAAAAAAAGAGCGTGCGCGCGCATAAAAGGTGTCATGTTCAAAAAGCCAATTTTTGTTTTCTATGTCCACGGTCACTTTGGTAGGCTTCGGCGTGTCCCAAATATCACATTAAGCTAGTTTCACATTTTATCGGATAATTTTGCACAAAGTTACAGCATTTGAAAGTTTCATGTCTTTTCAAGGCCTGTGGCATCGCCCAATATTGTCAGGTAAAATACCCAAGGATAAAAATCAATCTTTGGGACATGCCAAAGCCTACCAAAGTGACCGTGGACATAGAAAACAAAAATTGGCTTCACGGCGTTTTTTTGAACATGACACCTTTTATGCGCGCGCACGCTCTTTTTTTGTCACTTGAAGCGAAATTGTGCGCGTTTTCTCGAGTGCGCATCATAAATGCCTATGGATGACCTCATTGCGGTCACTCCTTTGTTTCATGCGTTACCCCGTTCGACGCGTGAAAACACGGGGAAAAAGATAGGCTATGCCAATGTTGGCACCTCTGAAAACCCAATCTGTGGTGGCCAAAAAACCATCAATTTTAGCCCAAAAGTGGCACTTACCGTAACGATAAAAAAATTTTGATTACGACTTCGTGTTCCCCGTCTATGAAAACCCCCCTAAAAAAATTTTCAGCCTTTTTCTCCATGAACAGAGCACGTGCCATCATTTTTTATCAAAAACCTTTCAGAATCCAGAATTATAGAATCCGATGTTTTTAAAAATCCGTGTATCGCGGATTTAGACGTTTTTGGGGGGGGGGGGGGAACAATTCTGGCTCAAAATATTTGAAAGTGTAAAAAAGTCTTGTCCTCGTCTCCCCCTTGTTCCTAAATCCTGTCGCAGACTGCCTCTTAAATATAATGAAAAATGTGGCATTCAGGCTGTTTTGAATCCGACCGGCCGGAAAAGTATGATTTCGTGACAATTTTATACTTTTTCGCAAGTAACATAGGCAAAAACTTTTACCAAGTTTCTACCAGTAACTACCGCCGTAGTCGAAGTTTGCGCAAAACCACCGGGGTACGACATGTTTTACCGCAATATGTCAAGTTTTACTGCTGTAGTCGACATGGCTCACCGAAGTAATTCTATTGATCTTCGATCTTGATGATTTGTCCGTTGACGGCGTTGACAGCGCCGTTGAGTCAGTTGCCAAAGAACGAAAAAAAAAGTCCATGGAGGTTTTTTCTTTGGATTCTGAATGACAACGTCTGACGCGCGCTGCTTTTTCTTCGTTCAGCGCGCGTCGCACTCATGGCGAGAGATTTTCCCGCTGCCCGAGCGCGCTGGTCAAATTAGTTGCAAAAACCAGTGGGGGCAGGTATCCACTGGTTGTCAAGAGTCGGGGTTAGAGTTAGGGTTTATTCACTTACAACACAAAGGGACAAACCCGGCCGACTGCCGGCCCGGAGATAGGGAAGAGAAAAAGAGAAGTGATATGCAAATGCGAGTGGGAATCGGCATGATGCCTCGCGTTCGCGACACTGGGGCCAGGGCACAAGGGGCAAAAAGACGAGAAAGACGGGAGTACAATCAAAGAGGGAACAGGGATTAGGAAACGTGATGATGACCAAAAGCGGAAGATTTCGACGCCCTGGTTTAGCCTCCAGCAGGAGCTAACATCTTGCGGATTCGTCTGCTCTTCGACGAGCGTTGCGCCGTGAGATTGCCAGTCTCGATATTAGTGAGTTGCTCTGGTCCATGTTTGAGTCGACCAGGGGAAGGCCTCGCAAGATGCATGTGCTGCTGGTCCGTTTTCAGGACCGGCCCTTGGGCGCCGCGGCCAGGCGGGTGGGGGATCAAATGGTTGATGCCTGGATGAGTTGCCAGGGCTTTCCGGAGGATCGTGGTGTGCCACCTACCAAACTTCTTGACGAGAGCCTGTTTGGTAAAGGCGATGAGTCGCTCAAACTTTCCGCCTTGCCAGTACGTTTTATCAACCGTATGGCACCCTACCACGCTCCTGTACCTGTTGGGGGATGAGGGGGAGAAGGGTTCGTAAGACAAGAAAACAATTGCAATGAGGATCTCTCTGGGCAGTATGAGGAAGGGGAAAGAAGAGCAAGAAACAGTTATAAGAAACCAACGGATCTGACGTTGAAGCATTACGATCGACGGATGTTGCTGGATAGCGAAAAATATCGTACGAATCTTCGGAACTAGCGAGAGTTGACGTTTTGTGTAGAAGTAACGGAATATTTGATGATCGATGGGTGATGCCGTAGAAACCGATGTTGATAGACCTTGAAACTGCTTACGTCGGGCCACGCACAGCGACGCTCGGATGCGTGCCTTCGGATTAGTTGGGTCCGTAAACCGAGGCAAAGATTTTTTACGCTTTTTGGCGGCGCGAGGTAATTTAGCAACAGGTGGAAAAATGCCGAATTCGTCCCTGTTTGTTTTGTCCAAAACCGTGCGTTTTTCTGGATCTCGTGGATCGTTGCGCAGACATATTGGCTTAGGCCGTTTTGGTGCTTCAACATTTATGCCCAAAACGGCCTAAATGTTGAAGGACTCTTGACCTCGCGTTCGCGACAATAATATTTGAAGCATTTTGATGTGTTTTTTGGAATTGTGGGACAATTTTTGATCAAAATCGAGTAGGGTTCGGAAGAAAAAATCCACGGATCTTCGGAATGTCGATAGAAAGCTGAAAAGTTCAGGGTAGACTAAAAACAAAATTTCCTTTCGAACGACATACTCAGTTTTTTGATTGCGTGTCGATAAATGTCCGAAAAAACGGTTTTTTTCGGAAATTTGAAAAATTCGGAATTTTTTAGAACTTGGATCAACAACAACAAATACAGTGTATGCGTACACCAACAAAATATCTACCGGGACAAAAGAAATTTGAACACGAGAGATAAACCGCCTCCAGATTTCTGAAAAATTTAATTTTCTTTTTTGGTAGCAGCTTTTTGACATGCTTTAAAAATTAATATGCAGATTGTTTTTGAAAGTATAAATACCAGTTTACATCAGCAGCGACATGTATAAGTTGTCGTAACCCATCGGCTACAATGAAGTCCTTCATTGCTCTCCTCCTTCTCCTCACTCTCGTGGCTATTTCGACGGCGTATCCAGGAAATTTCAAGCACAACCCGTTTTTCTGCCACTATGGCTGTCCTGGCGACTTGCCGAATTGCTACGTTTCAGAATACATCTGCGATGGCAACTCTGCCTGATGTTTTTTCATAACCGTGCGAACAGTTATGTTTCTTCTAAAAAACTGATTTGAATTTTAATAAATTTTAATTGCAAGTCAAAATGTGTACGTGTTTTTATCAGATCAGATCAGCTCATATATCACATCAGATCCCAGATCAGATCACTAGAAAACACATCCGCTTCCGCATTGCTGGTTTTTTGAAGAATACGATAGTTCTCAACAAAAAAACAATTCATTTTTTTTTTCGAAACCAGTGTTCTCGGGAACCATGATCGCAAACCTAGACCCCATATTCCAAGATTTTGGGTAGGATCGAGTCAGAACAGAGCAGATCGCAGATGATCCAGATCAGATCATGAGCAAATGATCCGATCTGCCGTCAAAATTCAAACACGTCCGCATTGCTCGGTTGTAAACAATGCTTGTGTCGCATGTTGCGGACAACGTCTGGCTAAAATAAGGCTAAAATGCAAAATTGGTCTCGCCGCGAAAATTCAAATTTTTGCACCGGAACCATTTTTCAAATATTCTTGCAACTTTTTTTTACCGTTTGGCTATTACTGCAAATTTCTGACCACGTTAAACCTCCCTGAATCCACCGTTCATCCAACAAAACATGTTATTAAACACTTTATCACACATCCACTCAACGTGATCAAGTAGGAACAAAAATCAAGGGAAAAAAAGAACAAAATTGACAGTTGAGGGGCATGACAGAATATTACGATCATCAATTCGAGGAAGATGACGTGTAGGGCAAGTAGCGGGCCAATGTGGTGAAAAATAGAGGAACAAAAAACGACATCCAACTTCGCATCGATGAGATTCCTGCAAGAGAAGAGAAATATGATGCGAGAGAAAAAATCGAGGTAAAATGTCAAATTCGACTACTGTGAGGGATCAAAAAGAGGGCTTCGGGAGTCGATCCCCAAAAATCAAAAAAGAAACAAACTTTTTACATGGAATACAGCAGTTTTCCGGACGAAGAGGGGGAGGGAGAAGAGAGAAAAAAAAGGATGGGTTCGTCCTAATCTAGCGGCCCTTGTAGGCGGTGATTTCTCTCTCGTAGCGCTTCTTGTCGTCTTCGGCAGCCTTTTCCCACTTGGATTTGTCGCCGAGTTCACGCCAGGCAGCACCCGCGGCTTTGGCAACAGCGGTAGCCGACATACCGGGTTTCTTGATGGCTTCGCGGTTCTCCTGGAGCCAGAGGAAGTAGGCGGTCATCGCGCGCTTCGGGGCGTTAGGGTCCTTGACCTTCTTCGCAACTCCCTTGGCCATTGTGAATAGATGTGTGGATAGAGGATGAGTGGGTAAAAGAAAGATCAGCGGAGAAGAATGAGATTGAAAGCTGCAAAAGATAACAACATTACTAAAAAAAGTCATAAAAGCATAACAAAAAACGCGGGTCTCGACGCGAAATGAACAAAACAACGTAAAAAATATCAAAAAGGTACAAAATTACAAAATAGGCATAAAAATACAAAGAGCAACGCAGTAACGAAACTTTAAGCAAATACAGTACACTAAAGGGAAAATATACGATATTGTGACCGTTATTTTTTAAAACCCCCAATTTCGTCATTCCGGTAATTTTTTCAGCAACAAACGAGAAAAATCAGCTTTTAGGCCCAAAAGAACCTCACAATCCACAAAAAATAACAAAAAAAAATTGTTCTTCACCAAATAACAAGACCCAGCAATTTGACATACGTGCCTCTTCGAAAGATCACAAAAACCAAAGAACAAGTCTCAAATCATGAAATTCTTCAAAAAACTGCAATTCAGTCAGCAAAACTACTAAAACCCCCCATTTTTCATCAAAATTGGACCTCAAAGCAAAAAAATACGTAACCAAGCTACCTGCGGCTTACTGTCATCGTCCACTTCACTGGTAGAACAAAAAATAGACAAATTGTTTGAAAAACATCAGAAACATCCAGTAAGGCTTTTTTTTAGAGAAAATGTGGAAAAAAAGAAAAACGACAAGTAAAAAAGGCAAAAAGAATGAAAAATAAACGCGACCAAGCTAAGCAACCACCACCAGCCGCAGCCGCCAGAGTCGCGGTAGTTCGGCGGCGTTGGAGACGGGCAAGGGAAGGGAAAAGAGGGGAAGAAGACAGGCCTATAACCAAGCCAGCCAGCAAGCAAGCCGGAGAGGAAGGAGAAGAGCGAGCGAGCGAGTACTGAAAAAAAAAACGACCACTGCGTCGTTGACGACGACCCCTTCCCTTTCTTTGCAGCTCAGCCTGCCAGCTTTCACCACAACTACTGCAGAGCAGGGTGGCGAAGAGGGGATTCCCATGGGAGTCCCATGGGAATTATCCCGGGAATTATCCCGGGATTCCCATCTATCAGGGGATAATTCCCCACGGAATTTTGAAAATGCGCGATCCCGCCTAAAATATCACCGTTATTTTACGCAGGAGCGTGCTTTTTTCTTTCAAATTAGGTAAATGATTTTATTTTCATTGTTAATTTTATTACATTAATAAAATAAGTGTGTTTTTGGATATCTTTTTTGTATGAACATGTACTTTTTTAAACGTACCAAAAAATACCCCCGGGGACTCCCATGGGACTCCCATGGGAATCCCATGGGATAATTCCCCTATTTCTAATTCCCATGGGAGTTTCGCCACCCTGCTGCAGAGTTGCCCCCCGATTACGACCAAAACGCAAAAAGCGTGCTCAGAACAGGCGAGTGCGTTCGCGACGAGAGAACAGTTGTGAAAGCCTGACAACAACGACAAAAGAGCAGAGAGATCAGAGAAAGAAAATGGCGCGTAAAATAACCTTCAAGGGGCGGAGCGCGCACGCGCTCGATTCTTTGAACGCCAAAATTCCCGTTCAAAGACATTCGGGGCATAATGCCAAGGATGTAAAAGCAAGTAAAAAAAGTCGCACGAAAAAAATACACTTTTTTAGGCTTCCGGTTGTTTGTCTGTTTCGGGGCCTTTTTACCTGTTTTTCACTCTATTCCGACCCGGTCGTTACCTGTTCGACGTGGTACGACTTGTTCTGACGACGCAACAACGGTAAGTAACAGTAGGAGTTGGTTTTGGGTGGAAGATTCCTATTTTTTGTCTTTTACGCACGTTTTACGTTTTTTTTCTAATTTTTTGATTCTTATTTTTGCGCTATGGATTCTTTTGCGCTATGTGAGTGTTGCTTTTGGTGTTAAGAATTATGGAGAGGAAAAAATATTGCTTTGAAGAATTTTGAAATGTGAAAAAGTTTTTTTGGAACTTTTTTTCGGCATTTGGGTTAGAAATGAGTTTGAAATCTGGGCAGTTGTTTTTTCTTAGAAAATCTTACTAAGAACTACAGTTTGAAGCGCTTCGAATTTTGCAATTTTTTGTCATTTTGCGTTTCTACCATATTCTTGGCCCGATTACGATACCAAACGCCTTTTCGGCCGTCACAAATTTTTTTCTGAATTGGACGTCTGTTTGGGATCTTTAGAACCGTCTAACGCAGATTTTATCCGCTTTTTTTAGGATTTCATGGCACAGAAGTGCTTAATTTTTGGTTAATGAAAAATAAAGTCAAAAAATGTTTTCCTATTTTTAACAACAGAATTTTTTTAAATTGAAAAAAATATATATTCTGACTTCCCTACAAGTTTCCTGGGAAAACAATTCCAAATAAATAATTTTTTGTGTCGTCGTCGTCAGCGACGCAAAAAAACAGACCAAACACCATCATGGCGTGAAGAGCGAACCAGGTGGGGAGAAGGGGGGAGAGCGAGTTGTCAGCGACTGTAGGCTGGCTTGGCTGACGACTCTGGTATGGTTGAAAATCAAATCATCAGGTGAAGCAGGCGATGATGATAGGTGAACCCCCCTGTCCCCCTCTAACCATCCCTACTACCCCGTGTGCTCGCTCGCCGTTAGAAACGAATGAACTAACCACGAGTTAGTTGACGTGAGATGTGTTGTGTTGTCAAGTGGTACTATGGAATGGAAAAAAAACAACCAAAAAAATATTTTATATTTTATCTCTCACCGGATTGAGAATTGATCCGGTGAGGAGTCCACGTGCAATGAGCATCTTTTGAGCCAACTTATCCGTTTTTGGAATAGTAAAAATGTCTAGCGAGTAAGTTGAGCTTGAAAGTTGTCACAACCAACAACAACAAGAAGAAGAAGAAGAACAGTCTTTGGAGCGAGCACCAGCCTGGCGCAGTGAGCAGCAGCCCGAGTAATAGCCAGTATAGGGGGTGGCTGGGGGTAGCAGTCGTAGTCGTCGTCTGCTGGAAGGACGCGAACAGCAACAGCGATAGATGCGACCGACGTCTAGTATATTCTCCCCTTGCTTTGCTCTCCTCTTCCCCTTCCCTGCCCCTGCCCGCCAGCCCTGCGTGCATGCATGCCTGGTACAACTACTACTACTACTACTACTGGTGGTGGTGGTTGCTGTAGTTGTAGTTGTGTCGTGCTCGTTCTCGTTCTCTCCAAAAAAGCAGCGACTATGAAAATGCGAGTACGCTTCGCCTATATCCATGCACGCACGCGCACGCGCATCGCGAGCACGGAGCAGCGACTAGGGAGAGCAGGCAGGGAAGGCTGCCTGCCTGCCTGCTGCCTGCGACGACAACGAGGAAAGGGGTTGACTAGACGAACCAGCCAGCCAGCCGGCGGTCTTGGTCGTCTCCTCTCCTTGCTTTCGTCGCAGGCGGTTGGTTTGTGCCCCTTCCTTTCTTTCCCCCTGCTGCTCTCACAAGGGGAGCAGCAGGGAAGGAAGAGAAGAAAAGAGGACCGACTACTACTGCTGCTGAGTTGGTAGAGTTGGCTGGTTGGTTGCTGCCGGCAGCGCCAGTAGTAGTCAGGGACCCTCTCCAGCCAAGCCACGCGATTATAAGGAAGACTAGCGGCAGAAGAGGAGGCTTCTTCTTCTCCTTTAGCCTTTGCCTCTTCTGCCGCTGGCTTTTGGTGGCGGGAGCCGAGTCCTCCCCCCCTGTAGTTTTCTTAAGCCTAGCCAAGCCATATCCATCCATCTACTACCCCCTCTGACTTTTCCCCTCCTCGACAAGGGACTAGATATGTAGATACTTCGTGCCCTGCCCTGAGTAAACGTACATGTACGCAGCCAACAGCCAACCCTTGAGTTCTTAGGGTTGAGAAGGACAGGCCAGGGAGGGGAAGAGTTATCTTCTCCATGTCATTGATAGGCACGCAACAGAACAGAGGCAACCCAGATGAAAGACGACGACGTCTTGTCTTGTACCCCTCATTTGCGTAGATGACACCCCATTCCTTCCACCACCGGCTGAGTTGACTTGGGGTTGTTTGTTTTTAGTCAGATGAAAGAAATGGATTCAAATGGAAAAATAAGGAAGCACGAAAAAAATGAGCAATCGGTTGAAAAATGCTACAGTCAGACACAAAAAAATTATCACGGACTAAAAAAATTGCAAAAAAATTTTCTTCAAAAAATAGCACCGGCCATGTTTGGAGGTTTCTATTTCGTTCTTTAAAAAAGTAAAAAAAATAATCACGAAAAGTTTTCTGATGTTGGCCAAAAAATATAACTAAAAACATTTTTTCGCGTTTCTTTTGCGCCTCACGGGTCGTAAAACCAAGCCCGGGCCATTCCTACCCGTTTTAGCACCTTGTTGTGAATCGTTGCGGCGATTCAGAACAAGATCGCAGCCGCGGCGCGCGCGGCTGCAACGGCTGTTGTCGCTCTTTGTGCTCACCAGCGTCGCCATCGCTCGCAACTTGCGACTACGGGAAGAAAATCACATGCAGGGCGCAGGATAGTGTCAAATGCAACCAAGAAAAAGGTCAGTTTTGCCAAACAGACTGGCAAAAACGGATTTTTGAGATTCAAAACTCTGAAAATAACGTTAAAAACGAAATTTATGAAATTAATAAAAAAATCGGATCGGGTATAATATTTATTTTTGGCGGGTGTTTAGAAACGCCTAGACGTTTTTGAAAGAAAAAAACTAATCATTCTTGTCAGTTGTTTCGGATTTTGTGATAAATTCGGGGGTGAGAAGTGGACATTTGTCCTCCGACCCGACCGGATTGCCTGAGTGACGACGCCTTTGATGAGTGGTCGGACGTGTTCTTTTGCAGCTAGGATGTGATTTTTACGGCAGTTCTTTTTTTTTGTTTGGAATATTGAAGCTGAGAATCTTTGTAATAAAAAATTGTGAACTTTGTTGATGATTTTTTGAGGATTTGTTGGTTAGGATTGGATAAAAAATTTTGTAGATATTTTTTTTTGGTTTTATTTGTTGAAGAAAAGTTTTTTTAAACGTAGTTTTGTTTTTGAATTTAATTTTTCGGCGTTATTCTGCAATTTGTTAAATTAAAAAAATTCATTTGTTCTTTTTTTAATAAAAACTCAGTTTGCTGAAATGATTTCTGTGCATTTGTTCTTTTTTTCCCATGCCGATTAGGTTTTTTTTCCATGCCATTTTCGACGATCTCTTTTTTTCTCACACTTGGTCAATCTGTCTATCGATTTAGCGGTGGGTTGAAAAAATATTTTTTTTGTTCTGCGCGAAATTGGCTTGCTGCTTGTTTGTTGTCTGGTGTCTGTTTGGCTTTTTGCCGTCTTTTTTCTTTTCTTTTAAAGGGTTTGCGTTACTTTTTGTCTGTCTGCCTTGTGTTTTGGGTTTCAAGTTGCTATTTGTATTTATTTTTTATCATAGATGGATGTATTTTTATTTTCTTCCCGGCAGCGTTTTATTACTTTTTTTTTTTACTTTTTTTACATTTAACATTAATTGTTGTAAATAATCAGTTTTTGATTCATTTTAGTTGTTCAAATTATTATAAAAAAAGTTTTATTACTTTTAAAAATTGCTTATCAATTTCATCTTTACGCGTATTTCGCCGACGTCAAGTTTCATCCTATTTTCCTGTTTTTTTCATTTCCCGAAATTGACTTATCCGGTTTTTGGACGCTTTTGATCTATTTTTTTTAATAATTTTTCAATGCAAGTACAAAAATTAAAATTAAAAATAAAGTTTATTTTCTTGAAACACATTTTTACGTTTGTCGATTTTCTTCATTTTTGTAATTTTGTTTTAATTTTTTTAGAATTGGGTTCCGAAAAATCATGTTTGACCCCATTATGGTTGGATATTTACTTGGGCGAACAGATAAGTTATCAAGATAAAGTTAAAGTTAATGGAAGCGATAAGAGTGAATTTGACAAGGGCCGAAGTTGACTTCTGTGCTTTGTTTTTGAACTAGACAGAAGGGGGAGGGAGAGGGGGATAAGAGATAAGATGATATCCACCTTTTTCCTTTTACGTTATCTTTTTTGCTTGCAATAAGAGTGAAAGACGATAGATTATTCTTGCCTAGACTCTGAGACATGGCTTTCAATTTTTTTAATTAATGAATTTTCAGTTCGATTTTTGGTGTTTGTTTAAAATTTGTGAACAATTTTTATCAACTTTTTTTTTTGAATGAAGTAAGAAAATGTGAATTTTTTGGCGGTGAGAAAATCGTAAAACGATAATATACTGCAATTTTTTGATCAAATGCAAATATTAATTTTTTTTAATAAATTTTTTTGAAGTACAGTAGCGACGGAAAGTTTAAGTGTGAACATTAATTTGTTCAGTGCCCTGTTCAAACGTGTTGGTTCAGGCTCAAATTTTTTTTGATAAACACCCTTGCATATAGCCTTAGTATTGCCAAGTTTCAGACAGATTCGTTAGAAAATGGATTTTTGCGATATCGATTTGTACAAAACGTGCGGCGGAAAGTTTAAGTGTAAGGTACTTTTTGTGCTGTAAAAATGCGTTTTTTAGGTATGATGGCTGAGAATTGCGTTTTTATTACAAGGTGAGCATGTTTCATCGATTAGAAACACATATAGCTCGATACATTAGCTTTCCTGGAAAAATGGGGATCGCAGACGCTCTTCTCGGAAGCATAGCCGTCTAGGGGGGTTTCGAAGGCTCTGGAATTCTGGAATTCAGCTTTCTTTTCAATCTTAAGGTTTAAAATGCAAGCAGAAACTATTTTCAGAGAACACAAGCTCAGTGGACCCCATGTAACCGCAAACAACATCAAGAAAAATTTTTTTCTGATGTTGAGGTAGAACCTTGACTTGAACCAAGATGATAAAAATGAGTCTCACGAGCGACGCCGAGATGCTAAAATTAGGCCTTTAGTTCTGGAACAATTCCTTTATGTTGCCAAACATAATGGACAACCGTTTTTTATTTACCCACACATTTCCGCAAAGATATATGTGGTCAACTTGCAATTCTGTTAAACCTCAACATCAGAATATTTGAGCTTGAATATGATTGCCAAAAAAATGACTACGCTGATACGGTTTTTTGCTTTAAACAAGTCAAATGTACTAAAAAATGATATTGCGAACAAATTCTACCTTTGAAACGTCGTCATAGTGGACTTTTTGTCGGCACAAAATTCTGATGTTGATGTAAAATTGTGAAATCGAGTTCCGTTCTCCTGTTATTTGTGGAAATGTGTGGGTAAATAAAAAACGGTTGTCCATTATGTTTGGCAACATAAAGGAATTGTTCCAGAACTAAAGGCCTAATTTTAGCATCTCGGCGTCGCTCGTGAGACTCATTTTTATCATCTTGGTTCAAGTCGAGGTTCTACCTCAACATCAGAAAAAAATTTTTCTTGATGTTGTTTGCGGTTACATGGGGTCCACTGAGCTTGTGTTCTCTGAAAATAGTTTCTGCTTGCATTTTAAACCTTAAGATTGAAAAGAAAGCTGAATTCCAGAATTCCAGAGCCTTCGAAACCCCCCTAGACGGCTATGCTTCCGAGAAGAGCGTCTGCGATCCCCATTTTTCCAGGAAAGCTAATGTATCGAGCTATATGTGTTTCTAATCGATGAAACATGCTCACCTTGTAATAAAAACGCAATTCTCAGCCATCATACCTAAAAAACGCATTTTTACAGCACAAAAAGTACCTTACACTTAAACTTTCCGCCGCACGTTTTGTACAAATCGATATCGCAAAAATCCATTTTCTAACGAATCTGTCTGAAACTTGGCAATACTAAGGCTATATGCAAGGGTGTTTATCAAAAAAAATTGAGCCTGAACCAACACGTTTGAACAGGGCACTGAACAAATTAATATTCACACTTAAACTTTCCGTCGCTACTGTACGTGATTTTAATTTTTTTGGATTAGAAAACCGATGCTTTGAAAATCTTTTTAATTTAAAAAAAAAATCCATATTTGTCTAAACGATTTCTGATCTTCTTGATCCATATTTTTTTCAAACCCAAACATTATCTCAGGTGGACGCGATCTGCAATCTATCGCCCGCCCCCTCTGCTTATCTAATAAACCACCGATAAGACAGACCGATACGTAAGACGTCATCTTTACCTTCTCCTTTGCCGACCGGACCGATCGACGGGGAATACCCCTCCTCTTCGTCGGCGGGAGTTGGGTTAATCCTGTCTGGTAGCATTGCACTGACCAGTACTACAGTTGTTCTTCCCTTCTTCCCTACGGGCTCCCGGGGTCTCGTCTGTCTCGATTTTGGTCAAAGACTGCGTGTTTTACGATAGAATAGTTCAAGCAAGCCAGACACTAGCAGACACGTATCATCGCTTGCTTTCGCTTTTTTTTTCTGGAAAAAAAATTGACCATTATCTGTTCGTTTGAAAAAAAATGGGAAACAGAAAATGAGAAACGGACTGAACTGATGGGAATTGTATTGAATTTGATCGTTGGTTGTTCATTGGGAGACGGGGATGATGTGTTTTCAGAAAAAAATGTTTAGTTGATGTTTTTTTAATACAAAACAAAATGTTTGAATTACGAATCGTATAATAGATAGTTTACGATGATTTCATAGCGAGAGAAATTTTTTTTACTAAAGATTAGCTGAAAATTGAAGAAAAAAATTCAAATAGGCGTCCTGCCCTAAAAACTCAAGTGTTTGATCGAACGAAAACGAAAAAAATACTGATGAACACTGAACGTGTGTATAATTGACCTTGAAATATCCTAAATCATATGTTCGTTTATCACTTCCTTTTTTGGGTTACTTCTGACATTTTTTTTGTACGTTGTAGGTGGCGGCGTACATAAACCGAGGCATAAAATCAGAAACAAACAAATCTTTTAAAAAGTAGCTTTTTTGAAATTTTTTTTCAATCATTTTTTAGGTTTTACTAATTTTTTTTACATTTTTTTCAAGTTACTGAGTAAATACGTTTGAAAAATTTAAATTTTAATTAAAATTTAGATTTTGTTGACATCTACGGTCCGATCTGCAGAACAAATGAAGTGTAATTTTTTTTTTTAATTTTGAACAGGTGAACAGTATGCACTTGTTTTTAGGACATCTTGAGGTCACGCTCTCTCTTACCTGACATAGTGGATAAAAAAATTAGTAGCTCCCATCTTGTGATAAATGAACGGTTGCTCGTTTGCAGATCACTCGTTTTATTTTTTTCTATTCTGCAGCGTTGGTTGACCAAAGACAAAAAATCACCACTTTGTTAAAAAAAATCAAAAATTCCAAGAAGAAAAAAAATTTTCTCGCAGGAATTTTTTTGTGAATCAGAAAAATAGGCGGAGCTTTGGGTAAGAGAGAGACAACGAGACAGTCAATGGTTGCAAAGAAAATCAGATGAAAAAATTACGGGGGTTTAGGACGCGCTGCCTCTCACACAATTTTAGTGAATGGTTGTAGTGGTTTGTTTTATGGTCACTTTTAATGGAGTGTCGGGGTGTGAGATGTGTTCGATTGTTCCTTTTGGGGTTCGTTCGGCAATTCAAGGTGTTGATTTACATCGTTATGATTTTTTATTGGTGGTTGTAAATTTTTTGAACGGCGATAAATTATGATGCGTCGTTCAGGAATTTTCTGCAGTGCCGTAACCGGCAAAATGACCATTTGTGCATGTTTGGCAAAGCTGTGAAAGCTTGTGAGCTGGTGTGGCTCTTTATTCGCGATTGGTTGTTCTCTTAGTGATGTCTGACGAATTTCAAATTCGTCAGACGCGGAAAAAATATAAAAAAAAGACGCATGACATCAGTCTTTTTTTCTGTTTAGTTTAGTAGAAAACGGAAAAATAAATAATAAAATGAATTCTGACTTTTCTGTTGTTCCCAGGTGAATACGTAGTAAATTCGGGGATAACAAGCTAAAAATAATTCTTTTGATTGATCGATGAAAATATAATAGTAAATAAATAAATCACCAAATTAAAAAAAATAGACCATCCCGGAATGTTCTGGAAATGGGTTTGTTTTTTGGCTTCCTGATTTATTTATTTATTCGCTGATTAACTGTCGAAAAAAACAGGGAATGCAGATAGGTAGGGGACAGGTCAGAGTACCATGTCTATGCACTGTTATCGTGTTTTGCAGAGGGCGAATAGCTTGAGGGGGTAGGAAAGGAAAGGTGAACTGATCTACGCCCCAGACAGGTGATTTGGTGCAATGATGTTCTTGATTTGTTATTTTTTTTGTGAAATGCGTTGGAACCGAGACTTCTTATAGAAATCAATTTTTTTTGAACACCAATCAAGTCAGACCTTTTGGGCTGGACCAAATCTAGTTTACCGTTTTTTTGGACTGAAAAATGTGTTCAAAAATTCAAAAAATTTTGTATAGCACATTGTTGATTGGGAACCCCAAACATTTGTAGCCTCATGATTTGTGTAGATGTGTCTGTCAGTTGACACAGATGCATGTCCGGAAAAGTAGTCTGCCGTATTGACTTTGAATTTCTTCCTCTTGTCCTTTTGTTTTACATAGCTTTTTTTCCAAATACAAAATTTCTCTCTTTTTCATGTTTTTTGACTGAGTTTGCCAAATATAACATTCCGAACGCAAGCGAACACTTTTTACAAATGTCAGCAGTTTTTTGTCGCCAAAGGGTGTTTTCCACAGAATAAATGAGTCTAAAAAAAAGCATGTTGACTATAAACAACAATTTTTTGAACCAAGGGGGAGCAAACGAACGAACACGTGAACCGGCTTAGTCATTGTGCGGCGTCCTGCTACTGCTGCTTCGTAAACAGGCGACAGCAGCAGTAGCAAAGTAGAGCATAGTCAGGGGGGATTTCCCATTGTGAACGAACGCAAGTGGGATGATGAACACCGAAGGCCGAGGGTTATCCTCCTTTTTTTACGTGGTGACCGTGAACTTATATTTTTTGTGGCGTCCACGCAGATGACATGTCCTTTGCACGCAACAGCAGACAGACTGATAAGGACACAAACCTTTCCCCGTAGCTTCCGTATGTTGTGTAATTTTATTTAGTGATTATTTTGATAGATTGCCTGCACTCTGGTTTTTTTGTCGTCTGTCGTGTAGCCCAGGCATGCACCGGTCGCGATCGGTGGTTTGTGTCTGACGTGAAAAAAACGTGCATTTTTTATGTCAAAATTTTTTTTTGCAATGGTTTTGATGTTTGTATTTTTTTTTAAACTGAAAAATCAACAAGTTTTAAAATTTTCATTTTTTGTTGGTCGAAGGAAATCGTTGTCGTTTGTTTTCAATGATCCCCACCTGATCGGAACTTTCACACCCCATCGCCCTTGTCATCCACCTACCCTCGCCGACAGATAAATAAAATTACCAACTATCGTAACGGGGAAAACAGGCTTTCCAACGCCTGTTTTCCAAGGCACCAGGATAACAATTTTTTGCATATTGTTCTTATCTTGTTTCCATCCACTTACATTAATTCTGTCCATAAAAGTTTGCAATAGGATCTTACTTACTTTACTTACTTTTGCATTCATAACGCCGTGTTTATTTTTTTACCATAGATACGTTAGATTTCAATTTTTTTTAAATCAAAAAAAAGAAAATTTTGTAAGCAGTTACGTTTTTCTATATCGTAATTGAAAATACTGCACGAAATATTATAGGATAAAAACGATCGCAATTTTTTATCCTATAATATTTTTATCTCATGTTTACAAATATTTTTACAAAAATGTCTACAGTAATCTGTAATCTGGTCTTGCAATATGTAATCTCCCATGGGACCATCGGAAACGATGCTATTCAATTTTTGTAAATAAAAAATGTTTTTTTTATCAAAACCAAAAGTTATTCATTCCGACAACAAGAAAGGAAGAGGGAGGTCCATGAATTATTCACGTTTGCTCGCAATAACCACGGGGAATACAATCAGTGAAAAAAATGCCTATTGTTGTCTGTGAATACAAAATAATGTACAACAACTTTTGTTACCTCTTGCAGGTTGCGTGCAGATAAAAAGATAACGTTCACTGCGACATTTTTTTTCTTCCTTCAGTTTTTATTACTTTTGACTGATTTTGGTCTTGAAACGTCTTTTTTGAACCCTTTCCGCTGTTTTCTTGATTTTTCCTCATTTTAATGGATAAACGCAAAAACAGTTGTTTTTTGTTTCAGATTGTTGCGACGTCAGGATTTGCAATCCTTACATGAGCCCATCGAACTCGAATGCACTCACCATCCTCTGCTTTTGAAGAAATGACAGCCAAACTTGTCCTCGAAGATGGCACCTCTTTCGTTGGCAGCCTCCATGGTGCAGCCAAGTCTGCTGTCGGAGAGGTTATCTTCCAGACGGGTATGGTCGGGTACTGTGAAGCACTCACGGATCCCTCGTATCACAAACAATTCCTTACGCTTACGTATCCCCTTATCGGCAACTACGGTGTACCCGATGACAGTACACTCGATGAATACGGTCTCCCGTTGAATTTTGAGTCAACAAAGGTCTGGCCTGCTGCGCTCATCGTCGATCGCCTCACCCCCGAAGGCGAGCACTGTCATGGCGATGCGGTCAAGTCGCTCAACGCGTGGCTCAAAGAGCAGGGCGTTCCGATCATCGCTGGCATCGATACGAGGGCTCTGACCAAGAGAATCCGGGAGCGCGGATCGATGAAGGCTAAATTGGTCATCGAAGGCGACACGGAAGCCGGGTACAAATTTGTTGACATCAACAAGGCGAATTTGGTTCAGGCGGTGTCGTGTCAGGTGAGTTGATACAAAAAACGGGGGGTTGAAACAAGAAAAAGCGGAAAAAAGAACTTGTAAACGAAAAACACTGATTTTTACAAAAATAATGTAAATTTTGGTTCCGCTACGAAAATTCACATTTTCGTGTTAGAACCATTTTTTTTTAGTTTTTTTGCGACTTATTTTGCTTGATTTTCACTTCTCGAGGCTTTGGATACTGTATTTGTAGCAAAATTTTCACAAAAAATCGTATTTTCTTAAAAATATAACAAAATCCAAAAAAATTGTAAAATTTACAGAAACCCACAACATACGGCAAAGGCAAGCTCAAGATCCTTGCTGTTGACTGCGGTATCAAATTTAACCAGATCAGATGCCTCGTCAAACGCGGCGTCAGTGTCACCGTCGTCCCGTACAATTACGCCATCGATTCACCGCAGGTTGTGGCGGAATACGATGGCCTATTCCTGTCCAACGGTCCAGGTGATCCATCGATGTGCTCGGATCTCATTCGACGCATTGCCAACGTCGTCGACGCGAAGAATGCCAAGCCTGTCTTTGGCATTTGTCTTGGTCATCAGCTGTTGGCCAAGGCTATCGGAGCAAAGACCTACAAACTACCGTAGGTTTTTGAGAATCTTTAAATGTTAAAAATTGAAAAAGTGTGATCGCAAACGGTGAATTAGTCGTTAAAAAGTAAAATTTGTCCAAAATAACGTTTTTCATCGTAACTCATGGTTCCGAAACGAACATTTTATCAAAATAAAAAGTTACTTTTTGAGTCTTTTTTTTTCATTTTTTTACTTTTAAAACTTTAGGTACGGTAATCGCGGTCATAACCAGCCCTGCACTCACACGGACACCGGTCGATGCTTCATCACGTCTCAGAATCATGGTTTTGCCGTCAACGAAGCCTCTCTCCCCTCTGCCTGGATCGAACTCTTCCGAAACGAAAATGACGAAACCAACGAGGGCATCTGTCACGCTGAAGCTCCGTTTTTCTCTGTTCAGTTCCATCCAGAGCATCGCGCTGGACCTACGGACATGGAAATTCTGTTTGACATTTTTGTGAATGCTGTTACCCGGCACAAGAAAAGTGAAAAGTTTTGGTGAGTCTTAAATTTTTTTTTAGATTTCTGATTAAAAATGGATTTTTTTGTAGCGTCCGGAACATGATAACCGAAAAACTGCACTACACGTCGACGTACAATCTTTCAACCCAGCGAAAGGTGCTCATCCTCGGCAGCGGAGGCCTCACCATCGGCCAAGCAGGCGAATTTGACTATTCCGGTGCCCAGGCGATCCTTGCGTGCCGAAATCTCGGCATCCGGACGATTCTCATCAATCCGAACGTCGCGACCGTGCAGACGTCCAAGGGCTTCGCGGATCAGACCTACTTTCTGCCGATCACGAAGGATTACGTCATCGAAGTCATCAAAAAAGAACGCCCGACCGGTATTCTATGCACTTTTGGCGGTCAGACCGCTCTCAACTGCGCGGTTGACCTCCATCGAGACGGCATCTTCGAGCACTACGGTGTTCAGGTCCTCGGCACGCCCATCGAGACGATCATCACGACCGAGGATCGCGAACTCTTCAACGATGAAATTGCAAAGATCGGCGAACAGGTAGCCCCGTCCCGGGCGGCAACGACGATCGAGGCTGCCATCGCCGCCGCCGAGGACATTGGCTATCCCGTGCTGGTCCGAGCGGCTTTCGCCCTCGGTGGACTGGGCTCCGGCTTCGCGGCGAATCGCGCGGAGCTCCAGGTCCTCGCGCAGAAGGCCCTAGCCCACTCCAACCAGGTCCTCGTCGACAAGTCGCTTCGCGGATTCAAAGAAGTCGAATACGAAGTCGTCAGGGACGCCTATGATAACTGCATTACGGTTTGTAACATGGAAAATGTGGATCCAGTCGGCATTCATACGGGCGACAGCGTGGTCGTTGCGCCATCGCAGACGCTCAACGATATCGAGTACAACGCGCTTCGCGAGACGGCAATCAAAGTTATCCGGCACTTTGGCGTCATTGGAGAGTGCAACATTCAGTACGCACTTCATCCAGAGAAGTTGGAGGTTGGTTGGGGTTTGGGGGTGAAAAGAACGTAATTTTGGGGGAAATGAACAAAAATTGTAAAAAACGAGGTTTTGAAATTTTAAACAAAAAAATTTTTACATTATTTTTGATTCGAAATTTTTCATTTTTGTGTTTTTTCCTAAAAACATGTTTTTAGCCAATTTCTTTAAACTTTTAAAAATTTTTGAAATTTTTTTTTAATTTATTTGATTTTGGCCTAAAAATCAAACAATTTTCTAAATTTAGATTTTTGGGATTTTTGGCCTAAAATCGCAAATATGTGCCAATTTTGACCTAAAACTTTCCAATTTTCAGTACTACATCATCGAAGTCAATGCCCGACTCTCCCGTTCGTCCGCCCTGGCCTCAAAGGCTACCGGCTATCCGCTCGCCTTCATCGCCGCCAACCTGGCCCTGAACAAGTCCCTCCCAAGCCTCCGCAACCAGGTGACCCAGAAGACGACCGCGTGCTTCGAGCCATCCCTCGACTACTGCGTGGTGAAAATGCCGCGATGGGATCTCTCGAAATTCGCTCGTGTTTCTACCAAGGTAGATTTTTTGGTCAAAAATGGATTTTTGAAAAGAAAAATCCCGTTTTCAGATCGGATCCTCGATGAAATCGGTCGGCGAAGTCATGGGCATCGGTCGGTGCTTCGAAGAGGCCTTCCAGAAGGCTTTCCGTATGGTTGACGACCACTACGAAGGCTTCACGCCGTTCATCATCAAGGAAACGACGCCTGACATCTTCATCAATCCGACGGACAAGAGAATGTTCGCGATTGCAGGCGCTCTCTACTCCGGACAGTACTCGGTCGACGAAATTCATGCCTACACGTCGATTGACAAGTTTTTCCTCAACCGTATGCGAAACATCACCGAGATCTACAAACGCATCTACGAGTACAAAGGCAGGCTGCCAGACCTGCCGGCTTCGCTCCTGCACGAGGCGAAGCAAGCTGGCTTTGCGGATTTCCAGATTGCGCGGACGATCAAGGCTGCAGAGCAGAATGTCAGGCAGATTCGAAAGAATTACGGTATCAAGCCGTACGTCAAGCAGATTGATACGGTCGCTGCAGAGTGGCCTGCTGTCACGAATTACCTGTATCTGACGTACAACGGCTGTGAGCACGATATTGCGCCCAATACGGTTGGTTTTTTAGGGTTGGGGGGCAAAAAATACAATTTGTGCTCTAAAAATTTACTTAAAAGAACAGATTTTGGACAAAAAATGAAAATTCAAAAATGACGTAAAACGACTGTTTTTTTTTGGAAATAAAAGAAAAATAAGGGAAAAAGTAACGTTAAAACTAAAAAAAAACGTTACTTCCGAAACGTTACTTGGATACTGTAACTTTGCATTTTTTGTTACTTTTTTTGACTTCAATTGTTTTTAATTCAATTTTTGCAACTTCTTACGATTAATTCTGATTTTATCGTTTTTTTTCAGAAAAACAGCGTCGCTGTTCTCGGCTCAGGTGTGTACCGTATCGGTTCATCGGTCGAATTCGATGCTTGCTGCGTCGGTTGCGTCAAGGAGCTGAAAAAGCTCGACTACAAGACGATCATGATCAACTGCAATCCAGAAACCGTTTCCACCGATTACGATACCTGTGATCGGCTTTACTTTGAGGAGATCAGCATTGAGGTGCGTTTTGCCTACTTTTGGAACATTTTTGACATCGAACAATCTTTTTCAGTCAGTCGGTTCAATCTACGAATTCGAGCAACCGCGCGGCCTCATCCTCGCCTTTGGTGGCCAGGCTCCGAACAACATTGCCATGTCGCTGATGCGAGCCAAGTTTGACATCCCAATCAACATCTTTGGCACGAAACCAGTCGATATTGACGGCGCAGAGGATCGGTACAAGTTCAGTCGCATGCTCGACGACCTCAAAGGCGTCATCAAGCAGCCTCGATGGAAGCGGGCCGAAGAACTCGCCGAGATCCAGGCTTTCTGCGCGGAGGTCGGATATCCGTGCCTCATTCGCCCTTCTTACGTCCTCTCAGGCGCTGCGATGAACGTCGCGCACAACGAAGACGACCTCAAATCCTTCCTCGGCGAAGCCACCGTCGTTGCCAAGGAACACCCGGTTGTCGTGTCCCAGTTCATCAAGGACGCCAAGGAAATCGACGTGGATGCCGTCGCCGACAAAGGCCGGGTCGTTGCCATGGCCATCTGCGAGCACATTGAAAACGCTGGCATCCATTCGGGCGACGCGACCCTCGTCTGCCCGCCTTTTGATCTCACCAAGCAGACCATCAAGAAGATCAAGTTTATCACGGAGACGATCGCTGAGAAGTTGAAGGTCCACGGCCCGTTCAACATGCAGCTCATTGCCAAGCAGGAGGAGCTCTACGTCATCGAGTGCAACCTCCGGGCCTCGAGATCGTTCCCCTTCGTCTCCAAGACGCTGGACTTTGACTTTGTCGCCGCCGCGACGAGAATCATGATGGATCGTCCCCTAAAGGCCCCCGAGGATATCATGTTCTGGCGGAAGAAGTCTGAATCCGGAGAGCAGAGATTTGGCGTCAAAGTTCCTCAATTCAGTTTTCCGAGACTCGCTGGAGCTGACGTCATCCAGGGAGTCGAGATGGTGTCGACAGGTGAGGTTGCCTGCTTCGGCCGAGATCACCTGGACGCCTACCTCAAGGGTCTCCTGGCGACTGGATTCACGATTCCGAAAAAGAACGTATTCCTCTCGTTTGGCGGCGTTTCAACGAAGAAGGAAATGTTCAACGCTGTCGTCGCGCTCATCGACATGGGATTCGACCTTTTTGCGTCCAAGGGCACGGCTGATTACTACAATTCCCACGGCCTGGCCGTCAAGACCGTCGACTGGCCCTTCGAGGAGGGCGGAGGAGGCGAAAACTCCGGCACGACGTCCTCGGCAAAGACTTCGGCTGCTGCGAAAACGGTTGCGGACTACGTCGAGAACAAGGATTTCCACCTGGTAATAAATTTGCCTATTCGCGGCTCAGGAGCGTACCGCGTCTCGGCCTACCGTACCCATGGGTATAAAACCCGTCGAATGGCAGTCGACAATGGCATTCCTCTCCTGACGGACGTCAAGTGTGCCAAGCACTTTGTCAAGGCTCTACAGGCGATGAAGATGCGCTCCGACAAGTCCTATCCACTTTTCCACTCTCAACTGGATTCCATATCCTTCAAACAACTCAAGAGGTTCCCTGGCTTCATCGATATCCACGTGCACCTGCGTGAGCCAGGTGGAGAGCACAAGGAGACGTGGACGACCGGCACGAGGGCCGCGATTGCTGGAGGCGTGACCATGGTGCTCGCGATGCCGAATACTTCGCCGCCGCTGACGACCAAGGATACCTACGAGGTCGTAGAAGCCCTAGCGTCGAAACAGGCACTCACGGATTACGCCCTCTTTGTCGGGGCGACGCCGACCAATCACGCGGAAGCCGCGCAGATGGCGGGAGTCGTTGCGGGCATGAAAATGTACCTCAACGAGACGTTTGCCACTCTCCAGATGCCGAATATCGCGGATTGGGAAAAACACTTCCGGCAGTTTCCGACAAATCGACCGATTGTGTGCCATGCGGAGAAGCAGACCCTGGCAGCCGTGTTGACGGTTGCGCAGTTGACCAATCGACATGGTGAGTGGAAAAAAAATTTGAAAAAAAAGTATTAAAAATGAAAAATTTTTGAAAAAGTAGAAAAAAATATTTTTGGTGAAAAGTTTTTGAAAAAGTAAACAAAAATATTTCAGGTGAAAATTAAAAAAAAAACAAATATTGTTTGTGAAAAAAAATTACAAATTAAAATCAGTTATACTGAAAATTTTTGTTTCTAATTTTGCAAAATACATTTTTTTTAATTTTTCGAAAAATAGAAAAAAGTATTTTTAGTAAAATATTTAAAAAAAAAAATTTTTTTTGTGACAAATTTTTAAAAAAACAGAAAAAAATGTTTTTGTGAATATTTTTTGAAAAAAGTAAAAAAAAAAGAATATTTTTAGTGAAAAAAAATTTGAAGACAGATAAAAATATTTTAATGAAAAATTTTCGAAAAAATTATATAAATATTTTTAGTCCACATCTGCCACATTTCGACCGCCGAAGAAATCCAACTCATCCGCCGAGCCAAGGAATCCGGCTGGAAGGTGACCTGCGAAGTCTGTCCCCACCACCTCCTCCTGACGCCCAGCCAGCTCAACCAGGGCTTCCGCGAAGTCCGACCCCGTCTCGCCTCCGAAGTCGACGTTCAGGCGCTCTGGGAGAACATTGACTACATCGACTGCTTCGCCACCGACCACGCCCCCCACACGATCGAGGAGAAGCGTAAGGGCACTCCTGGCTTCCCCGGCGTCGAGTACATGCTGCCTATCCTCCTGACTTTTGTCAAGGAGCGTCGTCTGACCCTCAAACAGCTCCAGGACAAGCTCTACGTCAATCCGAGGAAGATCTTTGACCTTCCCGAGCAGCCGGACACCTACGTTGAGGTCAGTTGGCGTGAATTGTGGTTTTGAAGACGTTTCAATGGATTTCAGGTCGCTCTGGACGAAGAATGGAGGATCCCCGAAGACGGAGGTGAATCCAAGGCCGGCTGGACGCCCTACGCAGGCATGAAGGTCACCGGACGCGTCCGAAATGTCGTCATCCGAGGCGAAGAAGTCTACGTAGACGGAAAATTCATCGCGAACCCCGGATTCGGGCAAAACGTTCGTCTCTGGCAGAAATCGGCGCACAAAAAGGCGTCGGTAGCCGGAATGACCGGCGAACTCATCGGCAACGGCCACGACACCCTCGACTCGTCGACGCACTCGACGACGAACGGTCTAAAGTCTCGGGACTCGTCCAATGATCTTATGTCAACGGATGGCACGCCTATTCACACGCCGCTGAGATCTGAGTCACCCGACAAGAATCCGCTCTACGGAAAGAATCTTCTCGAAGTTGAGAGTCTCAACAAGACGACTGTTCACCTGATTCTCGAGGAAGCCGACAACTGCAGGGTAGCTGTGGAGCAGAAGAATGATAATAACATTCTTTCGGTGAGTTTTGGGAGAAAAAATGGAGTTTTGGGTTAAAAATGGCGAAAAAGCGCGAAAAAAATTAAAAAACAAAAATAACATGAAAATTGAAAAAGTTGTACGAAAGTTGAAAAAGATGAAAAGTTACTTTTTGTTACGGCATTTTTCTTTTTTTGATACTTTTTGGGTGTTATCGGAGTTACTGTAATTTAGCGTTTTCATGTTACTTTTGTTTTTATTTCTGATTTTACGATAAAAAATGTTTTGATACTATAATTTTTCTTGTTTTGAACAAACATTGACAATTTTTCTGTTTTTTTAGAAATACGCCGCTGCCCTAATGTTCTACGAGGTCTCGACACGAACTCGCTGCTCTTTTGATTTCGCAATGAACCGCCTGGGTGGCCGCGTTGTCAACCTCGACGCGACTTCATCGTCCGTGAAGAAGGGCGAATCCCTCGAGGATACGGTCACCATGATGGACGGCTACGCTGACGTCATCATCCTCCGCCACCCCGAGGTCGGAGCAGCCCAGCGCGCAGCTGCCGTCGCCCGGAAGCCTGTTATCAACGCTGGCGACGGCACCGGACAGCACCCGACCCAGGCCCTGCTCGATTTGTACACGATCCGCTCCGAGCTGTCGACGATCAACAATTTGACGATCGCGATGGTCGGCGACCTCAAACACGGTCGCACGGTGCATTCGTTGGCCAAGTTGTTGTCTCTCTACCGGGGGATGACGTTCCACTACGTCGCTCCGACTCCGGAGCTCTCGATGCCGGATGAGATTATTCAGTACGTCAATTATCACGGCGATGGTGTTAAGGTTGGAATTTTTTTTTGAAAAAAAAAATTGAAAATTGAAAAAAAAAATTTTCAGCAACGCCACTTTTCGAACCTCGCCGACGGCATCCGCAGCGTCGACGTCATCTACATGACCCGTGTCCAGCGCGAACGCTTCACGAATCCCGCCGACTACGATCGCGTCAAGGACGCCTTCATCCTGACCCCCGAACTCCTCAACGAATCCCGCGACCAGGCCGTTGAGGACTACAACGTCCTCAACTCGCGCAAACACCTTCCCATCGTCATGCACCCTCTCCCGCGCATCAACGAGATCCATCCCGACGTCGATGCCGACGAGCGCGCGGCCTACTTCCGTCAGGCTGAAAATGGCATGTACGTCCGCATGGCTCTGCTCAAGATGATCCTCGGCGTCGAGTGAGCAGGAGACAGAGGGACCGACGACCATCGACGAAACGAACGACAAATTCACTAAATATCCTACATATTATTTCCTTGCACGCACTATTTATCAATGGGATTTTTTCCTCTGGTTGTTGATTGTTGGTTTTTATTTTTATTTTTTTTTGTAGTTGAGCCATAAATAATGACGAAAGAGCGTGGAGGATCGAAGAATTGATCGGTTGAACTAGTGTTGTGTGAATTCATTTTTGGATTCGTAAAAATGTTTTTTTAGAAAAAATGAGCTCTTTCAAATTATTATTTTGCGTAAAAATGTTTTTGTTTTTTTTAACAGCGAGCTTTTTTATCAAGAGGCACAAAATAAATATTAAAAAGGGACAGTCGTTATCTTGGTCGTTGATTTTACGGCGTTAGTGACAGATTACCAAACAATGTTCGCCGTAATCATCACATACTTTATGACATTTAGGGATATGAGGGATATGGTGGCGACCTACAACCGAAGTAGCGATGAAAGCAAGGAGAAGACAGAAGACGAAGTAGAAATTCATTGTAGACGGTTGATTCCAAATGACATGAAGCCCGGTTCGTTCAGTTCGTATTTATATCAAAAAAAATCTGTAAGCAATCATACAATTCCGCATATTAATTTTTTAACGCATATCAAGTAGGCTGTTTAAAAACAAAATTACAGTGGTTATTTTCTTCACTGAATGCCGGGGATGTAATTTTTGTGTTGACGTGAATTTATTTTTTTGAATGCCCAAAAAAGGTGTTCCTTTTTTAAAGCATGTCACGTAGTTGGATAATAAAAAAAATTGGTACAACACTGAAATAAATTTTACAGAGAAGTTATTGCTGAAAATACTGTATTTGTGATAACGAATCAAATAAATATATAATCAAAAAAAATTTTAATTGATAAAAAAATCCTCGTCTGAAGCGGAAATCCAAAAACTCAGTATGTTTTCATACATAAATATGCACTTTTTATTTACAGTGTTGCATTTCAGTCGAATTAGAAAGCGCCAAAGAAACAAATTGGAAACAAGTTAAACTCATCGGCGTGCGCCCGGACTGCAAATGTCCACGCATTCACGGCGACAGCCTCCAATTTCAAATCGGCTCTGCCAGTGCACTGGCATACTGCAGTGACGAAGAACTGTATGCTCTTAAGGATTATTGGGACGAATGCCGGGAATTATATATTTATTTTATCCGTTATCACAAAGACAATATATTCAGCAATAACTTCTCTGTAAAATTTATTTCAGTGTTGTACCAATTTTTTTTATTATCCAACTACTTGACATGCATTAAAAAAAAGAACACCTTTTTTGGGCATTCAAAAAAATAAATTCACGTCAACACAAAAATTACATCCCCGGCATTCAGTGAAGAAAATAACTACTGTAATTTTGTTTTTAAGTTTTTAAACAGCCTACTTGATATGCGTTAAAAAATTAATATGCGGAATTGTATGATTGCTTACAGATTTTTTTTGATATAAATACGAACTGAACGAACCGGGCTTCATGTCATTTGGATCAACCGTCTACAATGAATTTCTACTTCGTCTTCTGTCTTCTCCTTGCTTTCATCGTTACTTCGACTGTAGCCCGCCGCGGGAACGGAGGTAATGGAGGAAAAAATGGTGGAGGAAATAATGGAGGAAAAAATGGTGGAGGAAATAATGGAGGAAAAAATGGTGGAGGAAATAATGGAGGAAAAAATGGTGGAGGAAATAATGGAGGAAAAGGTAGTAACGATCATTATCCCCATGGCCATGATGGTCACGATTACGACGACTGTGATTACGACTGTGCTGATTACGACTATCAGTGTAGATACAACTGTAACCAGTAAAATCAACAACCATGATAACAACTGCCCGTTTTTTATGCTTCTGTTGTTAATTGTTGTTAAATGAAAATAAATGAATGACGAAAAAAACTTGGGAAAAACCGCATCACCAATGCCATTTACGAATATGAAGAAAGGATCACCACCCTGCCAGCTATTGTTGACGTCGAATTGGTCGAAAATAATGAAAAATAATAACGAAAAAAGGGTTATAAATATACAAAATCGGGCAAACACAAGTACGTTAGCAACGTGTCTGTAATCAATTGGGTACTTTCATTCAAAAAAACTGATGAATACATGACGCGAATCGTTAATAAAACTGACAAATTGAGATTTTTCAAACGTTTTTTAGGGCAAAAATGTGAGTTTTTTTTGTAAAACTGACAAATGAGCAAAATTTGAGTTAAAACTATTATATTTTATTATAACAATCGAAGCCAATTTTTTTTCATTTAGACGTCATTCCGGTTGTTATATCAAATAAGAAGCCAAAAATCAAGTTTTATGCTGACATGTCATGACAAACTCTGAGACGCCGTGATGGGAACATGCAAAATAGATCGACTACATTTTTGGTTTTTATTTCTAACAGTAATTTAGTAATTTTTTGCGCTATGATTTTTGTTGTGAGACGGCTTCTCATCCGAAAAGTACAATATCTATAGTTCATCGCTGACTGAAAGGTTGTTTTTTTGCCACATGTTAGGTTGACGCAGACTCAATATAACGACAAGGCGGGATTAGGAACTTTTGTAACCACTTGTTTTGCTTCGGTGTCTATAAAATTACTCATCGCAATTTTTTAAAAATCATACAAAGTACAATACGCACACTTCGTATATAAATTACGTTTTTTTTTATAAAAAGGAATCGTAAAAATTATTTTTGTTATTATTGTAAGCGTTTTCGTTTCCGTGTTTTCAAATTGGCTTCTGTGCAAGTCACTGATAGATAAATATTTACAACCTTTCAACAATTATTTTCATGATAAATAAATATTATTTTTCTGATAAAAAATGATTAATTGACGTAATTAGCGGTTTCGTGTTAACGATCGTATATTTATTATTAGCGTTATTTCAATTGCATAAGCATTTCCTGGTGTGCGGCAAAAATTTTCTTATTTTAATAAAATTATTTTTATAATACGTGACTCTCAAAAACTTTTTAAAAAGAACATTACAAAATTACAGTACCCGCAATGCCCTGCTTCGAAGCCACAGACTGCATCTACGGTAGCGTATTTTTAATAACCTCCGTTACCTGTATCCTCGCCACTGTCTACGTCATAATTTTTATAATCTGTGATCCTATTCTCATCCGCAACAACGCTTACAAATTTATCGTTCTCATCAACGCTTGCAACGTCATCCAACTTGTCATCCACGCAGTCTCCGGCATCTACGTTGTTTTTCCAGAAACCTACAACAGATACATATCCAAGGTGCTTGGTGCCATCATCAGTCCGACCTACATTACTTACGTGTATGTCAATCTCATGCTTTCGCTCAATCGTTTTTCCGTCATTTTCTTTTCTGCATCCGAAAGAAACTTTTTTTCGCCGTTTTTCATGTATCTTTGGTATACGGTAGCATTTGGCATTTTCGCAACGTTTTTTGGCATTTTGGTATCACCTGTTGTGTCGATGCATTATGAACTTCACATGTATGGGTGGTTTTTGGAACATGATACCCATCCGCTGACAGTTTACTTCCATACCGTCGAGTTAATTATAGAACTCGTGGGAATGTATTTTTCGTGTCTTGTCTACGTCGTCGAATTCGTGGGAATTGTTTTTAAGGTAAGTAAATGTGCTTCAAAAAATAAAAACAAGCAAGAAAAAAAAAGAAAAAAAAAGGTTTGACGGTGACAGGATTTGAACCCGGGACCTGAAGTTCGTGAGACAAAAAATTATGCCACTGAAACACAGAAACGTTTGGAACTTATAGAACCTATTTTTTTTATTTTTGTCATAAAATAACCAAAAACATGTTTTTTTTCATCATTTCTGACTCTATTTTTTCTTTACAGCGCAAGAAATACGGATGCAAATCGAACTACAAAGAAGACATCCTGGTCATCATACAGGCATCCATCGTCACCGCGTTAAACACTGTTAACTCTATTGCATGGCATTTCTTTTGCAAATTATTCGACGACAATTTTACCATCTTTGCTGGAATTAATTTCATGTGGATGCTGGATTGCGTCGCCGAACCTGTCGTATTTCTTGTCCTTTTCAAGTTTGTGCACTCATTTTTGCAAAACTCAGTCATTTTTTCAGAGTCAAAAGGTTCAACAAGCGAACTAAAGTTGTGTGCATTAATCGAGCTGCAATGATGTCAGCTACTAGTCCTATTTCACGTGTTTCACGTGTTTCGAATGCTACACAATATTTTTAGACAAATATTATTTTGATCAGATTGAAATCAGTTTTGTCATAATATTTTATCATTGCCCGAACAATTCGGTTCAACCAGCAATTCGATGTTTCATTTTTACAATTTTTGGTGCATCAGCAAGTCATTGGCTTCAAAGTCATCTGCAGTCTTTTCGACCTGTCATCTGCAGTCTCTTCACGAAATGTAGCGAAATAGAAGAATGCAGGTACTACGAAGCCGACGGCATGAACTTTACGATGGCGTTTGCTGTATATGCGTTTTACATCATGCAGATCCTTATATGCGTTAGTATCGTTAACTACCTTGTAAATCATCGAAATTTGTAACAAATAAAACGTCATATTGATTTCAAACTATATTTATTTTTGTTCCATTTTTAATTTATACAACTTTTCAAATAACAATACAAATAACTGTACATGAGTAGTTGTTATGATTTTTTTAAGCATATAGGCAGGTAAATAAGTATATCGGTAAATACAAAATTTTTAAAAGCGTAATATTGTTCCAAAAGACAACAACAAACACGGAGTAATAAGTATAGACACTCGGTTTATCAATTTTAACGTTGGGGTAGCCAGCCATGAGTTTACCGCATAGCAGTACGATTATATTTACACCTGATTGTATGTGAGTCATTCATAGATAGTTAGAGGAAAAGCAACATGTCAACAAATTGCTGTGGAGTCACTCGAACTGATGGTGCGTCTTGAGATACACATGGATGCCCGTGATCCTGAAAAAAATAGGTTTTGTGTTTGTAATGTAATATTTTTGACCGGAATCTGTGTTTTAGGTTACACAAAAGTTCTAAGATGATTTTATGCATTATAATACACGCGTAAAAAAACTTTGACAGCAGTCTGATTCGAATCCAAGACCCCCAAAATGACGCGCTCTCATCGCTGCGCCACAAAAACAATTCAGACACCACAAATGTCAATTTTTTTGAATGTCAGTTTGATTACATTTGTTCGTTCTGATCTTTCGAAACCTGCATCCTCTTTTTCCGATTTGTATTTCAAAAAAAGGCTTACCTTCCAAAAGAGAGCTTTGCAATGGCAACAAATGTGAATCAGATCAGCGTAGTATTCGCGGAGCCCGTAGTACTTTTTGAGGGTAAAGAAAAGGTGTCGACCAGTGAGTTCAGTTGTCCTGTGCTTTTGAATTTGTTCTTCCGTAAAGTGAAATTGTGATAGGTTATCCCACATCCTAGCTTCCCTCTGCACGAGGGCATCCAAGACTTCGTGAGCCTTGGCTGCCTCGAGGAGGCTCACGTGATCTGGGAGTCGTCGTAGAATTTGAACAATCAATTCTTTTGGCAAGTCGAGGAAGGTTACCGAGTCTTCGGAGCAATCCGAGAGAGATTGTGGTTGACGGTCTGAGATGAGGTCCAGAAGGTTGCCAACTGAATCTAGCTGCTTGGTGACAACCTGTGGTGACCCGCATACATGACCTTCTAAACCCGTTCCAAATTGATTGACTAGATTTCGAGCCGTTGAGAGGTGGACGTCTTGGTCTACGCCTAAAAAATAGTAAGTTGAGAATGATTGCATACTGAAAACTATTCTAAAAGATATTTTTGAAACACAAAAATATAAAAATAGTTTTGACGCCACTAGGAATTGAACCATAAACCTCTTGACGTGCAATCCAGCGCTTTTTCATTGCGCCACAAAAGCAAATAGGAACACGGTCGTTCAAAAAAAATTTGTAAATAATATTTAAAAAATAAAGAAACAAATTTATTTAAAAAAATGTCCGAAAATGAACAATCCGCATCAAAAATCACAAGTCATGCTATTTATATTGTTTTTCAAAGACAAAAGTTGTTGTTATTGAAAAAACAATCCGCTTGTGATCCAAATGTTGTTGTGCTAACTAGCGTCATAATGTATGTATGCTAACAACAACACGTCTTTCAGTGTCCGTCGATGATTTTTGTATTTTAGAAGGAACTTGGTCAGATGATAAGAACAATTACTGATAAACAGAAAAAATATGTTTTTGTCTAAGGTCACAGAGTGCATAGAAATGAATAAACATAATTTATAGTCATGAAAAAAAAGCACAGCAAAAGGCAGGATTCGAACCTTTGCCTCGGAATATTGCAAAAATACTGCATTTTGCAATTGTGCCACAAAAACAAGTTTGGACAACAATTTTTTTCAAAAATCAGTAACTTACTATGTAAAACCATAGCTTGAATAATGGCAAAAAGGTGTCGTCGTGCGGTTGCTGATAAATTGCGTAGTTTTTCTTCGACCAGAATTTGAACAACCTGAAACAGACAAATAATTATTTTTGAACGTTTCGATAATTTTTTTTGTCCCTAACATGTGTTTTGTGCGTCACGTGATTCAATCTCTGGTCAATCTATGCGGCAGTCAATCACTCAGCTGACTCTTGACTTTATGAACCCTCAAGATAGCCGGACTAGCTTGTTCGACGTTCAATTGCCTGCTTTTTGCTCGTGTCAGGTGATGATCAACTTTGAGCGCACAGAAAAAAAAGAGAGTGAAAGCAGGTAGCTGACGGAGAAAGCGGCTGCGGCCGCGGTAGCAGTCTGGCTGCCAGCTGACCCGGTCCGACCGGTCGACAAGTGGTTTTCATACGTATGGGAAAAAAAGTCAAGTGTCACCCAAAACAAGGAAGCCGAAAAAAATTAGATAGGTATCCAAAAAAAGTTATTGACAAAAAAAGACGATTATTTTGCATTTGCGAAAAACAACCAAAAGTGTATCGAGTGTGTTGACCACTTGACTGACCATCGATAATAAATACTAAAAAAACACAGTCAAGTGTTTACGTCGGTTTTGATAGCGACTTTTTCTTCCTTATCTCGAAAATATTTTTTGAGATCACAAACAAACCTTGGTAATATAGTTGAAACGTCGGACATCAGTGACAGCACGCGCGATGTCGAGGCGATGAAAGGCTTCGGACATGGATGTGCAACCGATGAATTCCTTCGATCGGGTGGTCTTGACGAAGCAGTGGGGCATCCAGTCGTCTTCCATGTAAACTAAAATGTTAAAAAATTAATGAAGTTGTTTTTCAAATAATTTTTTTTATTGTTAAAAAATTTTTCTCCATGAAAAAATATTTTTTTATATTTTTTGGATAATAAATAATTTAAAAATAAAATCCGAGGCAACAAATTTTTTTTCTTTTTTTATTCCCTTTGCATTTCTTCCACGTTATCAATTTCAAACCACTTTGTTCAATTTTTTTTGCAAACCAGCTGGGTGCTTGCAGCAGCTGTTTTTTGTTCCGTTAGCATGACCAGTTTGTTGTTTTTTTCTGTTGCGTTTCACATTTTCCTTGTGTGTTTTTTGTCAGACTGAATCACAAGAGACTCATTCGTTGGTAAAAATTTTTATCATATGAAAAAAACAAAATGAAATCATGCTTTTGTAAACTCCAGCAGGTGGCCTAGCTACCTGCTAAGCCGTAGCACTAATGAGAAAAGGAAAGCTGGAGTGGCACCAAATCAGACGCGCGAAATTTCAGGTTTGGTTGTTTTCAGAGTGAGTCACAGTGCGCGCGGTTAGTTAAACGCAACACTGCATTCGCCGCAGCTTTGGGCCATTATGTCAGGTTGTTCTGGCCCAGCGCACCTTTTGCAAAAGGTAGCCTTCGGATAAGCACCTAGCGCGCACATGACACCTGCTCACTCTGCCAACTGAGTGAGGACTTATGAAGACCTACAACATACTAAATCTTGGTCTGCAAATTTCGCGCGGAGGCAAAAACACCCCGAAGACAAGCATGCCGAGGAGGAAGCAATTAAGACCGCTGGAAAATTCACTTTTCAGGATGCAAAGACATGTGCGCGCTTGTGTTTAGCTTTTACCCCTCGCCTCCTTTTCCCTGCAAAAAAAGTGCGAAAACGCATAAAATAAACTACCAAAGATGGATTCCTTGCGTCTTTTCTTGCAGAAATGATATCTAAGCTGTACGAAATTGCGTAATAGCTCAAAAATAACACTCCAGTGTGACGGATTAATTAAATAACAACGAGCGATGAAATGTGATGCCCAAGGGTTGCCATCGACCAACAACTGAGAGAAGAGGAAGATGGCACCAACGAGCAGGCAAAATAGTAAGTACTACTTACTGGGGTGACTTGATGAAAAGTCACTCACTCACTCGCTGGACACCAAACTAAATAACGCTTGACGTTGTTCAAAGACTAATACCAGTGTTGGGGTGTGCGAGCAGCGTGTTTATTCTCTGGGGACTTTGGGATACCATGAATGAAATAGAGCAAGTTTTTTAAAGTTACATAACAAAAAAACTTGCATCATGGAAATGTGCAAAAACTTTTTGAAGAAAAGAAAAACATGAAAAAAAAAATTGATTCTTTACCGGAATTGAACCCTATCCCTTCGGATCATTAATCCGGCGCTTTACCAATAAACTACAAAAACAGCATGGATCACTTATTTTCTAATTTTCCAAAAATTTCACTTTTTCAAGAAGTTTTTTTAAATGTCCCTAAAAACAAACCTGATTCATCAGAATCTGCCCTGAAAACCACGGAAGCTGCCGAGCACGTGGACGACGAATCCGATTCAGAAGACAACCGTGTACCAAGAGTGTTTTCGTCTACGGAAGAAAGCGAAGCAGAGCTTGAGTTTCGCTTGAACCGCTCAGATAACGTCACCAAATTCGGAGCGCTATTGTCGAGCGATGCTGAGAGCTAGAAAACAATTCGTACTTGTTATATTTGACATTTGATGCTTGTGTGTGTATGAGTTTGTGATCGATGGAGGGGGGTAGAAGTATTTATGCATCAAAAGAAAAGAGAATACTCACCTGAATAGGTCGCAGCTTGACACGCTCCCAGCCAGCAGTATGATTGACACGAATCCAGGTTTCGCCTGGAGCGCGCCAATCCTTGCCCATGAATGGCATGATCATTAGCGTTGAATAACTTGGTTTACAGGGGTTCTTAGAAAAAACAAAAAAATATTTAGAGTGGTCACGGGTGGATTGAAAAGGAGGAAGGTAGAGGTAATGAATGAATGATCAGGTCGTTCGCCAGGAGGGGAGGGATGGCAAAGATGGGTTGGTCGCTTCACGGAGGGAGACACTCACACGAGATAGCAGCCAGCTGACGATGTAGACGACAACGACGACGACGACGACGACGACGACCACGATGGGGGATGACGACAGCGACGACGACAACGACGACGACGGGGATGCTCGTGCGCGTGCTCGTGCGCAGCAGCCAGGAGAACGAACGCAAAAGGGAGGGGCCCGGCCTGGTACTACTGCTTCGGGCAGTCAGTCAGCTGGTCGGTCGGCGCTGGCAGCTGGGGGTTGTCAGGCGGTCGGATGTCTTCTTTGTGCGTGCGCGCGTGTGCACACCACGTGTTTTGTTGGACGCACAGGAGAGAGGAGAAACACTGATGATGTCGTAAACCCCTCCAAAAATAGGCAGGTCGGGATAGAAATACCACTCAGCAAGGTGAGAGGAGAGAGAGAAGGGTGGTTGACGCGCCTGCAAGTGTATATCCGGGATGAACAGGTAAATTGACGGTTGGTTTACAGAGGGTACTGCGTTTTATTACCCTTTTCGCGAAAAATTAACGCGCAGGCGGAAGGAAAGATCGGAAACTGAAAATTGTGAGTGTTTTTGATCTACAAAAATTTTGCAACATTTGGAAAAAAAATTGCTTTCATTCGGATTCGAACCCGTGTAACCAAGACCTTACCAAATTTTTGCAAAAACAAATTTTTACACTTTTCGCTACAAAACAAACAAGAAATGCTAAAATTGTTTTTGAAAAATTTCTTTTTTTTTCACTTCACATTAAAAAATTGCAACTACCAATAGCCAAAATTCAGCCGGTTTTTCGATGCAATAAATACATTCGCTTCCCTTAACCTTGACGCAATTGTATAATACATTACATTACATGTCTTCTCCGTAATTCCACAAATTTTTGCACTGACATAAGTCAAAAACACGTTTTTGCACTTCCAGGCCAGACGCCTGCTTTCTGGGAAGCAAAACAAAAAAGTCGCACTTACTCAATGGTTCGGAAAAGGAAAAAGAAAAGGAAAGGTTGAGTACAAAGAAAGGCTCAATCGTGGTCCTAAAAAAACCACTATGCATACAGATAAAAAAGTCAGACCTCGTCGACAAGTTTGTTCATCATTCACGCATTTATTCAACAAACATCCGAAGAGACCAAAAAAAAGAGAGTTATTGTTGGGTGCGCTGAACGAGGGGACCTCACTATTAATTTTAGGATTCATCGCTCTCAATGATGACGAATTGCATATGCGTTCGTCGCAATGCACACTATGCATCCTCGAACTCGTCATGAAGGCAAAAAAAACAGACAAAAGTTGTAGAAAGGGGATTTTCAGGGGCACAAAACGTTAATGCGCAGACAAGGTCATGCGTCCGTGAACAAAGAAAAAATGAAGTACCCAAACAATTTGATTGCATTTTTTACACTTTTTTTCAAAGCTCAACGCCTTTTATTGGGTTGGGCGAAATTGAAGGGTAGACTTCGATGCCAAAAAAATATTGTTTTTTATGCATTCTAAATATCAATAAAAGAAATAAAAAAAACCCCCAAATTAGAATTTTTAACAGAATCGAATCTGTGAACCCAGTTTTACAGAATTCCGTAAATTTTTTTCAACGGTTTTTTTCAATAAACTTTTATATTATTCGCTGATTAAAAATCAGTCGGATCAAACAACACGTGGTGATGACATTCAGGATTTCTAGATCATCACACCTTTTTTTCAATCCAATCACGGGATTCTGCTAAACTCCTGACTAATTATGTATTGCCTTGGGTCGACTTTTCTCAAAAACAAGTACCATCCACGGCCGTCGTGCTTTTTGTTCCTCATCGAATCGGTCGTCGGTCGAGGTGTGATGATCTCATGTCTGGGTAGTTTAGGGTCATCAGCTGTTGAGTTTAGCGCAACTGTCTTTTGGTGATGACATTTGTCACATGCGAGTCGTAAGGCTGTTTGTTGCCCTTCCTGACAGCCAGCCAGCCAGGAGGGATAGGATGGTCATGCGGTTGGTCGGTGTTAGTCAGCGGCGATCAACCCAAGACTTTTTTTTCTGTTCGCGGCTGGCTGGCTGGCTGAGTAGTCAGGGAAAGAAAGGGAGCGAGGATATCCCGTCTACCAAGCTGACGCGATAGATAAAATGATGACATCCTATCCCTGTGTGTTCGCACGTTCATCTGGCAAGGTAGGACAAAGTTCTAAAAAAATAGAGGAAGAAGAGAGGTTTGTCAACTGACACATTTTTTTCTTTCTTTTTTTGACGGTTCAACAGGGCGCTAACTAGATACTTAGCCGACTCATCCGTCATCAAGGGCAGACAAAGGATGTCTGTCGAAGGCGATAAAAATCCAGAAGAGTCGAAAAAAAATATGGGGATAATGACGACAAAAGACTCATTCATTGTCTGCCCTCCTTACGCAACATTGACACAAGTGAACTCAAAAAAATCGATCTTGAACATGCGTTAATCAATCACTCAAACTGACCAAAGCACAGTCAAATGAGTTCTAAATAAAAAATTTTAGACATGCCTCAAAAAGCACAAAATTGTCATCAAAGGAAATTCGAGCGTTCATAGCTCAGAAAAAACAATATTTCATTTTTTTGTAATAAAAAGGGTTCAAGAAAGTCAAATGACGTTATCAAAACACCACAGTATTATTTTTCAATTTTTTTCGAAGTTGTTACAATAAATGAAAAAAAATTGTCTTCCCCAGGATCCGAACCAGGGACTTCAAACATCAAACCCCCTGGGAGAATTTTTTCTCTTCTCGACTATTACAAAAACGGTTTGAACTCGTTGATTCCACAAAAATTTTTTGACCGTTGTAACATCGTAAATATGTCTTTCAAATCAAATTCGTGAAGTACAAACTTTAACACTGCACTAACATTTTTTTCTTCTCCGATAAAAAAGTATTTGTTTACATGTGACTGGAGCAAAAATGTGATTCACAAACGGGTTGACTGACCGGCCGGTCGGCCAAAAGGAGCATAAACGATCGTTTATTGATGCAAGCGGCCGTGGAAGTGAGAAAGAGAGAAGAAAAGGGAAGAAAAGAGAGTTCTGTTCAATTTTTCATATTTTCTTCAAATGAAACATAATTGAACAAGTATCATACACATGCATACCCCCCTTTGCAGCGATTCGAAATTTGTCATAAATAAAAAAGGGCGAGCGATTGTATAAAATAAACATTCAAGTGAGCGTGTGTATGTATCCACTCACGGGTGGTCGTCTTGAAAGCAAGTTTTATGCGTTCATTGTTCGTTGTTTAGCCCGTTGATTTCACGCGCGCTGTCACTATTCTCGAAGATGATAGCCGTAAGGGAAGACATAAAAAACCTGTTTTTCCCACGTCAAAATTTTTAAAATTGATGATTTGTTAGATAGCTAAATCGGGTATTGCGCGAGAATAAGAGAGGGAGATGTGCTTTACCAGATGATTATCCTTGGTGACAAAGAGAAAAGTCAGGGGGAGAAAAAAAACAAAAAAAGCAAAACAAAGTGCTTGAAAAAAAATTAGGCGAAAGAAAGAAAAGCACCACCAACTAAATACAAATACGCACGCCTATTAGTATTTTGATTTGTTGACTGTTGACTTGTCTGGCCGAAAAAAAATTGATGGATGGGCAAACAAAAAAAAATAAGATGGGAGATTCTGATATTATTGAATAATTTTTTGGAGAAATAAAAATGATATTGTAAATAGGTTTGTAGGGTATTTTAAATTAATAAAAATGTTGTACTGCAAAAGATATAAAATTTTTACCGGGCAGGAATTGAACCCCCGACCCAGACGATTGAATTTTGAGTCAAGCAAAAATTATACATCTACAACACAGATGCTACCTGGATCGCTTCTATCCTTTTGATATTGTGACCGTTATTTTGTGACTCATCTTAACCACAACATTCGGCCTTTCCGTTTCCGTTTTCCCACGCCTTTCTCCAGTACAAATTGTTGGTTGTTTTTTCAAATCCCGGTCCAATCTTGCAAGCATCCGCTGGCTTAAAACAACAAAAATATTGTATTCCCGCAAAAAAAACTTAGTAAACAACTTTTCAAACAACTAAAAAAACAGTTTATGTGCAGTCAGCTGAGTTTCAGATCTTTTCCGTAGCAGAGAAAAAAAAACACGCACAACAAAAATCGAAGCAGCAAAAAGCAAGAATAACCAAAAAAGGGCAATGGCTCACCCCTTTTTCCACTCCTTACTTCTTGCAGAGAACGAGAGGAAAGGAGCAAACGTGGTTGCTCTTGTGTGAAGGCAGGCGCTCTTGTTTTGAAGCAAACATGCAAGCAACCACAAAAAAAAGAACAACAAATGCCTAAAAAGGGTCATGTGTAGTCCTGGATGACGGGATAGTACCGACTGACTGCATTTTTAGGCTTGGTGGCCTTTGGGAGCGTGAGACCAACGGGGATAGAAAACCCCCGACAGACTGACAAAAAAGTGTCAGGGCATTTGAACTTGGTAGAATTGGAGAAGAACATAAAGTTTGTTTAACTTTTTTTGTAATAAATATTTATTTACATACCAAAAACGTCAAAGCAAATCTATTTTTTAGTTTTAGGAGATTTTAAAAATTCTTTACTATGCTCAGGCTGTTTACTTTGTTTGGAGGATTTTCATGTTTTTAGAAAAAAATACTATTTGTGTCCCCTAACATCTGGTCTAATGATAACTAACCACTGAGTAATGGTAAAATGAATAAATAAATAAATAAATAAACATAAAATACTTATTTTGAAGACATTCGTTGACAATTGTTCTTATCTGTAAAAATTTGAAAAAACTATTCACCTTATCACACGTATTTTTGAACAAACTACAGTGGTAAACAGACATTGTAAAACTGATCGATCTGGCACAGTTATTTACAACGCCGGAAGTAGAGTTTTTTTGGGTTTCACAAAAATTATGCAAATTCAAAAAAATCAGTTCGTATAAACAACACGAACACCTGCCAGTCATTTTTTTGCCAATCTGAGCCATGTCGTTGCAGTCATCAAGTGAACGTCGTCCACTAACCACTTCTGTGGAACTTGCAACGATCACCAAAGAATGGGTTAGTTTTAACTTTATATTTTCCAATTCCGAAATGTTTTTTTAGGGCGTAATGTCGCTGGTCGCTCTTACCCAGATTTCTTACGTCATGCTGCTTTGTGTCATACTGTACTCATTTGATGTACGAAATTCAGCAAAAAGTGGCATTCGTTATCTCTACATCATTGGCCTGCTTAGCAACATTTATACCTGTTTCAATTTCTGTTGCACCTTGCTTTACAGAGGTGTTTACCGTCGACGTACTTGCTTTATGGCTATCAGTGTGAAACTTTTGTGCGGAATCTGTGAGTTGTATTTTTTCACAAATTGCGACGACATCGAAGAATGCAAGCACATCGACGCAGCTGGCATGAAAACTACCGTCGCATTTGTTGTGTACATTTTTTATGCTATTGATGTCTTTGGCATCCTTTTCTATGCTACGGAATAATAAATTAAATGTGGTTTGAAGAATACAGTTTTTGTGGTCACATTGGTAAAAAATTTGTTTGTGTAATGTAAAAATAATAATTCAAGATTTATGAACAACAACCACCGTTGACAACAACGCCATTTTGAATTTTTGCATTTGGTCTGTCAAACAGTAAAAATCTACTGAATATGCAAATTTTTATTGTTCGGTAGTTCAAAATGCAAAACATGATCAAAGCAAGAAAACTGTAATCAAAACACTGCAGCCACCGGCATTCAAGCTGCATCACCGTTGCCGCAACTTTTTCTTGCCCAAAACGATGTCGGTACAATCAAGTGAGCGTGAATCGTTGACATCCGGTCAATATTACTGGCGAACGTCTTTACGCCGGTTGGGAGTGTCGCTTCACAGCACACCCCCTTTTGAAGCCAATTCTATGCCATGGGTTTGTTTAACTCTAATTTATGTATCTCCAAACTTTTCTAAGCATTTTTTAGTGCGTAATGTTATTTACCTACTACCTTCAGGGTGGATACCTTGGATACAGAATTGCCATGCTCCTGGCGCTGTTTTTGCCATCTGATCAAACTCCGACTTCCGTTGAGGTTTACGGCTTGTATTTGTTCGACGTTGCCTGTAATGGGTTCGCCGTATTTTATACGTATAAGGCTATGTCTACCTTTGATGACCGGCGCCGATATGCGTGTATCAATGCTACGGGAGTCAAACTCATCGCGGGCATTGCCGAGTCATACGTCTTTTTGAACTGCCCCGAAATGACTGAATGCAAGTTCTACGAGGCCACTGATATGATGACTGCGGTACCGCTCTGCTTCTACACATTTTATGTTGTTTACATTATTTCTGTGTTTTATTTTGCTACTGATTTTGAAGACGATGATTATTGAATATTTTTTTTAAATATTTAGTAATAAATATGAAAGATATAAAATTAATTTTTGTATGATCGTGACTTTTTACAAAAAAATGAGATTGTTTATCCAATAATCTGAAATTTTGAAGTTCCGAATTTGGCATGATGCCCAATTTTTTAATCTCCGACGACGCTGCTGTTCAACATCATGCAAAGAACACAAAACTTTGCATGAATGCAAATTTTTTGTCATCCTTCTTTTTTTTGGCATCCAATAATTCAACAAAAAATTATTTTCGTTGTTCGGCATCATGACGGAGAAGCTACGCCACCGTCGTCCCCGTCGCCCTCGCGTCTCGGGATGGCAAGCCACCTGGCAACGCATCAAAGCCGCATCAAATGACATGTCCGTCGTTCCTGACACTTCTGATACAGCATGGGTTTGTTACCTACACATAATTTTTTAATCATTTGAAACAAACTTTTTTCAGTATGTAATGTTTGGCGCCCTGGTGCTTCAAATTTTATACCTTACATTGCTCTCTATTAATTCGCTATATTTTGGTATCGCACAATATCAAAATCCAGATCCAGATAAGGAATGGGTTCGTCGTCTCTACGCTTTTGGATTTAGCAGCAATGCTTTTGCCGTCAACATGTTTCTGTATTCTCTAAATTCTACGGGTATTTGGAGACGACGTTCCTGCAAGGCAGCCATTGCTTTGAAACTCGCCGCAGGACTCTTCGAGGCACACTGCATGATGTTATGCAGAGAAGTCGACGCATGCAGGTATCTCGAGGACAACGAGCTACTGACCCCGGCTGCAGTCGGTGTGTATGCTCTTCACGCTGCTCAGATTCTTTGCATCTTTTATTATGCCACGGATGTAAAAAAATGATTTTTTATGATAAAATAAACTGATTTCGTCTTTAATTCTGGTGAAATTAAATCCAGCAGTACGGCAGGTGTCGCAAACCTCCAAAATTAAAAAAAAAATTTTTAACTAATTTTACTACAATTCCAAAGAATGCGGTAAAAAAATTTCACTTGGGACAAAAAAATTATAAATTGAAAATTTCATTTTTGCGCCAGAAAAAAACAACGTCCAATTTATTTATTAAAAAAACAATTTTTCAATAAAAAATTTTATGTACAATAAAATTCGGAACATGTTTTGTTTTGCTTTACGACCATAAAATTATTTTGTACATTTTTTTCAATTCGTATTTTCTTACAAAAATTTTTTGTAACAAAAAAAAATAGTTAGTAAACATTTTATTTTTCTACTCTAACAAATTGCACAAGATGACATAAATATACTAGTTATTTCAAATTAACAGAATTCAAGATCTGTCGCCTCCCAGAAACCCTCAAGCTCACAGATCAGGTGAAAGTGAAACCAGCAGTACGGTAGGTGTGGTAGACCTTTTCGATAGAGTTTACGTACGCGGCAGTGCGAAGATCCAAGCCTAGATTGTACTTGTCAGCGGTACGAATAATGGCCAAGGCAGAGCGCTTCATGGTGTACTCGAGACCCGAATGGACGACGTCCTTCTCGCTGGCGCCGGAGATCCTCGCCGCAAAAGCATCCGAAGGTCGGATGGGGACAGGCTTGCCAAGCGCGCTCTCCAGCGATGTTTCCACGGATCCCAGAAGATGGTAGTTGCTGTCGTGCTCGTACTTGAACGTCAGGCGACCGAAGGAGACGTGATTGAGATTTTTGAGCCACTCGAAGTAGGACACCGTCACACCACCGCTGTTGATGAACATGTCAGGAACAATGAGGCAGTCGCCCCTGGCGAGGAGGATCTTGTCGGCTGCGGGGGTGAGGGGACCGTTGGCGGCTTCGGCGATAATCTTGGCCTTGATTCGGCCAGCGTTTTCCTTGTGGATCGTCTTCTCGCACGCAGCCGGGACCAGGATGTCGACGGGCTCGTAGATGAGGTCGGTAAAAGGCTCAAAAGCCTTGGCGCCGGGGAAACCTTTGATTGAGCCATGTTCAAGGATGTGATCCTCGATTTCGCGGGGGTGGATGCCGTCGGGGTTGTAAATGGAGCAGTTATACTCCTGAATGCCGACGCACTTGGCCCCGTCGCGATGAAGGTAGCGCATCGTGTGGAGACCCACGTTACCTAGAAATACTTTTCATAAAAAAAATTTTATTAACAAATTTTAAAAAACACTAAATAAAAAAAATATGATTCTAATTTTATTAAATTTTTTTTAAACACAAAATTTAAAAAAAAAGTTATTTTACAATAAATAATTTTTTTTAAATACAAAATATTAATTTAAATTTTTATGTATTTTTTAATCAATTTTTAAGTTTAATGTTTTTTTAATTAAAAATACAACTTTTGTCTAAATAAAAAATATTTTTTTGGAATAAATATAAATTTTTAGTTTCAAAAAACAAACCAAATCCCTGAACAATGAACGTCTTGTCGTTGAATCCAGTTGTCAGTCCGATCTTCTTCATGTAACTTTCATCGTTGACGAATACCTCGAGGCCCTTCCAGACACCACGACCGGTAGCACTGACACGACCATGAATGCCACCCGATACAATCGGCTTTCCAGTAATGCAAGCAGAAGCGTCCTTCTCGTTGTGGCCAATCGTCTGTGCGTAGGTATCGGCGATCCACGCCATCTCGCGTTCACCGGTGCCCATGTCCGGAGCCGGCACGTCAACGCCAGGACCAAGAAATCCCTTCTTGGCAAATTCAATGGCAATTCGACGGGTGATTTTTTCGATTTCGTATTCGCTGTACTTTCGGGGATCAATCTTGACTCCGCCCTTTGCGCCACCGAATGGAACGCTGACAGCCGCGCACTTGTACGTCATTAAAGCGCTCAGGGCCTTGACTTCGTCCTCGCAGACGTCGGGCGAGTAACGGATGCCACCCTTGGTTGGTGTACGGTGTTCTGAATGCTGAGCACGCCATGCTTCGATGATTTCGTATTCACCTGTAAATTTAAAAAGCTAAAAAAGTTTTAGACAAGGGCAGAATTCAGACTTCATCAAAAATTTGTAGAAATTTGTACCTGAATCGAAAGAATACGGAAAAAAAATTTTACGCATCAAGGAATCGAACCCGGGACCTTGGGGAGTGACGGATTACAGATTGAAAATTTCACCTCTGCACCATAAGAACATTTTGGCGCCAAATTCATTATTTCGAAAATAATTAACTTTTTTTTTATTTTTATACGTTTTGAATTACACTAATTAAGAAATCAACCGAAACTTCAAAATTTTAGAACAAATTTAAAAAAAAATTATCTTCAATTTTTTTGTTTTACCTTTAACAAAATTTTTTGTTTTCCCCCCATTAAAAAAAACTTACCGTTATCACGTCGGATGGGAAATGTAATGTACAACACTTTGTTGACGGGCTTGATGGCACTGAGAATGCCCTTCACGTAATGCTGCTTCTCCGTCTTTGAAAGATGGTTTGACTGGAGGTCTTCGATGAGCTTCGGTTCAAGAACAGTCGCTCCCTTGTCAAAGTCTAAAAAACCAACATAAACTCACCCCTTAAAAAAATCAAAGAACCCACAGTAATCCACCATTTTGAAAAACGAAGGATTAATTTGCTCTTCCATGGGCTTGGCAGCATCCGAGACCTGATCATGGGGGCCGAGGGTAGCCGTGGTGGACATCCGGAAGCGTCCGAAAACCAATGGGGCCACGCGGCGGGTTAGTGAGGACATGAGCATTGCTTTGAGTTCTGGAAAGTTGAAAAGTGATTGAAGTGAAACAAGAAAGTGCATTCATTGACCGATGTTGAAAAGTGGTTTTCTGGTGGTTAAGGTGGAGCAAAAAAATAGAAACAACGTGAGAAAACGTGCAAAAATGCACGTTTGATAACAGAAAAATTAAATGAAAAATCTTTTTTCAGCGATAAAACATTAAGTTTATTTTTTCCGTATTCTAAGCAAGTTGTCACAAAATAATTATTTATTTAATTAGTTCAAAAAATATTTAAAAAAAAAAGTTTAAAGAAATGTAAAGAAATGTCCACAACAACAGTTGAACTTGCCCAACGGCCAACAAGCGACTTTTACAGAAAAATAAGCGCTAAAGTATTTACAAAAAAACATCAGCAGAAATCATTTGCAATCAAAAAATCATCCAACAGAATCCGTAAACAAACACAGCGCATAAAAATCTGGGGTCTATGAGAGAAAAACAGTCCAGCACAACCGCAATCGCAACATCTACCCCAACCCCTTGTTCGTCGATCGCTCTGTTAAAAAAACAGAAAAATGAGAATAAAAAGGGAGCAGCAAAAAAGCATCAACAACCAACGCCACACAGGCCCGACAAAATGCAGGGATGCACACCAAAACCGCAGGGATGGAGTCACCCCAACCATCCCTGCGCTTTTGTCGAACATCCCCGCGCTTTTGTCCAGCATCCCCGCGCTTTGGTCGAGCATCCCTGCATTTCCCCATGCTGCACGCCTGCTGAAATGCGGGGATGCACACCGAAACCGCGGGGATGCACACCGAAACCGCGGGGATGCATGCACTGATTATTGTTTTGCCCCCCCCCCCCATTATCGGCTGATTTTTAGCTCAATTTATTTAATAATATAAGAATCCATTAATTTTTTTACAATACAAAATTATTATTCAGAACTACAAAAAAGAAAAAAAAATTGCTCGTGATGTCGAGATGTTGCAGAGGCTTCTGATAACTTTCTTATCTCTCCAGAAGGCCTAACCGCAGGGCTTCTGTCCCGTTTTCGTGCCGGACTGTTAGCTTCTTCTGTTGGCTGGAGTTGATTAGGCGAAGCTGCTGGGCACCCAAAGTTGTTGGGGAGAACGACGTCGGTGTCAGGCATTCAGTTCGGCATTCAAATAAGATGTGAAAACGGCAATGATCTAAAAGTAGATTCAAGTAAATCATGATTTTTGGAAATCCGGATAACTCACGTGGTTGAATGCGTGCTCTTCGTGGCCGAACACGTTGATTTACACGGTCTTTTTCTTTGAAGTCGGTTTACCTAAAATCAGTAAAGTTAGTTCATTTTTCGAATTTTTCTTCAAACGTACAGTAAATTTGAAGATAAGCGGGGATTACCATCATCTGAAACTTTGAGTAAAAACAATAACGAAGCCCGAAAGTTTTTATGCCCCTGAATTTCATGCCAACTGCCTTTCAACCAATTTTTTTCCATTTTCTGCGATTGTGAAGCCATTCTTGGCACCCCATCTGTCGCAGCGCCATCCTACCTAATAAATCGCAAGAACTCATCATACAATCGCAAAGAAAGGTAAAAAACCGGGTGAAACTTGGTTGGTTTTCAAAAAAGTCGTCATCATGCCCCAAAACTTTGAAAAGTTGAAAAAAAACTTACGCCGACAGCAGCAGCAAAGGGATCATCGCTTGGGGTGAGTTGCCGATCGGGTGTAGTCACGTGGAAGCTGTTACCGGAAAATCCTAAAACAAAAACAATAGAATTCACGCCAAAAAACAACGATTACAACACATTCGTAAAAAAAATAACAGACAGAAAAATGAAAAAATGACAAAGTTCTTGGACTGGCCAAAACGAGCGAGCTCGCTCGAAACATTCGCGTTGAGACTCCTCAAAACAAGAAAAGTCGCAAAACTGCGGCAGTGTAAAAATTTATTGAACGAAATTTATTTCAAAATTCGAAAACATTAGTTTCTGACAAGGTATCTTTGTGTTTTATAGTTTGACAAATAAGATTCGAACATTGCCTTTCGAGCAGTGCTACTCATGTTTCAAAAAATTTTCATTTTTGACAAAATTGAAGGAGGTGTACTAGAAAAATCATATCTCGTACGAAATTATACTTAGAAACCCAATTAAAAGTGATTCTGAAGCACAACTAAATTTTCTATCCATTAAAAATAGTCTCATTTTCCACAATTCTTTCCAAGTTTCTAAAAAATCTAAATTTCTAAGAAAAACCTAATTTTCGGAACTTTTTAGAACTTCGATAAAAAAACAAATATTAGAATCGAATTCTACAGTATCTTTTACGTTCGGGACACGTGTTTCAGAATTTTATTATTTTCCTGCGCGCCGGTGCATAAATTCTTCTGAACCCCACTTTTTTTGGTTTTCAGACACCAAACTTTTACAAAGTAGGGTTCAGGGAAAAATTCAGCGCGGAGCGCATTGAAATTGCATTTTTACGAAAAAATAGGACCCGGCGTGAAAATAAACGCAGAATCCAATGACGTACTCAGGTTTTTGATCAAAGTTCTAAAAAGTTCCGAAAACCTAATTTTTCTTCGAAATTTTTTTTGGAAACCTTTTTTTGGGCATTTCTAAGTTGACATGGTATACTTTTTTGTAAAAAATAAGTTAGACAATTTTGTTGGGCTTCAGAATTGCTTTCAATTTTGTTTCCAGCTCGTTTGGTTCGCACGCAGTGATTTTTCTACCACACCTCCTTCAATTTTGATAAATTTGAAAAAATAAAAAAAAATAAAATATGTCATTTGAAGGTACACATTTACTTGATATGTACCAAAATTTTTGAAAGCAAAAGTCAATTATAAATCGAGTTGCGATTTTTTATTTAAAATGGCGTCGAATTTAGAAATGTTTTTGAACTTGGCAAGCATTCGTGCGCATCCCCGCGCTTTTCGTTCGCATCCCTGCAAAAAGCGTAATGCAGGGATGCAACGAGAAAGCGCGGGGATGCATCTCAGCCTCAAACACCCAAAAAAAGCATCCCCGCGGTTTTGGTGTGCATCCCCGCGGAATTTTTGCATCCCCGCGGTTTTGGTGTGCATCCCTGCATTTTGTCGGGCCTGTGCGCAGGGCTTTGCAGCCGACAAGGGTAGTTAGTCTGTCGTCATCTTTTCCGCTTTGTTTCGTTCCTAGCACTTTCTACAACCTGCAGGCTGTCCAGTTGTTGATTATGATTGTCGTCGCCCCAGCCGAGCCGACCCATGACCCCAGAAAAAAAAAACATGATCACAAATACACAAATCTTCATCACAAATATTTTTTTCAATCTGTAAAAATTTTGATCAAAGCAAAATTTTACCAATATAGACCCCTTTTAATCCCCCAACGTGTCTGAGCAAACGAAAAAAAACGTGGTCGAAGTTTATTGAGGACGACTGACGTCCCTGACGCACTAAAAGTCTAGTTTGCAATCTTCTCTGCAAGCAAACAAAAAAACGCAGACCAAAGCGTGACGGAAGAATGACGATGCACCCACTCTGTACTGCCGTTATAAACACGTATGCTACGTGCTGCCGGCCGCATTGATAAATATTTTGACCTCTTCTTGGAATGCACGTTGGCAAACGTGGCAAAAAAAGAAGAAACGGAGGAAGAAAACGCAATTAACGACTGAGCATTACGATTTTGATGCAGACAGAAAAGAAGAGTTTCTTGTGTACCTAGTTTGGTTTTTGGTCTATGAGACTCCCCTGGGAAATACCCGGGAATTATCCCATCAATCACGGGATAATTCTGCCGAAAATGTTTTTAAAACAGCCTTGCGTTTTGAAAAAAAAATTACAAAAGGTTTAAAAATTACAAATGATTTAAAAATTACAAAAAATTAAAAAATTAAAAAAAATATCCCCGGGGATTTTTCCGGGACTCCGATGGGAATCCCATGGGATAATTCTCCTATTTCTAATTTCCATGTGAATTTCGCCCAGTTGAGCTAAATGCGGCACATTGAAGGGTTGCGGTCCACAACTTGTGGATGATCTGGTACTTTTTATCGGATAATTTTGCACACAAACATACTGCGTTTGTTAAATTTCATGTTATTTCAGTTCCTGTGCCATCGCCTAATATTTATTGTCAGGTGAAGAATTCGAGGATCTATAATCAATCATTGTGAACGTGGGCGTAAAAAACAAAATTGGCTTCCTCGGGTCTAATGATATTTATGACCACCGAGTAACGATGAAATAAACAAATAAATAATTAAATAACAATGTTCCCCTCTCGGAGAACCCCGCTTGCTCGAAATGCTCGGCTCGATGCTCAGCTCGGTCGACAACTCTGGTTCAAACTTACCGGTCATTCTCAAAATTCGAAACTGAAAAAAAATTGTCGAAAACTACTATGCCAAGAAGAATAAATCACCGTTGCAACACCAAAAATCAGATTTTTTGAATAAATTTGTTGTTCAAACGTGACAAAAAAACGAGAAAGCATAGTTTTTATTATACTTCGTAGTCACTACTTACATAAATTAGTGGAATGCAAACAGTTATCATGCAAGAACAAACGCCATAAGGAAGAAGAACAAGGCAGAGAAGCGGATCATCGTTGCGTCGTCTTCATAACTATATTCTTCATCGCTATTCCATGGGTCTCGTTGCGTTTCAACGGGCGCCTCATTTTCGTCGTTAGAGGGGGTATCCGTCACAGCCGTTGCCTTTTCGGGTTTATCGGTTGGTTTAGGCACCATCCAAATTTCACAGACCACATAAGTTTTATTCGACTGGCCGTAATAGGAATTCGCCTTTTCTGCAAGGATAAAAATTAACTACAGAAACATAAAAGGAAACTTACCGAGAATAAGCCCAGTTGCTGGTTCTGCAGGTAATCCGTAATCAACATTTATTGGGTTATCATTGTAATCGACGACTGTGCGGTCATCGCGCACAAAAACACCGGTCCAATACGTTGCGTTGTCATCAATTAAAGTCTCTAAAAAACATTAGATAAATAGTATTAAAGTACAAAAACAACTTACGGAGCCTTCTGATATCCTCGTACGTCTTTGGAACAGCGAGACCCACATCTTTAGTTTGTAGATTATTGCACCAAGTTTTTGCAGTGTTTTTTTGCCGGAAGGTCGCGAAATGGTTATCGTTCAGAATGTAGCATACATCCGGAGTATCGTTGTTTGGAAAGCCATGCATTACGTGATGATACCACTTAATGTTTGTCGGACAACCCGCTTTGGCAGTGGAGGCCAGGGCCAGAAGGACGAAAACGAAAACGCAAAAATGCGCTGTACCGATAACACTCATGTCGACTTCACGAAGAATTCGACAACGGTACAAGGAAGGCGTGCAATCGCGGGGCTACATATACAAAAACGTAAATTTGCATTTTTCAGAAATAATTTGCATGTATATCGAATATCAAATAATTGTAGTTTGAAAAATGAAAAAAAATTATTCTCCAACCTCTGACATTCGCGCGCATTCGCATAAGGAGCATTAGAGGAGCACAACAGGAACGGAAGAATTTTCTCCCCTTATTTTTATTCAAATTTATGCTAAAAAAAGTCTTCCACTCCTGTTGTGCTCTTTTAGTGTTTCTCTTGCGAGTGCGGGCGAAACATTGCAACAAAAATCAGCGACGGCAACGCGACCCCCACCTATCGGATCCCGGCGTGCTCCGACACCGTGGGAGTTCCCGGGGATATTTTTTGTTACGTTTAAAAAAGTACACGCAAGAAATATATCCAAAAACGCATTAAGAGGCAGTCCACGACAGGATTTCGGACCGAGGACAAGGCTTTTTTACACTTTCAAATGTTTTGAGCCAGAATTGTTCCCCACCCCTAGGAAGGTCTAAAACCGCAATACACAGATTTTTAAAAAAATCGGAATCTGTAGTTTTGACTTCTGGAAGGTTTTGACACAAGTTGATGCCATGCGCTGCGTTCATGAGTAAAAAAGCTGAAAATTTTTTTAGGGGGGTTTTTAGGGAAGGGAAACACGGTGTCGTAGTCAGATTTTTTTAATCGTTACGGTAAGTGCCAATTTTAGGCTTAATTGTTTGGTTTTTTGGCCACCACAGGTTGGGTATTTAGATGTGCCTACGATGATATATCCTATCTTCTTCCCCGTGTTTTTACGCCTCGAATGATGTATAACACAAAATTTTAAAAGTTGGATAAAGTTGTCATTTTTGACTATTTTTGACGCGCACTCGAGTAAAAAGCGCGCGCACCGTCTCTTTTTCGCCTCGCTGGTCGAAAAAGTGATGCGCGCGCACGTAACAGGAGTCAACTTTGAAAAATTGTCCTGAAGTCAGTTTTTGTTTTTATTGCTTGCGGTTACTTTGCTGGGTTTGGGCATGTCCCAAAGATTGTTTTATCCTATCTTGTGCTCTTTATTGCATAAGTTTCCGATCAGTTACGGCATTTGAAAGTTCATGTTTCTTTTGTTGCCTGCAGCACTGCTCAAAATTAATCGATAAAAAGGAAAAATGGCTGAAAACAATCTTTGGGACATGCCCAAACCCAGCAAAGTAACCGCAAGCATTAAAAACAAAAACTGACTTCAGGACAATTTTTCAAACTTGACTCCTGTTACGTGCGCGCGCATCACTTTTTCGACCAGCGAGGCGAAAAAGAGACGGTGCGCGCGCTTTTTACTCGAGTGCGCGTCAAAAATGACAACTTTATCCAACTTTTAAAATTTTGTGTTATACATCATTCGAGGCGTAAAAACACGGGGAAGAAGATAGGATATATCATCGTAGGCACATCTGAATACCCAACCTCTGGGGGCCAAAAAACCAAACAAGTAAGCCTAAAATTGGCACTTACCGTAACGATAAAAAAAATCTGACTACGACACCGTGTTCCCCTTCCCTAAAAACCCCCCTAAAAAAATTTTCAGCTTTTTTACTCATGAACGCAGCGCATGGCATCAACTTGTGTCAAAACCTTCCAGAAGCCAAAACTACAGATTCCGATTTTTTTAAAAATCTGTGTATTGCGGTTTTAGACCTTCCAAGGGGTGGGGAACAATTCTGGCTTAAAACATTTGAAAGTGTAAAAAAGCCTTGTTCTCGTTTCCCCCTTGTTCCTAAATCCTGTCGTGGACTGTCTCTTAATTTTCAAGGTGTTACCTTCCGCTAGCTTATGAACGGAAGCGACCGCTAGCATCGCAAGAAAATAGGCAAAATGTTGTTTTTTTGTGAATGTTGCCTATTTTTTCCAAAAAATATATAGGGGGGCCAAAGGGGGCTGGAGGAACCGAGAAAAAACGGCCCGTTTGGTGATCGAAGCGGAAAATTAGAGGTTGCAGCAATTTTTTTTCATAAATGATGCATTTTTTCGATTTCCATCGTCCCTATTTCAGAAGCGACATTGAAGACCAGCTATTGTTGTTTTTATTCACCTTAGGGCATAAGAAGATTGATAAAAGCCATTTGATGACACGGCATGCGAACAAAGAGAGAGAACACCAAAAATCCATCCAAGTCTTTGGGGAAATGTTTTTTTTTAATTTCCAACTTGAATACGCTACTATTCAGAAAACGGCTTTGGACGTAATTTTTCGACAACTAATATTTTCAAAAAATGCAAATTTACGATATACCACCAAATTGTCAATAAAAGCTTCGTGATTGTACGCATTCTTTGTAACATTGACGAATTCTTCGACATGCGTGCTATCGGCTTAGCGTATGTTTACGCTCTCGCTTTTTTCTTGTTGCTTGCGACCGCCCCCACTGCGGGCAAATCATGGTATGGGCCTGGCTGTCCATCTGGCGTTAAGTATTACCACCACAATCTTCATGGCTTCCCGAAGGAAAATCCCAAAAGGTGCTACATACTGTTCCACAACAACTCCGTCGGGTACAACCGCACAGGTGCTTTCCACTGGTGCAAACACCTCCACCCGTTCGCATACCCCGCTGTTCCAAAGACAAAAGAACATATCAGTAACATCAGTAAGTTGTTCTTTTTTTGGACTCGAATACTATCGCTGTTTTTTTAGAATCGATAATTCCTGACAAGTCAACGTATTGGACCGGTGTTTTTGTGACTGAGGACGGCACTGTCGTCAATTTTCAGGGTGCTCCAATAACTGTTGATCTCGGGATAGCTCCTAAACCATCAACTGGACTTATTTTCAGTAAGTTTTCTTTTATGTTTTCATGGTAAATTTTGATTCTTGTAGCCAGAAAGGGTGCCTCTTACAGCACGACGAAGGACCCTTATCTTGTCTGTCAAATTAATGTCTTTCCCCCAACTACGACCGTAGTTACAACTGAAGCTGCAACCGAAGTTACAACTGAAGTTACAACCGAAGCTGAAACCGAAAATGCAACTGATGCAACGCCCGCCGCAGTGACGGATCCTCCACCTAGCGACGCAACTGCGGCTGAAGGTGTAGATGGCGATGCCATGACTACCCGCTTCTCTGTCATGCTCTTCTTTCTTATGGCGTTTGTTCTTGCATGATCATTGTCTTGTTTGCATTTCATTAATTTATGTAAATAGTTAATTTATGTAAATAGAGTATATTTAATAGAATTTTCGATTCCGAGCCGGAATTTTCGACAAAGGTTTTTTTACAACTTCGAATGTTTCAAGCCAGAATTGTGTCGTCAGGGAGAACTTCAAAAATATTACAAAGTTCAATTGTAGTGTTACGCAGATCTTAAGACCGCGATACGCCGTAGCTGCGCCCCGCACTACTCGTGCGATGGCGCCCGCACTCTCTCATTAGGAGTCGAAGATCGGGCTAGTGTTGAGTCGTACATGTCTCTCCGGGAATAAACAGGACACAGAAATACCGCTACACTTTGGCAACATCGTGGAGGTCTTACAAGGAACAGGCAAATCTGCCTCGCAAGTGAGCGAGAACGGGAGCGCGCATCCTGCGGGGGCGGAGCCCTGGTCGGGGGTGCAGGTGCACTTAAACCCGCGCAACAGTAGCAAACGGGGGGGGGGGGGCGCGTGCGCATTGCAGGTAAAAAAAATTGAGATTTTGCCACCGGTAATACCCCTTTGTTTCGTGAACTAACAACTGAGTAATGGTGAAATAAATAAATAAATAAATAAATTCGGCCACGGGTTGTTGACCTTGTGGTATCCACAAGGTCAGTCGTCGGGTCCATCTGTTCTCGTCTGCCTCCACGAGCTTTCGCGCGTACACTGAAAAAAAAATGTCACGTTTTCGCAAGAAAAATCATACGAAATCGCAAGAGCGCGATGGCGTAGAAAATCGCAAACTATTCTTGCAAAAAATTGACCGAAATCGCAAGAAAAATCTTGCGTTTTTGGACGCAAGAAAGAGCACGAATTTTGCTTGGCAAAGCGTCCCCAATATTTTCCCTGCGGGTGCCTCGGGTTTTTTTTACCTAAAAATCGACCTTCCCCCCTCCCCTTGCTACGGCATATACGTTATCATATATTTATTACAATCAATACTGTCATAAAAAATATCAAATGCATAAATCAATGGATACCGACAATTCGGGTGGCTGTGTCACCATTTGTTCTGCTGTGAAGTCGTCAATCTTTTATGAAGGAGTCTGTTGCGGTTGATGTTGCCGCGGTACCATTTCGTTTGCACCAGGAAACAATGGTGGTGGATAGTGTCGTCTGATCGCAGTCGATTGTACCTAAAAACTTCAAACAGTTAGCTCAGTTCACAAGTCTTCCAAAAAAACTTACGTCGGGTACAAAATCGGGCTCGTCTGCAGGTTTCTTGAGGTAATCTGAAAGCCTTCATGCCTTACTGAACAAAAATCAAACCCTAAAACTTATGTCTTCCCCAAAATTGCTTGCCAACTGCCTTTCAGCCTTTTTTTTACTCCTTTTGCGATTGTGAAGCCAGTTTCGGCATCCCATTTATCGCAGCGCAATTCTACCTAGCAAATAGTAAAAACTCATTGCACAATCGGAAAAAGGGTAAAAAATCAGGGTAAAACTTGGTTGGTTTTGTCTGGAAGATGCCCAAAAATGTTTGAAAAGCTCAAAAACATACGTTGGTAGCAGTATCACAGTTGAATGGAGTTACAGCTTGCTTTGTTGTTGTTACCTGCCATTTGGATGGGGGAGAGGTGTCTTGTTCTCGTCGCCTGTGTCGTTTAGAAGTAGGGGTGTGATATGTCCTTCTACTTTAACAGGTTGTGTCCACAGGTACATCATTTCGCTCGGAGGGTGTCGCCGGAGTTATCTGAAACAAAAGCAAAACAATTCACGCTAATAAACAACAATGACAACAATCGACAAAAAATATCACGAACAAAAAAAGAGCAAAGTCTGCGACAATGACGAGCTCGCTGCAAAAGCGATCGCAATATTCGCGTTGAGACTCCTCGAAATTGAAAAAGTCGCACAACTCTGTGTCTCCCCCTTTTGAACGAGAGCGCTGGTCGAATTAATTGCAAAAAAAAAAATTTGGGCCGAATTGCGATTTGTTTTACTTTTTTTGTGTTTGATTTGTAAATGTGATTATATTTCAAGCATTTTGGTGCGTTTTTTGAAAAAATCGGACAATTTTTGATCAAAATCGAGTAGGGTTCGGAAGAAAAAATCCGCAGATCTTCAAATTACTGATAGAAAGCTGAAAATTTCAGTACAGACTAAAAACAAAATTTTCGTTCGAATGGCCTACTCAGTTTTTTTATATCGATTCGATAAATGTTCGAAAATACGGTTTTTTTCGGAAATTTGAAAAATTCGGAACGTTTTAGAACTTTGATCAAAAAATGAATATCCCTAATCGAAAGCGCGGAGTCTTTTTTATCTAGAACCACATTTTCAAATTTTTACCGTATCTCATGGGCATACGGTAACGATTCTCCCGAACCCTACTTGTTTAAGCGCCTGAGGCTATGAGGTAGAGCACTGCACAACAAAGTGAGATAGAGCATCTTGTTAGAAATTTTTCGGCCTACAAAATGATGTTACTTTCGAATTTTTGTCTATTTTTTCGATTAATTCGATTAATTCGCGCAACATACACTCATTTTTGGTATCAATTTTACGAAAATTGAAATCAAAAAAGTGGGGTATGGGGGAAAAATTGCCGACGTGCGAGTTTTTGGGTGTTATAGCATGAATTTCGACCCGAGACGTAAAAAACCCTGTAGAATTCAAAAATTTAATTATTTTGTTCCTAAATGTTCGAAAAAGTTCCGAAAACTGCTTTTTTTTCGGAAATTTGAAATTTTAGGAACTTTTCGATCCAAATTGAATAAAATGGATATCACCGTTGAACTGAGAATTCATTTATACCCTGGTACTGAAATTTTCAGGAATATTGCTTTCCAACTGAGCCTATGGCGATTTTTCCCCCATACCCCACTTTTTTGATTTCAATTTTCGGAAAATTGGTACCAAAAATGAGTGTATGATGCGCGAATTAATCTGATGAAGCCGAAAAAATAGATAAAAATTCGAAAGTAACATCATTTTGTAGGCCGAAAAATTTCTAACAAGATGCTCTATCTCACTTTGTTCTGCAGTGTTTTACCTCATAGCCTCAGGCGCTTAAACAAGTAGGGTTCGGGAGAATCGTTACCGTATGCCCATGAGATATGGTAAAAATCTGAAAATTTGGTTCTAGATAAAAAAGACTCCGCGCTTTCGATTAGGTATATTCATTTTTTGATCAAAGTTCTAAAAAGTTCCGAATTTTTCAAATTTCCGAAAAAAACCGTTTTTTCAAACATTTATCGACACGCAATCAAAAAACTGAGTATGCCATTTGAAAGCAAATTTTGTTTTTAGTCTACACTGAAATTTTCAGCTTTCTATCTATATTTTGAAGATCCGTGGATTTTTTCTTCCGGACCCTACTCGATTTTGATCAAAAATTGTTCCACAATTCTGTAACACCCATCAAAATGCTTCAAATATTATCCTAATTACAATTCTAACTTGAAAAAGTAAAAATTTCCAAGTTTGGCCCAAAATTCCTTTTTTTTGCCACTAATTCGACCAGCGTGCTCGGGCAACGAGAAAATCTCTCGTCATGAGTGCGGCACGTGCTGAACGAAAAAAAAGCCAGTGAGGGACCATGGAAAGCAGGATAGTCCAGACAGCATGCGCCAAACCGGTCTAAAACGCATGATTTTTCTTGCGATTATAAGCAAGGATGTGATTCTTGCGTTTTCGTGCGATTTTTTCTTGCAAAAACGTGACAAAATTTTTCTTACGCATGATTTTTTTCTCAGTGTAGGTCTATTTTATAACGGCTAATATCTCTCATTTATTCTTCCTATATGAATTCGCTAAATTGTCGTTTTGCTAAAATGATGTATCGCCGCAAAAATAGCCAAAATAAACTTGCCTATTTTCAAAAAAAAAAACAGGCAGCGACTTTCTGCCTGAATTAAAATTAAGAAAACAAGCAGTGTTTTGTCTCGAAATTTCTGTACGAACCTACCAACGTAACCGTAGCCAAAAAAACAAAATGCAAATTTCTTAACGAAATGCAAATATCGGCTTTGTCTATAAAAGCTCTGCGATTGCGCGCTTTTCTAGTACCATTGTCGAATTCTTTCTGAAATCGACATGCGCGTTTTTGGCTCGGCGTTTTTGTACGCCTTTGTCCTCCTGTCTTTTGGCTTTGCCCCGACCGCTGCCGTTTGGCATGGACCCGACTGTCCGCAAAATACGACGTTTGACGGTCTAATGTTTGTCGGCTTTGTGAAATCTGATCTATCCACCAATTGCTACATAATGTATCGTAACGATAGCCTATCGATGAGCAGTTTGGTTCACGCGTGCAAAGGACTCCACCGTGATGCCTACCCCGCTGTTCCACAGTCGCAGAAGGAATTTGATAACATTAGTAAGTTGCTTTTGTCTATTTTGTTCCCGGTCCAATTAAATGCAAGGTGTTGCATCGCGAATGCTCGCGCGGGCGGCTCGCTCACGGACTTGAGCGGGCCGGGCCGCTCAATGAATTTGAATAGCGGCCGCTCTCGTGAGCGACCGCCCAACTTTTTGGATGAGCACGGAAGCTACGTTGAGCGCCCGCTTTCGAATCATTCCGCTCCGCCCGCGCTCGGGAGCGCGATGCAACACCTTGATTAAATGTGCATTTTTTTTTTGTTTTTTAGAATCAGTTGTATCTAAGAATTTTCGTTATTTGACTGGCATAAGTGCGTCACATGAGGGGCAGCTCAGGGATTTTAACACTCGGATATTAAATGTCTCTTTCAATGATTTAAGTGTCACTCCGTCAACTTATCTTCAGATCGGTAAGTGGTCTTTTTTGTTCAAATTTTCATCAAAGTCTTTGACTTTTGTAGACAATAATGGAGCTCATTTCTCCACGGAGAGCACAACAAATGTCATCTGTGAAATTGCATCTGTACCATATCCGAAAACCGAACTCCCACCACCTTATATCCACGATGCGTGTCCTCCCGAATTTATGTTGTACAACTTTACTTCCGGGAAAAAGTGCCTCAAGCTTTATAATACGACGGTCGATCTTCATCGCTGCACAGTGAATGAATGGTGCAAAGGAGCTCATTCTAGTGCGTTACCTGCCAGTCCTCGTTTTGATGATGAACGCGAAGCAATGGGTAAGTTTTTTTAAACTTTGATAAAATTTTGAATGTTTGTTTTTGCAGCAAAATTAGCCCCAATGGTGTATATCGGCATTCATGCTAGATGTGATGAAGTCTTACAAGGCTCCTATGGAAAAAGCTTCACATTTTACTATCCAAACGGAGACGTTTTTGATGGAAAATATCATACCGGGACCGATCATAGTGACATACCCGAATATCTAATGGCAGTCGGTCTGCGCGATAATCAATTTGAAGATTATCCCGAGTGTTGGACTGATAAGCCGGTGCTCTGCGAAGTCACTCTAGCGATAAGGCCTGATGGTGACAAGTGTCCAGTCGATTACAATCTTTTCGAGTCATCACAAATGTGTGTGCATCGTTTTGTCTACACACCGGTTGTGGATCCGGGAAAAGAAGGACTGCAATTTGGGAGAAAACAACAAGACCCCGCTGATTTCGTAGAGGATTATAATTATGATGATGATGACGACGCAACGATGACTCGCTTTTCTGCCTTGTTCTTCTTTCTTATGGCGTTTGTTCTTGCATGAAAACTGACTTTTTTGAATTTACGTGGTGGCTGGTTGGTTCCTATATAAATATGAAATAAATACATATCAAAAAATACTAAACATTTTATGTATCTTTGGAAAAAATTAAATTTTTTAATGGTTAAACAAGTTTTTTGGGTTTTCTTGTAAGTTTGCTGTTTTTGTACCGTCAAGTTTATAACATGATTGTTTATCCGAAGCATCTAAAAAACCGTCCAACGGATATCCGAAGTTTGAATTTTGGAACATCAAATTCATTGTTCCAAACGTGATATTTTTAAACATTCCGTTTGAGCAGTCAAGTGTGCAGCTTATAAATATTATATCAGTAAAAAGTGGAATTTTATTTACACCAACATTCTTCAATTACGTTCAAATCTTTCACGAGTCACGTAATCAGTTGACACTCTGAGACAGCCAATGCGTGCGGGGAATTTATCAAGCCAGGTCAACAGGTCCCTTATCACAACCCTTTCCCCGGGTATGTGCTTTGATACATATACCCTTCTGTGCAGGTGGAAAGGCTTAAAAGAGACAGTTTTCTTCGAGTTGTGTCAGTAAAACACACAAGTTGTTTTTTTCCGTGTCATCTTCGCCATGTCGTCGTTGTCTAAAAATATCAAAGCAATTGACGCTACGATCACGAAAATTCGGAGTAAGTAAAGTTCAAAAACTTGTACAGATTTTATAAATCATTTTTTTTGTAGGACAGATGTCTCGAGCCAGTGTTAGGTCGGATGGTTTCTTCAAGTTTAGCAAAAAAGTATTCGAACTGGTGCAGCGGCGGAAACTGCTGACCACGTACACGGTAGAAATGGCCGAACGCATTGAAGGTGTCAACGTCAATATAGATCAGAAAATCGAAAACTTGGAATTCGAAAGGAAGGAACGCATCGCCAAAATCGTCGACGAATACGAGGACAAGACCGCCAAGCTGCCTGTCATTGCTGACGTCGATTTGGTCGTCGAAGAAAAACCGGAGCCGCAAAAATTCACTCTAGCAAAAGCTGAAACCGTCTTAAGCACAGCTGAAACAGTCAAAATGTACGCCAAGAAATATTCCGTCGACTGCCGCCATGTTCCGGCGAAAAACAACTTTTTTCATGCAGTTTCGTGTTCTTTCTGGGAAAAATACGTTTCCACGGAAAATGAAAACTGCATTGACTCCCGAGCCAATTACGTCATGTCAAAAGCAAAGCTATCGCCAGACACAAAATATCCGTTATCACTCGCTGAAGTCGACCGGATCATTCACTTGCTGGGTGGCATTAAGCGGCACTTTGTAGTCCTGGACACCTCGCTGCGCGTTATTCTGACCAATCTTCCAGAAGTCATTCCGTCAACTTGCTACCCCCACTTGGTGATTTACGACTCAGAAACAAGTATATTTTCTCCCATTTCAAAGTGTACAAAAGAAGTTAGCCTCTATGATAATTTAAATTTTGTAAATTTTTTACCACAAATTTTAGGGAAAATTCATGTGTTTAAAATGCTTCCGATTCCAGTCTATCTCCCACGAATGCAAACGACATTGCCCGATCTGTCTGCGCAGCAGGGAAGTTCTCGAATGTTCCAAGCCATTTGCGGAATCAAGCCCTATACTGTGCTCCAAGTGCGGGGCCTTCTGTCAGACATCTGAGTGCTACAATGCTCACACACAAATTTGTCCCCGACCTGTGCAGAAACTTCATGACGACGTTCTGACGTTTATCAAAAGTTTGGATACAAATAGTAACACGTTGCCAATTTTATTCGAACGATTTTAACTGTGCTCGAAATTAAACATGTTTCCCTTGTCATAAATCATAAACTTGAACGCACCTCGAAAAAAAGTCATAAATGCAAGTAAAAACCTTCTGAAACGAAAATACGGTCTTATAGGTTCAGAAATGCCATCCGATGAATATCCAAGGTTTCGGATCAGATCATCCGAAGTATCGGATCGAGTTATTCAAATCATCGGATTTCGGATCGAATCATTAAAATTTTCGGATGAATTTCTACAAAAATTAGTACCAAATAGCCTCAAAATTACGTCTTCAACACATGAATCCTAATCAAAAGGACAAAAATTCAGATTCAAAGCAAATTTTTATTAAAAAAAAATTTGAATCACGTTTCATCCGATTTTCGTTGCAAAAGCGTCCAAAACAAAAAAAAATCAAAATTTTTTCAGAAACTCGGATCCGTCTGATCGGACCCTCGAATCGGATCGTCCGAATCTTCAGATTTCGGATCGGATGATCCGACCGAAAGTTTGCTTGACATCACTGATTTGCAACTCCCGCTTCGCCACCCTGTTCCAAAACTTTCTTCCTCGTCGCCAATCCAGTTTTTTTGTATTTTAAGCGCTCAAAAAACAACAAAAAATCAATAACGATCCAGACAACTTTTCGAAAAAGCACAAAAATCAAATCAGTCAAAATAGAAAACCATCCGACAAAATATCAAAAATGCTCATCTCCAGTCGCCTAGTATCGTAATCTTGATTTTCTACTGCCTTCTGAAGGCTGACGACTTTGGTCTTTAGTGTGTTAGGCCATGTGAAGGACGCGATTCTGGTTGAGTGGATTTTCGGGCGATCGTTGCCATTCTCGTTTGAGAAGTTGTTTGAGCTGTGAAAGTCGAAAGTTTGGATGTTCATTTTTGAGCTCCGGCAACCGACGATCCTCAAACGCAGCAAACGCATTCTTGAGTCGCTTTTCTGGGTGCCGATCGATGCCGCCCGGGCCAGCGAGGGGCGAAGACGTGTTCAGCGCCCGGATAGCGTCGTCGACGTTTCGGGCCGCGTGGGCGTCGAGGTCGAGGCGGTTGAGGTTTTCCTCGATGACCGCGGACGGGATGTGGATCTTCGTGGCCTCCTGGCGACGGCGTTCTTCCTCCTCCTCGCGGAGTTTCTGCTCCGCTTCGTGCTGGGCAGTGAGGGCGGCACGGGTGATTTTCTGAGGGGTATCGTGCTTCTTGGCTGCGGCCTGGCGAAGATCTTCTTCGTACATCTCTCGATTTTGCTCCTTTCGTCGAATGGCCTCCAGACGCTTGCGTTCTTCTTCTTCCTGAAAAAAATGTCTGTAAAAAAATGCCACAGTTTTGTTTTCAAAAAATCTCATAAACAGGAGAAAAATTTTTTTTCTAAAAAATAATTTTAAAAAAATCCCCAGAAAAAATGTTAATTAAAAATTCGAAAAAAAACTGAAAAAAAATGTTCAATAAAAAACCTCCAAAAACGCCAACCTTTCGCTGAAGTTTACGATTGATGTGTTTGTCGTCATCGCGCCATAGTGCATCTTCCTTCTCCCGTTTTATGCGTTCGTCTTTTTCGGCCTGAACGGCAGCCCTGCGTGTTTTTGCAGCAACGGATTTCGAATTTTCACTTTGAAATTTCTTGGGCATCTTCTTTCTCGTGTGTTCTCTTCAGAAAGGAAGGGGTGTAAGAAAAAAATGAAAGAAAAAGAGTTGACACGGTCAACAAGCAATTAGCATGACCAGATAAACGTCTATATAAACGTTTACGGTGACCCAAAGGTTGGGATGCTCGTGCACCTCCTAAAAAACAAAAAAAAACCTCAAAAATAGTCCTTAGCCGCAAAAAACCGCGCGTGAAACAAAATTGGAAAAAAAGAACAAAAAATGACGGATCGCACGGTAAATCACGATAAAATCACGTGGAAAAACCAGATAACACAGGAAAATGAACAAAAAACACAAAAATTGAACGTAAAAAAACAAAAAACACTCAAGTAAGCCTAAAACGTAACAAAGTGGAATCTTTTGCAAAAGTAACAAAAATAATCGTAAACCAAAAAAATACGATAGCAGCAAAAGTAACAAAATGACGTCATGTTATGCAATAATCCACCAAAAGTAATAAAAAATCTACGTTTTGATGTTATGCGAAATAACAAAGAACCTAACAAAATCGTTGTATTACAAACGATTGAAAAGTAACAAATGTCGAGATTTTTTATGTTATTTCACGTAATCATATAAAAATAAACCGATCAAAAGTAAAATTCATTCAAACGTTACTCCGAATACCTAAAATCACAAAAATAACACAAAAACTACAATTTTGTTAGAAAAAACGACAATTCAACCTTTTTTGTCATCCAGGAAACAAAAAACTCCTCCAAAAACAGTAAAGATACATAGCTTAAGTTCAAAATCATATAAAACATCGATATAAAAACTTCGCAACCGACGCAACTAACGTAAACCACATCTAGATTAATGAATGCCCCATGATTCACAACAAAAGTTCAATAACAAGTGACGACACAATGCTGGAAGATTCCAGTACAAAACGCGAATCTTTAATCGCATATCCGGGTTCAATGAGATCAAAATCCGGAAGCAACGATTCCAAAATCAAAAAAAAATGATCATAAGCAACGAAAAACGAGTTACCCAAGGCGGCACGTGCTTCAACTAGTGGAAAACTAATGAAAATAACATAAATGAAGAAAAAACGCACGAAAGCAACGGAAAAGTAATTGAAGGATCGCGCTATATTCAGCGACATGAAAGCTGGTTACGTTGAAGTGTGATGAACGTTCTTTGCAACTTCGCTGTGAGAGCATCGTTTTGTAGAATTTCGCGCATATCGCGTTTTTGGTCCAGAATTTGTTTTTATTTGAACTCGATTTTTCTGTTCTTTTATTTACTTAGTGTCTTCTTCAGTGTTTTTACAAGTGACAATAATAATTCAATACTTGAAATTAATTCTTGGACGTCGTTGCGGAGTTCCCGAACAGGTAGAGGGCAGATATTGTAACGAGCGTCATAGCACGTTCTGTTCTGACAAAAAGCACTGCACTTGGAGCAAATGATTGGGTTTGATTCAGGATACGGCTTGCAAGAGAAACCGAAATGCTTACTGTTGCGCAAACAGAGTTGGCAACGTTGATCACAGTTGTGAATCTGAGGTTTGTAGCGAAAACATTTAAAACAAATCTGTTTGTCCTAAAACATACATAATTAATCAATGCAAGTAAAAATATACTTAACTAATAAGTGTACACTTACAAGGAAAGTGTCAAAGAGTTTATGTCAAAAAAAATATGTTTAACATAAATATTAAAAACAAAATTTAAAATAAACAAGCACGATATGAAATTTTGCATAGATCTACATAGTTTGAAGGTATCATACTAATGTCTGTGAATCAAACATTAGATCAAATGATACCCTATTTGATTTGCAAAATTTCATATTTCAGAGTCATTTTCTGTTGTCGTGGTTCTTTGAATTAATTGAAAAACTTCATTGTGAATGCTTTGAGCTGGCCGAGGACAGAGGTTTTGATGGGTTTCGAAGCAATCAGTTGTCTGACAAAAAGCGTCACATTTTGGGCAAATAAAGTGTTCAGATTCTGGAGATGGTTTAAAGCATTTAAAAACGTCGGTTTTCCGCAAACAGATTGGACAACTTCTTTGGCAGTTGTGTTGAGATGGTTTATAACAAAAACATTTATAACAAATCCATGTCATCTAAAATACGGTGACTCTTTGTTTTTAAAAAATCTGAAAAAAGTGTGAATCTTACATTTTGTGTTCTTCGAGGTACTGGAGTAAATCTTTTTGTTTCCGAATCATAAATTAAGAAAAAGCGGTTGCATTTTGAAGCAATGATATCGGGAAGATTTGTTAATAAAACGCGCAGCGCGGGGTCTAAAATAACAAATAAGCGTTGCTTATTGCCATCATAAAGTTGCACATTTGGTGAATGAATAATCCTGTCGACATCAGCGAGCGACAATGGATACTGCACATTCGTTGATAATATTTTTGCTGAAGACAAGAGCAATTCGTTGATGCAGGGATCAATCTGTTCATCATGTTCGTTTGTCTCTGTATGTATGTACTTGTGCCAATTTGAACACGCAGCAGCGTGAAAAAAGTTTTTTTCATCAGAAATATTTTTGAAATCATCAAAATATTTTTCGGTGTACTTTTTGATTGCGCTTAAAATAGTTTCTGGAGACGGAATTAAAAGTTCAATTGACGTTTGAGATTTGTTTTCCACCAATTGTTTTCCATCGAAAATTTGGATTTCAGGCTTGGACACAATTATTGATTTTTCAAAAACAGTTTCGTTGTTTTCCTCCACTAATTCTAATTCAACGCCGTCGATGACTGGCAACTCGGCCACCTTGTCGTCGTATTCGTGAGTAATATTTGCAATGCATTCTTTAAGCGTACCGGTCGCATCTTCGACAAACTTTTCCTTGTCTGATTGTACTTTTTCAATTTGTTGAGCCAATTCTTCGGCATAGGTTGTAAGCAACATTCGGCGGTTAATCAAGTCGGAGAGTTTTTTGTTTAAATTTACTATAGTATCAAATTCAATGTTGGTATTTGACAATTGTTCTAAAAATTAAAAATAAAATTCCAGGTTTTGGTACCTTTGGGAGTTTAGGATTCTCTTTTTCTTCCTGACTCTTCTTATTATAATACTCTTTAAAGTTTTCACGTGTTTCTTCAGCAATTTTATATGCATATTGTTTCGGTTTCAAGGCTAAAAGTTCTTCCATTATTAAACCATTCAATTCATCTTTGAATTTGCCAACTACTTTTTTATTTTCTGTGGAGTATAAGTGATGACAAGGTGGATAATCACTGAAATCAAATTCTTTCTTCAAGATGGAATCCTTCTGAATATCTTCATACAGATCAGGTGTAAAAATTTCATAAATAAGAGAGTCTGTATCTTGATAACACAAATTAATATTATCATCATATTTCTTTTGCATAACATTGTAGTGAAAGTCATACATCAACAACTTACTCAGATCTAGAATAGCAAAACCGACATAAATAGGTTTATCAAGTGTTATATTGGTTTTCTCCATTTCTACAGCAACTAATACATTGTTATACTGAACACGTCTTTTGTAGTTCGGTTTTGATGCTAGTTTAATTATTTTATCTTCATCAGTAACTAAACGGACATCAACTCTTTCTCTAACATTTTCCATTGTTTTTCCAAAAACACTATTATTCATCAGTTTAAAAAAATCTTTCTCAAAATCATTTTTAGCATTTTTCCTAAGATTTGTGTTCATCTCAATATACTCTTTGAGCCAATCGCTTTCTTCAAAAGTTATAATTCTATGAATTTTTTTGACTTTAAGACCTAATTGCAGGCATTGCAATAAGTTTTCATAGTGAATAACATATTTCTCTTTATCAAATAAGGTATTGCATAACTTTTTTACTGTTTGATTGTCAATTTTCACATTTTCTGGACACAAAGGAAAATCATTGTGCTTTGAGTGTAAATCCCTAGGATATTCCAAATCTACTTCGAAAATACATCCTTTACCTAAATTTTTCAAATAATCAATATAGTCCTCTATTTTTAAACTCTCATCATTGAGAATATCAATTGAAGATTGAGTTTCGAATTGAAAATCTCCAGTAGGTAAATTTTGACACATTGCCCAACCATATAAATTATTGGCATCTAAGTACAATAGATAATTTGAAGGAATTGATGGATCAAAAGTATTAGTGTATTTATTATTAACCTTAGAGTATCTTTTAACAGCATTAACTATTCCACCTCTTATTCCCTTCTCAATCATCAAGTATTTCTCAACATCTTGGAGTACGTCTAATTCTACTTTAGTCTTTTTCAACATAGCATCCCAAGCTAATCCAGGACTTGTGAAATACCAACAAGGATCAAGTTCATAAACCCGGAGACTCAAGTTTCTAAAATTCTCAAAAACATCTGCCAAGAGAAGGACATCATTGACACAGCATTCACTTTCCCCTTATTTTGCGACAATCGAAAAAAAAATGAGCGCGTTCATTCGCACTTATAGTGTTGACTTTGGCAGCTTCGTGCAATGGCATTTTTGAATTCTTAGAGATGGCATCTAGGGTATTGAATAAGACATGTCCTGAACTTCCAAACAAGCCCTCGATGACCTAAAAATGTTCAGTTTTGCCATAGTTGCAGCCTTTTCAAGTAAAAAATTTGAGCAGTCGATTGCAGCCGTGTAAGGCTAAAACTGAACAATCGGGTCAACAGAAAGTTCCATCAGGTTGGTGTCAGTCGATATAGCCAAGGGCCGTTTGCTGAACATCGAATAGGACCGAGATTCCTCACAAAAACTGTTTTACCCTATAAAAATGCGCACGCATTTGCACAAATTATCAAAAACACGCACTCCTAAAAAGAAAGTTCTCCAATTTTGCATGAGCACAAAAAGCAAACAGATCGTTTTTATAGGGTAAAACAGTTTATGTGAGGAATCTCGGTCCTCTTTGATGTTCAGCAAACGGCCCTTGGCTATATCGACAGATACCAACCTGATGGAACTTTCTGCTGACCCGATTGTTCAGTTGTAGCCTTAAACGGCTGCAATCGACGATTTAAAATCGAAACTGGAAATCACTATATCTGTGCCAAAAATCAACGTTTTCGTGCCGTTGGTGGCTTGTTTGAAAGTTCAGGACTTGCTCTAGTCATTATAGCAGATGCCGTCACTAACAATTTAAAAATGCCAATGCGCGAAGCTGCCAAAGTCAACACTATATGCGCGAATGAATGCATTTTCACGCTCGATTGACGCGAAAGTGAATGCTGTGCATTGATCATATAAATTTCAGTATAATCTTCTAAATTTTTACAGTTCATTTTATTCCAAACTAACTTAGCATATAGATAATCGTTTTGCGAGCATTTTTTACCATTTAGATAATCATAAAATGCTGAAATACTTGGCAATTTTGTTTCTTGAAATCGCTTGAAAGAATCCATGTACTCATATGGATAAACACCTTTTCTTTGCATCAATTCGAATTTTTCTTTGGAAGAAGAGTAATAATCTCTACTAATATGAAAAAGATCTTCACTCAAGTTGCTAGCAAGTTTATCCAGTGAAGAAGGCATGAAAGAAAAAGAATCTAGAAATCTACATTCACATCTATCATATACATTATCTGTCTCTGAAGGTAACTTGTAACTAAAACTAATAAATTTTTCTGTGTTACTAGAAATATTTTTGATGTCAATTTCATGCTCATTCAAATATTTAGTACTTTCAAGACATCCAACAATCCAATGATCATGATCTCTAACTTTGGTAGTTTTCATATCTTCAGAATCATATTTCATTTGACACTCAGGGCACTCTTTATTCTCATCATGAAAAGTCCATTCTTTTTGAGTTAATTTTCTCATTTTCTCATTACCGAATTGCATAATTTCTTGAGATATTTTAATGATGTGTTTGTTGAACTCTAAAGCAGCATTATGTCCAATATAAGATTTGATACTACACATTTTTTTGGTGAAAGAATCAACTACTATGACACAAAATCCAGCTGGAATGTGTTTTCCAACATTAGTAGTCCAAGATATATTTGGATTATCTAGTGCTCTTTGATATTTCTCAATGATACTTTCAAAGTCTGCATAAATAACATATCTATGCTTTTGGGTTTTACTAATATTTCGGAATTTGATAGATTCTTTCTTGGACAATTTGTGTGAAACTGGTTTGTTTTTACCACAGTCCTCGAGGTGTCTGTGATAATTTGATCTACTCTTATCATTCATATTTACATTATAAGAGCAATGACATCTAACACAGAATGTTTTTTGATGCTCTCCTCGTTTATTCATAAGTTTATCAAGATTTTTGATCAGAGAATAATGTGTTTTTCCTTCATCAATTTCGAAATTACGTCCATTCTTCTTGAAGGACGTAATGGATTTATTTGTCCTTTTTCAGTGCATTCTAATACATTTACAACAAGATTGTTCATCTTCTCAAACTTATTTATATCTTTAATTTTCATAGGAAAAGTTAGACCTTCAAAATTCAATTCGTTTTCAAAAGGAGTATAATTATAAACTTCTGAAACATGATCTTTTGCTGGATGAAGATGAGCTAATATAGACCACATAAAACACTTGTCATCCTTATTTTTAGGGTTAACACAACAATGCTTAACATCAATACATTTTGGAAGTGGAATATAAGCTGAACCACTAGGTGAATTACACATAGTTTGATTCATCTCAAGGTAATTTATTCCTGAAATAGTCCAACCAGAACCTCTTGATTGCAAATTCTCCATGTTCATCATCAGTTCTTGACAAGCATGATGATACCATTCTTCTCGATCTTCACCAACACACAATTCCTTAGTTTCTGATCTTACAGCAAAGTTTTCACTTTTTTGAGAGTCTTTCTTTTGCTTGAATTCTAGTTTCAAATATATTTTAACTGAAGTATCACTTCTGATGTCATTAATTACAAAATTTTTGTTCTTTTCGAAGAAAGAATTCATTATTTTTGTAATGATTCTTATATAATATTCAATTCCTCTTTTCTCAAAAAGGTCAAAGTATTTATCAAAATTTAGATCTTTACTTTTGTTTCTATAGGTTGTTGTTCTTACAATTCCTTTTCTAGTTTCTTTGTAATCACTAAAAATAAGATCTTCGAAGGGAAATACTTCTTTAAGCGTAAGTGGGGCAATTCTAACTTCAGCTTGGTTTATTTGTAAATGTTCTCTAATAAATGTCAGAAGTTCTGAGGTACTCATAGATCTTAATTGTTGTGATGTTAGGATTCGTTTACTTTTTACACCTCCAGACATTATATCAAGAAGTTTAATAACTTCTTTACGAAGATCATCTCTTGATATTGTATTGAAATGATCCATTTTTTAAATGAAGAAAGTACTACTTTTTCACTTTATTGATGGTAATGAAGTTTCCGATTTATTAGAAAAAAAATTTATCAAAGAATTTCAAGAAAGATCAAACTTTCAATTCTCTCACTAAAGCAATGAAATCAATCATTTCCTTCTTTCTCATTTTCTGAACTTCACGAGCTTTTAGAATCATAGCTCTTAATTTATTATTCATTTCAAAAAGTTCTTTACGAACTTCATCTCTACTCATTTGCTTCAAATCATCAATAGTTTTTACACTCTGATTACTTTGATCACTTTTGAGAAGGTTATACATTTAAGAAGTAAATTTTTTTTCAAAATAAAAAAAAAAAAAGATAAAATAAAAAACTATTTGATTATTGATATTAATAATATTGTTCTGTATAATGTTGTCTAAGAAATTTTAAAATACTGTGATTATATTTTTCAAGAAATTCTTTGAAATCTTTTAAATCACCAGTCATCAAAGATTTTAAAACATTATCTCTTTCAGAGTAAACATCAACATTAATTTGATCGAAATGATTAAACCTCAGATGAAGACTATTTATTTTATCAATGATATCAATCTCAGATAAACCAAATTTAATTAATCTATTATTATATTCTTCAATATATTTTTCATATGATCCACATTTATTGAATCTTACATTGATATAATCAATATCAAAGCAAGCACAGTTTTGTTGAACAAATAACTTTTCTATGGTAAACCATTCAGTTTCGCTCATTTCTTTTTCAACTTTATATATCATGTCTTCAACAACATCTTGATACACTTTCGAATAATCATCTCCAAGTAAAAAGATATTGTTTGAAAGAAAAATGCTCCTTTTATATTCAGATTTATTATTCAAATTGTTTATTATTTTTATATCCAATATAAATTTCACATTTGTATTTCTATCTTTCAGAATGTCTTCAAGTACTAAGTTCTCTTTTTCTAGTAGGAAATGTCTGACACTATCTGTCACATTAATGGCTTTGTCATTCAAGTAAATTTTTTCCAAAGTTTTATATGTTTTATTGTCTTTTACCCAATGAGCATAACATAAATCAGTATGATGAATATTAATAAATTCTAACATTTCTTTTCTATTCATTTTCTTAATATCTTGATCTTTTAAATATTCAACTCCAATACTTTCTACAATTCTTGAAACTTGATTAGTCAGAATATCATCTTCTTCAAACGTTGTTTTGTAATTCATAATGATATTAATAACATCCTGACAAAGTTGAACCATAATGTTTTCACCTTTACAGTTGGTAACAATGTTTCCGATTTATTATAAATAATTTTTATAAAAGATTTTCAAATCTCTGGAATTATCAACCTTTCTAGAAGTCTAACAATTTTTGAAATAATTTTCTCGTTATAAATACCTATAATGCCTTCTGTCATTGAAATCTATGATCCAAAAAAGAGGAATGAGATAATAAAATCTTTTTTAAATAATAGAAAAGAACACAAATTCAAGAATTTAGAAGAGCGCAGCAATTTAGAAAACGTAGAAGATCACCGTATAGAAGTATTCAAACCCATACTAGAATCAAATAAGAAATTACAGGAAGAAATTATTGATGAAAAGAATAAGATAGTTCAAACTCTTAATTCATTTAAAGGAGTAACACAGCAACAACAAATTCTACCTCCTCCAGGAACTCCTACTAAACAAATCCAATCCACACCAAGTAAAACTTCGGAAATCAAAGTTAGTAGTCTAATTGCTACTTATCTTCAAGATCCTAGAGATAAAAGTAATGCAGCATATTCAATAAGATACTCTAATGAGACAAAGGGGTATACTATTGGAAATAAAGAAGTTACTTTTGATGATAATACGATGGAAATTGATAATGTAGAGTATAATGCAACTCCTGGTCTAATGGAATTATTAACTAAAAAATCTCCAGATCTCAATAAAATTATGAAAGATGACACTCAAAATTATCGAGAATTCTTACTTTGCTCAGATGCTCTGTATCATAAATTTGATAAAAGTAGTAAAAGATATAATGCTGATGCTAGTGATAAATGGAAATTCATTAAAGAGAATTATTTTGTTACAAAAGGTCAAAGTAGTCAAAGTGTCAATACATCACAAACATCAGGAAGTTCAATTCAATTTGATTTCCTACCCCCAAAAATTAATGATCTCATGGATCAACTAAGATTAAGTATTGGTTCTTATCAAGCTGGAAATAATGGAGAATATAATAAGATTCATGCTATTTTAGATGAATTAATTCGTAGGAGAAAAATAAAAAAGAAAGATTTACCAAGTATTTATTTAGGTATTGGTCTTTAGCTAAACATATGAATTTGAAAAGTATACATCATATTTTTTATTGAAATCTTTAAAACTTCTGATACGTTGTTTGTCAGATTCAGAGACCTTCGGTAGAACCTTTGATTTGTCAAGAAGATCAACTTTTTTACTTTCTACTTTTATTTGTTCTTTTTCAAAGATATCAGGTACCTCAGGATTCTTGTGAATTTCCTTCGAAAAAGTGAATTTTCCATGAACATCTCTATTTCTAGGGCTTTTTACACCTTTTTCTTTGTGAGCAATATTCAATTCCTTCATATAATTAGATACTGTTTTTGATGAAATATTATATTTTCTAGCAAATGAAATCATTGAATTATGAATGAAGTCATAAGAACGAATTAAATCAAGTATTTCTGATTTTTCCATTGTTAATTTATTTAGATACTTTTTATTGAGGAATAATGGAATGGAATGATGGTATGGAATTAAGGAATAATGGAAGTGTGGAATAAAGGAATATCGGAAAAATAATTTATCTAATAAATAAGGATCTTCCTACGGAATTCACTTTGAATTTTACGAATGGAGAAACAAATAAATAGATACACACCTACAAATGAAGAATTAGAAGGATTGGATAACTTAATTTCAAAAATTCCTGATTTGCAAAATTTGATTGAAGAAAATGCTGATTCCTTAGACTTGATTATTAAAGGTATAGATACATTAAGAATAGATAATGTTTATAAAAAAGGTTTGAAACAACTTTTCATTGCTCTAGAGAAGACCCATGTAGCAAAAGAAACCTATAAGTATTCGAACTTCAAGAATCAGGATACCATAGAACTTCTACTGGAAAGGGAGAAACAGTATAAATCAATTATTGCTAAACAAGCTGAAAAACATAGTGATAAAAGTGGAATTGAAGAGATGGATAGAATGTTTTCGAGTATTATGATAAAACCTGAGAAAAAATAAGAAGATATCTGCATATACTAATAAAAAGATCAAGGATATCAAGTTCATTGAGGACTTTAAGCCTATTTTTGAAGAAGAAGGTTCGAGTGAATATACAAAAGAAGAGTTAATGAGTATGAAAAGCAATCCCAAGAAAGGTCCTATGTTCAAAGGAGTTAAAAGTATTAACATTCAAAACACAAAAGAAGATACAATTGTGATTAAGAAGTAACTATTCAAACAAATAAAAATACTTTAAACATTTTCTGAATCTACCATCTTCCAGAGGACTAGATTTATCAATAGTTAAAAAATTATACTTCTTAGACCAAATTTCTCTTGTAAACTCAAGAAATTCTTCTTTTTTAATTTCACTAGCGTGATCCCTGTAGATGTAATCTAAATTCATCTTATCTTGTGGGAATATTATAAAGAAGTTAGCATTCTCTCTAATTGTATTTTTTGGTAACTTAATATAATTTTGAGAAATGTAAAAACAATCTACCCCAGAATGACGACCTCTGGTATAATATTGTTCTATTTTATTTTGTTTTTCTAATAAAAGATCATCAAAGATTATTAGAGTCTTCTTATTGGGATCAATTGAACTAGGATCTGGAATATCTTCTAAAGAAGAACTAGTGAAAACGTCAATGATTGGCTTGGAATCATCTTTTTCTTCAATTATGAAGTCTTGCTTTTCGAAACATTTTCTAATTTCTTTTTTACTCAATCCTTCATTCATTCCATTAATTAATGCTTGATAACAAGGTTGAAATAAAGTTGTACTAAAGATGTATAAATTATTGTAATCAAGGTATTCTTCTCCTCTAAATTGATCAAGGAGTAAATTCATTAGTAAATTAGTCTTTCCACATCCACTCTTTCCAATAATACATCCTCTTATACTTTGGGGAAGTAAAGGATTGTTATTTCTTTCTGGATAATAATTTTTGATACTGTAGTCACTGAAGTCGGAGACTCCTTGAACCTTTGGTTTGATGAAATCACTCATTTTTAAATTTATACTTAGGTATTTAAAATGTTTGAAAAATATAAAAGTATTTAAATTACGATACTTTCTTGATTTCCTTCGGAAATTATAAGATAAAATAAATTATTCAAATAAATAGAATCTTTAATTAAGAATGACAAGTCTCTTCTTAAATATATATCGAACAAATGAAAAGACATTTCAATTTCCACAAGATTTAAAAATTAGTAGTATTAGTGTTGTGAAGATTGATGGAATTTTGGATTGTTCTAATGATAAGCCTTTTGTCAGATCTAAAGATCTAGGAATCTCCGATTTCGTTTATCTATCATGCAATCTTATTTGTGATACTTTCATTGATGAACGACAAAGTAATATCATTTGCAAGTTTCCTTTAGATTCGTCTTCAGTAAAATATGAACCAATAAACTTAATTTATCATCGAAGTGTTAATAATTGTAATACTTTAACATTAAAACTAGTGGATGATAAAAATAACCTTATTGACTTTAACAAATGTGATCTTCATATAGAATTATATGTAAAAACGTAAAAAAAAAGAAATAATTTAAATTAAATTCTTTTGAATCCTGATCCTTCACTAGGTCTTGCAGATCCTTTCTTAAGAGTTCTAAGAAATGCTGCATTCTTTTTATTCAATCCTTCGGATCTATTAGTATTCAATTTTTCATTTGTAGTATTCATTGATTTTTGAGTAATACTTCCTCCCTCACTAAGTGAATGTCTTGCAGATCCTTCCTTGACTTTTACTTTTTCATTGATTTCTATTTTTTCTTCATGTTTAATATCTTGAATCAATTCTATTTTATCTTTCTGTTTTGGACTTATGATAACATATTTTGAAGAATCACCAGAATTGAAGAATCTCATTACGTTTTGTAGAGTTGACTTTAAGGAAGCTTGCTTACGCAGAATATAATTTATTAAAGAATAATAATAATTAAAATAATTTAAAGATAGAAAAATTTAGTCGATCTTTCAGATCTAGGAATCTTCGATTTAGTCAATCCTTAGGATAAGAAATCTTTGATTTAGTCTACAACAAGAGATCTTCTATGTTCATTTCTGAAATCTTGCAGTTCAACATCTTCACCTTGGAAATGATTTTTTGTCCTCACAAAAATTGGACTCCTATTTCTATTTTTCTTGTTGAAAAAAGTTTTAGGAGAAAGGACCATCCAAATAGATCTACCTATAAATATGTAAAAGAGAGTAACACCAATAGTTACATAAATCCTCCATATCTTGATGTAATACTTCCCAAGAAAGGATTCTGCCTCATCTAATATTTCATGAGGAATCATTCCATCTTGACTATTTGAGTGTAGTTCAATTGCTACATCAGCTTTTTCACGCATCTCATTTATTAGTTCTTCTTCAATATTGGTCTTAGTATCCATAAGAATGTGCTCATGAAAGATCACTTTATCATCTAAGAAATTTAGATTAAATTCTTCAAAATTTTTGATATTAGTAACATTATTAGCCATAGGATGTAGTGCTAGGCTACTGGAAATTATTCCCCCACTTGGATCGTTCTTGTAATACCAAATCTTGTCTCCAAATTGCTTAATTCTAATGGGTATTTGTCCTTGAGTAAGAGCTAAACTTGTCTTGAATCCATCAAAATGAGTCAAGTCTATGAATTCAATTTCTTCATCTTCTAAAGATTTACAGAACGTTACCTGAACTACTTCCGCGTTACCCAAGCTTGCTTCAGAAGTATCACTTTGAGAAACCATTTTCACCCTTATCGCTGAATGATTTAATTGTTTTTGAATATATCTTCTAGGATTTTCTTTTATGAGAGTCTCAAGAAGAGAAGTATGTTCATTAAAGATATCACACATTACTTCAGTTGTATGTCTTAGTAAATTATTTGATTTGTTCTCAAGGTATTGAAACTCTCCAGCTGTTTGAAAATCTGAGTAAACTTGTCTTCTTATTCTACCAATCCTTTGATTTCCAAAGGTCTCGGAATTTTTAGATTTTCTATTTTCTAATTCTTCGAGAGCATATTTAGCAAACTTAGTAACGTATTCATCATAACTTGGGAAAGTATTACAAGCTTCTTTAGTTTTTACGAAATCAGAGATTTCTAGATCTTTAGTTTTTAGATAGTCTTCATAACTTGGTACCTTGGAGCAATCATTTTTGATATTTGAATATTCTTCATAAGTTGGTAATGGGATAGGTTTTAATTCTTCATTTTCATTTGCTTCTAGGAGGCTTTGCTTTCGCTTGATATTTCTTTTGGTTCTATTAGCTGTATAATTATTATTAGTATTATTCATTGTCACCTCTTTGAATTTCACAAGTGAATCTGAAGGAGATCCTTTGAGTCTTTCTCTTTCTAATTTTTCTTGTTTTCTTTTTTCAAATTCTAGATATTTTTTCATCTTTTCATCTCTCCTCTTTTCAAATTCTATACGATCAGCTTCGTATTTATCTCTTACTTCTTTGTCTTTTTGCTCACGAAGTTCTCGATCCTTTTGGATTTGTTCTTGTTGTCTTTTGTAATATTCATCTCTTTCTTTTTGATACGATCCTGGATTTGAACTCATTTCTTTTAGACTAGGAGTTGATGTTCGTGCTTGTGGTGTTGGAATTCTTGGAATTTCATTTTGTAACTGACGTACTGCAAAACCTTCTTCACTAATTAAGAGATCAGCGTTAGCAGAGCTTCCTTGAGAAGTATCTCGATTACAATCTCTCACAATTTTGTTTTTATTCAAACTCAGAGCAATTTGATTTTTACTATTTATCCACAGTCCATTATTCATGATTCCATCTAGTTTTCCAATTGAAATATATTGACACTTCTGATCTTTATTGACATCCCAAATCATAATTTCATTCATCTTCCCAGGTTGACAAGAACCATCCTGATATTTACACTCCGACATATCAACTAAAACATTGCTTGGTCTACTTTGATTGAAGTGTGAATAGACCTTAGTCTCAATAATTACACAATTCTCTTTGTAATATCTTTTGCTTGTAAAGAAACTAGTAAATCGATTTGGATAATCTTCATTCACTTTATTATTTGTACTATATATTCCTTCTTTACCTTTCCCTAAACTTCCATATTCACATTTCTTACTTGCAATCCATTCTCTACATTCTGCAACACTAATAGAACGATGATTCAATTCCTTTTCTACTAGATGCTCATATCCTGAGAAGTCTGTATACATTGAAACTTCACAAACTAATTTCTTACACAATTTTGCATCACTTGAATATTCAATAATGTTCGGTTTATATACTTCATAACTTACTACTTTTGATTTTTTATTATCATCATTCAATTGCCTATGATAATTACATTTGTGTAATTTCGGAAGTTTGAAATATTGAACTGGAGCATCAGGAGTACAAATGATACCTTTAGCACTCGCCAAAATATCATAATGAGTAAATGTTAAAAAGAAATAGAAGTGCAACAGATTCATTTACTTTAGAAAAAATATTCTAATTAAATTGAAAATATAAGACGAGGACAATAAAAATTTTTTTTGTCATGCTATTTTTTTGCCTTTTTTTTAGAATTCACTTCTTGAAGAAGTAAACTGACTGTAAAAACCAAATTTCTTCAAATAGGAAATAAAACACCCCATGTTTTTTCAGTTTTCATCATTTTTACAAAATGACGTCTCAACAGTTGTCTTGGACGCAAAAAGATGCACAATCGCAGTTTTTGATAGCAGTCGATTTTGCAGATGTAAACTTAGTGATTTTGCAATAAAATAGAACAACGTTTCTGAATTGGAAGTAAGTGTAGTGATTTTTATGAATGTGTTGCCATGCTGAGTATCTCTTGCTTTTTTTACAATTTATTTCTATATAAGTATCGGGGTCTGGTCTAATGATAACTAACCACTGAGTAATGGTGAAATAAATAAATAAATAAATAAGTATCGGTCAAACGTATTTTTCACAAAAACAAAACAAAGATGTGCACGCTATCCACTACGAAGTGAGTAGCTTCTGCGCGCAAAAGAGAGGGAGACGCTATCCACTACGAAGTGAGTAGCTTCTGCGCGCAAAAGAGAGGGAGACGCTATCCACTACGAAGTGAGTAGCTTCTGCGCGAAAAAGAGGGAGACGCTATCCACTACGAAGTGAGTAGCTTCTGCGCGCAAAAGAGAGGGAGACGCTATCCACTACGAAGTGGGTAGCTTCTGCGCGCATAAAAGAGAGAAAAGAGAGAGCGCGCAGATGGGTGGTTCTTCGTTGATAGATTCTGATGGATTCTGGTCGTCGCTGTGCCGCGATGAATTTTCCGGTGGCATTTCATAGACCCTGCAAAAGCATCTTCGTAAAACCACAATTCAGAAATGGTGCGCTCAAAACAATTCTTACCGTGAGTGATAACGGTTCACCTGTGCAAGCATCAGCTGGTATCAATGCTTGTGGCACTGACCGTGGAAATCATTGAGGCGATGAGAACAGAGAAACGGCAACGGAAATCGATGCAAAAACATTGACAATCGATTGAGAAACGATCGCGTTCCGTTTTTTGAACGTCAGAACAACACGTTCAAACAGCGCGTGCGCACATTTTCTTTAACAGATCGCGAACGTTCCTCACTTTGCTATTTGTGAACAATGGATTGTCAACGTTTTTGCATCGATTTCCGTTGCCGTTTCTCTGTTCTCATCACCTCAATGATTTCCACGGTCAGTGCCACAAGCATTGATACCAGCTGATGCTTGCACAGGTGAACCGTTATCACTCACGGTAAGAATTGTTTTGAGCGCACCATTTCTGAATTGTGGTTTTACGAAGATGCTTTTGCAGGGTCTATGAAATGCCACCGGAAAATTCATCGCCGCACAGCGACGACCAGAATCCATCAGAATCTATCATCGAAGAACCACCCATCTGCGCGCTCTCTCTTTTCTCTCTTTTGCGCGCAGAAGCTACTCACTTCGTAGTGGATAGCGTCTCCCCCTCCCTCTCTCTCTTGCGCGCAGAAGCTACTCACTTCGTAGTGGATAGCGTCTCCCTCTCTTTTGCGCGCAGAAGCTACTCACTTCGTAGTGGATAGCGTCTCCCTCTCTTTTGCGCGCAGAAGCTACTCACTTCGTAGTGGATAGCGTCTTCCTCTCTTTTGGGTGAACATCTTTGTTTTGTTTTGATTTGTTTGCAATTTGTTGATAATAAATACGAAAATCTTTATTCGCCAACATGTGCAACAAGAAATGACATAAATTATGAATAGTGCTTCTGTTCAACTCAAAGTAGAAGTAAACTACTCGATTTTGACAAAAATGAAAAAAAATGGTTCTGAACGTGAATTTCAACTTGGCGTTTTCAGAGAATCCAACAAATCGTAATTTTAGCTTCTTTTGTTTTAGCTCAGACGCTTTCTACAATAAAAACGCAAAAACATGAAAATGATGATGTCACAAATTTGCTTTCAAAAAATGGGGAAAAATAAGCATGACAAAAAAAATTTTTATTGTCCTCGTCTTATATCTTAAATGGCTGAAGCAGTAGACAGAATACTAATTGTTGATAGTCCAATTATTCAAGATCAAAGTATTCAAAAAGAAAATTTGATTAGCATATTTCCTTCATCTGGATCTTCTTTAAATCAACATGGAGAAATTAATTTTATCATAGAAACTTGTGATCAATATCTATTACTTCATAAATCTTATATTTATTTAGAAACTTCCTTGAGTAAAAGTGATGCCGCAGGATCACCACTTGCAGATACTGACGAAGTGTCATTAACAAACAATGGACCTATGTTCTTATTTGATAGAGCAACTTACTCAATGGATGGTATGCAAGTTGAAAATATCATTGATCCTGGAAGAGCTTCACTTATGAAAGGCCTCCTTACTTATTCTTCCACAATGAATAAACAAAATACTTTTGGTTGGATCCTCGAGACTAAGGATATAATGACTTATAAAGTAAATAAATACACAAAAAATAGAAAAGGTAATCTAACATTCTGTATTCCTCTAAGTCATATTTTTGGTTTTGCTGAATGTTACAATCGAATAATTTATGGAAGGAAACACCAGTTATCACTCTATCGATCTCCAGAAAACAAGAATTCATGTGTTTCCTCAGATCCTACTAAATTTACTGCTAAGATGACTATTAATAAACTTCAATGGATAATTCCTAAAATTATGCCTAGTCTTGAGATGCAAAACAAACTTCTAAACCTTTTTGAAAGTAATAAATTAGTTCAAATGCCTTTTATATCTCGTCAATTTGAAAGTTATAATATCCCAAATGGTAATAGAGAATTTACTTGGAAACTAGGAACAAAATACGATAAGATAAAATACATAGTCATAGCATTTCAGACTGCTAGGGATAATAATTATCTGAATGCTGCAAAGTTCGATAACTGTGGGCTTGAAGAAATCTACGTTGAACTCAATAGTGAAAGATATCCATATGAATGCTTAAAATTCGACTTTGATAAATTTAATGCAGTTCAACAATACAATTTTGCTAAAGAATTTAGAAATAGTTATTATGAATCAACGAAGGATTATATTTTCATGGAAGAAGATGTGTATTATTATTATTATCCTTTATTAGTATTTGATGTTTCAAAGCAAAATGATAGAATTATTGCATCTCGACCTGATGTTACAATAAAAGCTTCTTTTAATAAAAACATTGCTCAAAGTACTAAATGTTACTGCTTAATTTTGAGCGAAAATATTGTTGAAGTCAAGGATAATAGAGTTAAGGTTGTCAGTATTTGATAAATCAAACTTCATTATTTTAATAATTGAGTATAAAATGCTTAGGTCTTTAAAGGATCTCCTTCGGATTCACTTGTGAAATTTAAATTCGTTTCCTTTATCCAAGAGTTAAATTTCTCCGGATATCCATACCACTTAACAAACACTTCTTTTACTCCTTTAGATTTTCTATGTTTTATCACTTTTTCAACTTTATACTCTTCATTGATATTATTGTAAAGTGTGAGTTCTTCTTCATAAAACTTTCCTTTGATTTCTTCATCTGCAAGATCTTTTAGTTCGCACATCACAGGTTCACCAATATGAACTTTTGCAATTTTAAACATCTCAGTTGTCCAATTCGGAAGATAACCTTTGTCAAAAATAGCTTTGTATTTGGTAATTCTGACAGTGTCTCCTACTTTGAATTTTGGACTTATTTGAGTCTTTTCTTCTTTTCTTGGTGGAAATAAGTTATTGTAAACTATTGATTCATTTTCTATTTTTGAAGCCTGCGTGGGAGTCATTTTTATTGAAGTGTGATAATGATTATTATAACCCCAGAGTAAATCATCAAGAATATCAACCCATTTATGATTTCCTTGATGAGTAAACATTTTCCACATCTTTTCTTTTAAGGTTCTATTAAACCTTTCGATAATAGAAGCTTTCTTATCTGAATAGGTTGAAAAATGATTAATTTCTAATTTTTTAAAGAGACTTTGAAAAGTTGAATTATAATATTCTTTACCATTATCAGTTTGCATCTTTTTAGGAATTCTTTTACTTTTTGTAAAGATACTCTCAAGAGCATCTGCAGTTTCTTTGCCTGTTTTACTCTTTAGAGGAACAACCCATGCATACTTACTAAAACAATCAATTATAGATATCTATAACCTTTATTTTCTTCTTTGTAGGGAATCATTTCTACGAGATCTGACTGCCACTGATCATCTATTCCATTCACAAAGACTCTTTGACTCTTGAAGTTCTTCCTAGCTGGTTTATGTAAAGTGTAAACATCCTGCTGATTCAGAAATTCTTTGACTTTTCCAATTGGAAGTTTTGTTTGACGTTGCAATTCATTGACTCCACAAAATCCTGTTTTCGGTGAGTAATATGTTTGTTTTAAAAGATCTCTTTCACCTTCGGAACTTGTGGGTTGTCTAAGAATTTTAGATTTTTCACTAATTTCAACCTCCTTGATATCTTCTAATCCAGAACCTCCTGTGATTGTTGGAATTAGCTTACACTTCATTGTTTTACAATCTTGGCATAACCCTTTTATCATAGAACGTTTCGAGCTTGTTTCAACATTAAATATGTCAGTAGTATCAGTATATTTTTTACATTTGAAACAGTAAACCAATTCCATAATTTAGAAGTTAAAATTTTTTGGCTACAAATATCTTATTTGATTTTGTGAAATGGGGGACGTTCAGTGAAAGAATAGACTTACCAGTTCTTTCTGTTCACTTTTACACTTTTTATGGAGAAGTAGAGATTTCTTGACACGAAAAGCATCCTCCATCTTATAAGAAAATATTGAACTTTTTAAAAAACATCTTCAAAATGAAATAACAACACAAAAACTGAAGAAATTCTGCGACGCAAATCGTTCTTAAATGAGATACTTCGTTCTTTCATACCTGTTTGCCAGTACCTTCGAGAAGTTTCGAGTGAGACCAAACTCGTCGAGTTCTAGATCTTGCAGATTGACCACTCTCTCTTTCTCCTTCAGTTCTCTCAATTTGTGACACCTTCACCCTGCCCTTTTTCTCTTTCTCTTTGTGTGACCTTCTTTTCTCTTCCTCACTGTGACCGAGCGCAATCACACATTTGCCCCAGTTGAGCTATACGCAAACGCATTGGGCTAGAGAAGGCAGAGACGCGTCTGTGGGCAGAGACGCAGAGGAAGGAGAGAAACTGCCAACACACAGCATTCACTTTCCCCTTGTTTTTCGACAATGGAAGAAAAAATGAGCGCGTTCATTCGCACGTATAGTGTTGACTTTGGCAGCTTCGCGCATTGGCATTTTTGATTGTTCAATGATGGCATTTGACAAAATTGTTAGGGCAAGTCCTGAGCTTTCAAACAAGCCATCAATGGCACAAAAATGTTGATTTTCGGCACAGCTGCAGGTTTACCAAGTTTTAGTTTTGAATCGTCCATTGCAGCCGTTGTAGGTTTCCGGGAAAGATGCTACAACATCAAAAGCTCCATAAGGTCGGTATCAACATGTATGCCAAGTGCCGTTCGTTGAATGAAGCACAAAAGCGAGGATCTGGGACAAAAACTGTTTTACCCTATAAAAACGGGGCGCAACGCAAAAATTTATGGAAATTTTGAATGTGGAGGAGCAAATTTCTTTTTTGAGCGTGCTTGTTTTCAGCTATTTTGCCCATTTTTATAGGGTAAAACAGTTTTTGCTGTGCCGAAAATCAACATTTTTGTGCCATTGATGGCTTGTTTGAAAGCTCAGGACTTGCCCTAACAATTTTGGCAGATGCCATCATTGAAAAATCAAAAATGCCAATGCGCGAAGCTGCCAAAGTCAACACTATACGTGCGAATGAACGCTGTTTTACGCTCCATTGTCGTGAAAGTGAATGCTGTGCCAACATCACATTCTTTCACCTCATTCTAACTTTTGTGAATAGAAAAGAGACTTCCTTTTTTCTGTAGTTCGCGTTGATTTCGTGATTTCCCATCCATAATTATCATTGTTATTTTCTCCTTAACTTGGAGTTTGATAACAACTATTGATACTTTCCCTCTCTCTCTCTCTAATTGATCGAATATGTTTACAGTTCAAGCTTTATTGGCTCAGTATTACAGGATGAACTGGTGGCACGATCCACGGCTCCAAAAGTTGCTCGAAAAGGCTACGCTCGAGAGTCTGTTCAAGAAATATTTTCAAAGTATCTACGGCATCGATGAAGTACAAGAGATGGAAAACGCACTGCGAAATGCTTTGAACAAGTATGAGAAGAAGGAAACGTTGTTTGAGGTTGGTTTATATATTATTTATATACATATAATGTTACTGTACATTTCAGAAACTTATGGAGAACCAAGAGAACGAAGCAGAACCCCTCATGCAAGAATGCTTGAACTCGCTTTGTGAAGTAAGTGGTTTTTTTAACGATTAAATCAGTATTTATTATTTCAGAAGACCATGAACCGAGGACAAGATCACACTCCGGAGAGTATGCTGACTTTATCCAAACTCTTCATAAAAATTGCTGACTTTCGGCTTGCATGCGAAGTGCTGTGGTGTAGTGCCTCACTCGCCGTCCAGGGTAATTTTATTTCTTAATATTTATGCAATGTATTCGTTTTCAGAGTTCATTACGACTCGCCAACTGAAAGTAAAGCTACATTCGCACAATGGGAAGAGAAGCTTTGCGACGGCGCTTTCGCGTGATATCGGACGTCGATTTTCCGTGTTCGAAGTGTAAGTGTACAAATTGTGGTCCATTTTTCTGTGTATTATTTGTTTCAGTTGCCATTCCTCATTCTGTACCAACAGCCATAACGCTCGCGCTGTGAATGATGCATTCGTGGATGCGAAAGAATTTATCCAACAGCTTCGGGAGTTCCAATTATCTGATGAAAAGAAGAAGGAATTGGAGAAGGACAATTTTAATTTTTAGTTTGTCTTCTATGATTTATGTCAAGATAAGATATTATAAGTGACTCAAAAAGTGATAAAATTGTAAAATCTCATAAAAGTGACTTAAATTGTTTGATTTCTTGCTTCAAATAGGTCATAAAGTGAAAAGTGGGCAAAATGGTCACTTCTACGTCCAGCCTAAAAGTGACGTTTTTCAAAAATGACTGATTTTCGATGAGCTTAGACACTTTTTTGATGAAAATAAGCCTTAAAATAGTCAAAAAGTGCAAAAAACGTCATTTGGGCAAAATGACCGTCCAGCGTCAACCATTTGTATACTACTCCTGATCCGGCAGAGGACAAATTATTTGATGAACATCGAAGCATTCTTGGCTTTGACAGAAGGCATTGCACTTGGTGCAAATAAAAGGTTTGGATTCCGGAGATGGTTTCGAACACTTGAGAACTTTGTTTGATTGCAGACAAATAGGACAGTGTCGTTGACATTTGTGGGAATATTCGTAGCGAAAGCATTTGAAGCAAATCCGTTGGCACTGAAATAAGGTAAAATAAATAAAAATGCAAAAAAAATTCATTAAGAATACATTTTTAGCTTCTTGTGAAAGCGGAGTAAATTTCGTGGTTTCCGAGTCGTACAATAAAAAAAACGCATAATATTGCGATGGAAGGATCTCCGGGAGATTTGTCAGAATAACGTGTAACGAGCTGTCGAGAACAACAAAAAGGCACAAATGATTGTTTAACCGCAGATCAGAGGAATGAATGATGCTGTCGACATCAGCGATCGACAACGGATACTGCGTTTCTGCTGGCAGTTCAATCAGAGACGACAACTTGGTAGTCCATAATTCAATTTGTCCTTCTAACGCTGTATAAACGTATTTGTACCAAAAAGAACACGCTGCAGCATGCCAAAAATTGGAATTGTCGGGTACATTTTTATAATCGTTGGAATACATTTCTATGTACTCCCGGGCTTTTTGAATGGCAGCTAAAATGTTTTTTTCGCGTTTTTCTTCGAGCTTATCCAAATCCAGCAGTTCGATAGGCGGCAACGCGGCAATCTTGTCCTCGTATTCCTGCTCGATAATGGAGATTCGATTCTTACGATCACTTTTAAGGGCCTTGATTTTTTGTTTAACTTCGGCTCGAGATCCCTAAATGCGTAAGGTTAAATGCAAATACATAAAACTTTAACAAAATATTTTTTCATATTTTTTTTAAATTTGATAAAAAAAGTGTTGACTGCTAACGTTTTTTCAAAAAACGTTGTCCACGTTATCTTAACGCACCCTGTATGTCGTAAGCTGCTTCCGACGCGCTATCAACTGAGATAGTCTTTCCGTCAATTTTTCCAAGATATCGTCTTTGGCGGTTGGCATTTGCTCTAAAAATTCGCAAATTCCGTAATTATTTATGATACTGGTTTTCAGTGTTACTTACTCTTAATTCTCGCAATTGCAGCATCGGTTGCTTTGATTGTAGAAGGCAGCGGCGCAGACATTGCAACAGACGACTAAAAATTTGTAAGACGGAAGAAAGAAGGAGGCAACTCGTGATTTTTCCAGAGCAAAATAAGAGAGAACGTGTAAGCGGACGACCGGCAAACAACTTCGACAAATGGAAGTGATAGCGACGGAATCCTTACTCAATTTATAGCAACGCTATGCTATTCATCGATTGCTGATATCGATATTCACCTCTCGCAGCATGCGCGCTAGACGACGACGCTAGCGCTGAAGATCACGCGTTGCTTTTCTTCGTTGTTTGCGTTAATGTTGACCGGCTTCTTCAACATTGCAGGCCTGAATTGAAAAAGTAAATACAAAAAACTAATCAACATGAATATCGCGCAATGCTCAAGATATCGAAATTTTGCAGAATTGTCAAATTTTATTTTGCATATATGAAGTTTTCAAGCTAAATAAGCAGGCTTCAGTTGAACTGACTCTTTGACTCTTCACAGATCGCCACCTTGAAATCGGTATCCTGCTTTTTTACGGCTCACAATGAACTTCTTTTTTGTTCTTTTTATGTTCTCGACCATAATTCAGCTTTCTGCCGTCGCGGATCCAAATATCAAACTTCATTTACAACCTTCAGCGTTTCCGAATGCTGGCAATCAGCGCACAACAACAAACAAAATCTTGTTGACGTCAATTATTAATTAATACACAATTAAAAAAAATTAGAAAAACGGCTTGGCTTGTTTGTATTTGAAATAATAATTTTAGGACTATTCGATAAATCACAATTTTTTATGAGTTGAAAGACGTCGTCATGCACTTTTTGAGCCGTCCGAGGGCAGACTTGACAATGAGCTTCGTAGCACAACTTGGTTTGACAGAAAGCGTTGCATGTTGAGCAAACGTAAGGATCAGATAACGGAGTTGGTTTAGCGCAGCAAAAAACGGTGTCTTGCCTCAAGCAGATCGGGCAGTGTTGCTGACAATCGTGAGGTTGCGGTTCGTAACGAAAGCACTTGAAACAAATGAATTTGTCCTAAAATACTTTTTATATAAGAATTTATACGTAAAACTTTACTTCTTTTGATCTCCTCGATATCGGAGCAAATCGCATAGATTTTTCATCGTAGATTAATAAAAACGGGACGTATAGTGTTGACGCCACGATGTTTGTAATATTTGTTAGGATCACATGCAGTGATGTGTCTAATATTATAAAAAACCGTAAGAATATATCCGATGTTTGCATATCAGTAGTATGAATAATGAAGTCAACGGCAGTGAGAGGCAATGGGAGCTGCTCGTTTGCGGACAGGGTCACGTAAGACAATAATTTGTTAGTCCAGAACACAATTTCGTTCTCGGATTGCCGCTGTGTGTAAATGTGGCAGCAAGAACACGCTGCGGCGTGACAAAAATTGAAAACGTGGGAATGATCTTCAAATTGAACAAAAAACTCTTTAGCGTAATTTTGAACGGTTTGATCCGTAATGCAAATTTTTTTATTCGATGTATCGATTTCAACATTACACATTGAAGTTCGTTCTAAAATAAATACATGTTTAGGGTAAAGGTGAGTAGTTCAAAAAATGGCATTTGTTTAAAAATACATTGTTTAAGGTAACTCACTTTTAATACTAATAAGTTCAGCATCGACTGCTTCGTCTGGCATCGACATGATTATTGAAAAAATCTCATACTAATGTCTGTGAATTAAACATTAGATCAAATGATACCCTATTTGATTTGCAAAATTTCATATTTCAGAGTCATTTTCTGTTGTCGTGGTTCTTTGAATTAATTGAAAAACTTCATTGTGAATGCTTTGAGCTGGCCGAGGACAGAGGTTTTGATGGGTTTCGAAGCAATCAGTTGTCTGACAAAAAGCGTCACATTTTGGGCAAATAAAGTGTTCAGATTCTGGAGATGGTTTAAAGCATTTAAAAACGTCGGTTTTCCGCAAACAGATTGGACAACTTCTTTGGCAGTTGTGTTGAGATGGTTTATAACAAAAACATTTATAACAAATCCATGTCATCTAAAATACGGTGACTCTTTGTTTTTAAAAAATCTGAAAAAAGTGTGAATCTTACATTTTGTGTTCTTCGAGGTACTGGAGTAAATCTTTTTGTTTCCGAATCATAAATTAAGAAAAAGCGGTTGCATTTTGAAGCAATGATATCGGGAAGATTTGTTAATAAAACGCGCAGCGCGGGGTCTAAAATAACAAATAAGCGTTGCTTATTGCCATCATAAAGTTGCACATTTGGTGAATGAATAATCCTGTCGACATCAGCGAGCGACAATGGATACTGCACATTCGTTGATAATATTTTTGCTGAAGACAAGAGCAATTCGTTGATGCAGGGATCAATCTGTTCATCATGTTCGTTTGTCTCTGTATGTATGTACTTGTGCCAATTTGAACACGCAGCAGCGTGAAAAAAGTTTTTTTCATCAGAAATATTTTTGAAATCATCAAAATATTTTTCAGTGTACTTTTTGATTGCGCTTAAAATAGTTTCTGGAGACGGAATTAAAAGTTCAATTGACGTTTGAGATTTGTTTTCCACCAATTGTTTTCCATCGAAAATTTGGATTTCAGGCTTGGACACAATTATTGATTTTTCAAAAACAGTTTCGTTGTTTTCCTCCACTAATTCTAATTCAACGCCGTCGATGACTGGCAACTCGGCCACCTTGTCGTCGTATTCGTGAGTAATATTTGCAATGCATTCTTTAAGCGTACCGGTCGCATCTTCGACAAACTTTTCCTTGTCTGATTGTACTTTTTCAATTTGTTGAGCCAATTCTTCGGCATAGGTTGTAAGCAACATTCGGCGGTTAATCAAGTCGGAGAGTTTTTTGTTTAAATTTACTATAGTATCAAATTCAATGTTGGTATTTGACAATTGTTCTAAAAATTAAAAATAAAATTTTTGTTTACGAATTGTTAGCATTAGTTTCACATACCTTGGATTTTTGCAAGAGCGGCGTCGATAGATTTGATTGTTAATGACATCAAAGACATGGTTCTGGGCGACGGTAGAAACAGAAATGAACAATATCAAAAACACTACTCACGTGAAAAAGCTTTTCTATACGAGTCAACTAAACTTCTTATGACAGTTGTCAGTTAACGTACTGAAAAAAATGCTCAGGTTTTTATTGTTTGCCTTGATTTCGACATTTGGAACAATTCGCAATACAAATCTTTGTCAAAAGTGTAAAAAGTTGGATGTCGATATCGTTTTGATATTGCAACCGTTTATGAAGTAACGAAATTATAAAAAAAATGATAAATCGACAGCTTTAGCGACTATTTTGCTCTTTTGATAGTCATAATCAGTCTTCTTACATTAGTGAACTTTTTTTACGATCCGTCGACATACCTGAAGTTTCGTCAGATCGCTGATGTGATACATTTTCTGCATGATTTTTTTCCAGAACAATTTTCTGCGCATGCTGTGCATCGGCATACAAATTCAAAAACCACACACACAAATCAGTGTTTCAACGACTCGACTCGAGCCGGAGCGACTCCGGAGCCGACTCTTGCTCAGAGTCACGACTCGCGAGTCGCAAGTTAGAGTCAATATTTTTTCAAGAGTTGAAAAAGAGTCGTAAAATTCTTTATTTTTATCAAATTGAGGTACTTTTTGATAAATTTCATTAATACTAGATTTTGGTGATATTTTTGTGTGTGTGCATGCATTTCTTTAAAAAACTATTTTATAGAATCGGTTTTATGCACAGACCAACATTTATTTTTTCCTTTATTTATAATCTCGTTTATACCAAACAGTGTTAAAGAAAAGTGAAAATTAAGGGACGATACTTCGAATCAATCGACAAATGTCTTTATGTATTCCCTGATCCGGCAGAGGACAAATTATTTGATGAACATCGAAGCATTCTTGGCTTTGACAGAAGGCATTGCACTTGGTGCAAATAAAAGGTTTGGATTCCGGAGATGGTTTCGAACACTTGAGAACTTTGTTTGATTGCAGACAAATAGGACAGTGTCGTTGACATTTGTGGGAATATTCGTAGCGAAAGCATTTGAAGCAAATCCGTTGGCACTGAAATAAGGTAAAATAAATAAAAATGCAAAAAAAATTCATTAAGAATACATTTTTAGCTTCTTGTGAAAGCGGAGTAAATTTCGTGGTTTCCGAGTCGTACAATAAAAAAAACGCATAATATTGCGATGGAAGGATCTCCGGGAGATTTGTCAGAATAACGTGTAACGAGCTGTCGAGAACAACAAAAAGGCACAAATGATTGTTTAACCGCAGATCAGAGGAATGAATGATGCTGTCGACATCAGCGATCGACAACGGATACTGCGTTTCTGCTGGCAGTTCAATCAGAGACGACAACTTGGTAGTCCATAATTCAATTTGTCCTTCTAACGCTGTATAAACGTATTTGTACCAAAAAGAACACGCTGCAGCATGCCAAAAATTGGAATTGTCGGGTACATTTTTATAATCGTTGGAATACATTTCTATGTACTCCCGGGCTTTTTGAATGGCAGCTAAAATGTTTTTTTCGCGTTTTTCTTCGAGCTTATCCAAATCCAGCAGTTCGATAGGCGGCAACGCGGCAATCTTGTCCTCGTATTCCTGCTCGATAATGGAGATTCGATTCTTACGATCACTTTTAAGGGCCTTGATTTTTTGTTTAACTTCGGCTCGAGATCCCTAAATGCGTAAGGTTAAATGCAAATACATAAAACTTTAACAAAATATTTTTTCATATTTTTTTTAAATTTGATAAAAAAAGTGTTGACTGCTAACGTTTTTTCAAAAAACGTTGTCCACGTTATCTTAACGCACCCTGTATGTCGTAAGCTGCTTCCGACGCGCTATCAACTGAGATAGTCTTTCCGTCAATTTTTCCAAGATATCGTCTTTGGCGGTTGGCATTTGCTCTAAAAATTCGCAAATTCCGTAATTATTTATGATACTGGTTTTCAGTGTTACTTACTCTTAATTCTCGCAATTGCAGCATCGGTTGCTTTGATTGTAGAAGGCAGCGGCGCAGACATTGCAACAGACGACTAAAAATTTGTAAGACGGAAGAAAGAAGGAGGCAACTCGTGATTTTTCCAGAGCAAAATAAGAGAGAACGTGTAAGCGGACGACCGGCAAACAACTTCGACAAATGGAAGTGATAGCGACGGAATCCTTACTCAATTTATAGCAACGCTATGCTATTCATCGATTGCTGATATCGATATTCACCTCTCGCAGCATGCGCGCTAGACGACGACGCTAGCGCTGAAGATCACGCGTTGCTTTTCTTCGTTGTTTGCGTTAATGTTGACCGGCTTCTTCAACATTGCAGGCCTGAATTGAAAAAGTAAATACAAAAAACTAATCAACATGAATATCGCGCAATGCTCAAGATATCGAAATTTTGCAGAATTGTCAAATTTTATTTTGCATATATGAAGTTTTCAAGCTAAATAAGCAGGCTTCAGTTGAACTGACTCTTTGACTCTTCACAGATCGCCACCTTGAAATCGGTATCCTGCTTTTTTACGGCTCACAATGAACTTCTTTTTTGTTCTTTTTATGTTCTCGACCATAATTCAGCTTTCTGCCGTCGCGGATCCAAATATCAAACTTCATTTACAACCTTCAGCGTTTCCGAATGCTGGCAATCAGCGCACAACAACAAACAAAATCTTGTTGACGTCAATTATTAATTAATACACAATTAAAAAAAATTAGAAAAACGGCTTGGCTTGTTTGTATTTGAAATAATAATTTTAGGACTATTCGATAAATCACAATTTTTTATGAGTTGAAAGACGTCGTCATGCACTTTTTGAGCCGTCCGAGGGCAGACTTGACAATGAGCTTCGTAGCACAACTTGGTTTGACAGAAAGCGTTGCATGTTGAGCAAACGTAAGGATCAGATAACGGAGTTGGTTTAGCGCAGCAAAAAACGGTGTCTTGCCTCAAGCAGATCGGGCAGTGTTGCTGACAATCGTGAGGTTGCGGTTCGTAACGAAAGCACTTGAAACAAATGAATTTGTCCTAAAATACTTTTTATATAAGAATTTATACGTAAAACTTTACTTCTTTTGATCTCCTCGATATCGGAGCAAATCGCATAGATTTTTCATCGTAGATTAATAAAAACGGGACGTATAGTGTTGACGCCACGATGTTTGTAATATTTGTTAGGATCACATGCAGTGATGTGTCTAATATTATAAAAAACCGTAAGAATATATCCGATGTTTGCATATCAGTAGTATGAATAATGAAGTCAACGGCAGTGAGAGGCAATGGGAGCTGCTCGTTTGCGGACAGGGTCACGTAAGACAATAATTTGTTAGTCCAGAACACAATTTCGTTCTCGGATTGCCGCTGTGTGTAAATGTGGCAGCAAGAACACGCTGCGGCGTGACAAAAATTGAAAACGTGGGAATGATCTTCAAATTGAACAAAAAACTCTTTAGCGTAATTTTGAACGGTTTGATCCGTAATGCAAATTTTTTTATTCGATGTATCGATTTCAACATTACACATTGAAGTTCGTTCTAAAATAAATACATGTTTAGGGTAAAGGTGAGTAGTTCAAAAAATGGCATTTGTTTAAAAATACATTGTTTAAGGTAACTCACTTTTAATACTAATAAGTTCAGCATCGACTGCTTCGTCTGGCATCGACATGATTATTGAAAAAATCTGTAATGCTCAAACATGCGGACGACCGAAAAGCAATTGCAAGGAGTAAAGATAGGGACAACGAATTCTGAATAATATACTTATTGATTTGTGATACTGTGATTCATCGTTGAGTTATTTTATCTTCGCTATTACTTATCAGAATGCGTGCATTTTGAGCAGACAGTAAATGTTTTTTCTTCCTTGGATCGCATTCATCTCCGGACGCGGATTTTGTCTTGCGTTTTTCTGATAACAGATAACCAAGCAAGCTGCTAAGAAGGTAGAACATGAATATTTAGAATCACTTAATTGTAAGATTTTTTTATAAATCTTTTAAGAGGCAGTCTGCGACAGGATTTAGGAACAAGGGGGAGACGAGGACAAGACTTTTTTACACTTTCAAATATTTTGAGCCAGAATTGTTCCCCATCCCCAAAAACGTCTAAATCCGCGATACACGGATTTTTAAAAACATCGGATTCTATAATTCTGGATTTTGAAAGGTTTTTGATAAAAAATGATGGCACGTGCTCTGTTCATGAAGAAAAAGGCTAAAAATTTTTTTAGGGGGGTTTTCATAGACGGGGAACACGAAGTCGTAATCAAAATTTTTTTATCGTTACGGTAAGTGCCACTTTTGGGCTAAAATTGATGGTTTTTTGGCCACCACAGATTGGGTTTTCAGAGGTGCCAACAATGGCATAGCCTATCTTTTCCCCCTTGTTTTGACGCGTCGAATGGGGTAACGCATGAAACAAAGGAGTGACCGCAATGAGGTCATCCATAGGCATTTATGATGCGCACTCGAGAAAACGCGCACAATTTCGCTTCAAGTGACAAAAAAAGAGCGTGCGCGCGCATAAAAGGTGTCATGTTCAAAAAAACGCCATGAAGCCAATTTTTGATTTCTCTGTCCATGGTCACTTTGGTAGGCTTTGGCATGTCCTAAATATCACTTTAAGCTAGTTGCACTTTTTATGAGGTAATTTTGCACAAAGTTACAGCGTTTGAAAGTTTCATGTCTTTTCAAAGCCTGTGGCATCGGCAAATATTGTCAGGTAAAATACCCAAGGATAGAAATCAATCTTTGGGACATGCCAAAGCCTACCAAAGTGACCATGGACAGAGAAATCAAAAATTGGCTTCATGGCGTTTTTTTGAACATGACACCTTTTATGCGCGCGCACGCTCTTTTTTTGTCACTTGAAGCGAAATTGTGCGCGTTTTCTCGAGTGCGCATCATAAATGCCTATGGATGACCTCATTGCGGTCACTCCTTTGTTTCATGCGTTACCCCATTCGACGCGTCAAAACAAGGGGGAAAAGATAGGCTATGCCATTGTTGGCACCTCTGAAAACCCAATCTGTGGGGGCCAAAAAACCATCAATTTTAGCCCAAAAGTGGCACTTACCGTAATGATAAAAAAATTCTGATTACGACTTCGTGTTCCCCGTCTATGAAAACCCCCCTAAAAAAATTTTCAGCCTTTTTCTCCATGAACAGAGCGCGTGGCATTAATTTTTATCAAAAACACTTCAGAAGCCAAATCTACAGAATCCAATTTTTTTTAAATTCTGTGTTTGGCGGGAATAGATGTTTTTAAGGGTGGGGAACAATTCTGGCTCAAAAAATAAAAAGTTGTAAAAAAGTCTTGTCGGCCGACCTAAATCCTGTCGCAGACTGCCTCTTAAGAGACAGTCTGTGACAGGATTTCAGATTAAGGTGGAAGGTGCGACCCCGTGAAAAAAAAGCCTCAAATGTTTTTAACCAAGGTTGTAGGCCCCCCTGAGGGATTGTTAAAAAAAAATATAAAAAATTTTTCAGATGCCGGATTCTTGAGATTTGGCTTCTGAACTGTTTTTTTGTTCTGATTTTTCAACCAGCTTCTTTATTGAAGCAAAAATCTGAATAAAATCATACAACTGTATTTTAGCACGAGGAATCGATTGCCGTATTCAGATTTCTCAAAACACATCTGATTCTCCTGCAATTATCGATTTTCTGTTTTCTTTGTCACTTTTTTGGCCAAAACATGTGTATGTTGTTCGATAGGGAGGGCAAGACCTACCCTATCTCAAAGCCCGTTTTTTTTGCTATAAGATGGAAAAAAACACAAAAAAAAAAATGTCGCTCTCGGTGACCAAAACAGGGAAAAACCATCAAAATGGTCGAAAAACCGTGGTAAAATAACAACGATGACGGAAAGCGCACCAAGAGTCGCAGCGCGCTATGCGCCCATGGTTTTGACACGAAAACTTTTTTTTTGCTATTTTCACATGCACAGAGTAGATATATTTCGGACATAAAGATGGTTCTGGGGGTAATCGGCTACGGCCGATTTAATGGTGCCATCAAAAAATCAAAATTCGATCGATAAATCGATAATTTGAGGTAAAAATTACTGTAACTCACGAAATTATTAGCCGATATCACAATAAATTATTGCATCGTGTTCTACGTCCTTGAAAACCCCCGGAAGCAAAAAACAAAAAAATTCTGTTCATGAAATAAGAATTTATTTCGAATTAAAAATTAATAGTAATAATTAATTTTCACGGTTCAAAATTAATATTTTTTTACCGGGCAAAGTTCATTGCAAAGTTCAAGATGAACTTGATCACTATGCCAAAGTTCATATATAAGAATGGTTAACCGGCTTGGCACGAAGCTTCCGAAGGCAACACACTACGCGCATTTGCATGCGCGCACTGTGTTCTCCTTCGACTGAAATGCTTCAGCGCGCACTTTTTGTATGAAAAAAAATTTGGAATTGAAATTATTTTTTATTTCATGCACCGAATTTGCTCATTTTTTCCACACCGGGGTTTTCGATACCGCTGATTACGATAAGCTAATTTATTGTGATTTTCGCTAATAAAGACAAAAAATACAATTTTGTTTTGCTATTTATTGATCGAAAATAAAATTTTTGATAGCACCGTTAAATCCGCCATCATCGATAACCCCAAAAATACTACTTGTTTCTAACATTTAGACACATTGGGTATGTAAAATTCTAAAAAATACGTCAGAAAACGTTTTCGTGTCAGAACCATGGGCGCATAGTGCAGCGTGCGCATTGCGATGCGCGCAGCGCGTAGTTGATTTTTCGACCATTTTGATGGTTTTTCCCTGTTTTGGTCACCGAGAGCGACATATTTTTTTTTGTGTTTTTTTCCATCTTATAGCAAAAAAAACGGGCTTTGAGATAGGGTAGGTCTTGCCCTCCCTATCGAACAACATACACATGTTTTGGCCAAAAAAGTGACAAAGAAAACAGAAAATCGATAATTGCAGGAGAATTTATTTGTAAATTTTGATGTATAATTTTATATTTATTAAATGTGATACATTAGTGTTCCGATAAAACGTTGGAAAATTTCAGCAAGATTTTGTTTTTAATTTTATGAATTGCAAAAAAAAATATTTTTTTGACGCTAAAATACTAAAATTGGTCAACTTTTTATGAATTCGTAATTAATTTTTTTTCTCATAAACGGTGCCAAAATAGATACAGTCTCGATATCGCAATTCAACATGAAAATTTCTCGGTATTTTTTTTGCAAAAAAATACGAATGTAATTACTATAACCGTGTAAAATAAAAAGTCAATCGATTATGTTACGTACGCGATAAAACCAAACGGCTAAAAATTGGCCATCTCTGCGGTAGAAAAAACTAGGGACACCGAAAACACATTTTCGTGCCCAATAGCAATGTTTGTAAACCTCAAAACTTTATCAATTGTTAAAATAAAACTTTTCAATACAAAACAAATGCAGGCAATAAATTTTTTTATCAATAACTGATAGTTATAGTAGAATCAACTTCAGTCGTTTCAGACGTAAAAACCGACGATGTCGTCGAAGCGGAGACCAAAGATGGGACGTAGTAGGTCAAATTAAATCCGTCTCCAACAATCGATCCATCGGTATGCCAAAATACAACAAACTGTTGATTGTTCAAAGAAAGCTGCGAAGTATTATTACCGGTGTACCTGTAATATTATATACGGTCATTACACATCATGTTGTGCCCCAAAAAAACTCACGTTGCAACCAATGACGAAGATTGGATTACCGGGCCATTATAGATTTTCAGATAATCGTGGAGGGGTTCAGTACTGTAACTGACGTTTATATTCACTGTGCCAGAAACCAATGTATTAACTTGATAGATTTTGTTCTCATTGTTGTTGTAACTGACAACCGAAATACTGCCTTGATATCCGTAGACGTATTCTGTTTGTTCTGAAGTAGAAGTTGTTCCTGTGGGTGGCGCATATGTTGTTGACTGTGCCGTTGCCGACGTTTCAAAAGTTAAATCCGTTGCCACGGAAGTTTCAAGCGTCGAAACAAACGACGGAACATAGTAAGTCAAATTGAATCCGTCCCTAGCAACCGATCCATCGGTCTGCCAAACTACGACAAACTGTCGATTGTTTAGAGAAATCTGCGCCGCGTTGTAACCGTGGTATCTGTAACAATAACAGTACACAAGTTATATTACCAAACAAGTTCAATTCTCACGTTTCAACCAGTGATGATGGATGAATTACCGATCCGTTGTAAATTTTCAGATAATCGTAGTTGGCTTCAGTATCAAAAACAACATTAATAGTCACCGGAGCGTCAACCTGAGTATCAACTCGATAAATCCTATTATCGTTGTGTTCGTAATTTTCCAGTGAAATGTCGCCTTCATAGCCGTAGATGTACTGTGGCCGTACTCCGTAGTAGTTGAGATGGAAGCCGCCCCGCGTAAAATCATCAGATGAAAGGTAGGTGAACGCTAGGAGCGTAATTGCCGATCCCGAGGAACCAATGATTTTTCGTAAGGCATTCGACGGTGAACCAAAGGTATCCTTGTAAGACAGGCGATCAATGTTAGGATCGTTGGTGTTGTTACCGTCGTACACATAAACAGCGTCATCGGAAAGAGGAGCGTAACGCAAATCGTTGAAGGCTAGCAAAACTTCATAATTGTCACCGTAGTAGTCAGCAAGGTCGACGGTGAACAGACAAGTTTCGTTTTCGTAGTAATAAAAGGGATATCCGTGAGATTGAATTGATCCACTGAGGTTTTTGAACACCTGGGGCCTGCACCTGTAGCTTTGCCGGTAGCAAAGAGATGGGTACGGATCGTAGCAGTTTACTGGGAGCCAGCTATTGGGGCCCAGAGGGTGAAGGTAACTGCCGCATGCCGGCGGACTGAGAGACGTGTAGTTTTCACTAAAGTCGTTGTAACTGTACGGAGCTCCATTTATCCACTGCCATCCAAATGCATTGTATTGAAGCCCCAAAAAGTATGACAAATACTGAGGACCGTTTTCGGCGGCAAGGAAGTCTAAAAAGTACAGAGCATGGTACAACTTTGCTTTCCACACTTTTTAATATTTACTTACTCAATACTGCGTCATTTTCAGCATGGTTCAAAATCACAGGTAACGTTCCGTTTGCCTGTGATAAACAATAACTGTTCGCATTGGTAAAGTTCAAAGGCTTTGTGTTCAACAGGTAGCAGTTGTCGACGGTTTCATTATACGTGTATCCTTCAGGACACGGAGTAACCTGCCTGTAGACAACCGGTGTTTGCGGTTCCGTGAATAAAGGTTTCCCCTTTTTCTCAGATAGTGCGAAGCAGGTGGCAACAGCCAACAGGCAGACAATGAAGCGTATACTGTAACTCGACATTGAAGAAGTGTCGACAGCAGCGAACTGAAAATATGCTAGTTCCGGCGGGTATTTATGCACAACTTGGAAGCTTAGCTCTCTGTCTTGGTGATACAATAGAAGTGTGATAATTATCACCTTTTCTTATGTGAACCATCACCTTTTCTTAGGTGATAATGAAAACGGATGATCCTGGGGCTTTCTCATAGTAAACTGGTGATATGAGAAAAGCATCGCCTTGTTGACGGAACATTTGCTGGAATATTGCATCAGACACGCAAACGTACTTTGAATGATTATCGGTTGAACAGGGTTAAAGGTGAGACAAGCCTTTACAAAAAAAATCAAAAGAATCACAAAAGCAAAAGCTTATTGACAATAGACAGTCATTACCGCCCTCTTGTTTGTGGATTCAAATCAGAGGCGAACGTCAAAATAAGGTAAGAAAGAGGCGAGCCCATAAAAGCAAATCAGCCCAGCTGGGATCGCGGGGAGATCGACGGGCGCGTGCGCTTTGCGGGCAGAGTTGTCGACCGAGCCGAGCATCGAGCCGAGCATTTGAAGCATTCGAGCGAGCCGAGCCGCTCGCTCGAATGAGCGGCTTGAATGCTCGGCTCGAGGATCACCGAGCCGAGCCGAGCGGCTGGAATGCTCGGCTCGGCAATTTTGGCTCGGTCGACAACTCTGTTTGCGAGCGACACGCGTATGTACTACACAGCTACTACACAGTATTACAATATTTTTTATCTTTCCAAATAAATATTATACATGATCATACAAAATTTTAGTAGTAAGTTGAAGTATCGAAACTAGACTCGGTTGAAGGGGTTGAAAAGAAAGACGGAACGTAGTAAGTCAAATTGAATCCGTCAGCAGCATCCGATCCGTCAGTCTGCCAGACGACGACGAATTGCGAATTCTGAATCGAAATCTGCGCAGTGTTAGCACCGTGATATCTGTAACAAGAGAATAAAACAAATTGAACAATATATTTCAAAAAATCTCACGTTGCAACCAGTGACGATGGATGAATCACTGATCCGTTGTAGATCTTCAGATAATCATAATACTGCTCAGTATTGTAGCTGACATCAATTGTCACCGGACCGTCAATTCCAGTATCAACTCGATAAATCTTATTATCATCGTGGGTGTAGTTGTAATTCGCTAGCGAAATGTTGCCTGTGGGTCCGTAGTGATGGCTTGCTTTTACTCCGTAGTACTTCAGATAAAAGCCGCCTCTTGGATGTTGCGAAAGATAAGTAAATGCTAGCAGCGTAATTGCTGATCCCGATGATCCAATGATTTTGCGGTCGGTATTACTTCCTGCTCGAAAATAATCCTTATAAGAAAGGCGATCAATATTGGGATCGCTGGTAGCGTTGCCATCGTACACGTAAACGGCATCATCAGATAGCGGAGCGTAATCCACAACGTCGAACGCCAGCAAAACTTCGTAATCAGTTTCGTCGTAATTAGAGTAACCAGAGAGATCGACCGTGAAAATGCAAGTTTCGTTTTCATAATAGATGTCGGGATAGCCGTGAGACTGAATAGATCCAGTCAGATTTTTGTACACTACAGGTCTACATCTGTAGCTTTGTCGGTAGCAAAGAGATGGATACTTGGTTTCGCAGTCGACTGGGAGCCAGCTATTTGGGCCCAGAGGGTGAAGGTAACTGCCACAGGCCGGCGGACTGAGAGATGTGTAGTTTTCGCTAAAGTCGTTGTAGCTGTACGGAGCTCCATTTATCCACTGCCATCCGGATGCATAGTACTTCAGACCCAAAAAGTGTGATATATACTGCGGCCCGCTTTCGGTGGCCAGATAGCCTATAAACAAAATATGTCTAATAAAACTTTCAACTTCATTCTTTCTGAAAACATACCCAGCACAGCGTCGTTTTCTGCTTGATTCAGAATCACAGGCAAACTTCCATTTGCCTGTGATTCACAGTAATTGTTTGCATCTGTAAAGTTCATATAAGCTGGGTTCAACAGGTAGCAGTTGTCAACGGTTTCATTGTACTTGTAATACGGTGGACATGGAGTGACCTGTTTGTGCACAACCGGAATAACATGTTCTGTAAACAACGATTTCCTCTTTTCTGGGGATACTGCATGACAGGTGGCAAAGGCCAACATACAAAAGAAGAAGCGTACACTGCTACTCGGCATTGTTGAAGCGTCGAATGCGGCGAACTGATGCGATGGAGGGTTCAGTCGAGTATTTATGTTCAACTTTGTGAGGTGATACTGCCAAAGATACAGGTTAATCCTTCGACTTTCCCACCGAAAAAATGTCATATCAGGAACACTGCTCCTTGTTTACGGATCAAATGCGGGAAAGTTACGATGAACACGCAAGCATTCCGTAGTAAATTGTCGGTTGTTGATCAAGTTGTAGCAAAAAAAAGAAAAATAAATCTGGAAAATAAACAAACACAATACGGAAAAACACGCCCCCTCGTTCATAAAAAAAACATCCTTTTGTGATGATAATCTTCATTGGGATCATGTCGTTAAATGATTTGCATTTTATCGTCGAAACTCTACCAGTGTTAAAATACTACAGTGCTTAACTACCGACTGAATCTCGGTACTTGCCCTTTTCGTGCAATCTCGGTACTCATCATTGACTCTCTAATTTTGTCATGAGTTATTATGCAGGAGTAAAAGTAATAAAGTAAAGTAAAATAAAGTGCTTAACTAATTATTTAACTTTCAAAACGATTGCAACAAAAAGCTGATGTAAAGTAAAATAAGTTATGATAAAATTGTTTTTTTTGCCTGTTTTCATATTTTTGAAGAAGTTATCCTTAATTCCATAAATTCTGAAAAGAATGCATCTGTCAGAACATAGGAGATAGGTTACCACCAATTAAATTTCAATTATCACCAATTAAATTTGACATTTTTTGCAGTAGCAAATTCTGATTTGTGTTTTAATTTAGAAAAATATTGATATCGTAATGTGTGATTTTATGTTGCTTTTAAAAATGCACTTTTTCATAGTAATTTTAATTTTTAGTTTCGAATCTCAAATCTTTATTAAACTGTTATTACATTTCTGATTAAAAGCAAACTATTTATTAATAATAATACGAAGTAGTTTCTTCTGCCGGGGCTGCTGTTGTGTCAGCTTCAGATGTGGTAGTCTGACTTGCAGTGGAAGAACTAGATACCCCCGGTGTCGACACCTGCTCCGTGGTTCCGCCGTATACTGCCGAAGTAGATGCAGAGGGCGTCGTGGTTATTTCTTCTGCCAATGTCGAAGTTATTGGCTCAGATTCCGACGTCGTCGGAGCGGAGACCAAAGATGGGACGTAGTAAGTCAAATTGAATCCGTCTTTAGCAACCGATCCATCAGTCTGCCAGACAGCAATAAACTGAGTACTGTTCAGAGAAATCTGTGCCTTGCCCGAACCGTGGTATCTGCAATAGTGTTTTCAACACAATTTTTAATATCTTAAAAATCTCACGTTCTAACTATTGACGATGGATGAATCACTGATCCCTCGTAGATTTTCAGATAATCATAGTATAGTTCAATATCGTAGTTGACAATAATTATCACCGGAGCGGACACCTGGGTGTCAAATCGATAGATCTGGTTATCATTATGTACGTAATTATTAAGTGAAATACTGCCTTCCAGACCATTGATATACTTTGGCACTACTCCGTAGTAGCTAAGGTGAAAACCACCACTGGTGTAGTTGGACGAAAGGTACGTGAACGCTAGTAGCGTAACTGCCGATCCTGAGGAGCCAAAGATTTTGCGTCCAGCATAACCTTGAAAACCAAAGTTATCCTTATACGAGAGGCGATCGATGTTGAAATCGTTGGTATTGTTGCCGTCGTATATGTAAACAGCGTCATCGGAAAGAGGAGCGTAACGCAAGTCGTTGAAGGCTAGCAAAACTTCATAATTGTCACCGTAGTAGTCAGCAAGGTCGACGGTGAACAGACAAGTTTCGTTTTCGTAGTAATAAACGGGATATCCGTGAGATTGAATTGATCCAGTGAGGTTTTTGAACACCTGGGGCCTGCACCTGTAGCTTTGCCGGTAGCAAAGAGATGGGTACGGATCGTAGCAGTTTACTGGGAGCCAGCTATTGGGGCCCAGAGGGTGAAGGTAACTGCCGCATGCCGGCGGACTGAGAGACGTGTAGTTTTCACTAAAGTCGTTGTAACTGTACGGAGCTCCATTTATCCACTGCCATCCGGATGTATAGTATTGAAGACCCAAAAAGTATGACAAATACTGAGGACCGTTTTCGGCGGCAAGGAAATCTAAAAACAAATTATAACATGTCGAATTCTTCCCTAAAAACATACTCAGCACAGCGTCGTTTTCCGCCTGATTCAAAATCACAGGTAAACTTCCGTTTGCTTGTGATTTACAGTAAGCATTCGCTTCAGTAAAGTTTAAATGGTCCGGGTTCAACAGGTAGCAGTTGTCGACAGTTTCATTATACGTGTATCCCAAAGGACACGGAGTGACTTGCAGATAAACCACAGGTGATCGAGGTTCCATAAATACCATTTTTTCTTTTTCTGCGGGTAATGCATGACAGGTGGCAAAGGCCAACATACAAAAGAAGAAGCGTACAATGCTACTCGGCATTGTTGAAGCGTCGAAAGCGGCGAACTGATGCGATGGAGGGTTCAGTCGAGTATTTATGCTCAAATTTCTGAAGAGATACTGCCAAAGATGCAGGTTAATCCTTCGACTTTCCCACCGAAAAAATGTCATATCAGGAACACTGCTCCTTGTTTACGGATAAAATGCGGGAAAGTTACGATAGCCACTCAAGCATTCTGTAGTAAGTTGTCCGTTGTTGATCAAGTGGTAGGAGAAGAAAACAACACAAATATGGGAGAATCACAAACAATGTCAAAAAAACAAGCTTTGGTTGATAACAACCATCCCGTCAGGCTGATAGTATTCATTTTGTCGCCGTAGAGCTTGGAATGCGCTGGCCGCAGAAACAATCGTGACCAAAATTTGATAACCTTTTAGTTTTTTTCAATGACACTTCAGAGCTGTTCGTTTAAATTCATATTTTTTGCCAATAATGTATGCTCTTATATTATACCCTGTTTGGCATTCACAACAATCTTATTAAAACTCATTAAAAAATTGATTAGCAAAAAAATTTCAAAATTTCATAAACGTTAAAAAAAATAATACAACGAATTAAAAAATTCTGAACATTAGTAAATTTATGTATGAGTAATCGATGGGGGATGAATCGGTGTCGTCGTAGTTTTTGGTTGAGCTGTTATAATACGAGTCGAAGTTGCACCCGTCGTAAGCGTTGGCACATACGTCGTCGCAGGAGTGGAAACTAACGATGGAACGTAGTAAGTCAAACTAAATCCACCCTTAGCAACCGATCCATCAGTCTGCCAGATAACGACAAACTGTTGATTGTTCAGAGAAATCTGTTGAATGTTAACGCCGTGGTATCTGCAACAATGAAATCATAAACATCGTACAACTCCAAAAAACTTTACGTTGCAACGAGTGTCGTCGGATGAATTACCGATCCATTGTAGATTTTCAGGTAATCGTAGTTCGCTTCAGTATTGTAACTGACATTAATTCTTACAGTACCATCGACACCAGTGTCAATTCGATAAATTTGATTATCATTGTGGGTGTAATTGTTGCCTATCAGTGAAATGCTGCCTGTAGGTCCAAACTTGTGAATTGCTTGTACCCCGTAGTAGTCAAGATGAAAGCCGCCCCGTGGAAAGTTGGACGAAAGGTAAGTGAACGCTAACAGCGTAATTGCCGATACTGAAGAGCCAAAAATTTTGCGATTGGCATTACTCGACGCAGTAAAAGTATTCTTATACGAAAGGCGATCAATGTTAGGATCGTTGGTACTGTTACCGTCGTACAGGTAAACAGCGTCGTCAGAGAGAGGCGCGTAAGCCAAATCATTGAAAGCCAGCAGAACTTCGTAATTAGAATTGTGGTAATCAGACAAATCAACAGTGAACAGACAAGTTTCGTTTTCGTAGTAGATGAATGGGTATCCGTGAGACTGGATTGATCCGGTGAGGTTCTTGTACAACTGAGGTTTACACCTGTAGCTCGGGCGGTAGCAAAGAGAAGGATACGGGTCTAAGCAGCTGACTGGTACCCAGCCGTTGGGACCCCGAGGGTAAAGATAGCTACCGCAGGCCGGTGTGTTTGGCGGAGCGCTGCTGGAATTGTAAGTCTCGATCCAATCTGTATAATTTACAGGCGCTCCGTTAATCCACTGCCATCCAGACGTGTATTGAAGGCCAAGCCAGTAAGATACGTATTCCGGATTGGTTTGGTTTTTCAAAAAGTCTGCAAATGACTGAGCGTTGTATTTCAAATACTCGACATGATTGCACTTCTGCTGAAAACTAACCCAACACAGCGTTGTTCTCATTCTGGTTCAGTATCACAGGCAACGTGCCATTCCTGCTGCTACAGTAACTGTTCGCATTGCCAAAGTTCAAATGATTCGTGTTCAACAGGTAGCAATTGTCGACAGTTTCGTTGTACGTGTATCCGTCAGGACATGGTGTGACCTGTTTGTACACCACCGGTGATCGAGGTTCCATGTACCAAGATTTTCCATTCTTTTCGGGCACTGCAAAGCAGGTAGCAGCAGCTAACAGGCAGATAATGTACCGTAAACTGTTACTCAACATTTGTGAAGTGTCGACAGCGGCGAACTAATGAATTGTTCTTAGGTGGTATTTAAGCACAACTTACTCAGGTGATAATGCCAAAGACGATGCATCAGCCTTCAACTTTATCACGATGGGCAGTGATATGAGTGACCATTAGTTTTGTTTACAGAACATTTATCGTGAAAAGTGGCGATTTGCACGCAGTAAGTGGTCATTTGTTGACCAAACTGTAGAAAAAAAACTGTACGAGCGTGAGAAAAAACAAACATGCTCACAAAAATGAACACTATTTGATAACAAACTATCTGTCATTCAGATATCAAACTATAATGAAAACAAACTGAATTATGATAGTGCCACCCCCGCGGGTGTCGTCATATCACTGTTGAGTCAACAGTGTCGACACGAATGAACATTCTGACTTCTAAAAAAAAGCCTACGTTTGGCACCTTGTAATCTCTGATAGGATTTGCATTCATACAAAAGTAAAAAACAAAACAATTTGCTCCAGTAATAAACAATACAGAAGATAAACGCGCATGAATTCAGTAAGCAGTCTGTTTTCGTGTCATAAATAAATGTTCTAAAGAAGGGTCTTTTTGAACGGTTTTTTGTTGTTGTCGGTGAACAAGGAAAGATTCTCAAGAAAAGGAGGAACGTCAGAAATTTTTTAAGACGGAAAGAAGGAAAAAAACTAAAATTTCTTTTTGAAACAAAAAAAATAAAATAAACAATTGACCCTTTGTAAACACACAATCCAGCAGATGAAAAACCCATGCAGATCATCGTGTATTCAAATCTTTCCATGCGATAGAACCTCGAACGCGCTTGGAGAAGGTGTGAAAAGCAGCTCTGGGGATATTCAAAGTGAAACACAATTTCAAATAAAGAACATTGTAAACGACGTTTTTTTATAAAAAAAATTAAGAAATAAAAAAACTTTAAGGTATGAACATGGGGGGTTTCAGATTCAGTTGATAACCCATAACCCACGCGCTCGGGGAAAGTGTCAAAAGTATGGGTACGATAGAGCAAAAAATCGATCGCCTCCAATTTCCTTCGCCTCTATCGCCTTCAGAACTTTACAATTTACGACAAAAAAAATTGAATGCCTTCAAATTCCTACCAAAAATAGTCAAAAAAACATCTTTATTATTTAATAGAATTAAAATGGTGATTTTATCATAATTCTGCTTTTTGCTATGATTTTGTACTAGAAAATTTGAGAATTGACACCAAAGGCGCCTCTAATCGCCTCCGTCTATGGAGGCGCCTTCATCGCCCTCGACTTCGCCTCCGGAGGCGAAGGCAATAATTTTGGTTTGCGTTACACTGCAGATAGTCTAATTTATGATTTATGTTTGTATTTTTGTAAGTGATAACAGATTTAGAAAAGTTGGGGGCGCGCTTAGTTTTTTTTAACTCCAGGTGAAAACTGCAGCACGCCACAACACTTGTCCCCAGCAATGGTTAAGGATGCATTTCTGTCGTTTCCCTCGCTCTTTACTGCTCCACTGCGTACACAGGATCCCTAGATGACGACTATGTATATAAGACAGCGGGTTAAATTTAAAGCATGAGGTCCGGCGTTCATGGGTTATCAACTGAATTTGAAACCCCCCATGTTCATACCTTGACCTTTTTGTATTTCGTTACTTTTTTGGTAAAAAAATGTTGCATTGTTCTTTATTTGAAATTGTGTTTTACTATGTTGCGTCCTACGGAACGCGTCGGGTTCGGAAATTTTTCGGGTAACCCGACCCGAACCCGAACCCGAACCCGAAAATTTCGGGTTACCCGACCCGAACCCGAACCTGAACCCGAAAAATTCGGGTAACCCGACCCGAAACCCGAAATTTTCGGCTTTTGGGCGGGTTAGCTGAAGAACCCGACCCGAAACCCGAATTTTTTTTTTCATAAAATTGGTAAATTTATTTAATTGTACTTAAATTTTTGCATTGTGGAGGCCAATATAACAAATATTGCGTCTTCAGAAGCAAATTTTTGACATGTTTAACGGTTTTTTTCAACTTTTTTTCTCATTTTGACTTTTATTGTCGGGTTCTCAAACCCGAAATTTGGAAAACCCGACCCGAACCCGAAACTGAAGTATGGGTACGATAGAGCTCGCGTTCCGTAGGACGCAACATAGTAAAACACAATTTCAAATAAAGAACAATGCAACATTTTTTTACCAAAAAAGTAACGAAATACAAAAAGGTCAAGGTATGTACATGGGGGGTTTCAAATTCAGTTGATAACCCATGAACGCCGGACCTCTTGCTTTAAATTTAACCCGCTGTCTTATATACATAGTCGTCATCTAGGGATCCTGTGTACGCAGTGGAGCAGTAAAGAGCGAGGGAAACGACAGAAATGCATCCTTAACCATTGCTGGGGACAAGTGTTGTGGCGTGCTGCAGTTTTCACCTGGAGTTAAAAAAAACTAAGCGCGCCCCCAACTTTTCTAAATCTGTTATCACTTACAAAAATACAAACATAAATCATAAATTAGACTATCTGCAGTGTAACGCAAACCAAAATTATTGCCTTCGCCTCCGGAGGCGAAGTCGAGGGCGATGAAGGCGCCTCCATAGACGGAGGCGATTAGAGGCGCCTTTGGTGTCAATTCTCAAATTTTCTAGTACAAAATCATAGCAAAAAGCAGAATTATGATAAAAATACCATTTTAATTCTATTAAATAATAAAGATGTTTTTTTGACTATTTTTGGTAGGAATTTGAAGGCATTCAATTTTTTTGTCGTAAATTGTAAAGTTCTGAAGGCGATAGAAGCGAAGGAAATTGGAGGCGATCGATTTTTTGCCTTCGCCTTCACCTTCGCCTCCGGAAGCGAAGGCAATCTGAAGGCGCCTCCGAGGGCGATGAAAGCGAAGGCGATGTTACACTGGATGTCTGATAAAAAACATGGAGTTGATTTGCGCATGCAGGGTTTTTGCAGCGAAAAGGGTACTGTTGTTTGTTTGCGTTGTTCAATCACGACACGATCATGTGTTTTGTCTTTTTGCGGTTTTCGTTATTTGTTTGTGCCAAAGCGTAAAATTCTTTGTTTCGGTTAAGAAATTGCAAAACTTAGGTATTATATATGTTTTTAAAAAACCCCTGCTGGAACAGTATTTTTAGATTCATCACCAATTTTTGCTTTCGAACGGCGCGTTCGAGTTTTTGAACTCACTGTTATAATTTGAGTCGAAAAATCACCTTTCAGGTCTTCTTCTCTCACTTTTGGTTATCTTCGAAATTTTGCGTTCTGGCGTTATTCCGTTGTCATGCCGTCGTTGTCAGACACAATCAAGGCCGTCGATGCGGCTCTTTCCAAGATTCGACGTTAGTTTTTTTTTGTGCTTTTCAGTTTATCGAATCATTTGTATTTAGAAGAAATGGCAACCAGTGATATCGGATCCGCCGCTTTTGACGTGCTCATCGGAAAAGCATTTGAACTTGTGCAGCGCCGAACACTCTTGTCGACGTACAACACGGAAATGACAGGTCGCATCGAGGTGATCAACGCGGAAATCGAGGAATGGGAGGGAGAGCGAAGTGAACGAGTCGCAAACCTTCGCCGTGAATACGAAGTCAAGGTGGCCGCGTTGCATGCTATCTACGGCGCCGAGTTTGTTCCCTGTCAACGTTGTCCTGTGCCTGCTCAAGGAGTCGACAAAGATGTCTTGGAGGCGGTACGAGACCTAAAGATGTGATTTTTATAGGCTGTTTTGTTTTGAAAATTATAAAAATTTAGTTTTAAATATTGAAAAAAATGTGACTGTTTGATGTCCTTTTCGTCGTAGAACCTATTTTTGACTTTCGTAGTTAATTGTGGCCGAACTGTTTTTTTTGACACCCTTTTGTTTCTTTTTTTGAAGAATTTATTTCTTTTAATTGGCATTTTTCAATTTATTTTTTATAAAAAACGGTTTCTTTCATCTCAGATTTCAAAAAACAGCCTTCAAAAAAAATTCAGCCCTAATGCATCATTTATTCAGCACGTCTTTTACACCTGACCACTACAGTCTGTCTTGTCTGGCAGGCAAAGGAGCCTACACCTCAATGTGAACAGAAGCCGTAGCAAGCATTTCAGGGGTCGTGTTGTGGGTGTTGTAGTATTTCTTGCCACAGTAGCCACAGACATGGATGCCGGGTTTGTCGAGGTTCAGGTAGACAACGGGATGTCCGAGAGCTGGATGTCCGCCGTCGCACGCGACAATTCGATCGGTGACAGGGATCGGAGGCTCCTCGGCAACGATATGCGCCGCAATGTTGGGATTGACCGTTTTTGGGTTGTGGAGGAAACGGGCGTTACGGTAGTCAGCCGCGTCAAAGGCCTGTCCGGTGTGGGTGACCTCGTCGAAGACAGCGTTCTGCGGAGTCACGGATGTCGGCTTGGGCGCCGGCTGGGTGACCGTTGGGACCGCAGAAGACGCTTGGCGGACGAGTGCTGCACGAGAGGCGGGGTACGCGGCACGGAGTAGGCGGGGTACCAGCATGGCGGCGAGTCAGGTACAAATTTGGCCTGCTAAAAGAAAAAAAATTGAAATAAGGCCGATTTCGGGAAATTTTTGGATCGTTATTAAAAATAATTTTCGTTGTTTTTCCGGATTTTTGTTTTCAAAATGTTTTTTTTTATGAAGCAAAAACGTTTTTTTCAATTAAAAAAAAAATTTTTAATCAAATCGGTTCGAAAATTTTTTCTAACTTTTTTCGAGAATTTTTGTTTTCAAAATTCGAACATTCCTAAAAAGTGTTTTTATAAAAAAATTGAGTAAAAAAAATACACCGCGCCGACGAAAAAAATCAACGGCATAAAAATCCACCATCAGCCACAAATTTTTCTTCCATTTCTCGTCATACAAATGTTCCAAATAAACACTAAAACAACGTTCAAAGAACAAAAAAAGCGAAACAATAATATCCAGGCATCAGTGTGCCTGGAGGATATAAATTAGATAGTCTCGGTCAAAAAAGGATGCTTTGCTGCTTCGTTACACTTGATACGTCTTGTCGGATCCAGGATTGTCATTTGATCGAGAAGACTTCGAAAAGCATCGATATGCTTGTAGGATTCTTTTGTGAGAACTTGGTCAGCGATGAGTTCACGCATCAGGTCTCGGGATGGCTTGATGACCGATAAAGTCGTCACTTTTTCCTGAAATCGAGAAAATTATTTTTCGTGTCGAAATCAAAAAACTAAGAAATGTTCCCCATCCTAAATTAAAAAAATCCTAACACATTCCAAAAAACTGTTGTAAAACCAATGTCAAAATGTTTGTGCCAAAGCCAGAAAAAAACTCACGCGATTGGTAACCTTGTCGACCTCACGATAGAGAAAGTTGCAATTGACGTCGAAATTCTGTTCCTTGAAAGACGCGCGTCTGATGACTTTGTTGGCGTACTTTCCTTTGAGATCCATCATAAACTTGAGCATTTGATTGTTTGATTTTCCAGGGAACATGATATTTCCCGTGAATACTTCGTAGAGCGTAACGGCGACTGACCACAGATCAATTCCAAAGTCATACGGTAGTCCCATCACTGAAAAGTATCAAAAATTTAAAAAAAAAATTGGTTCACTACAAAAAAACTCAAAATTTGAGTCCCCCAATAAAAAAACACAATTTGAAAAAACGCAAAAAAACATCGGTCTGACAAAAAAACCTAAATTTTGATCTTGAAGCGAAAAAAAAACTCTATTTCGGTTCGACGGCAAAAAAAACCGAAATTTTGGTCTCACACCGAAAAATCCTCAAATTCAGTCCTGAATTGAAAAAAAATTCTAAGTTTGGTTTTCAACAAAAAAACTTCAATTTCGCATTGATAAAAACCACTTACTAATTTCCGGAGCTCGATAAAACCTCGAAACGAGATAAGGCGCGAGTTCAGCATCCGCGACGTGGACAGCGGATCCAAAATCGCAAAGCTTGAGGTGTAGCTTGTTTTCGGCAACCAGGATGTTGTCCGGCTTGATATCCGCGTGCAGGATGGAGCATTTCTTGAGCAGTCGGAGCGCAGACATGAGTTGCTGCGCGTACCTCTGGACAGCCTTGAGATGCAGTCCAACGCCGCTGCCGTACTTTTTGAGAACCTCTCTCAGGTTCATGGAAAGCGACTCAAACACCAGACAGAGATGGTTGTGGTGGTAAAAGTGGCGGAAGAGCTGCAGGCAGTGGTACTTGTCGAGGCGATCTGCTTCGTTCAACTTTCGTAAGACTTCTAGCTCACGCATCCCCGTTTTTCGCCTAAAAATTGATGAAAATCACTTTTTTTTCAAAAAAAAATTTACGAAAATAATTTTTTTTTCGTTAGAAAAAAACCTACATCAAATCGTTGCTTCGAATAATTTTGATGGCAACTGCGGTGTTGTTATTCGAGATGTCCGTGGCACGAACGACGTTACCGAAGACACCCTGACCGGTGTAGCCGTAGACACGGTATTTTCCATCTATGATTTCGCCGATTCGAACTCCTAAAAAAAACGAATTACGTCATTATCACAAAAAAAAGCTAAAAGAATATAAACAACGGCGAAAATGAACGTAAAATATGTACGCCAAAAAATTCAAAAAAACTGCTGAGAAATTTTCGCTTCGAGAATCCCGTAATCATTGATTGACTTCGCTCCGAGATTCGTGGTCGAATTCGTCGCAACTAACTTACGTTTTCGAACCATTTTATACCAATGTGTTGTTTTGAACCCAAACCTACATAATAAATGCTACCGTAACCATAGAACCCTTAATAATCCGCAATTTGACAGTATTCGAACTTTTTCCCCTGATGGAAAAAAAACTCACGATAATAACCCTCGGTATCATCCCAGTTGTCCTTCAAGCTCAAATTCGTCGCATCTTGGGCGAGAACCGTCGAGTTCTGCAGGACTTCGGGAGGGAGTTCGTCGATGTCAGCGAACATGTCAAAGGTCGTAATCGATTTTGGATCGACTGCTTTCGCTTTTTTGCTTTCAGCGGCGGCCTTCTTGTTCTGCTCGTCTGTCTGCCTCTGCTGGACCTCAACCTGAGCTTCGGCTTCTGTGTGCAAGATGATTTTGTCTACCTGGAAAATAATTTTTATTTTCAAAAAAAAATATTTTTCAAAAAAAACGTACGTCTTTGTTTTTGATGTGCGTCATTTTTTCCTTCAGGTCTCCGAAGAAGTCGTCTTCCTTCTCGACCTGCGCCTCAACAATAACCTTGTTACCGGCGGTCGCCGATTCCACTGAGGAAATCGACATCCTTGAAGACGGGCGAGAATCTTCTGTCGGAGACTGGGGACGACCTTCTTGGTCGCTCTTGCTCTTGGATGACGGTTTCGTTTCTGAATCCGACGAATCGGACGATTCAGAATCTGAAGCATTGAATTGTGAAGACTGCATCGTGGATTCGGGGTCACCGACTGACAGCGGAGCCACTGACGTGTTTCTGGAACAAAATTTTTTTTGACGATTTTTTAAAATCGTTTTAAAAAATTGATTTGCAAAAATTTTTTTAAATTCCTTTGACGGTTAAAAATATGTTTGCATAAATTTTGCTACAAAAAAATCGTTCAAATAACGATTTGTTTTGTTAAAACAAAAACATTTTTTACAAAAAAAATGATAATAACATTTTTTTAATAAAAAATTCCAAAAACGAACCTCGAATGATCCGCGCTGCCCTGCTCTCGTTCCTCGAGCCTAGCCATCATTTCCTGCCTTTTGCGTCTGATTTCCGCAATTTTTTTCTCCTCATCTTCTTCGTCGTCTTCGATTTTCCACTCCACCTTCACCGGTGGAGAAGCGTCGCCATCCGCCCTGGCGTCCAGACCATTTTTGCGTTCGTCGTCTCCGCGTCGACTGAAAAAAAAACCGTAATAACACATTTTTCCAAAAAATATCCCCACCTGTCCCGATGATGATGACGATTGGAGCGATGCCGTGACGACGAAGCTGCGGACTCGGAAGCATCTGGATGGTATCTAGACGCTGTCGATGACGTATACCTGTCACGTGTGGTAAGTGAGTGACGATAGTCACGAGAAGTAGTTACCGGTGAACGCCTACCACTGTTGCCATGTCCTGACAGATGCCGGGACGACAACAAAGTTGAGCCCGGGGAGCCGCGGCGGGGCGAGGAGCGTCGGTTGGGGTCTGGAAGTAGGAAAAAAGTGTATTTTCATCAAAATGGGGCTGGCAAACCTTCGGAAGATAAAGAAAACACAAAAATAAACAGAAAAGGGAAAACGCCCAAAAATATTCAAAGAAATCCAAAAAAAGTTAAAATTAAACAAACATCTTCTGAAATTGCATAAGACCTAATTTTTCAGTGCCGAAGTAAAAAAATGAAACAGGAACGATTTTGGTAAAAAAAATAAAAAATTCAATAATAATTTCTAACAACCTCCATAAACATCTCAAAAATCCCCAAAAAAGCCACCAACCTCGCCTATGGTCGTCATGCCGACGCCGCTTCGACGTCACTTCGCCGTCTTCCGGGCTGTGGCGTCGTCGACGATGCTCACGTTCACGATCGTGATCACGCGGCTCATCACGGCTCCGTTCGTGGTCCTTCTTGTGCTTCTTCGACTTTTTATCCTTCCTGTGCTTCTTGTGGCGTCGCGAATCGTCGCCTTCGCCTTCGCTGCCCATCCTGAAAAAAAACAACTCGCGTTAACGTCAAATTTTTCAAAAATGCGTAAACCAGTACTCAGAACTCTGAACAATGAGATAGCAAACGTGACGGGATAACAAAAGCCGAAAGAAAAGCACACGTGAGCCTGAAAAATTGATAACAAAATAAAAACGACAAAAACTTTTTCGCTTTGGAAATCCGAAGTTTGACACAGAACGCCAAGATGCAATTTTGTGTGAACTGCTGCGCGCGTGTTTTGGGGTTCTCGACACGAGTTTTTCCATTTTGTTTTTTTGTATTTTCAAATTTATAATACATTTTTTTGTATGTTTTTCTTTTTTACTGTAAATTTGTTTACAATGACAAAAACTTTATTGTTGCTTTTCATTATTTTTGTTTTTGTAAGCTGTCAGAATAATTGTTTCTGATATTTTTTCAAGAGTGCAGAAAACACACATAAGAGTGCAACTTAATGGGGTAACGCCCAAAAAAATTCTGGACCACAAAAGCTGACTAATCAGTCAATTTGCGTCAACAGTTGTGTGAAAGACAGAAAAACATCGTTACCAAACAGGTTGAAACATGGATACAAAATCATTGACGTCAAACTTTGATCAGTCCCTTTTTTGATAGGTCTGAAGCGGAAAATATATGCAATTTTGAACTTCATTTTCGTTTGGATAAAAACTGATTGTCTCAAATGGGAAATACGTTTCCGATTTTTTTTTGTTTCGAATTCCGATTTCGAAATCATAAAAGGTTATGCGATTAACTGTAAAATATATACTTAGATTTACGATCCTTTCATCGTCTCTCACTTGTGTTCGTTCTTCAATCACTACAAAAGTGCATTCATTTATCTTGTACATATTTTACCTACAGGTCAAGTGGCTAAAGTTCGACGACAAGAATTCATTGTTACCCATATCCATAAGTGGTCAAAGGATAAACACATTGAAACATACGACAAGAATGTACGTTGAGAATTCTTCGGGCTGAATTTTCACGTAAAAGTGCGCACGCACCACGCCGTATTTACATGTTCGTCCGTCATAACACAACGCGTGTATGCACAACGCATACGTTCGTCCGTGTGGGTTGCGAACAAGGCTTGAGGCGCTTGTTGTTGTTCTTCTTCGTCAACCACGTCAACCGCAGGCGCTGGAGCGGGCTTGCAGTCTGTCTGTTACACGTACACGCAGAGTGCGCACGAGCTCGCCCTCTGGAGATAGAAAGAGAGAGAGAGAAAGAGGGTGGTTATGTGAAGAGAAAAAAAGGGGTGAAAGAGACCGACTCAAGTGCATATAGCACCCGACGGTTGGTTTTACAAGTTCCAGTGGTGTCCCGTTGAACGTCGGCTCTCTTCTGTGTACGTATCTCTCTCGCTCTCCACTCGTAGATATTTAGATAGATAAATAATGTTATAGATAGATGCGTAATATTTGTAGTTGTATATTTGTCCTCTTTTTTTTGATTAAATTTTTTAAATGTTCGGGCTCCTTATGGGATGAAATTTACACCAGACGCAATTGCTATAATTCGATTATTCACATTTTTTTTGCGTGTTTTCTATTTAAAAAAACTGATTTTTGTACTCTCCCACTTGTCTTTCTCGTTTTTTGACAGGTGCACCTAAAACAAATTTTCACTCCATTGTCCTGCCCAATCTTGTCCATGCATAAGAGCTTCCAAAAATTTTTTTGGCCATTCATTGACACACAAAAAATTTTCTGAACGATCTTGAAATGGAAATGCAAGCAACCAGACGCCGGCACGTGTATTAGCAAAGCGGTTAGCCTGCCGGTGCTTGGTCATACTTTTTTTTGGGTGGATTGGTACGCGTACTAGTCGGACAGCAACCAAGTAAGCATACAGGAGTTTCAAGTTGCGCTAACTCAAAAAAAAAGTTTTTTCCTTTCCCCATACAAAAATTTTTTTATGATACACAATAGTTGTTTTTTGTGTACACCTTAAAAAACCCATTTGTCAACGAAATTTTATCCATTCCTGCACACAAGTCAAGAAAAAATGCTTTCCTTTGTTGTTTACCATTCGAAAAACACCTTTTTTCACCCTTGGCTTTAAACTAAAATTTTGTGTCGTTTACGATCCATAAATCAAGCTATGATGACGCAGCCGACGTCTGTCTGTTTTTTTTGCTGTTTGTGGAAATGCAAAGTTTTTTCTGCAATGATTTTGAAAAAAAACGATAGTATAAAATTTGTTGTCTTGTTTTTGCCACACGGATGATAAATGGAAGCTTGTCTTGCCATTTGCCATGAAAAATGGACCCGCAGAGAAGGTGACTGATGTAGTAAGCATTTATTTGTGTTTTTTTCCGGATTCTTTGGTTATCCATCAACGAATCCGGTTGTAACCATGCGACTTTTAAAAAAAATTGTTACATTGAAAAGATCGTGAATACAGTTTTTTTTTTCGTTGCTAGGCCACATTCAATTGTTTCGGATTCTTATTGGCTTGTTTTTTTCGTTTTTCATCCGCTTTAAAAAAATTAGATTGTGTTAAAAAATTTACAAATGTATCAATGTTTTTTAAATGTTTAGGGATCAGATGTACCGTAACCTCATAACACTTGTAAAATTTTCATGCCAAATTTATTCCTTAACATTATTTTAAATTTTGACATTAAAAAAAGCACAATGCATTGTAATTTCTTTTGTATCTGATTAGTCATACAATTTTTGTATGCGCTTTGTTTTTGTTTTTGTCATTGTTTTTTTTTCAGGGCAAATACTCCTGACAAAGCTTGCTATTTTCTGCTTTCAAAAAAATTCTTTACAAAAAAATTGAAAAGTATTTATCAGTCCCTGCCATGCGATTTCACAATACCCCAAAAAACCTAAACCAAAATGAAACACAAAAATTGAAGCAGACGTTTTTTTTCCACACGCAACAACAAGCAATCTTTCTTTTTATTTTTTTGCTGCCACTGCTGTTGTTTGTGCTTCCAGACGTTTTTCCACTTTTGCAGTGTGTCCCTTTTATTTTTCTCGTTGGTCACGGAAGAAACATTGTCGCCAGGCACACATGTAGATAGATACACCACGGCACGGAATGCGGAGTAGTAGGATTTTTGTTTATTACGCCTTTTATACCATGCTTCGATTCTCGTTGGCTCTCGTGTTCTCATGAAAATGCGTGTTTTTTATAGACGTTTTTTGTAGTTTTGTTACAGAAAAAAAGTTTTTGATTAAGTTGCTATAGTTTTGTTCTTGTACGACCATATGTTGTTAAAAATAGTTTTTTGTCGAACAAATGGATATATGAATTTCAAAATTTTTGTTCCGGTTTGTTGGCAATGGGTGAATTTTAAAATTACAATTCAACTACACGCGTTTCAAATTTGTTGATGTCAAAAACCGCATAAAAAAGATGAGTTCAAAAATCGCGCCAAAAGTTTCCCGTCGAGAATTTCGTTAATTGAAAATCCAACCGAATATGTTCCGCTCAGGACAATTTTTTTTTAATTATAAATCGATGCTTTCATTTTGTTTGTTTTTTTCTCTTTTCTACTCAGTCAGTTAACTTTTAAAAATTTTAAATGAAGCGTTCAAAAAACCCATTAGCGACAAATTTTCTCATAAAATCGCTAAAGCACTCGAAATCACCTTTTATCCCCTTTCTCTCTTTTTTATATTCCTTTTCTTGGCGCCAACAGTTATCGGGGACAGAAAACTCTGGTGACAGCAATGCTAGTGCCGGCTGCTGGTATGGTTGTGGTTGGTTGAGGACAACAGCTCATGTCAGTGCAGTTGACGACAACAATGCGATGATGTCTTTTTTTCTTCCCATTTTTCTTCAACGTTTGAATGCCGTCATTTTGTCTTTACTTAGATTTTTTGTTTGAACGCACTTTGAATATCCTGTCAGAAAAAAAGTAAAAAGTATAATTTTTGATTGTTTGCATTTTTTTCTTCAAAAAACGAAGTTTGAAGAAAAAAAATCAAAAGAAAAGTCATAAAAAAATGTTCTTTAAATTCTTTTTTGAAAATTCAACGTGTCTATTTTTTTGTTTCGATGACCAAAAAACACCCAAAAAGTCGACCAGGACAAAACTTTCAGGCTACTTGCTTTTTTATTTTTGTTCCATTACTAATTTTTTGCCTAGCCATACCACCGTGCGATGAAGATGAAAAAAAAAGACGGAATTAACAACATCTGGCGCGTCTTTTTTGTTGTAGTGTAGTTTCACTTGACCTCACAAAACCGGAGTTGTCTTTTTTTGAAAGCAAAAAAAACACTGCCGGCCGCTGTATGTACTATAGAAAGCTATGAAACACTGAATAAGGACTAAAGTTTGTCTCTCTCAATTTTTCTTTCACTTAAAAAAAATCTGTGACAAGCTATCGTGGATGTTGCATTATCCACGACAAGCTACAAAATTTTTTTTCAATTACAATTTATTTTCAATTCAATGTTGTTCCAAATTTGCAAAACCTGCAGAAAAACAAAATTGAAAATTTCTTTGCACTTTTGTTTCCACGTGCAGCAAAAAATTTTCAAATACATAGAATTTGTTTTTTTGTTGTATTATAGAAAAAACACGTCACTTGTTATTAACAAAAAAAGAATTCGTCCATTCTTCAAAGTGATTTCAGGTCACTGTTTTCAGGTCAGTCATGTCGTTTGAGTGAATTTTGATTTATAGATCGTTTAGAGGATACCTCAAATTTTATACAAGTCGGGAAAAATATTTTGTGAAACCGTAGTAAATTTTGTTTTCATCATATAAATTTTTTTTTTCGTAAAAAATATCTGTTATCTGTTTTTGAAAAAAAATAAGATTTAGGAATTGTATTTTTTATTCAAGAATACATATTTTTTGAAGTCGTTTATGGATGACCTAAAAACAAAAACTGTTTTTTTCCCACGTCATTCCAAAATTATACTTTTGAGGCTTTCCACCTGGCCGTTGGTCTATCCTGTTTATTTTTTTTGTTCTGTTTGTCCGGCGCATAAATATTCTCTCTTCTGTCCAAACTCAAACGAATCAAATAAGAAACCGAAACACCACTCATAATGCACTTTTTGGTTGCTCTTTTTTTGCTAGCCGGATTGACGACCGCATCGCGCCCAGCCCAGCCTTGACGATGTCGACGTCGACTTCGACGACGCAGCTACCACCAAACCTCCACATGCCCTCCGGCCCTTAATTGAACCAAAAAAGTGAAATTTTGCACACTGTTGATGTCAATCCGCTCTCTCTCTTTTTTATGTTCACTTTCTCGCTTCTTTTTTTTCAACCACCACTTTTGGTTGATACTGGTGCCATTTTTGTCGCCACGCTACCATTTACCACGCCTCGGAACAGCAAAATAATGGCGTACGACGACGTCTGCCGGGGATGGATGGATGGATGAATGGTAGTACAATGGCATCGCTCGCGACCTAGGCTTATATCTTTTCTCACTTCTTGTCTCATTACTCTGACAAACAAACGCCACTGCGTTTGTTGCTTGGCTTGATGATATAGCTCTTTTTTTGGGCATCGTTGTATTTTTTTGGTCGAGAAAACGAGAAAACTATTTTTTGTTGTTGATTATGTTGAGCTGTACAATTTTTTTAAAGAGCTGTACGATTACCACAAAACACAAAACATGGCGTATTTATTTTCCTTTTTTGAATTAAAAAAACTTTAAAAAAAGTTTTGTATCATAAAAATTTATGTTTTTGAATTACTTTTTTTTGAATTAAAAAAATTTTGTTAAAATTATTTTCATTACTTGATGAATAAAAATACGAGAAATCCCGCCTCAAAAAATTCCGAAAATAAAATTTTTGTGTGATTATGTTTTTCCAATTTGTTTCCGTGCGTTTCAATCCTAAAATTAATTCTTCAGTGCGCGTCAAAAAATTCAGAATCTCAGATGATCTTCAGAATTACACTTTTCAAGCTTAACTGTAGTTAAAATCGGATTTTTTTATTTTTTACTGCTTTAAAAAATTAACGTCACTTCTATCATTTCATGCTTTTCTTCGTTGTTCCTGGTCGGTTCGACGACAATTTGTTTCTTCTGCCGTTTTTATTACTCCATTTTTACGTGCTTCCTTATACGTCTTTTTGTTTTTGCAGCGTTCAGAATTTTTTTACCACTTTTTTTTAAAAAATAAAAAAATTTCGATTTTTTACTTTCCGCATGGCGTCTTTTTCTGGAATGTTGCTTTTTTAAAAACCCTATTTTTATCGACTCTTTGTTTTCATCGATTCGTCTCCCCTGTTAGCTCTTCTCATTTCCCTGAAACGATTTTTGCACACCTTATAACCAGCTAACCGGTCACTCACCTGTAATTCACCTGTGCGGGTTCAGGATATCTTTGGTTCTTTTTTTTGTCTTTCTGTGCTTTTTTCTTTGCTTTTCTTTGTCAAAAGAAACAGGAAAACATCGAGAGTTCTTCGTTCCTCTGTCATATTTTTAGTTCGCGTTGTCGCGAGTCAAGATTGGACTCTGATTGAGGGTGGAGTCGAAGGAAAGGGAAGGCTAGGCTTACTTGTCTCTCTCTCTGTCTCTGATCTGCTAAAAGTGTGAGAAGCAGCTAATTTTCATCACGTTGTAGTTATGCTTTGCTGCAGAAATGATGTTATTTTATGGTTTTTTTAAAAGAGCGTATGCATTTTTTAATCATTTTTTATAAAATTTTGTACAATTTTTTTTCCAAAAAAAGCAACTTTCTTTTCTGTTCTCCGTTCCTGATCCGTGGATAGTTTACCTGCTCGACTCTACCAAACCCAAAAAAATCATATTGACAGTTGGTGAAAAATTTTACAACCCGGTATAAATATTTGTTTTGTTGTCCTTTACAGTTTTTTATGTTGTTTTTTTGTATTTTTGTCAACGGTCCGAAGACTGTTGACAAAAAAGGCCGGTCGTTTTGAAAAAAAAATTCTTGTTTTTTTCGTTTCCGGAACGCACAACGCATAAAGTTATAATGCATTGTCTGTGTTACCGGTCGTAAATATGACCCGTCTGATAAAATTCAATCGAATCCCAAGGCGTTGAAAACTAATTTTTTTGTATTTTCAATTTACAATAATTTAACCCAGTTTAAAAAAAATGTTTTGATGCATCATTTTCTCGCTAAAAATTTTTTAGTGTTCTACAATTTTTTTTATCGTAAACGAACATTGACACGCACTCATGTTTTACCTGTTTTGTAAAGCCACTTCACCTGTAACCCTGTACCCGTGTATTTTTGTCGAAGCTAATCAAGCATCACAGTGAGAGGCCCAGGTGAATCTCAGCATATTGTCGCGTAGTACGTGACATGGCATCTATCTGGCAATGTTAACTTACTTAGAGACTAGTTTTTTGTTGCTTTTACTGCGTAGATATTTTTCGGAGGGGCGCGTTGCTTTTAACCTCTGACTTGACAACAACTTGTTTAACTGGAATATTTCGACGTTGACGTATGTTTTTTTTATATTTGTGAAAAAAAAGAAATGGATTTTTGGGGTGAAAGTCACTATTTTAAACTTTTTTTAAGTAAAAAAACACATTTTTATTAAAACGTCGCATGTGTACAACATGCGGCTGAAAAAACAAAAATTTTACTTCAACAAAAATTTTTGAAAATAGAAATGTTTCTATTTCTATGATTCTATCTGATTCGTCAAAAAAATCTTTGCTACCTATGCACATACTATTTTATAATCAGTCAACGTATGCACCTGCTGGCCCTTCCAACCAATTAATTCATGTTGCATTATGATAAAAAAATATTGACGCAATCTGTGGTCGGTCGCTTTTTTTCCAGATGCAATCGTTTTTTTTTCTAACTAAGAAAAAACCCGTTTCTCTGATTGTGATTCACGAGGCGTTCAGACAGCAGTCGTTTTTTAACGCTAAAAATGAAAAATATATCATTTCATAAATCTTCTTTTTGCCTACGTTTACCTGTTTTCATGACCTTTCTTTTCTTTTCCTTTTTTTATTTGATATTATTTGTGTTTTATTGTTAGGTAAAACACACGTAGCAGAGCATTTCTTACGTATAATATCATTTGTTGTTTCCTGGTGTTTTTTTTGTATACATAAAATTGTTCACATGCAACACCACCTGTAATCCATGCATTATCCATCCATCCATTCAGTCATCCAATCCTGACTGTGTATGTATAATATTTATTCAGCTTGATTATGACAACGATCAACAGCACCAACGAAGAACACTTCGATGAGTCATCCGTCTTTTTTTCCTGCTGCGCCCTCTGTTTGATGTTTTTGTTGTCCGTGTCATCGCATAACAAATTTTTCTTTTCGATCACATCATCTTTTTTTTTGCTACTGCGGTTTGGTTTTTTTATAAATATCCGGTTGGTTGATCGGCTAATAGTTTCCCAAACACTATGTACAGTAGCGACGGAAAGTTTAAGTGTGAACATTAATTTGTACAGTGCCCTGTTCAAACGTGTTGGTTCAGGCTCAAATTTTTTTTGATAAACACCCTTGCATATAGGCCTTAGTATTGCCAAGTTTCAGACAGATTCGTTAGAAAATGGATTTTTGCGATATCGATTTGTACAAAACGTGCGACGGAAAGTTTAAGTGTAAGGTACTTTTTGTGTTGTAAAAATGCGTTTTTTAGGTATGATGGCTGCTAATTGCGTTTTTATTACAAGGTGAGCATGTTTCATCGATTAGAAACACATATCGCTCGATACATTAGCTTTCCTGGAAAAATGGGGATCGCAGACGCTCTTCTCGGAAGCATAGCCGTCTAGGGGGGTTTCGAAGGCTCTGGAATTCTGGAATTCAGCTTTCTTTTCAATCTTAAGGTTTAAAATGCAAGCAGAAACTATTTTCAGAGAACACAAGCTCAGCGGACCCCATGTAACCGCACACAACATCAAGAAAAATTTTTTTCTGATGTCGAGGTAGAACCTTGACTTGAACCAAGATGATAAAAATGAGTCTCACGAGCGACGCCGAGATGCTAAAATTAGGCCTGTAGTTCTGGAACAATTCCTTTATGTTGCCAAACATAATGGACAACCGTTTTTTATTTGCCCGCACATTTCCACAAAGAACAGGAAGACGGAACTCGATTTCACAATTTTACATCAACACCGGAATTTTGTGCCGACAAAAAGTCCACTATGACGACGTTTCAAAGGTAGAATTTGTTCGCAATATCATTTGTTAGTACATTTGACTTGTTTAAAGCAAAAAACCGTATCAACGTAGTCATTTTTTTGGCAATCTTATTCAAGCTCAAATATTATGATGTTGAGGTTTAACAGAATTGCCATTCGACCACATATATCTTTGCGGAAATGTGCGGGCAAATAAAAAACGGTTGTCCATTATGTTTGACAACATAAAGGAATTGTTCCAGAACTAAAGGCCTAATTTTAGCATCTCGGCGTCGCTCGTGAGACTCATTTTTATCATCTTGGTTCAAGTCAAGGTTCTACCTCAACATCAGAAAAAAATTTTTCTTGATGTTGTGTGCGGTTACATGGGGTCCGCTGAGCTTGTGTTCTCTGAAAATAGTTTCTGCTTGCATTTTAAACCTTAAGATTGAAAAGAAAGCTGAATTCCAGAATTCCAGAGCCTTCGAAACCCCCCTAGACGGCTATGCTTCCGAGAAGAGCGTCTGCGATCCTCATTTTTCCAGGAAAGCTAATGTATCGAGCGATATGTGTTTCTAATCGATGAAACATGCTCACCTTGTAATAAAAACGCAATTAGCAGCCATCATACCTAAAAAACGCATTTTTACAACACAAAAAGTACCTTACACTTAAACTTTCCGTCGCACGTTTTGTACAAATCGATATCGCAAAAATCCATTTTCTAACGAATCTGTCTGAAACTTGGCAATACTAAGGCTATATGCAAGGGTGTTTATCAAAAAAAATTTGAGCCTGAACCAACACGTTTGAACAGGGCACTGTACAAATTAATGTTCACACTTAAACTTTCCGTCGCTACTGTATGTATCGTCCTTTTTCACTGCCCATCACGTCAATACGGGCTGGCTAGACGCTTTCTTTTTTTGCCCTTCGTCAGGCATAAACAGGAGAAAAATGAACTGAATAATTGCATGTTTTTTGCCTTTTGTTTATAAAAAATTTAATAATTGCGTATTTATTGTTTTTTTAGCGAAAAACGTATTCTATTTATTATAAAACAAAAATTTCAGAAAAGTTAAAAAAAAAGTCTAAAAAATAACAAATTGTAAACTTTGGCGATTCAAGTGAATCTAAAACGCAAATTTTTTTTACATGTTTTTGGAATTCTTTCCCGCGCGATTTTTGTTTTTTTTATAATTATACGGTAAATTTTATACGGTATTTTTTGTTTTTCCCACTTGTTTCCCGTTTTTACCAAAATTGTATCATGCGCGCCGATATTTTTTTTGTTTTCAACATGTGTATTTACAAAATCAATATTTTTATCATTGCATATATTTTTTTCGAATTTCAGAAACAAACAAAGGGTTGAAATACAACACATCATCGTTTATCGTTCGTTCATCGTCATCGCAGCTTTCATTTGCTCGCTCGATCAAACGACCCCGGAAGTCGGCGAAAAACGATAGCGATAACGACTTTGAGAACGAAATCGAAAACGAACTCTGTCAACCACAACCACCTGTGTGTGTCGAGTTCCTGCTTTCATTTATTCTCGCGTTATGATGAAATAGATATTAAGCCGATCACCAACCACCACATTACCATTACCACCACCGCGGACGGACCGTAACGTTGCTCCTGTATCGTTCCGGACAAAAAAAAACAAATCGACTTTTGGTCCACGCGATCTCTCTTTTTTTTTCGGTGACACACCTCCTCTTTTTTTGTCGGAAAAGAGAACAGTCACTAAACTAAGCCCATCACTTTACACCTGGTGTCATATTTTTTGACGCGACCCCCACCTGGTTATAACTGATCTGATTTGTTGAAGTGTTTCTTATCAGAGAAAACATCAAGCAACAAAGATGCCTTCTACGACGGTCGCTGCCCCACGCAGCGTCTCACATCAACAGTATCTTTCCACTCCGTCGCCTTCGTCTTCGGCTTCTGTTTCGACGATTCACAATGACGGGGTGGCGTCGACGGCAAAGGAAAATGATCGCAATGGTTTGTTTTTTTTTGTGAATTTGTTTTAAAAAAATTTTTGTAATTTATTTTTTTCTTGAATGCGTTGTTTTTTTCACGACTTTTGACTTCCGATTATTAATCATCACAAAATTCATCGCAATTTGGATTTGAAAAAAAAAATTATATTTTCAAAATTAAATTTTTTTTCAAATTTAGCTGTTTTTTTTGCATTTTGCTCTAAAAACTGATTTACGGCAAAGGTAAAAAACATCTACCATAAAACTCTTTTTTATGTTTTGTTTTTGCAAAAAAAACTATTTATTATACTTTTTGTCTATTTTTCCTTCCTGACGATCATCCACTTTTTTAACCAAACGTTAATCCGATTACAGACAACACAATAACGACCACGGTATTACGAAAACCGTCAAACACTCATCCACCGACGACGTCAAAGCCCCTGCCACCGGCGTACACCTTTATCCTGCCGGATCTCTATCGCCTCGACGACGGATTTCGTCAGTTTTTGGAGCGTGACATGATTGAAATGCCGACTCTTAGAAGACTCGAAGCATCTGGTGAGTGAGGGGGTCTACGAAGTGTTTACCTTTCGGTCCTTTTCGTCTGTTATTCGATTTTTAGAGGGTGCAAAAAATAGTTGTATAAACAGCCGGCTACTTGTTTGTTATTTGACGTAGCGAACTTTTTTTTTAGCGGGGACCGTTTTAGGGGTTTCAAAAGTTCAAAAACATATTTTGTAAAAAAATGTTTTTATGGGGCCGACGGCAATGAGTGTTTCTTGCGTCTCCGACCGATTCTCTTGATCTGGTGCTGGATTTCTTTCATTATCCTCCTCGGCGCAGCAGGCGCTTTTTGGTCAATAGGGGCGGGAAATCGCATGCGCAGGCGAAGTCTTCTTGATCGATCCCCTTCGGAGGTTCATCTTGACGATGTCCATGTATTTGGCGATGAGTCGGAGTCGGTAGTCTTCTGTGAAGAGGTTTTCGCAGCGTTCGGGGGTTATTTAGTTTTTTGTCCTCCTACCATGAAAATTTGATATTTGGGGTACTGTATCATTTTTTATTGGGATTTTTTTTAAATTTTTGATTTAATTTTCAGGTCACTTGAATTGGTGGTGCGTGCACCCCAGCCAGAAGCTTTACCCCCTGGTCACCACTGGCGACGGCAACTGTCTTCTGCACGCAGCCAGTCTCGCAACCTGGGGCGTCCACGACCGTCTCCTCCACCTCCGGAACCTACTCTACCACGTTCTGCAGCACGGCTCACGCAAGCACGCTTTCTGGCGTCGTTGGCGATGGTCTGAAACAGTTTCCAACCGCGCCAGTGGCCTCGTTTTGAGCGAAGAAGAATGGACCAAAGAGTGGAACGACGTCCTCCAGATGGCCACACCCCTGCCCCGACCCTCGACCCAGACCCCCACTCCATCGACGTCTGCAGGCGGGGGATGCGCGACGAAGGGCGTAAGCGCGGCTGAATCGTACGAACAGATTTATGAAAGTCTCGAGACCATTCACGTTTTTGCACTGGCGAACATTCTCAAACGACCGATAATCATTGTCTCGGATACGGTGCTTAGGAACGCAAATGGCGAAGAACTGGCCCCCATTCCGTTTGGCGGAATCTACCTGCCTCTGGAGTGCCCTCCTGAGCAGTGCCATCGGAGTCCACTTGTCTTGTGCTATGATTCCTCGCACTTTTCGGCTCTCGTGGCCATGAGGATTCCAAATAGTCCTTATCTGACTGGTAACAAAATTTATTTCAGAGTTTTTTTTAAACTAAAATTTTTTTAGCGATTCCAATAACAGACAAAAACCGTAACATCCTACCTGTCCATTTCGCCATCGACCCGTCTCCCGATTTTTCGTGGTGGACGGATGACGAAGACAAGAGAATAGCCGAACGCTGCGAAAACCTCCTCACAGAAGACTACCGCCTCCGACTCATCGCCAAATACATGGACATCGTCAAGATGGACCTCCGAAGGGGATCGATCAAAAAGACTTCGCCCGTCATGAACGACACCGAGCCCCAGAACATTCCGACCGGTTTTCTCACCCTTGCCGGCCGGGACGTGAGCAGCGCCAGCGGCAACGGAACGACGACGACGTTTTCTGACCCTGATACAGCCAACAACAATAATAATAACAACATGAATGGCACTTCGACGGCCCAGAATGGAAAAACTATCGGAACGCCGAGGAGGATAATGAAAGAAATCCAGCACCAGATCAAGAGAATCGGTCGGAGAAGCAAGAAACACTCATTGCCGTCGGTCAAGCATTTTTCCGCTGCCGAGTTGCGTCAGAGCAATTGCATGCTCACGGTACTGCTTCACAATTATGCACACCAGTACACGGATTCCATGGTGGATAACTACATCAATACGGCTAGGAAGAGATTTGAGGAGCTGAGAACTGTAAGACCCAAAATGTTACACATAAAAAAATTTAATTGAATCTTTTCAGCTTCCCGCTGCATCTTGCACGCCCAAGAATCGTCTTTCGCGTTCTTTTTCCTCGTCTTCAGTACTGCTTCTCTGCCTGAACAGTCACTGCGGACGAAAAGCATCTCCCAGCACGAATTTCCTCTGTCCCCAGTGTTTCGAAGCCCAGAAACGTGAAATGGCGACCATAGGATCACCCCTGACCTCCAATACACCTGTTTCGACGTCAAATGACAACTCCACGTGGTCCATACCGTCGTCGAGTGAATCCATGCCCCGGGGCCTGTACGCATGCTACCGCGACGGTCCGAATCCACCGATCCCGCCTCCGAGGTGCAACAAGTCGAAGACTATGCCTGAGATCAGCCTGATTGACGGCGATTCAACCGAAGAATCCGAGACTGACAACGACGTTTTTCGCAGACACACGCCTCAGCCTCCGCCTGCGCCGGTGATGGCCAAGAGAACAGCACCGGTTACTGTAGCGAGGACCAACATTCACGTTACTCCGGGTACTGCTCTGTGTCATGCCAATGGCATTTCTTCCAAGTGAGCTTTTTTTTGATTTTGGAACATTTTTTTTAAATTCGACACAAATTAAAAAATTCTAGATTTCAATTTTTTTATGTCAAAAAAATAATAACTATTTTTTTCAGCATCTCGGCAACAAACATTACTTACCAGTGCGCAACTACGCGTTCATAGCCCTTTCGACGAGATCTATTTATCCACATGGTCTATAAGTACTTCGATCCTTTAGTTCTAATTTGTCATGTACTCTAAATAATATATTTCGGGTCAAAAATAATTTTTTTGTTAAAGCTTCTGCAAAATTACTTTTTAGTTTTTGTAATCTATAGTTTTGTTGATCATGGATAACGTTTAGAACTTTCCATGTTTGTCGTTTAAACAGAAAATCACAATTTATTTTGCCAAAATGAAAATGAATAGCACATTCTATTTACAAAAATTATTATTTCCAAGCAAATAAAGTGTAAAAACCGCGTCTTTCATCAAAAAAATTTAAATAGAAATATATACCTAATTCACAAATTTTAGTTTTTTTTAAATATGCGCTTTCTGACCAGATTTTTATCTTATTAGTCTAAATTTACATAGAAATAGTTAAAATTAATTTATTGTTATTTTATTGTAACGAGCTAATCATCATTGTTAAAAATATTTTCTGAAGTTAGATTGTTTTCATTTTTTTACGGCACGGGAAATAATATTTTTTTTAGATGAAAAAACGTTTCTCTTTGCATTGAAATAATTACTATATTGTTTTTTCGTTGTTCGTCGCGTTTAAAATATAATAAATGAGCTCGAAATACAAATTTAATAAATTTGGACACATCCAATATTAGACTGAAATGGATCACAAAACATCTTCAAAGTCAAAATGCACTGAAAACTGACTGATTTTTCTCCAATGTAAATATTATGCTTCACCAATTTTTTTTATCTGATCGAAGAAAAAACAAAAAGTACACAATAATTTTGGTATCTTAATCTGAAAATAAAAATTTTTAAGCAAAATTGACAAGTGCACAATAAATTTTTTTTTAATTGAAAAAGCAAAATTGATAAGCCAAAACTTGCAAAAAACCGCTAAACATGACCATTTTTTCAAAATGACGTCATTTATGGGGGAAGGGGTCCGTGGTGTCCCCTTGCATTGACGCTGGATCGGTGAAGTAATATTTTTGTTGTCTGCGGCCTATATAATATATTTTCTGAAACATGTCAAATTTTTGCTTCTGTTTAAATCATTCATGCTTGTTTTCTTTTGCATTTATTTACTGTTACACGTCGCAATTACATCGAAGGTAACTTGAATCCCTTTTTTTGGCGCTGCAAAAAGACTTTTTTGTTATTTGGGGCACCAGGGAAGTGGCTCCGGTGGATCGTAAACCACAGTTTGAGGGGACTTGCATTCAATTGTGGAAGGTGGCTGGTAGGTGGAGTCAGAATTCAAACCGCCACAGATCTCTTCCGGTGTCTAAAAAATGTATACGATATTTTTTGTCTTTAGAGAAGAAACTCACTTTACTGGGATCATAGGGGACGTAATGGACGCAATTTGTGTCTGCCGTCATCTTTCCATCGATGGAATCAGGATAAGAACCAGGCGGACATCCGAAATAAACCGGAATGTTACACAAAACATCTCCGAAGAAATATGGATCCTGTGGATCAAGGTTGTCAGTTTTGTTTTCAAACAGCATGCCAAGGACTTGATTCGGCCACATGCCAGTGGTTACTTCCAGAGGCGCAGGAAGCCGTGTACCGTCGATGTTTTTGTAGGCTTTCACGTTGTACGGATGCCCGCACGGAATGCTGACGCCAATGAGAGTATACACACTGGGATCTACGAGTGTCTCTGAAAAAGGGAAAAGTCATCGTGCAACCAGATTAAAAAACACTCTGTGAGCCGATTTAGGACCAAGGGGGGATCGACGACCCCGCATATTTACAACCCCAAAATGTTTTGTGCTAAAGTTGCAGGTGGCCGGGGGGAGGAACAGAAATAAAAATATAAAAAATTCCAGAAGCCGGATTCTGGAGTTACGGCTTCTGGAAAATCTGATTTTTGGAATACAGAGGTATCTTGGCACGAGAAATCGACTGGTGTACTCAGATTTTTTTTAAACTTTTGATTTTTTTGGAATTATTGATTTCTGCAATTTTTCGTCATTTTGCCTTACATTTTGGGCTACAGCATTTGTATTCCTTCTGGGGGAGGAGTGAGGTTCAGATATTCTTGTAGAGCATGTTTTTCTGAGTCTGGGATAAAAAACGCAAAAAAAAGTGGTAACACTTTTGTGAACATCCTCGGGCATTTATCGTGCGCACTCGACAAAAAAATAGTGTAAACAGCATCTTTTTTGCCTCAAGTGACAAAAAAAGGCGTGCGCGCGCGTAAAAGGAGTCATGTTTAAAAAAATGCCCTAAAGCCAATTTTTGTTTTTTATGCTAGCAGTCACCTGGGTAGGCTTGGGCATGTCCGAAACATTGCTTTAAGTTACTTGTGCTTTTTATCGTATTATTTTGCTACGAGTTACATCATTCCAACTTTTCAGTTTTTTCAAAGGCCTGTAGCAATGCGCAAAATTGTCGGATTAAATGCGCAAGTGACTTATTACAATCTTCAGGACATGCCCAAGCCTACCCATGTGACCGCTAACATAAAAAACAAAAATTGGCTTTAGGGCATTTTTTTAAACATGACTCCTTTTACGCGCGCGCGCGTCTCTTTTTGTAAATTTAAAGCAAAAAAGAGGCTGTTTACACTCTTTTTTTTGTCGAGTGCGCGCGATAAATGCCCGAGGATGGTCACAAAAGTGTAACCACTTTTTTTTTGCGTTTTTTATCCCAGACTCAGAAAAACATGCTCTACAAGAATATCTGAACCTCACTCCTCCCCCAGAAGGAATACAAATGCTGTAGCCCAAAATGTAAGGCAAAATGACGAAAAATTGCAGAAATCAATAATTCCAAAAAAATCAAAAAGTTTAAAAAAAAATCTGAGTACACCAGTCGATTTCTCGTGCCAAGATACCTCTGTATTCCAAAAATCAGATTTTTTAAAGCAAGTTGAAAATTTGACGTCAAAAACTTCTAGAAGCCGTAACTCCAGAATCCGGCTTCTGGAATTTTTTTTATATTTATTTTTTTTCCTCCCTCCCTGCCACCTGCAACTTTGGCACAAAACATTTGGGGGTTGTAAAAATGCGGGGTCGTCGATCCTAAATCCGCTCACAGAGTGCGTCTTTTAAGACTCACTCAGGTAATCGCGTTGCTCGATCGAAGTAAGGGTTACCGGAATGGCTTTCGGATCCAGAGAACGGCAAGCATTAATGACGTTGCACTGGTCAACCGTGTTCGGTGTCCTGTAACGTTTAAAGCAGTGTCCGACGCCATTGATTTCCCTGTAAATGTAGGAGTCATCAGGGCATTTGTCATCAGAGAATGTTTTTTTTGGAGCCATGGCGCACAAAACACGATTTTGGTAATCCCAAGATGCCCTATCAGGATTGAAGTCGTCTGTACGAGTATGAATTATCATCGCAAAATACTCCGGATCGTCATCATCGTTCATAACCATTAACTTCTCAGCCAACGGAGTTCCATCAACATTTATAAAGTTATTGGGACCACCACACGGTATGTAAGCTCCAATAAGAATTCCATCATGCCAATCAAGTATATCAAGATTTTCTAAAAAAAGGAGTTGATATGTGATTTAAAAAGACATTGATGCACTTACTCATATCTTCGGCGTCGGCCACTGTGCTCAAGGTAGCAGGAATTGCATCCGGGTGCAGAGGACGACAGTAGTCAATGAGATGACACCGATCAGGTCGTCCACTAGCCTGGTACACCTTGTAACACCTTCTTGTTCCGTTTTTAGGGTAACTGTAGAACCAAGTGTCGTCCGGGCATCCGTGTTTTGTCGCATTCTCATCAGCCGACGACCAATCGACGATGCCAACGAGAATCAGGAGTAAGAGTTGATAGTTCATGTTAAGAAAAACTTTTGATTTGCCGTATTCACGAACCCCGTATATTTATATTGCCAAGTGCTGTTCGATTTTGCAGCACCAAAAAAGGAGTGGCTTTAAAACGAAAACGATGGGAAACGTAGATTTTTTGCGTGGAGCACATTTAATTCTGCACAACTTTTCGAGAATGATTTTGTAAATGCAATAAATTTTTGCACAAACTAATACGTTTCTGGAGTAGAAATTTCACATTACGGGGGCAATGATTGAAAAAATTGTAAAAACAATGTTTTGCACTATCACAAAGCTATGTGTTTGTCGAAAACAGTGACTTCATATGACAAAGTGTAGCAGATCCTGCGAGAAGCCCTACTACATATATGTATTCGAGACGACACAGGCAACAAGAGAATTTACCAATTTTGACCCAAGTTTACCAAGTTTCGGGACATAGAAAAAATTTTGCGAAAAAACAAGAGGAGAGTCAAAGACTTAGAAAAAATGCATCGATGCGACTGAAAATTTACGCAAGTACACCAAAGTTTTACCCAAGTATAAATACATAGTGGACGTCCGAGCGCACCAGACTGCTGAGGCGTTCGCATGTTTGCGCGCGAGTCAATGCATTTCCAAGATGTGGATTTCGCACCAAATTACAAAAAAAAGTCTGAACCAAACAAAAAAGGCTAAAATGACAATTTGTTGGATTCTCTGAAAACGCCGAGTTGAAATTCACGTTTAGAACCATTTTGTTTCATTTTTGTCGAAATCGAGTATGTTTGGTATGTATTATTCGACCAAAGTACATCTGTGCAATGAGTAATTATTTATGTACCTTTGACCTTTACTCTTTCTTTATTAACTCAACCTTCCAGCTTACGTACAACCGTCATTATCCCGTCCACAACCACACAGGTTTTTTTCCGTGCACGTAACATAGCAACCTAACCAGCTGTTATGAGTAAGGAAGACACGCAGTTTGGGCAACGGTTGTATTTTCCGCTGCCTGTCTCTCTCTTCTGCAGGCCACCAAAGGTATGAAGGACGGTGTAGCTTCCACGTGACCTCCATACTTCTTGATGTCATACTTTTTTTTAGATTCGTTTTGCCTAATAAGACGATATTGAAATGATAACTTATCCAAAGCCAAAAAACCACACCATTTTTGTGCCTAACGATTTGCACAATAGTATTGGTAGTAATCGACTGTACGTAAAGAGAAATGACAAAAAGCAGGGTCTTCTACACATGCTCATAAGGCATGGACTTGATTTCAATGGATTTGCTTTCATGCTGAAGGACAAGCGACTGAGGCAACGTCTCAAGCAGTGCCTGGACGGGGAAAATGTAGTCAATAAAGGTACGTTTTTTTCTTCACGCCAACAAGTTTAAAATATGTTTTAAATTTTTTTTCAGTATTGCTACGCGAACAAAAGACGATTCTCGTTTACCTCCAAAACATAATATTGATCTCACCTGCCTACCTGGGTGTCAGTCTGACAAAGGATGGCGTCATCGGTGGACACTACTTCATCGTTGACAACTATTCTGCCATGATGATTGCTATCAACGAAAATGACAACAATGGACTTCGATTTATCACCACGGCATATTTTCTGCCTCGACGCGAAGCTGAGTATCGTATACAGAACACGGTTAACGTTGCTCTCTCAAATAAGCTTGAATTAATTAAAACTGGTGATAATTACGATAATGAAGAACGTGCATAAAAATGTGTGAAACAACGGTTAACAAATTTCATTTCATTTATTTACCGCCAGGGACATATTCATGAATAACAAAAATCGTCCAGTCTTCGAATTTATTGTTAAAATAAAAAAATCTTATCCAACAAAGCAGCTTTTAGATTAAAAAAATCAAGAACGACTAAAAATAATCTTAAACAAATAAAGACGATCCGAAACGACAAAAAAGGATTCAAAGCAATTCTAAATGAACCCAAAATGAAACAAAAACTTGCGCGCGCGTTTTTTTTCGTGTCAGGATTGCTGCCGCGCATTCGTCGCGAAGTCGAGCAACGTGCTTCTCTTCGCGATTTATCTTCTCTCTATTTTTTATTCGCAATTTTTTCTCTCTCTCTTTTTTTATTCGCCAAATTTGCATGATTGCTTGCTGACCTTTTTGTTTTTTTCATTATTTTTTGTTCGCATCATATTTCATGTCGAACGCCAACTATTCTGCCCCATCGGGTGGCGGGGATGCGAGGTCGTCGTCGTCCGGTTCCGATCCACGCCTGGATTCCGACGTACCCTGTCTGGATCAACTGCACATCACAACTCCGTATTCGAGTCCAACCAAGCCAGAAGAAGCAGCTCCACCAAAACGTCGTGTAAAGAAAGTTCGTTTCAATTCGACCACGCAGATTATTCAGAAAGCAGAAAGCTCCGATGAGGAAGACAATCGTTCGCCCGCGCTGACATCTGACGATGACGCTCATTTCCCGACTACTCCGCGTGGGTTTTTTTCTGTTTTCGTTCTTTTTACACCTTCGTTGTTTCCAGCTCAATCACCAATTTTGTTGCGCACAGAAAATATGGAAGCCAGCGACGATGAAACTTCTGAGACCGCAGCCGTCGCCGATTCTCTGGATCTGGGGAATGAGCGTCCACGGAAGCGTCGTGCCAAGATGGTATCCTTCATGCTGCCTGCCAAGAAGTCGGCCTACTACAAATGCGACGATGACGAAGAGCAGGATGAGAGCTAGACTTTGGCGTGCGTAAATTGCACATATTTTTTGTGTTTTTCGAATAAAGTGGGAAATTGATTACGAAATGCAGATCGGAAACAAAAAAAACTAATTTTTTGAGCAAATTTGGGGCATGAAATAAAAATTATCAAAATTTAAAAATACCGAAAAAAATTTTTTGACCAAACTTTTTTGTTTGGTGAACGTAAATTTGTTATATTTCGAAGTTCCCAACCAACTTTTTCCGTTCAAAAAACCGTTTTATTTTTAATAAATAAAAAAAAAACGAAAAACGTGCACACTATTTGGTTGCAAGGCCTTCAAATTAAAAAAATGTAAAACCATTTTTTTTGCATATTTTTGACGTTTGTGAACAATAAATTGTTATTATTTTAAAACATACCTGGTTCGGTTAATGAACATAATTCCTTCGGATACCCGAAAAACTTTTCAACCATAAAAAACTTTATTTTCCTAAATCCAACAAAAACAACGAAAAAAAAGCCACCGAAAAACCCTCACTGCTGTTGTTTTTCCCTGATCGCGACCTTCCTCGGCGGACCATAGCGCTGAACGTAGAACCAAATTCCCGGCTTTCGCTTGATCGACGTTCGGTACATGTCCATATCGTCGTCCCAGTGCCGGTTGAAGCGCTTGTACCCAGCGCGATCAAAGTTAGGCAGTGTTCGGTCGGGAAAGAGTCCCGACCAGTGGGCCTGCATGACGCAACGCTCGACGCGGAGTTGCTGCTTGGAGCAGAGGCCAGTGAGCTCTTTGGGAAGCACGGTGCCGTCCTCGCGCATGAATTGCTCGAGGATGAGGACGTCGGTGTACCTGATCTTGGGCGGGATGTCGCAGGTGCACAGCGAGCATCGGTCGGGTGCCTTCGAAAGCTTTGGCCGCGGATCTTGGGAAACAGGTTCAAGTTCGACGGTTGTCACGTTGCCGACCGTTTTTTCAGTGACTGAAAAAAAATACGAGTAATTTTGCTGTACAAAAAACCCTCTAAAATGGCCTAAAAACTGCAAACAAAGCTAACATCAGTTTTTCTAGGGTAAAAAACGCCCAAAAATTCCGCCTAATAAAATTCAAATTACAAAAAGAACGTAAAACTCACTTTTCTTGACCGAGTTCACAGCAGACACGCTCAGAAGCCTTCTCGAAATGATGGACATAACCGGAAGTACTCCATATCGTAGTTGTGATGCCATTTTACACAGTACGGCAAACCAGAAGACAGAAAAGAAAAAATCAAGAAGCCAAACGGAAACTTCGTCTGAGATCGCAGAAAAATGAAAAAAATCGTTTCGTCGATAAGTCACACAACGCCAAAATGAACTCAAACTCTGGGCGCGCGCGCGTTTTTTTTTTGTTCCCGCTTTTTTTTGTACTTTGAAAAACTTTGTTTGACTCCTGGAACTTCCTCCGGTTACTTATTTTGTCGTCTTTTTTTCGCCCAGACGATGGAATTTGACGACGTCGATGATTTCCTCGCTGAAAATTCTCTTAACATGGACCACGATCAGAGAGACGAAGTTGAACGTAAGTTTTTTTATGGAAAAAAACTTTTTCAAGGGGTTCCGTTTTAGCGCTGAACGACGAAGCCGCACTCGACGCTGTCATCAAGCAGGCGGATGGCGGGGATGAAACCGAGGACGGCAAAAAGAGGCGTCGGGGACCGACGAAGCCGAGGCCTAAGCTCACCGAGCAGAACCTGACCGGACCGAAGGGGCTCTTTGCGCTGCGCAAACTCATGCAGAAGGTTACCATCGACCCGAAGTCTGATCCTGTGAGTTTTTTTTAATCATATTTGACAAATTTTTTTGGGGGAAATTGTGTTTTTTATGTTTTTGCAAAATTGATCCTGTGTGTAGGGTTTCAATCCCCTTCGTCCCCACGGGGAACCCCGCGGGGGCCCCCAACCCCCATTCCCGACATTAAACAAAATTTGGCGTCAAACGCGTAAAACCGTTCAAAAACATCACAAATAGGTATAAAACAACGCAAAATACGATGTCAAAATTGAAAATCTTTTACGGTAAAAATTTGGTTTTTAGGATTGCAATTGACATTTTGTATGTAATTTTCAAGAAATTCGAATTTGATCAGTTGCAAGGTTTTACGTTCTTATTCGGTTACTGTTGGTACAGTAGCGCGCAAAAGTACAAGTGTGAACATTAATTTGTACCGTGCTCTGTTCAAACGTGTTGGTTGGGGCTCAAATTTTTTTTGGTAAACACCCTTGCGTCTAGCCTCAGCATTACCAAGTTTCAGACAGATTCGTTAAAAAATGGATTTTTGCGATATCGATTTGTACAGTGCGCGCAAGCAAAAGTCCAAGTGTAAGGTGCGTTTTCTGAAGCGAAGAAGCATTTCTTGAAGTATGATGGCGTTTATTGCGTTTATATATAGTATTTTGTATGTTTTATTGATTTGAAACGTATATTGCACGAGACATAGATTTTATCGGGAAAATGAAGATGACAAAAGGTCATTTCAAAGGTTTACTCCTCTAGGTTGGCTTCGAAGGCTCTGGACATCGGGAATTTAGTTTTATCCACCGTCCCAGTGCTTGCAATGATAGCAGTAACTGTTTGCACAATTTATAAACACAGCCAACCCTCTGTCGTTACAAACACGGACAATAAAAAAATTTTCTAATGTTGAGGTAGAACTTCGAGTTGGCTCAAGTTGATAAAAATGAAAATTGCAGGCAACGGGGAGGTGATAAAATTAGTCCTGTGGTTCTAAAACAATGCCTACAAGTTGCCAAACATAATTGATAACATTTCTCCTCAGTGACATGTTTTTCCCCACAGAAGTGGAAGACGCTAAAATATTTCACAAGTTTAAGTCAATATCGAAAAATTGAGCATTATCAAAAATTCTACCGAAGCCATAAATAAAGTGTGAATCAGTTTCTGTTGTGTGTTTAGTGGTACGTTGATCGTTTTCAAAGTAAAAAACCATATCTTACCACCTTCTTCCGACCAATTGTCATCTACCACAATGTTGGGGTTTATCGGAGTTACAGGTTTATCGTCCCGTTCTTTGCGGAAACAGGTGGATAAGCGGAAAGTGGTTGTCATTTGTATTTGGCAACTTGTAGGCATTGTCTTAGAACCACAGGGCTAATTTTATCACATCCACGTTGCCTGCGATTTTCATTTTTATCAACTTGAGCCAACTCGAAGTTCTACCTCAACATTAGAAAAAACTTTTTATCGTTCGTGTTTGTAACGATAGAGGGTTGGCTGCGTTTATGAATTGTGCAGACAATTACTGCTATCACTTCAAGCACTGGGACGGTGGATAAAACTAAATTCCCGATGTCCAGAGCCTTCGAAGCCAACCTAGAGGAGTAAACCTTTGAAATGACCTTTTGTCATCTTCATTTTCCCGATAAAATCTATGTCTCGTGCAATATACGTTTCAAATCAATAAAACATACAAAATACTATATATAAACGCAATAAACGCCATCATACTTCAAGAAATGCTTCTTCGCTTCAGAAAACGCACCTTACACTTGGACTTTTGCTTGCGCGCACTGTACAAATCGATATCGCAAAAATCCATTTTTTAACGAATCTGTCTGAAACTTGGTAATGCTGAGGCTAGACGCAAGGGTGTTTACCAAAAAAAATTTGAGCCCCAACCAACACGTTTGAACAGAGCACGGTACAAATTAATGTTCACACTTGTACTTTTGCGCGCTACTGTACGATAAAACGGATGTTTTACGAATTTATTGTGGAATTGATCGATTTGGGAAGAAAAAACGCTTGTTTTTTTTTGCAGTTTGTGCCCTCTTCGGTTTACGATAGAAATTTTGTTTTTGATTTAACGATTTATATTTTGCCTGTAGGATTTAGGGAATTTGAATTTATTAAGTTGCAATGGTTTACGTTCTTTTTTGATACTGTAGTTACGATAATTTTTTTCAGTACGAAAATCTCGCCAAAGTCATGCAGCAAACCGAGTATTGGGCCCATTCTTTGTTTCCTAAGATGGATTTTGACGACTTTTTGGATCGCGTCTACACTCTGAGCAAGAAGCGGCCAGTTAGGGTATGTTTTGCTTTATTGTTTATTATTTTTGATGTTTTCTGCATCAAAACATTAATTTTGGTCTATTTTTCTGTTTTTTTTCAAGGTGTACATGACAAAACTTCGCCACGGACTGCCGCTCCACGAAGACGAGCGGGACAACTCTGATGTCGAGGCTGATTCCCGTCCACAGGAGGGATACGAACTCGACTTGGACCCCATCACGGGTAAAAAAGTACCCCTGCCTCTGTCCAATCGACTGAACGATTCGTTCGACGATAACGACAATGATTTTGACATCTTCGACGACGAACGCTTTCCTCCGCCGACGAGTCTTCCCTCCACGAACCCCATCCGTCAGGTCAAGTCTCAAACTGTGATTCCCGCATTCGGCGACGATGACGACGATGATCTTCTCTTCGGGGATAACGATAACGTTACCGCGTCTCCGCCTCAACAGAAACCAGCTTCCGCCGACCTCTCCGGTCCTCAGCGCTACGTCATCGACAGCGATGACGATGAATCACGCTTCCACGAGATTCAAGGCAGTCGACCACAGAGTCGTAAGCGAAAATATGTCCTGGACAGCGACGACGAGGATCCACCGTCGAAGGCCATGCCTGAAAAGGAGCTTGACTCCACAAAACCGTCTTTCGTCATCGACAGCGATGATGAGAACGAATCCGAAGCTCCGAATACGTCCACAAAGAAATCGAAGAAGGTCGCCATCATCGAATCCGACGACGAGGACGAGAACAACGACAAAGTCGATGCGAAATCCGGAGAAAACGAAGTTACAGCGGACGACGCTTTGGACTTGATTTTTGGCTAAAGTTTTATAGTCTGCGAGTATTTTTGTCATTTTTCTCATGTAAATCAGTTTATAAACTTTAGCGAATGCCAAGAAGAATTATTTAACGGACTGAAAATGATGAAATCAAGAATTACGATCACATCTATATGTAATGAAAAAAATAAAAAAAATATGTAACTTGAAATAATATTCCTGCTGGATCCGAAAACTACATACAGACGGGAGCGCGCGACAAAGGTATCCGCCCCCCCCCCCCACCGCATGCTTTTTTCTGACATTGGGAGAAAAAGAGACGCGCGCGCGCGTCAAAGGAGACGTTTACAAAAAAAGATCCTGAAGCTAATTTTTGTTTGTTATGCTAACGGTCACTTGGGTAGGCTTAGGCATGTCCAAAGATTGTTTTAAGCCACTCGCGGCATTTCTCGGATAATTTTGCGCCGTGCTACAGCCGTTAAAAAAACACGAAACTTTCAAGTGCCGTAACCCACCAAAATGTCTGGGAATTTTAAAAAGTTTTCAATAGCGGGATTCCTTATGTCAAGAAGAATCAGTGTGCACAAAATGGGGCCCTGGATCGCAGCCGTTTTGGAGATTCATAAAAAAGAACGATTCTGCGCTTAAAAATGCGCACGCGCATTGCATATTTCGTGGTTCGCTTCGCCTGCTGGTCCGTTCGGTGTTCATACAGCGAATAAATTTCGGCGAAAAGTTAGAATCACAAAAAGAATCTGACTTTTTTATGGCATCTGATTCTTTTGTATTTTATTTATTTCTGTCTTTTTTGATTAAAAGCACCATTATTAACGATATTTCACATATTTTTGATAGTGTGCGCATTTTTAAGCGCAGAATCGTTCTTTTTTATGAATCTCCAAAACGGCTGCGATCCAGGGCCCCATTTTGTGCACACTGATTCTTCTTGACATAAGGAATCCCGCTATTGAAAACTTTTTAAAATTCCCAGACATTTTGGTGGGTTACGGCACTTGAAAGTTTCGTGTTTTTTTAACGGCTGTAGCACGGCGCAAAATTATCCGAGAAATGCCGCGAGTGGCTTAAAACAATCTTTGGGACATGCCTAAGCATACAAAAGTGACCGTTAGCATAACAAACAAAAATTAGCTTCAGGGCCTTTTTTTGTAAATGCCTCCCTTCAAAAATGCGCGCGCGCGCTCCACTGTCAAAAAACAAGGGGAAAGTAAATGCGGTGGCCCCCCTCCATCTAACAATTTGAGACCATCTAACAATCAGGAAGAGAGATTCGAACTTCGAACCCCCCTCCTCCCTCACCGTCCTCGCGGGGGTGGCCCCTCGACCCCCGTCCCCGACATTAAACAAAATTTGGTAAAAAACGCGGGGTTCGAATCCTACACGGGATCCCAGCCAGCATAAAAACGAACAAACATTTCAGAAACCAAATCTTCAGAATCAGGCATCATAAAAATTTTTTATAATTTTTTTTTTCAATTCCTTTGGGGTGCTTACAACTTTGGTTAAAAACATTTGAAGTTTTTTTTACGGGGTCGCACCCTCCGTAGCCTGGAAGTGATTTCAAATTGGTCTTTTGACCTGTACGAACAAAGTGTCGCAAAAGTTGCGATTTTCTCCAGCCGCGAAAGATCGGTTACGGCTGTGCGCACGCTTTCGACTCTCGGAACGAAAGTCTAGGAAACTTCGCTGCTTGCCTCTTGATCGTCCTACTTTTTGGTTGTGTCCTCATATTTGTCTCCCATTTTGCCCCCATGATTCTTTATTTATTCGTTGATTATTTATTTGTCGCTTAACGCGCTATTGGATTACCAATAGGTTTAATTACCCAAGTTTGAGGCTTCGGATAAACTCTCTTATCACTCGGAGACTCATCTCGGAGTACAAGGTCACTGAGAGCACTACCGAAGACCAAGGTAGTGTTTCCCATACTTTTTGGTGCATTGGGCAGAGTGATCCATCCCCTCGGGCACCCCCCACGTCGTGCGAATCTTGGTAGGACTTGTCGGCGCGGATGATCATCGAGACTAAGTTGTTGATACGATACGTAGTCTCTTCGATGGACTCGGCCTTGTCCGTTGCCTGCGGAATCGCCTTGAGTGAAGGAGACCGATGCGTAGAATATATCGGACCCAAACTCGGGAAGAATTCCCGACACAAAGGTCAGAGGGTCGACGCATATGTTGGCAAAGAGAAGCATCAGTAAGCGATATTTATTTTTTATCATAATAAATATTGTTAAAAATTATTGTTCATAAACGAACATGAAAGCTAATCCTAGTGGTGTCCCAATCACATTCAATATGTTTTGAACTTTCGTTCAAGGTTAGACTTGAATGGAACACAAAACATTACCGTACCACCCTGTATTAAGAGGGTCAAAGTTGTCAGTTTTGTTCTGATACAGCATGCCGAGAACCTGATTTGTAAATTCGGTAGGTGTGCCGGTATATTCCAGAGGCGCAGGGAGAGGTGTGCCGTCGACGTTCTTGTAGGCGTTCAAGTCAAATGATTCTCCGCAGGGAATACTGACGCCAATGAGAGTAAAGGCATCGCGGTAACTCTGATAAAGACTCGCGTAAAGGGATTCTGAAAAAAAAAAAGTCACAGCGAGAATCGATTATGTAAATTCACTCAGGTATTCGCGCTGCTCAATCGATTTAATGGTTGCTGGGATTGCATGCGGATGCAGAGGACGGCAGACGTCAATAAGGTTGCACTGAGTAACATTGGTTTTTGTTGTAAAGCTTTTATAGCAGTTTTTGACGCCGTTAATTTCCTTGTAAACGTAGGAATCGTCAGGGCACGATGGTGGGTTTAGCGTAATGGAACACAAAACGTTACCGTACCACCCTGTATTAAGAGGGTCAAAGTTGTCAGTTTTGTTATTGAACAGCATGCCGAAAACCTGATTTGTAAAATTGCTAGGTGTGCCGGTATATTCCAGAGGCGCAGGGAGAGGTGTGCCGTCGACGTTCTTGTAGGCGTTCAAGTCAAATGATTCTCCGCAGGGAATACTGATGCCAATGAGAGTAAAGGCATCGCGGTAACTCTGATAACGACTCGCGTAAAGGGATTCTGAAAAAAGAAAGTCACAGCGAGAATCGATTATGTAAATTCACTCAGGTATTCGCGCTGCTCAATCGATTTAATGGTTGCTGGGATTGCATGCGGATGCAGAGGACGGCAGACGTCGATAAGGTTGCACTGAGTAACAGTGGTTTTTTTTGTTGTAAAGCTTTTATAGCAGTTTTTGACGCCATTAATTTCCTTGTAAACGTAGGAATCGTCAGGGCACGATGGTGGGTTTAGCGTAATGGAACACAAAACATTACCGTACCACCCTGTATTAAGAGGGTCAAAGTTGTCAGTTTTGTTCTGATACAGCATGCCGAGAACCTGATTTGTAAATTCGGTAGGTGTGCCGGTATATTCCAGAGGCGCAGGGAGAGGTGTGCCGTCGACGTTCTTGTAGGCGTTCAAGTCAAATGATTCTCCGCAGGGAATACTGACGCCAATGAGAGTAAAGGCATCGCGGTAACTCTGATAAAGACTCGCGTAAAGGGATTCTGAAAAAAAAAATGTCACAGCGAGAATCGATTATGTAAACTCACTCAGGTATTCGCGCTGCTCAATTGATTTAATGGTTGCTGGAATGGCATCCGGATGCAGAGGACGGCAGACGTCAATAAGGTTGCACTGAGTAACAGTGATATCTGTCGTAAACTTTTTATAACAGTTTTGGATGCCATTGATTTCCTTGAAGATATAAGTATCGTCGGGGCATTTGTTTGTACTTACTATACCAGCTGACGACAAAGCGACGATTCCGATGAAAATCAGAAAAGAGAGTTGACAAACCATGATGAAAAAAATGAAATGCGATATGTAACATGTTATACCTGGCGGTTGGCCAAGATAACGTCAAAACCCCCCAGTCAGCAAGCTACGTCGAAGAACGTTTATTACGACAAGTGAACGGCTTAAATAGCAAACCGGGGGAAAGAATTAGCATGCTTATATAACACGCCCCCTAGAAGAAACAAGTGGAAACGAGGGTTCTTCTCACTGGTCATCGACGGGTCCTTGTCGTAGTCGCTGCTTGGGTCGTTAGTCAGGATAAATACTTCTTCGGCGACGGTCTGAACGTCCGCTGCATCGGGCTGCCACGTGGGTCTTACCTTTTTCTAAGGGAATGTCCGCCTCGGGTCCTCGGGGTCTCGATTATCCGCTTAGTCCTTCTGCATATCCGGAATCGTCTTGCCTGTCGCCGATCGAAGTCGTTGGTGCTGGTCAGTTTCCGCTGGATGCCGTCGCTGATGCCTCGGCGGGACTTACAGCAGACGACGGTCGTCTCCTCCGCGAAAGTTCGAATCATGCGTCGCCACTCTGTTATACCTGGCGGTTGGCCAAGATAACGTCAAAACCCCCCAGTCAGCAAGCTACGTCGAAGAACGTTTATTACGACAAGTGAACGGCTTAAATAGCAAACCGGGGGAAAGAATTAGCATGCTTATATAACATAACAGATTGCACCAAGCATCTTATATAGCCGCAAATTCAAGCAAAGTTATGCTGGAATAAGGGAATACGTGTATTTTTTTGCGTGAGATTATTCAAAAAATACATGGCTCTAACAATCAAGACGATCTGTTAGAACCATTTTTTTTGTAAGATTCATGAACACGTCGTGTGGACAATGAAAAAAAGCAGGCGAATCGAGGTGTGCCACGTAGAGACAAGTCGACATCACATTACTGTCCTAATATAGAAACCCTCAATACAGGGTGCGCCAAATGTTCTTGAACAAACGTTTTCAATTTTTATTTTTAAACCACTGGGAATTTTATGAAACGGACAGCAATAGTAAATATATACATTGGATTTAGGGAGTTTCCACGTTTTGTCTCTTGCCTGCTAATCACAAGCTCTAACGCATGCACATCTTTTTGCAAAAGCCCGCAAGCAGTGTTCCGCTCCGCCCAAAATCGACTCTTGACTCTCGACTCCGACTCAGAGTCGACTCCGACTCCCAGAATCGACTCTTTGACTCCGAGTCAAAGAGGTTCACAGAAAATGCATCAATAAAAGCCTAAAATTGCGTGCTTTCATCGTTAACGACTTTTTATTTTACAAAGTCAAAAGTGTATTTTTTTCAAAAAAATTTTATCAAAGAGTTGACTCCGAAGAGTCAAAGAGTCAATTTGTAAAAATCGACTCTCGACTCTCAGAGTCAGAGTCAGAGTCGAATCTGAGTCGGAGTCAGCAGAACACTGCCCGCAAGTCACCGTGCAGCCTTTTTTCCTGTCACTTTGTACCCAGAAGCTAGCATAAGGTAGAATTTTATGCTAGCTAGATTTGATCGAGGAAAATTTTATACAACTTGATTTGATCGAAGATGTGGAAATGCGGCTTTTAGCAAATTTTTATGGTTTGAATATCTGCTAAACGTTACCGAGGTAAAACACAAACAATGCAACTTCGCCGTGTGTAGCAAGATCAAATGGCTCATAAATCCCTACGGCACGTTTGGCTTAAAATGTTTTAGACGTATGAGTATAGGACTTGCTGTTCAGCAACTCAATTAATCAAAAGTTTCTTAGTGTCTATACTATTTGTATATTATTTGTAAAAAATATTTTCGCTTTGAGAACCCGACAATAATTGTTAGTTTTTGCTTCATGTACTCAAAAAATAATAGTTAGTTTTCACAGAGTTGTAGTTTTTTTTCTAAAAAATAAAAAAATTTTAATATAGTCCTACGCAATTGTTAACATAACCTTCACATAGATCGCCCTGCAAACATTGAACTCATCTTTTTTTTTCCAAAAAAAGAGGTGCATCATTCAGTTCGTTTCTTGATGGGTTGTTTTTTTCCTCAAGAAACGAACTCGTCATTCGCCGCAACAGATGTTTGCATAACCCGAACTTTGTAAATGATTGAGCGCCCGCAATAGACAACGATCATACACCCCTCCGTCTCGGTGACAGGATGCGTGGATGTGGACGTCAAAGGTGTATGTACACATAATATGCGGCATACTTTAAATTTGTTTACCTAACCTGATACATTTTTAGAGACAGAAACGGTACGGTTTCAATGACAATATGACAGAATATCCTCGAACGGGAAGGATCATCCTTCCGGTCGGCCACCACTAGACAGACGTTCGCTTCGTCGACGTCTTTTTCATCATGCCTAAGGGCAACAAATAAATTGTAGGGGTACTCATTGTGTAAAATTTGTAATGGCTGATCGAAAAAGTTCAGTTGAACATAAATGAGATTGCAGAACAAGAAATGTTTTTAAAGTACCGTAAAATATAGTTTTTCAAGTCCTTGGCATTGTGTCCCAAAACCCCAAAAATTTGCTGAGTCAACAAAAAAAAACTTGGCATTATGTCCCAAACACAATCTTTGATTTCCAAACCTATATTTGATAGGCCGCAATTACTGTAGCTATCAATTTCAATTTCAATTATTTCTCTTTCTTGTACACACGGGATTACATAATCACTGGGAGTCGTACGAAGAGGGGCCATCAAAGATAAACAATCCGTCCGAAGTAAGTCTTTGGTGGGAGCGTTGTAGGCAACGGCAAGGTCGTCGATCTAGCGCATGCGTGGTCGTCCTAGCAGTCGCTTGGCTTCCACGTGGTCTTCTGTAGAGCGTCAGTCTGACTGCCCAGTTGTCGTAGTCCGTCGTCGCGAGCGATTTGGCAAACTTCTGCTTGTGGCGACGGGCGCATTCGTATCAGTCTTTGAGCTTGGTGCGCTTCCGGATGGATTCGGATGGGACTTTGTCGCTCAAACGCACCTCTAGGAAAACACGTTCGAAACGACGTTGTCCCTGTTGGAGGGTTTCGATGCCGGAGTCTGTGAGTGTCCAGATTTCGCAGCCGTAGGGTACTGCGAGCTTTATATAGCTATCGTATTTTATGATTTCTAACATTTCCTTTTTTGCCCGATATCCTCTTTTCCCTGATATATTTATCGTCAGAGCCCTAGTAAAAAAGTACACGACTTTGTTTCCGGTATAAAGGAGGAGGGCTATTTGGATAGATCTTATATGTATATACAACGATGATTGTGTAATAAATGCTACAGGTTGGATGATGGCACTTGAAAAAGAACTATGCAAAAAGGACATGAACGTATACTTTAGTACGTAATCGTTTTTGTTAGAGTTAGGTTGTATCTCTACAAACAAACGCATGGACAACGATAGATATGCGACGACGACGACGGTGGAATTTCCTTGCCTCGTTGCTTCAGAAAAATACAACGAAAAAAAGAGAGAGAGATACTTTTTATTCTACAAAGAACCAAACAAAAAAAGATGAAGGTCGTGGTGTCCATAAAATACAATCAAAGATACCCAGACAACTGACTGTCAGTTGGGCTGTGGGGATAAGATGTTACGACTTGCAATTTACTGGAAAACAAGCCTTGAGGCGGTGTAGTGGTCGGTCACCCGGAAGAAAAAAGCGTACGTGCACTATTTGCACGTTTAAGTGTGGCCAGTGTTGTCTGAGTTTCACATTTTTTTCTAAATGATAAAAAAAATTTGATGCCGGCCGTGCAAAAAACAAAAAAAAGGTAAAACATTGCACGCAAAAAGTAACAAATCTTATCTAACTTAAAAGTTTAATAAGATAAAATTGAAGTTGTTACTTAAAAGTTGCAACTTGGATACAAGTTACCGTAAAACAATAACAAAAGTCAACACAGTATGTATCTTTTTGTGAAAAATATCGTCGTGGATAAAAAAATTTGATGAAAAATATCGTGTTGATCGTCATCGTAGAAGTAACATATTTATTAACATTTTTTTATATTTTTCGTATCGTTACTCACGATTCTCTACGCTTCGTGTTTTCCTTCCCCAAACTTTTTTTTCTCGTATTTTAATGGTTCGTAACTTATGTATAGAAAGCATTGCATTATTTTTGTCCTTCGACCTTTTCTGTCTATTGTTAAACGTTCTTCTTCTTTTGCTTGTTGTATCCATAATAATTTCCTACTGACTGACCACTGACTGTCATAATGTCCGGTAGTTGAACGCAATGTCATAATTTCACTTTTTATGAGTTTCTGCTAAGTTAGCCTCCTGCATGACGTCCCCTTCATTCCTCCCCCCTACAACCTCCACATCAAGGTCGGTCCGTGAACGTGGACAGCAAACATCGTCGACCGTCGGCAGCAAACATCGTCGACCGTCGGCCACTACCTACCCTATCGGGCAGCAGGGGCGGAGCCAAAGTACTCAAGGATACCTCCTCCTCCTCCTACCCCTCCTCCGTGAAGTACCAGGTTGGCAGGTACACCACAAAAAGATCAGTATAAAACTCAAAATTTGATTGACCAAATTTGATATTAATATTAGTCGTCGCCTTCCCGTTCGCTCTTTCCTGTGCTGCCTTCAACCATGATGGTGATCTCGATAGAATGCCTTCTTTCGTTGTTCTTTCTCTTTCTCAGTGTGCCGGCCAAAGCCATCGGAGGGCCGTATGATTTGCTTGATAATGCCGTCATTGGTAAGTAAATATTTTCAAAATTATTTAATTATTATTATTATTATTTCACCATTACTCAGTGGTTAGTTATCATTAGACCAGATGTTAGGATTAGACCAATATTCATTATCCTTAAAATTAAAATCCTCACCTGTTCCAGGTGAACCCCAGGTAGACTGCATGGAAGATCGCGTGAGACTCACCTTCCGAACGGAGAAGCCCTTCAACGGCCGAGTCTTTGTCCGCGGCATGGTGGAGAATGACAAGTGTCTAAGCTCGTATACCAAGAACTCTCGACCCTCCATCGACTTTGAAGTCGTCAACGGCGAATGCAATATGCGACGTTCCCGTAAGATCAATCCCGAAGAACGCGGCGTCGAGCAGTCCATAACCATCGTTGTCTCCTTCCACGACACCTTCATCACCAAAGTTGACCGCGCGTACCGGTGTACGTGTTTCTACATGGAATCTGACAAAATAGTCACGAGTAGCATCGACGTCTCCGCACTCCCGACCACCGATCTCATCGATACAGCCCGGATGCCGACCTGTGGGTACTACGTTCGTCGCGGGTCTGTCAATGGCCCGATCGTCAGCTACGCTACCGTAGGCGAGCCTGTGTTTCACGTATGGCAGTGCGATTCTGACATGTTCAGCATGCTCGTTCACTCTTGCTACGTCGACGATGGAAACGGTGGCGACAGGAAGCAACTCATCGATGAGCATGGCTGCGCAGTCGACAGTTTTATCGTACCCGATCTGACTTACAATTCCAATGCCAATCTCGCCTATACCGAAGTCAGTATTTTCAAATTTGCAGACAAGGTTACAACTTATTTCCAATGCGCGGTCAGCACCTGTATGATTTCCGAGGGTCTTTGTACCGGAAAAACTGTAAGATTTTTTTTCTAAAAAAAATGTTCGTTCAAATTGGAAACATTTTCAGCCCCCGAAATGCGTTCCCTCGAACACCGGCCTCCGCAAGGCCCGTCACACGGATCACATCATTACGACGAACTCTATCTCCTCTCCGGAATCCGCCTCATCCTCCAACGCTTCCCTCGCTCCGACGCCCGCTGGCTTCGACTACACGATGGACCTTGCAGCCGACAAGATCATCGTCTTCGACCTCGACGACATCAACGCAGCCGACGAAACCGTTGTCACAAAAGTCGGCGGGAAGAACGCTCGTGCATCGGCTGCGATTACGGCCAGTCAGTTCATCGCCGGCGACAAGCTTCAGCACGCCCAGCAGCAGTTTCTCAGCGGTCAGCAGAACCCGGCAACCGCGCCCGACATGCGTGTCTGCCTCGGCACCGCTCCTGTCCTCTTCCTGCTCACCTTCGTCACGCTCACCGTCACCGTGACGTCCTTCGGCGTCGCTTACATCTTCCTCAGGAATCGGGGAAAATTCTGAACACTTTGACCCTTCTTTTTTTCTAATTTTCCCTAAATTAACCCAAAGGATGACTGACCCCAGACAATTTTTTTCTTCCCCATTTTTTTTGTCCGATCAAAGATAAACCAGAGTATCGTCAATTAATTTGATTATTCACGCTTTCCAGAGTTTGAGCAACGCGTCCTGGCCGTAGGTAGCGATGAGGTTCTGGTGGGGATGGTGCGCGAGTCCGATGAGGGACTTGGTGTCTTCGGTTTCCAGAGTGCCTTCTAGACGACCGGTAGTCAGCGAAAAGCTGTACAGAACGTTGTCTTCGCCGAGGCAGTAGATAAACTCGCCGCGGGGGGACAGGCGACAGGCTATAAAATCACCCTTTTCGCGCTTGCCGGATGTCATTGTTCTCACAACCTGCAAAATAGAAAAAATACAAAAATAAATTTTTTTCGAGAAATCTCAATTTCTTGAAAAAAATACGATAAAAAATCCATAAAATATTTTTTGCAATAAATAATTTTTACCCTGTTCAAGTGGCAGTGTCATAAATAGGGTAAGGCCAAGTGGTCGAGTGTTCAATTGGACACAAACACAACTGTTGAATTTTAACAAAAACGAGACAAATGCTAAATATTTATGTTTTTCATTGTTATTCCCTTTCCTGCATCTGACTTTCACTCTGCACAGGGTTTACGTGACCTGTTTTGCTCTACACACCCAATGGCATTCTTTTTTTTTTCATTTTTTAAGTAGCAAAACATCCGGACTAAATAGACACGAAATTGAAATCCAACTTTCTTTCAAAAACGCAAAAGACGATCACAGTGAAAAAATGGAGGAAGGAATCCATTGTCCACCCCACGTAGGCGCTCTCGACCTTCAACGAAAAAAAAGAAAGGACCACTACCGACCAAACCCGGTGAGAATCCCTATAGGCCCTGGGTACTTGAAATAAGCGGTATGAGATGCTTCAAGGCTATCTTACGTCTCCCAGCCAGTACTGACTGACACTGAATACCACTTTTCGTTGTTTTTCACTCTCTTTGGTAAAAAATCCATGTTTTTGATTATTGCAGACAAAAAATGGGATAATACCGCAGGTTTTGTAGAAAAATCGTTATTTTACGCCAAATTTAAGAAAAAATATTTTGCAGTCAAAATAAAAACCAACCTGTCCTTGAATGTTGACAATGTGGATAGTATTGGTCCGATTGCAGACAACAAAGAGCTGGTTATCAGCCTGGATCTTTGGCACGAGATGAACGCTGTTGACAGGTATGCTAATAGCGGCCCCACCGGCGGAGACCCTGAACGTATTCTGACACTCGGTGGACTTGACGTGCCACACCTTGAGCGTGCCATCCGCGCAGCTGGACACGACGTGGGTTTCTTCTTCCGAGTACACGGCAGATGTCACAAACGACGAGTGTCCACGGAATTCCTTGAGACATTTACCGCTCTTTAGACCGTGTATCCTGAAAAATGGGAAAAAAAGTAAAAATAAGGCTTGAAAAAGAGCGAAATTGACCAAAAAACTACACAAAACAGAGGCCTAAAAAATATATCGTAAAGAATTGTTACTCCTAAAAGTAGCAAAAAAAGTGGCGGAATGACAATTCGGCGACGACCAAATTCAGCGACCACAAATTCAGCGATGACCAAAACCAGCGACCGCCCGAGAAAATGTGGTCAAAATCAGCGACAGCTTTATTGAGGATATGAGGAGGATATTAGCTGCGATCTGATCTGAACAGATTTTTTTCGTCGCGATATGAGAACCTTAGACGTCTAGTCAGCTTTAATGTACTTATAAAGCAGATAAATCCCCAGATATCCTTTATATCGTTGTCGCTGAATTTGGTCGTCGCCGAATTGTCGTATCGCCAAAAAAGTACACTTTTTCCTAACACGAAAATTTCAAAACAGTTCAGTTATTACTCCAGTTATGCACAAAACTATCGTAAAGAAAGTTTTATAATATACGAAAAAACAGTTTTCCTCCCCAAATTTTCTCCTTCTCTATCCATAAACCAACCTGACCAACGCATCAGATCCAGCTGACAAAACGTGTGAGTGATCCTTCGAGAATTTAACGCTATAAATAGCGCCCTGATGAGCAGTTTCAAATTTCCTGAGGCACTGTCCGGTCTGAATTTTAAAAATCTTGATTTTTCCATTCTTGGCTCCACTGGCGAGCATCTCGCTATCCCGGGAGAAAGCTAGGGTAATCACGGCGTCGTCCATCATCATGAAGTTCTCAGACGCTTGGTATTTGAGATCTTTGCGGAGTTTGCCGGTGAGAAAGTTCCAAACTTCGATAAAGCCATCGAGGGATCCAGTGACGAGGTATTGACCGTCGGGGGAAAATGCCGCGGATTCGGGGTAGGAAGTCGAGACAAACTTGATCTGACGAACAAATTGGGTGGGGTAGTGCTCGTCTTCGAGTTCGCGAACTGCTGCTTTGCCTCTGAAAAATAGGAATTGAGAAAAATGAAAAAAAATCATTGTTAAAAGGCAGTCAAAAAAAACGTAATTTTTTAAGCCAAAAAAGTCAAGGAAAAAATGTTTACAATAACTATCGCAGAAAATACCGGCATAATATTACAGTTTAAACCTAAAAACACTGTAAAAAAGTAAATCTACCGAATACCGTAAAAAACATTGTAAAACCAAAAATAGTTAGACACTTTTTTGAGGTACAGTGAAACGAAAACCGAAATTTTTGACAAAATCCCCAAAAAAAACCAACCTAAAAAGATCAATTTGCGTTCCAGGAGGCAGGAGTCCCTGGTGCTGCTGCCACTTTAGCGATTGAGACAGTAGAGCCATCAATCTGGACGGTGGCACGACGTGGACATCCTGCGCCAGAGACTGAGCGATTGCCAGACGTTTTTTCTCCTTCGTGACGCCTTCGGGGTAGACTTCCCGGGGATCAAAGTAAGACTTCGCAACGAGAGTCTCGAGACGACGGTAACGATCGGGATTTGTATTCCTGAGCAGAGCCATGGATTCGGTTTGTCTCAAGAAGAGTCTTGCAGCTGCCAGTTCACGGAGCTCGACGAGTTCGACTACGATCTGTTCGTAGAGATCGATAAGTTTGTTCGGTTTGATTTTGAGTGGAAGGATGGTTTTGATCACAAGATCCCAATTTCCTAAAATATATTTCGCAGTTAAAAATAAAAAATTTTATCCCGCGTAAAAAATAAAAATCCAGGATAGTTTTAATTGTTTTTAAAAACGATCGTAAACCCAAAAAAAACCTACAACAAAAACTCGTCTAACAACAACATTCGCAGTTTTTTGATAAAAATCTTACAAAGAACCGTAAACCGACAACTTCTCCAGTTTCCCAAAACAAACCGTATACTCAATCAAAAACTACATCCCGGCATGTTTTGCATTTAGCCTTACCAGTTTTAAAAATAATCCCATAAAACCCCTCACCAGCCAGAATATCAGCATGAAAAGTGTCCATATTGTCGATGGTGTTCATGGTGATGCCGGTCTCTTCCTGGAGCATGTCCAGCGTCCGCATCAGGTTGTTCTCCTTCAGGTATTGCTCAATGAGCCTCACGACATCTGCTGCTTCAATTTCGATGGCGGCCATGTCGAGTAAACCTTGATTGAAATCAGAAAACAGAAAACAAACTTGAATTCATTCAACAAAAACGCGTAAACGCGGACAAAAATTTTCGTTGTGGGAGCCCTAAAAAGTTTGGGGTTTTCTTTTGTTTTTTTGTTTGGGTGCTGCTTTCATGTCAGTTTGCTTGTTTTGTGTATTCGTTGTATCCACTCATCTGTTCAGTTTTTTTTGCAGTCACGAGATGCCGGATGACGCCTTCGATGTCGATCTCTCCGCTTTTGACTACCCTGTTTACCGAAAATTGATTTTGTCTTCACCTTGGGGCGTTGTCGACGATTTGTGGCGATTGACCTATCTGCAGGACGACATCAAGCGCCTAGCCGGCATTCCCGTGCTATGCATGTCCATCAGCACCCGTGACACGGGGTACGCTCTTCAGGCCTACAGTCCGGATTCTATCGAATCGCTGAAATCGGAATCAGAAATCCAAAGCTACTATCCCCGGGAATTCAAAGTCTCGTGCTACGAAGGCCTCGAGCCCGGAGCACCGATGTCGGCGTACCTGCCGTTCATTAAAAAATTTAACCATGAAGGTCTTTGGATCCAAAATGTGACCTGTGACTTCGAGACATTGGTTCAATTTTTCCGGCCGAATACGATATCGGTTATGCTGGATTGTAAGGTGGAACCCGTGCCGATGTTTCGCGATTTTCTGCCGGTACTTGCGTCAGTAAAATCTCTGAAGTAAGTTTTCATAATTGTTATGAACTACAGTTTTTGCTTACGATCGAGCTTTCGACACGAAAATATATTTAGTATAACGAATACGACAGTTTTTTTATTACGATTAATCTGGGCACGAAAATCAATTATTTTTGGTGTCTCGGCACGAAAAATACTGATCTCAGTTTAAAAAAATCCCAACTATGATTCTACCTTTTTTCCAGTTACAACATCCCAGGATCAGTAATCAAGACCTCCGACATTCGATCTCTTGTCGAGCTCAACAGGCAGAGTTATGTGATCATGACACTTTACAACGTGGATAACGATATCGATTTGAACTGTATCGTTGAACTCCGCAATACGGTACGCAGTTGTACAATGAACCAGTTTAAATTTAAAAAATTGTCTTCTTTTAGCACCCCAACAACTCGGTCTCGATCTTCTTTGCCGGACCCTCGACGACAGAATTACGTAAGAAAGTTCACGCTGTCGTGCGCAAGCACAGGATTTCTTTCTATTCCCCTCTGGTGTATTTTGGTGACAGGGTTGATTTTGCTAACATGTTCTGAAAGTGTTGCTAAACTGTTCTGTCTGGTAAATGTTTTGTTGGCCTTCAGTCTACATTTATTACTGTTACTCGTGCTTAATTCACATAATCACAAAAAATGATGTGAAGGATTTCAGTTATTTAGTTGTCAGTGATCCGGAAAACTTCTTGCCTTTGACTTGGAGGCGATTAGATTCGCCTTCAGTGTTAGTGATTCACAACTATTTTATACTTTTTTTTTAAGTTTGTAAACCTGATCGTTGGCATAATTTGAGAGATGCATAGATTTGCCAGACGTAGGGTATACCTTACATCTATAGTTGTACCTAGAGTTATCACATTCATTTATGCACATGATCGGCTTTAAAGCGATATTTTTTCCATTGTACTCAAACACAATGCCATAAGAACAACACACCAAACAAACATAGCTATATTTCTCTCGTTTTCTTGATTACTTTGCGCACAAAGGGTTCATTCTCATTTATTCTTTTCAAAAAAATTGAAGTTTCAAATGACGTGTATTTTGTTAGATCGTCCATTACACACGATTTTCAAGAATTTCCGAAGTTCATAGTCGTAAAATAATAGTGACATGATTGGAAGCACGGTGATAATGTGATAACCCATTTGATTGAACACCAAAGTTCCGACATGACCCCATGAAAAAGGAGGGAATGGTGGTCTCCTAAACGAAGAATAGGATTTTATTATGAAAGCCGAAGGAATATTTGCAATACTCAGAATCACAATTCTTTTCACGCTTTTGGCATACCTAGTGCCCGATGTCCAAGGCAGAATTGTAAAAAATTTACGGCCACTTTTGATCCGATACTGAATGTTGAAACAAATTTCAAGTATTATAAGAATGTTCATTGGTACAAATATGAAATTTCGATATCGCATGCAAATACGCAAATAGTCCTATAACGTCCAAAATTGTTATCTGTTTTCGTGCTTTGATTTAAAAACATTAAAATGACGTACATTATAACTATAGACGTACACCCTTGTATAAAGCTGCCAGACTTGGACAGTGTAAACAGTTTCAATTCTTGGCAAAATTACGTGTACAAAAAAATAAACGGAAAATATTGATACGACAGTCAACCAAAAAAAAAGAGACGACAAGTAGAGTATATGCCCCTCAAAGAGTCGCTCATTCCATCGGGGTGAGAAAAAAACCAAAAACTGACTGACGGCCAACAACTGCAAAAATATCTGTACAATGTTTGAATAGATCCGCTGCAATGTAGCTAATAGGATTTCGTCATTGTTTGATGCAAGATCCGTTTCACGACTGGTATATAAACGAAATAAAATTTGCAGTGAATTGATCAATATAATCGTTAAATAATAAAAGTGTGCAATAACTACGTTTAACAAAAACCAGTGATATGCCTCTCTGTTTGCGTACTTGTTTCTATTCTGAAAACCGCATTTGGATTACGATAACATGGTGTGATTACATTGTTTTATAAATATTTGATGTTTTTATCAAATTTGTACTGCGGTGCTGTTTCATTATAGTATTTTTGTATCAACCTACCATGCATAAAAACCACAGCATAGGCAAATCAATAAAGAATATTAGACTTGCTACCATAAAGTTGCATGACGATAGAATGAATCTGGTTGAAGTGTCCGCATCCACAGCATAACTAATGTACGGTGAATCTGAGTTGTATAAAGGATAATCATAACCGGCCTCACCGGGTAGCAAGTATACCGATCGATGAAAGCACAATGTTTTGTTATCAATTGTGGCTAAATTGTAGTTAAACCAATGGACTAAAAGTAATATATTTAAAGTTTTATGAAATTTGTTTACGAGCTTTTTTCAAAAATCTTGTCAAAAACTTTTTTGTAAAGTTTTATGAAAAAGAAACGTACTATGATTGCACCTGCCATTAATGGTAAGCTTCTGGGGAAGAACTATCTCGCAGATAATGTCGTCAATTATGGCTTCGCTTAGGTGAAATAGGTCAGACATTAAAAGTGTTGTGTGATAGCTTTCTGAAGCTAAAATGCCTTCCCGAAGACTATTAGTGTCATTGTATTTGTAGTCCTTGATTGGACTTTTAAACGGAACAACGACAGGTGATCCATTAGCGTTTATAAATTTGTATTTTCCGTTGTGTTTTCTGATGCCTTGGCTGCGGCAGGGAACATGCATTCCTGTTGAGTATTTAACAAACTTTCTGTCTGAAAAAAAAGTCGAACATTTAGTGTTACCTTTTGATCGCTTTTCTTTTCGAGAGCATCTACCCCCGTTGTTTTTTATCAAATGTATAAAGAAATTTACAGACCTAACGATTCTTTTTCATCCATTGACAAAATGGATACAGGAAGCGACGATTCGTGAAGCGGCTTGCACCAATTCGGAATTTCACATCTTGAATAATTTTTTGGTCGATAAAGCTTGTAGCACTTGGAATATCCTATAGACTTTAATGGTACCCAACCGTATGGACACTCAAGCTCGGTATACGGTTTTGGTCGCTGCGGAATGGGAATGTTTCCGTGTAGAAACAAAATTGGGGTCAAGAAAAATAATGTTAAGCACCTTGTCAAAAGCATTGTCATGGCACAATTTATCGTTCAGATATTGTAGGCAGTTTTTGGCAAAGCTAAGTTATTTTTCACCTGAATGTTTGCCAGTACCGCTGAAAGGGCCGGTAAACGGCTAATACATTTTTACGGTCATGTCAAAAAAGCAGAATTAATTCAAGATAAGAATACTTTAACGTTTAGAAAAAGTAATGATATTTATCAGGAACTCTGTTTTTAAATAAATAAAATGTTAATGTCAACAAGAAAACTGCTAACAAAAAAAGTATGTTTCTGATAAAAACTAATTAATTCAGACTAAAGCAAGAGTTTCAAATAACTTTAATCTTAGTATAATATTTTTTTTTTAATTTTCAAAATTTATGCTCGATACTCGATCGGACCCTAATAGATCCCTGCCTGATTTGGCCCGACTTGCACTTTTTTCATAGCTTTACCCAGTGTAATGTAGATAATTTTACTAACAGAAACGTTGTCATGTTTTTGGCAATCAAACTATAATAGACATTTTTGTTTTTTTAGTTAAAAAAACGCTCGCTCACTGTCAGTTTTTATGTACTCAGTTTTCCGCTGACTCCGACTCAGAGTCGACTCTTTGATGAAAATTTTTTGAAAAAAATACACTTTTATAGCCATTTTTGATACCAAATGTTTGATTTTGTAAAATAAAAACTCGTTAAAGATGAAAGCACGCAGTTTTAGACGTTTATTAATACATTTTCTGTGAACCTACTTTAACTCGGAGTCAAAGAGTCGATTCTGGGAGTCGGAGTCGAAAGAGTCGACTCTTTCGACTCTCGACTCTGAGTCAGAGTCGAGAGTCGAGAGTCGATTTTGGCCAGAGCGGAACACTGCTTCTCTATAAACTCATTTTTTTAGTTATAAAATGTATAATATTTATAAAATATGTATTAAATTTATTAGTTGACTAAACATACACAAATTATTTATACAAAAAATTGTGTGTCATTTTTCACGTAGCCAAATTGAATATTATTTTTTTTTATTATTTATGCGTTCTTGAAAAAAAAATTATTCAGGAGAAGGTGTGGAGGTGGACAGCGATTATGATGCTGCTTGGACAAAAAGTGCACGTAATATTTTTTTTATCGTAGACGAAAAGTGTCTTGTATACATATTTATTTTTTATTTTATCATAAATATCAAAAATAATAAATAATTTTTCTGCCGATGGCATACATGCGATCTTTTATAGTAGAAGTAGCTTCTGTTATCAGATCATTTTTTTTTTGATATGAAAAAAAAAATTTGAAAAAAATTAAAAATTTTTTTTTGGATTAAAAATGCCGTAGGTCAAAACCGAAATTTTTTTACGGTCGATCACTCGATAGAAAAATCAATTTTTTTGTAAAAATGAACTTTTGTTTTCATTTATTTTACTTTTTTTATTTTCGTTTTTTTTCCAAATTCGTTTACAACTCTTCTAATTTTTAGATACACCGTTCAATTTAACTTCCTCGAAGGTTCCATCACACATCAGATAAAAATAAAAGATTACAATGCGCTTATCTCACATTTTTACACCGGATGTGGTACCAACAATACCACCCTTCTCACCCCCTTGCATCCCCCCGTGACAGGTCCCTTGTTGCGACAAATAGAATCTGCACAACAGTCAGTCGGAAGAAAACCGCGTGCTGCAATTTTTTTTATTGTTTTGATAACGCGATTGATTTGGTGTGTAATGGAATGCAAAAGGATGCTAAAGCGATGAGCGATGAGGATTGTTAACGATTTGACTGTCATGGGGCCTTTTGTCTGCATAAATACAAAAGTGTACTTTATCACAAGCAGTTTTTTCATAATTTTTGAAAAAACTTGTCAAAACGAGTTTTTTGTTGTCAAAAAAAGTGTTACGTTTTAAGTTATTTTATGATTTATTTTTGTTTATGTTTAAAAATCACTTATTATTATGTCAAAAAAAGGTGTCACGTTTCTTCCAACGCAGTTTGCTTTTTTTTAATGGTATCTCCGGTGGTTTTCCTTACTGTTGACGTCGATTGGTTGTCACGTTACTATGCTCTTTATTGAAAGATCAATTGTTCGAGCATCGCCGATGATCAGTGGCTATTTGAAACTTACTTAGTGATTGTACTAAACATACAGTTATGATTTAAAGTTGTGATATAAAGTTTTAGATAAATTTATTTTTTTTAGAAACCAACTTTAAAAATTTAAAAGAAGCATTATTTTACCCCGCTATCCTAAACTTTACCGTATCTAAGTTTATAAAATTAAAAATTGGCTAATCACCGCAGTAAATTGTACTTTAATTTTACAAAACATGATTCTGATTCGTTATTTTATGATTTTTTGTTGACACTCAAAAATCACATTGTAATCGATCTAAGAAAATGAAAAAACGATGTTTTTTCGTTGTCTGAAGCAAGTGTAAAACTATTATATTTATATGTATTCAAACCCAGTTATTTTTTGTTTTGAGTCATCAAAAATCTCATTTTCAGTCAAAATAAGGTGTCACGTTTTGAATTCACGCATTGCAAACAAACTCCGCCTTTTTAACGGTACCACCCGCGATTCTTCCTATCGTTGACGTCAATCAGTAGTCACGTTTTACATAAAAGACTTCACAATCCAGTATTTCAAATTTGTATTCATTTGTGAAGTTGTGAAATATTGATCCAAAAAAAGTCCAGATCTAAAAAGAAACACATTTGTGTTTTTTTATGTTTTTTTAAGTAGCTGTTACCTGTACATCTCGCGTGCTTGTCAGTTACAACCTGCAACTTGGTTAAACTTTTCTGTCCATTCCTTGCTCTAACTGCTTGGTTGAGTTCGTTCAAAATACAGGTCCACTCACTCACCTCCTTGGTATGCTTGCTCACGACTCGCGCATACATAGTATTATATAATTATGTACATCGTGCGTGGTGGTTATTGCGCTTCGTGATCGATAGCACACAGACCCGAGCTGCCAGTCCCGGTCGACCGTGCGATAAAAAAAGGTGTTGTGAGATGGCTATCAGATGTAAATATCAGCCAGTTCCCATTTTGTGTTGTATAATATAATATGACTAGAAATTAATAAAGTGCTCCAGTTTATTAACGGAATTTAGCTTGCTTTACATAATATTCCTCGTTTTGTTTTCTTCCTAAATGGTAAATGTATTTTTAGCTTCATGTTCGTGGCCCTTTTTTTGCTTTTGTGTCTCGTCCGTTTAGTTATGCGCACACACACAAGGAGACATAATGCTCACACGTGGTGGTTATTGAGTTTGCTTTCGTTCCAATTTTCACATTTTTTTTCAGAAAACAAAAAAAATGCAAGGGATAAATAAATCCGGTTTTCTCAAGTATGCCATTACTTTTTTTCGGGGAAAAGAGCGTGAACTGTCAGTTTTCATTTCTCATATTTTTATTTTCATTCATGCTTGTCTGTGTTTTATAATAAATATTCCAGGACAGTTTATTTTATCTTTTGTGTGTCTGACGTAAATCCGGTCAGTGGCTTGCACCTGCATGCCTGATCATAAATACATTCTATTTTTGTCATAATCCACTTTGGCACACTGCAATGCGTGTTTCGTATTTATACAAGGATTGCTTTTTTAGATTGTGTGACTTAAAAAAATATCTTTTGTGAAATGAAGTTCCGTTTATAAAAATCTATTACTGTATAAAAAAATACTTTTATGCAATTTGTAAAGTTTTTTTTACTTTTTTTTCAATCTGAAGTATTTAACAGTTCAAAAATTAAAAAAAAATAATTTTAATAAATATTAAAATAAATAATTAATTATAATATTTTTTTACAAAAATCTTCAGCATCCTGTTTTAAAAAAAGCCTTTTCATTTATTAAAAATACATAACACAGCAGTCGCAACACCAATTTTTACCATGCCCTATTGTTGTCAAAAACACCAGTCATCTGTCACCTGTACATCAACTACCTTTTCCCTTTCGTAACTTTTACGACGCGAACACGTGACGGAGTGCATTTCGTAATCTATTGCGTTTTTATCCGATTACACGGTTACTCACTCCCTACATGGTGTCCCTGATAATCCCGCGAACTACAGTTTTAGCACGCACACGCAAGCAAAGCGGACGGATGACATTTGACATAACCGTGCTGCTATTCGGAGAGGCACGGGCCTTAGTCGGTACCGACAGAATCCGGATTCGGGGAAAGCCTCACATGACTCCTGCCGAAATTATTCAATCCGCTATTGATGTAAGCGTTTTTTAAAAGGGGGTGACGGTGTTGCTAATCTGCAGCAGAAATGTCTGGCAAGGAAGGTGTTTTCCCCAAAAAAATATATACTGCGCAATGCAGAATTTTTCATCACAAGGTTCTCTGATCTGTCAGATCATTTTCACAAAATACATAAAAAAAACTTTATGTAAAAAATTTTTTAGATCCATGCGCAATTACGAAATAATAATAACAAAATACTTTTCAAAAATTTTACGATTGCTTATAAAAAAATTATCAAAATAATATTAGATTTACATATTTTTTTCTCTCTTGGTCTGACATTATCAGCTATTTTTCTCCTTTCTGAAAAAAAACAACGATTTCTTCAGCTCCATCCGGCGCTCAACGAATTGAGTTCGAAATGCGTGGTAGCCGTTGCACAACAGTACAGACACCATGACGAGCTCCTGCACCTTGACTCGTCTACTGAAATCGCTCTCATACCACCTGTTTCCGGAGGCTAAACAGTTTATCTTACTTCACCCGGGTATACTCCACGATTGTACAGTATAACAAATATATCACGGCCAATTGAAAATCTCATAATATCTGTTTTTTGTTGGTTGATAAATTTATTTGTAAAATTTACCAAAACAATTTTGTTGACTATGCAAAACAACATTTCATAAAATTTGCACTCCAACAGCAAAACACTTTCAAAGACTCTAATTTTTTTCTCCCTGCGGGGAATTCCCCGGGGAACGGGAAGGGGGGGGCTGGAACCTCAGTGTACATACAATGTTTCGATCAGTCTCATATATAAAAAACTAAAAGTCAGTTTTTACTTCACATCTCCCTTACTCAACAGTACATAATTTTTTACATTACATATTTTGCTCAACAGTTTTTTTTCATCATCGACAACAAATACCTTGCGTTTCCGTTCGATTAATTGTTCACGTTTTTGGCAAACATCTAAAAAATGCACTCACAGTAAATCAAACATCAAGAAATGAATCACGCGGATATTCACCTGCTCTGCGTTACTGCATAATTTCTTTTAGCTTATTACAAAACAAAATGTTTGTTACTCACATCAGTGAGTTTTGCATAAAAAGAAAGTGTGAAACAAACAACTGTGCACAATTTTCACAGCTTATCATATTTAGTGCAACTCTAAATAGTGTGCAACGTACTCTACCGTATCTTTAAAACATGGATGACTATTATGTAGATGATGCAGGTACAGTATACCTAATTTTTGCAACCGATTGTTTCGATCTCAGTTCAATTTTTTCAGTCAAATCAAGCGCCACCGCTGTTCAGTTTGGAGTAAAAGCGCTCAACTTTTCAATTATGATTTTTGTTGTGTATTTGATGCTAAAAAATATGCGTTTAAAGGATTCAGTGTTTAGAACACCTTTTATGGCTTTGTTGATCACCGGCTGTATCTACTACATGGTGCTTTTTGTTCTTATGGTTATTAACTATCGGTATAAACACAAAATACGTTGGCTGTATGATGTTCGTGATTTTTTGGAAAAACACGTTGACTACTTTGTTGGGATTTGGTTTACGTCGCTTTCATTCAACAGGTTCACCGGTATTATTTTTTTCACGTTTTTTAAGACCGCCACAAAAGTTTTAGCAGTTATTTTCTGGCGCCGTTCAAAAATTCTCTGGAACAGCTACTTCACAACCGGTTGCATTATTTTTATTTTTACGTATCCCATTTTCGTGCTTCGTATGACATCCCCAAATTGGGGATGCTTGATATCAATTGACTTGTTGTCTTGCAGCATGGAAGAATATACAACTCACATCGAAATGCACTTTTTTGCGATTTACATTTCCAATACCGTAACTACAGTACTCTCAGTCTGCTTTTGCATTTCCGCTGGTCTGGCTAGTCGATTCTGCAGGGCACAGGACGCTGTTGAAGTCTCCAAACAACAACGAAAGGCCGAAAATCGTCTTTTGGCACAGACATTCTTTTTCGTAGGTTTTCACGCAATTTACTTGGTACTGCTGGTACTGTCATACAAATTTGAGAATCAATCACGAAAATTACGAGAATATGAAGTTGTGATCGGTGATTGCATCCGAGATTTGACAAATACAGCGCTCGCAGTTCCATTTATCGTCTTCAAAGCCTGGAGAAGTATACTGTTGGAAAGATTTTGTCTAGCGATTTTCTGTGCGGCGCGTTCGTCTAATTTTGTTATTTCGCAGGCAAAACAATTTTTTTCTGCGGTACCTGTTAGTGTTTACCTGAGTTTGTATTGCGCTTTCCTTTGTCTTATATCTTACGTTTTTTTGTATAAAATTTAAAATTCGAAGGAAAACTGAATATATGGAACATCAGCTCAAACGACTTGTTTAGTATTTAATATTGGGGGCAAATCTCTGACGTTCTAAAAATTACTTGTTTCGACGATAATTTTTTTCTTTTTGTTTATTTAGTGTTGTTCTTTTTTGATAAACATTGACATCAACTAATTTTATTTTCAAAAATATTACTATTTTTTTTGGGGAAGATTTGCCATTTCTGATTTTCCCATTTCTGATTTTCCCATTTCTGAAGCGTTCAATACGATGGATGAAGGCGCTTGTTGATCGACGCTAACTGTGCGGTAACTTGCACCTAGCAAACTGAGATGAGCCGAATATGTATCAGTTGACTTCTTCTTTTTGTTTGATGGAAGGATCACGTCGAAGATTATGAGTACGAACACCGCGCCACCGACGAACAACACAACTCCCGAAAATGCCATGATCATGTATCCGACAGGAACGACTGAAATGCGATTTTTATGATCTGGAAAAAATTGATAAACGTACGTGAGCTTTCATCATTTTCCGAACTTGTTTCGGTGACAGGAGGAATTTCGGAGGGCTCAACTGAAATAACTGCTTCAGGCATGGGAGAAGATTCGGTGACAAGTGTCGAAGAAAAATTGGAAGTATCATCGGTGACAAGTATCGAAGACAAATTGGAAGTATCATCGGTGACAAGTGTCGAAGACAAATTGGAAGTAGAATCTGGAGTAGAAGGCTCTTCGCTTTTTGTCGAATCGTCAGATGTTACCGGTTGCGTTGCAGGGTTCGTAGAAATTGATGATTCCAGTTCACTGGTTGTCTCCACAGACATTGGTGTGGGTTCCGGGGTCGTCGTTGTTGTCACCTGTTCGGTCGTTGTCGGTACTGTCGTCGTCGTCGTTGGTACGGTGGTTGTCATTGTTGTGGTCGTCGTTGTCGTGGTTGTTGTGATTGTCGGGAACTTAGGTGGAACCATGCTTTCTAATTGTCGAGGAATTTGACAGATAACATGACTAGCGTATTCATGCAGTTTAGAAATACCGACTGTTGTACTGTTATCTTTGTCTAAATCATTCATATATAAAGTAAATCGTTTAGTTGAAAACTTTTTTTTTACATACCTTTAAATACCTGTACCACCATAAAATTATTACTAATATCAATGTTCAACCCAGTTATTTTTTGCATTATTACGGCATACCCTTTTTCTCGATCAAATCCATTGAACCGTTTTTGAACGACATTTTTAATTTCGGAAAAATAATTGAAATTTAGGGGATTTATTTCTGCAACGCTCCAGGATGAAGGGCAAAATTCATTCAGATAATGTCTGATTTCTGTTTCGTTAACAGTGTCTGCAACACCAGGTGTCTCGTAAATAGGACTAAAGATATAGCAGTTGTTCGTGCCACTGTAATACCGTACACCATCGCGTTCATGGGGACATGCATCAGTAAACACAAATACCAAAGGCGACAGAAGAACGACTACCAAAACAAAGCGGACAACAGCTCGTTGCATCCTGACGAATAGTTTGTTACAACTGCAAGAATAAGAATATGATACAACTGATTTCAGCACAGCAATGCAAAATATTTCCAGGGATTGCGTTTTGTGTGTTTCAGTACGTGCGTAACTGTGGAATTTTTTCGAACTCGTCCAGCTAGAATTTGTGGTCAAAAACGACTCGCATCAATGCGTCGGACATAAGCGATCTTGTCATTGACAAAAAATACGCTTTGACTGAACCCAAATTCATACAATAACAATAGCAACTTGATCGACGGCGTGCATCACAAAGTTTCAAGCGGGGATTCTTTTGTGAATGTATCCGGTTTCCTCAATTTTACGACAGTGTGGTGTTTACCATTGAGAAGGACGGTAAATAAATAAATGAAACAATTTACATATATATTACATATATACACACAAAAAATGTATATTATTATACTTTCATTAATTTAAACAACATGAACTTTGTTTGATCGTCCTTTACACATGAGCTTTAAGAATTGCCGAATGTCGTGGTCGCAAAAAGTAAGTGACAAGCCAGGAAGCAGGATTGACAGATTGCCAACTAACTGTGATAAAACTCCATATTTCAATACATAGCACCAGGAAAAACGTTCATTGTTTGAATTTACGGGAATCAATAAGTTACTGCCGATTAACATGCCACTAAAATTTTGACTTGTAAATAGCGGAGCTATGTTTGCAATTGCCAAAAGCACAATTCGTACAACGCTTCCGGCATATCGACCGCCTGATGTCCATGATAAAACCGTAAAGAATTGACGTCCACTTTGAAGTCGAAATTGAATGTTGAAACAAATTTCGAGGATAATAATGATATCCAGTGGTACAAAAATGTAAAACCTGTTTTCCAAAATTCTGTACAACCGCCACTGAAAAAAACTATTACGAATGATAACGTATCACAAAATAACAAACTACGACATACAGTGAATTTTGTTGTGAAGCCACGAATTTTCCATTTCCAATAACTGATTGCAGATTTCGTCATCAAAATTCTTGGTATCATTGTTTCAGTTATCAGGTAAACCAAGAGTGAAAAATCGATAAAAATCCATATCAGAAGTGATAATAAATATAACAAATGTCCTTCAAACAGTCGTTCATGCCACGAAGGAGAAAAAAATATCATGAACTGGTTAAAAGTTAACATTTGCAGAAACACAGATACGGCATTTAAAAACAACGGTAAAAAAACTTGATTATACAGTAGAACTTCTAGCATGCCTACATCAATTTCACGATTGTTATACATGGCGAAGAGAATTATGACAGCTTTTACAAAATATATCGCCATCATACAAATGTGTAGCAATATAATATTCAGCAGAATCCAATAGTAACTTTTCTTGTATGAGTATTTGTCTTGATTCTGAAACAGACACCAAAACATGCTGAATAGGATGCTGTTTTTTAAAAACATACCGAGAGCAGAAACCACAGAATAGGCAAATCAATGATCAAAGTTATGCATCCTATCGAAGCGTTAAAAACCGATTTAACAATATACATGCTGGCGTATTGAAAATAAGTATCACTCTGATAGGGGTCATATCTGTTGTACAATATATCAGAGTTGTAATCAGGGTAGTCGTCATCGACCTCACCGAGTGGTAAATAAACCGAGCGGTGAAAACACAGCGTTTTGTTGTCAATAGTTGCTAAATTGTAATTTGCTCCCAAATCTAAACCGTATTTTGCGATAAGTTATCTAAACTAAAATAATCCTTGGATACCATCACAGTTATTGTTTACAGGGGCCTTTGGAAGAACAATTTCGCAGAGAATGCCGACGATTCCGTTCATATTAAGATCGTCAAGAAGACGACTTTGATACGACACTAACATGTCTTCTCTCAGGTTACCATTGTCGTTGTATACAACGTCTGTGGTAACGTAATCCTTGTTTAGGCTGAGATACGGTACGACAACGGGTGATCCGTTAGCGTTTACGAATTTGTACTTTCCGTTGGGTTTTTTTAAACTTTCGTTGCGGCACGGTACGTGCATTCCCGTCGCATAAATTCCAAAAATTTTATCTGAAAATTTTAATTTTATCTTTGTCCCGCCTTGATAAAAGTGAAATTTACCAACCCAAAGCAAATTTTTCTGACAATGACAGAATTGATACTGGAAGCGACGATTCGTGAACCGGCTTGCACCAATTTGGAATCTCGCACCTTGAAATGTGCTTTGGAATGTAAGTGTCGTAGCACTTGTCGTAATCACCTGTATGCTGGATTTTGGATACCCAGTGTTCATTGGGGCAATCGAACTCGGTGTACGGCTTGGGTCGTTGTGGTGTGGAAGCTTTTCCGTAGTAAATCAACATTTGGGATAACAACAATATAAAAAACAGTAATCTTGTAGATGACAACGTTGACATACCTTGAATAACGGATATTATTATCTAATAAACAGTATTTGTGCGTGCGTGACGATAACAGTTATAAATTTTTGCCAACTGTGATATCTTCCAGCCTTTAAAATTGTTTACTTTCGTTTTTCATAACCAATTGGTGTTTGCACCTGTAATTTGGCATTTACCGTTATGCCCACTACTCCAGTGATTGACAACCAGGAAAGTGTACCGAAATTGCCAAAATTTGCAGCTGCATTCCGCCTAGTTTTTGCGCTTTAATTTGTGAAAAACAACCGTTTTTAGTCGGCCTAGCTAAGCCTTTTTCGGTTTGCCCCCCGGCAACTTTGGTAAAGGTCAAATAAATGTTTCTATTATATGTTTGTAAACAAAAATATAAAAAACGCATAAAGTCAACATATTTTTTGTAGTCAACATTTTTAAATGTCCACAAAAAATATCCACGACAGGATTTCGGACAGCCAACAAGGCTTTAAGCCAGAATTGTTCCCCCCCCCCCTAAAAACCTCTAAATCGCCGATACACAGATTTTTAAACACATCGGATTCTGTAGTTTTGGCTTCTGGAAGTTTTTGACAAAACTCGATGCCACGAGCTTCGCTATAGAGGAAAAAAGCTGAAAATTTTATGAGAGCGGTTTTGAGGGACGGGCAACACGAAGTCGTACTCAGATATTCGTTACGGTAATTGCTTATTACCGTATAAAATGTGTGTTTTTTTGGCCACCACTGACGGGGTTTTCCGAGGGGAGTACATTGTGATAGCACATCTTGACCGCTTTCCGGTCACTCCTTTTTTTTGTATGTTACGTCATTCGAAGCGCCGAAACACGGCTACAAAATGTGCTATCACAATGTACTCCCCTCGGAAAACCCCGTCAGTGGGGGCCAAAAAAACCACACATTTTATACGGTGATCAGCAATTACCGTAACGATAAAAAAATATCTGAGTACGACTTCGTATTCCCCGTCCCTCAAAACCCCTCTTATAAAATTTTCAGCTTTTTTCCTCTATAGCGAAGCTCGTGGCATCGATTTTTGTCAAAAACTTCCAGAAGCCAAAACTACAGAATCCGATGTGTTTAAAAATCTGCGCATCGGTGATTTAGAGGTTTTTAGGGGTGGGGAACAATTCTGGCTTAAAACATTTGAAGTTGTAAAAAAGCCTTGTCGGGCTCTCCCCCTTATTCCGAAATCCTGTCGTGGACTGCCTGTTAAATTTTTGAAAACTGGAAAACCTGCATGGTCAAAAACAAAAAAACCGGTATGTTTTGTTAATTTTAATCACAAAAACGTGTAGCATTTTTTATGTATTTATTTAATGAAACATATTGAGTAACAGCAGTCATGTCCACGATACATGCTCATGATCGCAGAAGCATACATTATCGGCGTGGCTCTTCATAGTAGAAGCATATGTAAATCGCGTGAATGATCCCCGGGAGATAACATAAGAGACACAGGAGAAAGTTGATCAAAACGTGAATAGTGCATCCCTGACGATAGATAACGGCAAGCGGAGGAAAAAGGATGCAGAGACAGACAAGCAAGACTTGGCACATGGCTGTAAGTCTGTTGTGAGCCACTCGTCTTTACGATTTACTCCCGGTGATAAAAACACCTGTAACAAACAATACATAATTACAATACATCAATGAGGGAAATCCTTACCTTCAGTAACAAAGTAACGCGTCGGAGGTGCAACTACGGAGGGGGTTGACAACACAATCGATACAACAACAATGAGTAAGGAGAAGACAATGACAAAAGAAAGTAACTATGCTAATCATTAGTACTGCACGCAAGGTGCAGGTACAACACAGTAAGTCTGTTTTTTGCTGTTATAAACAAAATCCAAACAACGGCGGAGTTACAACGTAATACAAAACCAAATAGATGCCAATTGGAATTGCCTTGATAATTTTTTTCAGCTTTGAAGTGACAAAACTTGATGATGATCGGTCAAAAAACATTGCTAGCCAAAATTTTTCAAAAAGCCACGAATCACACAAGACAAAGGGAATATTCAGTGCCGCGATGGCAAGATCACGGATGAACATAGCACCTAGGCCTTCGTAGAATATATATAGCCCAATAGCCGAATAATTTTGTTGGTCAAAGTTGTATACAAAAAACATAATCAAAGTCTGTAATGCGTAAAAGGTTGTGAAAAAGAAGGCTTGAATAAGCAGGTTGTTTTCAGCCCTTCTTTTCTGGTTTTTACTCAAAATACCATGTTTTCTATTTGTAGAAAACATTATTGATTAAAGACCGGGCCAAAACGGGCTTTTCTGGGCCTACTGAAAAGTCACAGACCCGCCCAAGCCCGGCCCGGGTCTTCGGATGACCATTTTCATGCCTGGTTGGGGGTTAATCTCTCTTGTCCGGGACCTGCTGTCAGACTGCAAACGTTGCTCCTTATCTGTGAAGAAACCGCGTGATACCGAAAACCCTCTCTGGCACGCTCGCAGTGCCATACGGAGCTACGCCTGGTGCACTGATCCTCAAAATTCAAATGTTTTAAGCCAGAATTGTTCCCCCCCCTAAAAACCTCTAATTTTAACGCGAAAACAATGATATTTTGCATCTGCGTTCAGGGACAAATGTGTTTATGCTTTAATATTGGAACTATTTTTTAGGCTTCTGCATTGTCAAAAAGTTATTCTTACCGTTCCGATGCCATCGGCAGACTGCCCCGCCGCTTTTGTCGAACAACCGAGCATGTTTTATGACCCCTGTCAACAATGGCACTGCGCGCCGCAAAAAAAGAAAAAAAATGCGCCGAGCACTCCCTTCAGTGTCACAACTATTTTCACCCCAAAAAAAGTACAAATGCCCAAAAAATCAATCGACAACTGAACAAACATTTTTTATAATAATAATAGCACAAGATCAAAAATAATCACGCAAACATTGAAAATAAAATCTCGACAATTCAATATTGGACCGTATTTTTTTGGTGCTATTCAAGGCATAGCATTTTGTGGACGTTGATCAGTAGTCAGAAGCAAGAAGGCGGAAACATCGACGTGAAAAAGAGAGATGACGATCGGAGAAGCGTTAGAGTTCGGCCTGTTTCGCGGTCCAGGTGCGAGGCTTGTCCATCGACGTTCTCGGTCGACGATCCGTCTTGGGGGCCCAAGTGACGTGGATAGGGCAGACTTTTTCTTCCGAAGGAGAAGTGGATGCCGGATGCTCGGCGGCTTGCTCGGGTTTCACGGTGGCAGAATGGCCCAATGTGGCGTTGCAATGGATGCAGGTCGTCGGCTCCAGGCTCGCGAGGTGTGTCGACAGCAGAGGTGGACATGTTGTGAAGTGAAGTTGATTATCTAAACAAATGTAAATTGAAAAATAAACAGAAACAAGAAGCGCGAAGTTATGCAACGTCGCAAACAGGAATTACAAATAATTATAAGAGTCAAAAAAGAAGATAAAGCATATTTTATAAGATTTGACCAAAAATACCCCGTGTGCACAGTGCACCGCAGTATACTTACAGGCATCCAGATACAAACCCAAAAAGATGCTTGTCTCAAAACAAAATTTTATGATAATACGGACCTAAAAAAAAACTGTAGCAGGATGGCAAAGAAGGGATGGAATTTGTTACGGAATTCCCTTCTGAAAAATAATTCCTCGGAAAATTTCGCCAAATTGATAAAGACGATATAAACATTTTGGACAAATAAATTTGTTTTTTTATCTATTTCCGTTTGCTATATAATTTTAATTGTAATTTGATCAAATTATAAAAAATGACTTTTTGAAATATACTATTTATAATTTTGGAATATAAAATACCAAAGGAATTCGAATAGGAATTTTGCCACCATGTACTGCGGTGAATCCGTAAAATATCCGCAAACAACAAACCTGAATCCATTTCTCGTCGTAGACGGTACACGAGTCATCCGAGTGCCAGTGCCACCGCCGACCATGCGTTAGCGGAGAACAAAGGCACGTTGAAGCATGAATCCAGCTTTAAAACCTAAAAACAAAATAACGTGGAAAATGCTATCGCCCGCGTGTTTCACTCGATGCCACGGACTGAAACTAACAAATAACTCAGAGTAGACTTCTCCACGCCAACAAAGACAAAGAGCACGAACATGCAAATTGGATCACAAAGAGCAAAAATTGTCCACGAACAGGCAGAAAAGAGATGGATTGGCAAATCAAAAAAAAAACGCAGAAATCAGCAAAAAAGGCAGGCAAGGCAGCAAGGTGTTGCATTATGTGTAGCGCAAAAATGTTAATTTGAACTCGTGTAAGATTTTGATGTCGTGTAGGAGGCGATGTCGTGTACTACACGACGTCGCCTGTCGTGTAGGTTTGAAAGCTACACGACGACACGAGGCGAGCTACACGACACGACGTTTAGGAAGGTTTCAAGGCAAAATTTCGATCAGAATGATAACACGTGGAACATTTTTTTATACAATAAAAAAAAAGAAGTAAAAAATTGACAAATTTTACATAATTTGGCTGTCGAAAAGCGGCACGTCGTGTCGTGTAACAGCTACACGATCGCACGAGGCGACGTCGTGTAGCACACGACGATCGTGTCGTGTAGGCAAATTCAAAGCTACACGACACGACGTCGCCTAATAGCTTCGTGTCGTGCGTGCGTGTAAAGTACACGATTTGCAACACCTTGCAAGGCAGTGGCCAGACAGAGGACAGTTTGTACGTGTACGCGCACGCACGCACAGCATTCACTTTCCCCTTATTTTGCGACAATCGAAAAAAAAATGAGCGCGTTCATTCGCACTTATAGTGTTGACTTTGGCAGCTTCGTGCAACGTAATTTTGATATTTTTGGACGTTTTTGAACGTTTTTTAAACATTTTTACTTTACGTGTCTAACATGCCGTCTAATCTTTCGTTGCGAGAGACCGTTTGATGACAATTGCATACATTTGGACATTTTTGGACGTTTTTGAACCTTTTTTTAAACATTTTTTCTTTACGTTTTTAACATGCCGTCTTTACGTTCGTTGGCTCCGAACGTACCAACGTTCGTTGGCTCCGAACGTACATGTTCGTTGGGGGCGTCCACTTTGCCCGCAGGGCACAAACATTACTATTGGCGTTCTGTTCCGTTCTTTCGTTGCGAGAGAACGTTTGATGACATTTGCATACATTTGAACGTAATTTTGACATTTTTGGACGTTTTTGAACGTGTTTTTTAAACATTTTTACTTTACATTTCTAACATGCCGTCTTTACGTTCGTTGGCTCCGAACGTATCAACGTTCGTTGGCTCCGAACGTATCAACGTTCGTTGGCTCCGAACGTATCAACGTTCGTTGGCTCCGAACGTACCAACGTTCGTTCTTTCGTTGCGAGAGAACGTTTGATGACATTTGCATACATTTGAACGGAATTTTGACATTTTTGGACGTTTTTGAACGTGTTTTTTAAACATTTTTACTTTACATTTTACGTTCGTTGGCTCCGAACGTATCAACGTTCGTTGGCTCCGAACGTACCAACGTTCGTTCTTTCGTTGCGAGAGAACGTTTGATGGCATTTGCATACATTTGAACGTAATGTTGACATTTTTGGACGTTTTTTAACGTGTTTTTTAAACATTTTTACTTTACATTTCTAACATGCCGTCTTTACGTTCGTTGGCTCCGAATGTATCAACGTTCGTTGGCTCCGAACGTACCAACGTTCGTTCTTTCGTTGCGAGAGAACGTTTGATGACATTTGCATACATTTGAACGTAATTTTGACATTTTTGGACGTTTTTGAACGTTTTTTAAACATTTTTTCAACATTTTTACTTTACGTTTTTGACATTCCGTTTAAACATACATTAGCGGCCCATAGGGCCGCGGTGCACTTGTTACTTACTTCCAAAGCAACTGTGTCCATATATTTGTGTCTACGCAAATGGTGCCTCCGAGACACGGGAGTAGGATCAATCGATCGGCGGCGACGAGACGATTGCAATGATGTATACCGTTTTGAGGCTAACCGCCTACAAAGTTGTTAAAAATGCCAAAAACACCCGAATTTGTGTCTAAACAAATGGTGCCTCCGAGACACGGGAGTAGGATCAATCGCTCGGCGTCGACGAGACGATTGCAAAGATGTATACCTTTTTGATGCTAACCGCCGACAATGTTGTTAAAAATGCCAAAAACATCCGAAAATGAACGCTTCCATTTGCTTTTATGTGCGTCCGTCGTGACGTGTCATGCAACGTGCGTTCATTTTCGCTTGCGTTGCGCGCAAGTGCGCTGCGTCTGCATTCATTTTGAGCATTTTTAGGCGTTTTTTTGGCATTATAGGGCGTTTTTTGGCATTTTAGGGCGTTTTTTTGGCATTTTTTTAAGCATTGTTTTGCATTTTTTTTTGCATTTTTCTAGCATTTATTATGCGTTTTCGGCTTTTTTTAGCATTTGTTTAGCATTTTTCGTTTTTTGGCATTCTAGGGTGTTTTTAGGCGTTTTTTGAGCGTTCGTAGGGACATTTTAGAGCATTTATTAGCATTTTCAGGCGTACAAAAGCGTTTTGGGCATTATTGGCATGCTTTAAGCATTTTTTGGGCGTTTGTAGGCATTTTAAAGCATATATTAGCGTTTTCGGCGTTTTTAGGCATTTTTGTGCGTTTTTTCGGCATTATAGAGCGTTTTCGGCATTTTTCTAGCATTTTTGTGCGTTTTTTTTAGCATTTTTGTAACATTTTTATGCATTTTTCAGCATTTTTTAGCATTTTTTTTTAGCATTTTTCTAGCATTTTTTAAGCATTTTTTTGAGCATTTTTCTAGCATTTTTTTTGCATTTTCTAGCATTTTTTATGCGTTTTTGGCATTCAGGGCCCGAAGGGCCCGCCTGGCTTGTCGGGTCAACAGAAAGTTCCATCAGGTTGGTGTCAGTCGATATAGCCAAGTGCCGTTTGTTGAACATCGAAGAGGACCGAGATTCCTCACAAAAACTGTTTTACCCTATAAAAATGCGCACGCATTCGCACAAATTATCAAAAACACGCACTCCTAAAAAGAAAGTTCTCCAATTTTGCATGAGCACAAAAAGCAAACAGGACGTTTTTATAGGGTAAAACAGTTTTTGGGAGGAATCTCGGTCCTCTTCGATGTTCAGCAAACGGCCCTTGGCTATATCGACAGATACCAACCTGATGGAACTTTCTGTTGACCAGATTGTTTAGTTATTGCCATACACAGCCGCAATCGACGATTTAAAATCGAAACTGGAAATCACTTTAGCTGTGCCAAAAATCAACGTTTTCGTGCCGTTGGTGGCTTGTTTGAAAGTTCAGGACTTGCTCTAGTCATTGTAGCAGATGCCGTCACTAACAATTTAAAAATGCCAATGCGCGAAGCTGCCAAAGTCAACACTATATGCGCGAATGAATGCATTTTCACGCTCGATTGACGCGAAAGTGAATGCTGCGCGCACGCACGCAGACTGTTCTCTTAATCCTGGAGGCCGGGATTAGTCCAAAAAATTGAAAAAAAAATCCGCAACATAATAAAAATCACGAATAAAGTGTCAATGCCATGCCAGTCACCTGAAGACTGCTCCGGCGACAGAAAACAATGATAAAAGTGAACGCGAATCGATGACGGCGATTCGAGTCCTCAGGTGATAAAAAAGGGATGCCAAGAAAGAAAAAAGTGGACTGAGGATCTGACGACTGCTATGCTATCCTGGATTGGAAAAAAATAAACAAGAATCAAGAGGAAACAAAGAAATCAGCGGGATCACCACGCGCAGAAAAAAGAGACTGATTATTGATCAGGTGCACGCAGAAAAAATATCTCGAACTCGGCAGGGCACGCAGAGGGGGCAAAGACGCGCGAAACACGCGCTTTCCAATCGTTAAACGTTTGCCACGCGTCTGCGCTGTCTGATGAGTTCCGGATAATCGATCGGGGTTTTTTGATTCGTGATAGATACGCGTAGAACGTGCCGATACTGTATGTATATAAACATATTATATAAAAACAATTTTTTAGTCATCTGTTGATTGCCATGGACTATCTGCTTGAATCCTCAATCGTTGTTGTTGCCCCTGCACTATTCCGTTAGTCACGCGCCATCGCGAAACCTGCCGCAGTCGTGGGGACGGCCATCATCTACGGCGATCCCGTCCACGTCGCTGACGACGTCGTCGACGCAGTGGTCGACGTAATGAAGAAAGGAATGGAGAAGGAAGTCCAAAACGTCAATCAGGAGGACGACGTCGCATCCGACGTCAGCGAAGCGGGCTATGACGCCGACGCGGAAGAGTCGGAATGGTGGTCCGACGTGGACCTAAACGACGAACCAGAGATCCAGCCGGCCGTCGTCGCCGACAACAACGGCCTTGTCGCCTGTCGCCCGCCACGCACGGCGCTTCCTGTGCTGCTAGGCGGCGAAAACGACGGCAGGCACTCCGGCTCTGCCTGCCGTCGATGTACATAGTTCCGTGGAAAAAAAGTAAAAAAAATTAAAAAATGAGAAAACAAAAAAAAACAAAAGTAAGTTTTATATACTTAACTGTGACAAAAAGTTTACCCATTTTTTCCAGAAAAAAAAACAAAAAAAAAATTTCTCTTTGCCACCTCCATTTCCTGTCCCTGTCCCCGCCTACCGTCTTCGCAATCGACATGCCCTGCAGTCTTGCTTCCGTTCATCCACGTCCTCATCAGTCAACCCACGTCACCGCCCCCTTCGCCGCCTTCCTCGCACAGCTTCACGTGTTACGCCCCGTCTGTCGAACGACATCTTGGACAAGGACCGCATTACCTGGGCTCCGAAGCGGATGTTGCTCTGCCGAGAAATCAACAAAGCCGACCGGCGCTGCTCCATGCCAACGGCATCATCATCGATATCGACGCCACCTGCCAAGCCACATCGACTGAACCTGAAACCTACGTCTTGCATCCATTGCGAAGCCTTATTGGGCATCCCGGCCACCGCGAAAAGCGAGAAAGCCGCCGAACACCCGCATTTCGCGTCGTCCTCTACGCCGTTCTCCTCGTCGTTTTCCTCGTCGTTCTCTTCGTCGTTTTCCTCGTCGTTCTCTTCGTCGTCTTCCTCGTCGTCTTCCTCCTCGTCTTCCTCGCCTCTCGAACAGCACCGTGAAACCCGAGCAAGCCGTCGAGCATCCGCCACTCAATCAGTCAACACACCTCGCCATCTACCTCTTCGTCCTCCTCGCCGTCCTCCTCGCCTCTCGAACTTTACGTATTACGTCCCTCGTCTATCGTCATCCCGGACAAGGACCATGCCAACGTCGTTGTCATCGACTTCGGCGCCACCTGCACAGCGACTGAGCCTGGAGCCGATGCCCTGCTTCCATTACAAAGCCGCATTGGCCTTATCCACATCACTTGAGCCCCCCATCCTGATCGTCGGCCGAGGAAATCGTCTCTTCCTCAGTCGGCGCCTCCCTCCCCGCCCTGCTCGCCGCCCTCCTCGCATCTCAAAACAACCTCCTCGCCAGCCAAACCCAATCGACATGCACCGCAGCTGTACTGCTTGCGGACTACGCCCCGTTTATCACCAACAGGTGCATCATCATCGTCATCGGGCATGCCATGGCACACTTTTCCGAGGTCTCAGTGGCTTAGCAGATGAACCAAAAACCCTGCGTCTGCGACTCCCCCGAAGCCATGCAACGGAAGAAACGAGCACCACGATCGTCTGATAATTTTTTCCAAGTTTTTTTGAACATTTTGATGACATTTTTTTTGTTTCCGTTCCAATTCTGTGCGGATTTCGTGCCAACGCCCAGTCATAAGCGAGATGACGCGCCGAAGCCGCCAGAGGTGGTCTTAATTAAAAAAAGTTGTAAATATTTTGAAAAAAAAATCTTTTGTAAGTTTGCCAACCATCAGTAAGTTGCAGTAGGCGGCTAGGAAGAGCAGATGTAGGAGGTAGACCATCGGGAACATGCCAGCATCGTGAGCCGTTTTCTGATGCTGCTGTTGTCGTGCAGGTCACGGTCGATTGCGATGGCACAGTTGCAACTGCAGTTATCGTGTCTCAAAAGACTGGCTACGCCAGACCGGGCATTTTCCGGATTTTTTGGTTACGTGGAAAATAATTTTAATTCAGGATTAGAAAAACTGTTTCAAAAAAATTATTGTTTTTGTTTGTCGCAATTAAAAAATAAATAAAATGAAAAAACTTGTTTTCATAAAAATTTGTGTACCAACCAACACTGAGTTGCAGGGGCAACGAAGTAGTAAACGTGGGTGAGTAGCGAAAATAGGGGCAATGGCGCCGTAGTCGTAGCAGCCTGATATGATCTGCTCGTGGCGCCGGTGTGTGTCAGATGTCTTGTTTAGATTCAGGCAAGTATGAAAATCAGGTAAAAGAACCTAAAAAGACTGGCTCCGCCAGACCGGCATTTTCCGGATTTTTTGTTACATAAAAAAATATAAAAAGTGCTTTCAAAATTCTAATAAAAAAATTTTCGTACACACGTGTTTTCTGTGTGCCGAGGTGAGTGAATACAAAAAAAGTAAAAAACGAAGTGAGTAGGGAAAATAAATAAAAACCATCCTGATAGCAGCCTGAGGCATAAGGGTCGTCGCCGTGATTAGGATACGTCCTATTTAACGGACACTGTAGACGTTTGATGGTTGTACCCGTTTCGGTAGGCTCGCAGTGGTTTCGCATAGATACCTCAAAAGACTGGTCATCCCAGACCTTACGTTTTCCGGATTTTTGTGATTACGTGAAAAATATTATTACGAGAAAAATTGTTTTTAAAGTTACAAATAAAAAAAATAATTTTTGGATAAGCACATGCGTGAAACCAACCGGTGTGTCGAGGAAAGTTGTAGGTAGCGTCCTGTTCAACGGCTACAACACAGGACGTGTCCTCGGTGATAAAATCGGGCGATAGTTGTCGCGGCACGCTGGAAGCGGTGCCGTAATGGGTCGCAGTGAGTATGGTACAGGTGTTAAACCTCAAAAGACTGGTCATGCCAGACCGGACAATTCCGGATTTTGCGATTACGTGAAAAATAATTTTAGTCAAATTTAGAAAGAAATATTTTCGAAAAAAATGTGTGTTAGTCTTAATTAAAAAAAGTTTGAAATAATTTGAAAAAAAATCATTTGTAAGTTTGCCAACCAGCAGTAAGCAGCTAAGAGGAGTAGATGTGGGAAGTAGACCGTCGGGAACATGCCGGCAACGTCATCGAGCTGGGTGTTGTCGTGAGGTCGTCACGATGGATAGGGATGGCACAGTTATCGTACCTCAAAAGACTGGCTACGCCAGACCGGGATGTTCCGGATTTTGTGATTACGTGAAAAAGATTTTTAATAAAATATATAGATGATCAAAAGTAGGCCAGCGTGTAGTTGTAATTGTAGATCAGGCAATTGTCCTACCTCAAAAGACTGGCAGTGTCAGACCGGATATTTTCCGGATTTTTGTAATATGCGAAAAAAAAATTACGAAAATACTTGTTTAAAAAAATTTCAATCATAAAAACGAAAAATAAAAATTCAACGAAAAATAATTGTTTTTAAAGTTGCAATAAAAAGTGTGAAAAAAAGTTGTTTTTTTTGCTCTGTGGTAAACCAACCAGTAATTAATTGCAGTGAATGATAAGTGGAAGCTTTCCGGGATGAGAATGAATAAGGAAGAGTCTGTGGCACCAGGGTCGTCGAACTATTATAAATACAAACAAGCTGGAGTTGCAGGTAATTGTCAGGTTCCGAGTAGTGTCGTAAGGTATCTAAAAAGACTGGCTACGCCAGACCGGGCATGTTCCGGATTGTAAAAAAAATCAACAAAAAAACGACTTTGAAAAGTCGCAATAAAAACAACATTTTCTATTCCATACTTTGAACCTACCAGTACCATAAAATGATGAGTAGTAAAAAGTGTAAAAACATTGAATGTCGGCGAAAAAGTAGGAATTGGCTCGAGCAGGTTTCCTTGGATCCGGCCGGTAGTCTGGATACAGGTGCCGCCAGGGTCGTCGTTGGATTAGAATGATGTTCCGGTACCTCTAAAAACTACCATACGAATTCGACCCTCCCCCATTTCCCCTTTTTATTGTCAGCTAATTTTGGACATGGCAGCCCGGCCTTTGCAGGCACTGACGCCAGAGTCCAGAACAATAATAAAAAATAATAAAAAAGAAGAGTAAAAAATAATGAAAAAAAAGAAAATGAGGTGCTGTAGATGGGTAAAGTTGCTTGATGTCTTCGTTGTTCGGGCAAGAAAGTTGAGCCCGTTTTGGTCAATAATTTTCCTCGACTGCGAACTAGTAACAGACTTTCGTCCAGTGATTGCGATGGATGTTTGTCCTGACTGCCGTTGCGATGCGAGACTGCATACTCGCAACGGAGTCTACAGTATGCGGGTTTGCGTTGAAGTTTTGGATGCCAATTCGAATGGCTGGTATAAATTTATACCTGCAAAAAAAACAAGATGAATTTGTAGAACAAATTAGGTAGTTTTTTTCGAAATAAAATTTTAGAAAAAAAAGAACAAATTAGATAGTTTTTCAAAATATGTAAATAAAATTTTTTCTCAAATTTTTTTCAAAAAATATTCCAAAAAATGTGTATCTAAAAAAATAACATGTTTCCGATTTAGTCAAAAAATTTTGTTTCAAACTCTAAATTTTAGAAATAGTTTTTTTTAAGAAAAAATAAGTAAAATCGAAAAAATACAAGTTTGAAGCAACAAAAATAATAAAACAGGTGATCAAATAAAAAAAACCAACCTTATAAAGTTTAAAATACATCCAACTGTTTTGACGGCTTTTTTGCCTTTGCCTCGTAGTTGTCAATGGGACTGACGTGGAAGTCGGATTCTGAGCCGTGCCTGCACTCTGGCCGATGGCATCTGATGCTGTGTGGGCTTTTACGATGACGAATCGTGTAGCCATATACGAAGCGAAGCTCATGCCGATTGGCAGCTCTTGGATGCTTCGCTTCTGCAGCCAACCTCCTGGACTTTTTGAGTGACCTTTGAAACCACGCAGCCGTCGGGTACTGCCGCCGAAGGACAGTCACGTAGCCAAGGGAATTTGCTAAAAGGTGGTTACGGGGGAAAGGAAGTGAAGAGAATTAAAGTTTTGTTCGTTTTCAAAAAATGGCACATATGTTAGACAAAAAGAACGATTAAAATCGTTTGTGATTTATTTACAGAAACTTTGTTCTGTCCCCCCAATATTATAAAATCAAGCGCGCGTAACTAAATATAAAATGGGCTTGGGCACATTCGATCCACTACATTTTTCTTTTATGGCGCCGTTCGCGCGACTGCCAGCGGCGTATTGCGCCGTTGCACGTGGTTACTTCACCGAGCTGTCAGTTGCAAACAGCTCGGTGGCACAGGAATCTTAGGTTGTGTTTCATTGGTTGATAAATTGAGAGTTCCGCGTCCAAGGATGACCAATTGAAAGCCAACCTGAAAACGGAGAGATTGCATTGGAAAAGTGGGCGGGTGGCAAAGACGTACCTTGGTGTGACATACGCTAGCATGCCTTTAAAGGCTTGCCCAGATCATTTTTTTATGATCAGGTCGCTGCGATGTGCCTGCTCTTTTTTTTAGTTTTTTTTTTTTTTTTGGTTTTTTTTTTTTTTTTTTTTTTTTTTTTTTTATGAGCGTTCAGCCGGCGGAAAATGAGTTACCCGATTCGTGTCAGGTGTTCTGAAAAAGAAAAAAAATAGTTAGTTATGGTTATTGGGGGTGTGAGGGAAAAACGTACCCGATCCTGTATCCGGCTGGCACTGAGATGTCATGGTTCTTGAATTCGAATTGGAAGTCGAATTCAGGGTGGGATTGAGACGTTGTTCTTCAAATTCCCTCTTGATAGAACCATGACACCAAAGGCACACGACCTCCGACGATGTAGTATGTTTCCATACATTTTCTGTCGTCGGTGTTTCGCACGAGCGAAAGCGGATAAACTAAAACAAAAAAAGTAAGTGGAAATTGCTTGAGAGGGAAAATTACGGACCTTCTTAGGTTTGAAGCTATTAGACGAAAAAAAAATTTTCTGCAACATTTTGGCGTTCAGCTCCATTGAAAACCGATGCTTTCATTAATGAGGATGTTGCTGATGGACTTGATCATTCACTGCCTTCATTTCGGGAAAAAGTTTGCATCCCATAAAATGTTCTGAAACAAGTATTAGGGTTAGTTGACCGATCATGAATGACAGGGAGTTCAAACACACCGATTGTAATTGAAGGCGGTGCCATCAGTGAATTTGATTTCTTAGTTCAATTTCTTTGGCGAAACAATTATTGCAAACTGCTCATTGCCTTTGCGATTGATGTTGGGGTTCTTGGAGTTCTTCGCAGTCGTAATCGTGGATTCGTATTCTCAGTTGAACTTCTTCAGCAAAATAGTTGTATTACAGTTGTTGTTGGGATAATTGAAGTTCTTCCAGTCAACGAACATACTTCATGTTGACGTCGCCTCGCCTTCGCGCCTTTAATCACAACGTACTGCGAAAAAAGGGTTAGCAATGAATTTATATTCTGAAAAAAAATCAAGGGTTACTAGATGTCAGCTTTGAGTAAAGTTAAAACACACCTTTTGCTTTGGAAGGCGGACGTTGATTTCAGTTCTGGTAGCAGTTGAGCGTTTGACTTCAGAAAACAGGAAAACTTATGATGAAGCTCGATACTGCTGCTTTTGCCGTTCTTGGGGAGAAAACATTCTTCATAGCCAACGTATGTACTTCATGTTGACCTCGCCTTCTCGTTGTATCACAGCGTACTGCGATTAAAGTTGATAGCAATGAGTTATTCTGAAAAAAGAATCAGGGTTAGTTGGGTCATCACGGAGAAGGGGGACAGTCAAAACGCACCTATTGCTTTGGAAGGCGCTCAAATCGTAGGTTTGATTTTTGAGTGCAGTTGAGCGTTTGATCAGGAAAACTTGCTTAGGCTGCTCAATACTGCTTGCTTTTGCGAATTTCATAAAAAAATTTCTTCCCAGTCAACGAACAGACTTCTTGTTGACTTTACGTCGCCTTCCCGTTTTATCACAACGTACTGCGATAAAAGTTGAGTTGATAGCAAAGGAATTATCTGAAAAAGGATCAGGGTTAGTTGGTCTGTCACGGAGGAGGGGGGGTTCAAACACACCTTCTGCTTTGGAAGGCGGTTTTCTAATGCCATTTGTACTCAGGATCATTTTGATGATGATTCTTCCACGATGATTCACCTACGATCATTATAATTCTGATTGACCAGCTACTTTGGCGCATTTTCTTTTGCTTTTGCTGATGTTTCTAGCTGGCTAAGATGAAGATTCTTGCAGTTACTTCTGGCGCATTTTCGGCTTCTGCTGGTTTCATAACATTTTCTGGTTCTTTCTTGTCAGATTGAGTTGTCTTTGATATTTCTGGATCATTCATTTTTGCTTGATGAGTCGTTGTTCGCATTCATGATGCATTTTGACGACCACAATAATAATAATAAAAACACAAAAAAAAGTGTTGAGGTGCTGCTTTGGCAGCTGCTTCAACCAATGAACACAACATTAACCTAGTCACCATCCTACGTGCATGGGGGCAGGTCCAGCTTCCCTAGAGGTGAGAAAGTGGACAGCAGTGGCGATCGGCAGAAAATATGGGAGTTTTTAAACTTCGATCGAATATGACCCCTAATCAAAAAATGTATACGGGTATTTGTGAATTTAAATCTGAATTTTGATATTGGTAATAATTTTTATGTGCCATTTTGTACCCGTATGTAATGTTTTTTTGTTTTGTTTTTGAACGCAGATAATTACAAAAATGTATAACGCGGTTACGAAAAATTGCGAATTTTGTTGCATTAATTTTGCCCTTCTCTTCACTTCCCCCACATTCCGTAAACCGACCTGCCAAGGGCTTCGTAGGCTCTATCGATCGCCTCCCTTGGTACGCAAGATGTCTTCTTTGGCAGTTAGGAGGTGGGTGACAGGCTGCGTGGAAGTCCGAGGAGGTGAAAGTGACCGTAGACGCCCGATAGCTACGATGTGTCACTTGGAGCGATTTTGCCTGACGTCATCGGGGCTGCCGAGGCTCCCGTATTGTTGGCAAAAGTGCCATCAAGCGTTGACGAAAGTCTCGTCAATATTGTTCGCAGTGCTTGAGGGCTCGAAGCTGGGAGACAGCATTCGTCTGGGACGCCGTAGACAGGCCAAGAGTGGCGCTTATGTCAAGGGGTGTTCAGGCAGGACTTTTTTTCATCTTCTCGTGCAGGGCTTTACAGGCCGTATTGATCTCGTGGCCAGTGAGGATATTGCCAATGGGCTCGGTGAGGTAGACTTGGATGACGGTAATGAGTGTGATATCGACGTAATCTGTCTGTGGATCTTGTTCGACGTAGAAGTCATTTTCGAACCCGGAATTGAAAATATCGGGGCTTTGAGAATTGAATGGCTTTGCGTGCGGCAAAAGTCATAAAAACATCCGGTTTCGGTAGTTAGTGGATGAACTGCTTGATCCAGAAGGATGTCGGTGCTGATGATGCCCTCGTGATCGTTGTCGACCATGGCGAACGCAGGATTGCTGATTTTGTCATTGGCGAAGATCTTGCTTCTGAGGCGGCGACAAATTGGCCGAAATCTCTTTTTCAACCTGAAAAAAAAAGATTACGTTGATTTACGAAAATTTTTTAAATTTATTTTTTGTTATTTCCCGAAATTAAAAAAGCATATTTTTCATTTTCTTCCCAAAACCAACCTTCAAATTGCCATAATAGGCCATGTCATCGGCAATTGGGGTTTTACCAGCTTCCGCTGCACTAATAGCGGAGATCGTCCTTCTTTGCGCAGCCGAAGGTGATACATCTCTGGTAAATGAGCCATTCCTTGAGGGTGAAGCGAACTTTGGGACGACTCATGAGTTCCATTTCGAGTTCCAGACTACCCTGTTCTCTCCATGGATTCACGAATTAGTTACAAGGAGTCTGCGCTGACCTTTTTGGGCCGAAAAAGTTCTTGGGGGCGCGACGATAGCAAATCATTGACTTCAGCGGCTGAAAAAAAAATTTATAAAATTTTAAAAATGTTTTTTATATTTTTTTTGTGTTTAACGGCTTCACAAAACCAAAAATTGTCATCGTAGGAAACTTTCCAAACAAGCAAAAACTATTTTTGAAAATAAAAAAACTCACTGTGTAAAATGGAAATTTCATTCTCATCATCGGGTCAATCCCGGAATCGCGACGAGCTTGAGGAAGAAAGTCAGGTCCAAAATTTTGGTGATTGTACTCGAAAAGCTGGACGGCGTGGAGTGTGGCGTAAGTGATGACAACTTTGCTCCGGTTGCCAAGAATTCGGATGACTTGCTTCCGGAAGTCGAAGAAGAAGTTGGTGGTGCAGGTGCGCTTGGATTGCATGAGATTGTGATCTGAAAAAAAAACAAATGTCAGAATTATTCACCAGGATTTTATAAAAACTTGCTTTTGAAAAAATTCAATACTTGAAACTGTATCATTTCGTCGTGCCACAAATTGGCTCATTCTCTGGCTACAGGTTTGGGATGGCAGAGCATTTTGTATCGGCTGCCAGGATTTTCCTCGAAGTATACAAAGACGGTCCTCGTTCAAGTGACATTCGCTTGAGGGATTCCAGCCTGCCATTCTTGTCAGGGCCACCGAGACGAGCAGAAGGCAAACGGTTTAGACGGCCACGGATTCCGTTTACAGCAATAATGACTTTGTGGTCATGGCTTCTGTGTTGTCACCGCAGTTGATGGCGACGACTTAAATGGAGAGGCAAAGTGAAATACGGAATTGCGAACCGGAATCTTTTCCACGTCCATGCTGCGGCTTGTTTCGGTAGTGATCATCGGGGAAAATCCACGACAGGCTTAGGAACGATCGATTCCAGGTGCTGCTGGGAAAGCGAGTCATCGGATGGATGTAAGCAACGAGAGTGAGGAATTCCACTTCAGTTCGATCCAAGCTTACTCCGAGAAGTGGTGACTGAAACATTGCTTCGAGAATTGGACGGCTTTGAGCGGTGCAGAAGTGACGATGCTTCTGAACTCCGGTTGCGAAGACTTTAGATGGCTTCAGGAGGTCCGGTGGTGAGGGTGAGCATCGTGTTCGACTGGGATGGCGTAGATGTGATCTGAAAAAAAAACAAAAGTCAGAATGATCGAAAAATTTTATATAAGAACATACTCTTCAAAAAAAGTCTGACTTGATCCTTGATCACCTCATCGAGAAATTCGGTTCGGCAATTTGGCGCATTCCTTGGCGACAGTTGTTCAAGATGATCGTTGGCGGTGTCCTCGGAGTGAACGATGCCGATTGACAATGATGATGGCCATGCGATCGCGTCGTAAGTGATATTACTGACAAATGACAACGACTTCTTGCAAAGCTCGAATTTTTGACCGAGCGGACGAACGAATCAGCAGAAGGCAATCGATTCGGGCGATCGCGGATGCCGTAGACAGTAATGACGAACAGGTTCTTGGCCAGCGTCCAGGGAGCATTGATGACGATGCCCAACAGGAAGGCAAGGTGAAACACGACGATTGGATCCGGAAGCCTTTCCACGTCCACGTTGAGTCCAGAATTCTGACTCTAGAATTGAATTGGTTAAATCCTCATAATTCATAAAATCGTTCACAAATTTTTTTGTAAAGCGTAAAGATTTTGTGTTGTAAAATAAGCTTTATAAAATGCTTTTTTATTCAAAAACCACTGTCATGAAAAAAAGTTAGGCAAAAAATAATAATAATTTAAAAAATTATAAAAATGAGATTCAACGATAATAAAAAAAATTATGTCGGAAATTAAATTTAAAAAAAAACAACAAAAAAACTATACTACTTCAACAAATTAATTAACCCCTTAAAATTGTTAAAACTTACTTTGTCAAAGTAAATTGCGTTAACGTCTCCAAGATGCGCTTGAAGACGAAGACGAGTCACTGGAGCTGCTGCTGGAGCTGGAGTAACGGGCCCTCGGAGGGGTGAGCCTGTGGCCATCCTTGTCGCAGGGCTCTCCCTGCCGGGTGACGTAGCCTCCGCCCCGCGTTGGGTACGTCTGACGCACCTCTGTGTTGCCACTGCGGTGTACGACTTCGAGGACTTTCGGTACCGGGATGGCGGGTCGCAGGTAGGGTAGCGGCAAGACCGGGGCGGGAGACGGTGACGCGGGCGACGGAGCGGGTGATGGCGAGGCTGGGGTGGTAGACGGCAGGCCGAGAGATGGCGACGCGGGTGCGGGAGACGGCGACGCGGGTGCGGTAGACGGCAGGCCGAGAGATGGCGACGCGGGTGCGGGAGACGGCGACGCGGGTGCGGTAGACGGCAGGCCGAGAGATGGCGACGCGGGTGCGGGAGACGGCGACGCGGGTGCGGGAGACGGCGATGCGGGTGCGGAAGACGGCGATGCGGGTCCGGGAGACGGCGATGCGGGTCCGGGAGACGGCGATGCGGGTCCGGGAGACGGCGAAGAAAAGCCACGCGATCCGAGTCCGAGAATTGGCGATGCGGAAGCCGGCGACGGGGACGTCGGAGAGGAAAACAGCGCTCCCGACGACTTCGAGAATGACCGGCATTCGGGTGACGACACGCGAGGGTGCTCTGGGGTCGATGCCGACGGCGACGGTGCCGAGTGTTGCGCGAACGACTGCGGAGGCGAGTTCACGGGGACTGGGTGGCAGGGGTTGCCCTCCAGTCGATGGCCAGACGCGCCGGACGACGGAAGACGGGGGCATCCTCCCTGACGCACCGCCGCTTCGCCGTTGGCTCGCCCGCCGAAGGGTCGTCGGTGCGGGAGCGCTTGAGGGCCATGCACCTGACCACTTCGACGGGGACCATGACGGCATCCACGTTGTCGACGTCGATGGGACTTGCCGCGTCGACGATTGAGTTGGCCGCTGCGCCGGCCAGGGGGGTGGAAGCAGTGTCGACGACAGCATTTGAAGCCGCGTCGACAGGATGGATGGTCGCTGCCACGACCTGGTTGAGGCCCCACGCCACAAAGGCATACCTGACGATTTCGTCAAGCGTGGCCTTCGTGACGGGGACGATGATGGGGGCCGCGACGCCACCGACGACGGATCCCGAGAAGGGATCATGGATGGCAGGATGGTCGTAGACGTCGTCGGTGGCGTTGTGAACACAGAGCGTGTTCACGTCGCGGAGCATGGAGTTGTCAGCATCGCTGCTGACACCATCCATGGCGCCCTCGGACGGGGAGACCATCTCGGCATCAGGCTCGTACAGAGAGAGCTGTTCGAGCCGTCGCCGGACGGTCTCAACCCTTGCTTCATCCTCCGTCCAGAGTTGAAGACGGGAGAGAAGCCATCGGATGTCGCCGACGGCCTCGTCTTCTTCTGAAAGCAATTCAATTCGTTAAATTTACTGTAAACGAAGGTTCTTACCTCTGTCGGGAGGGAGGGCGACTTCGTGCGCTTGGGGTCCGTAGCAGAGTTGTCGACCGAGCCAAAATTGCCGAGCCGAGCATTCGAGCCGCTCGGCTCGGCTCGGTGGTCCTCGAGCCGAGCATTCGAGCCGCTCGGCTCGGCTCGGTTGCCCTCGAGCCGAGCATTCGAGCAGCTCGGCTCGGCTCGAATTTTTCGAGCCGAGCATTCGAGCGAGCGGCTCGGCTCGCTCGGCTCGCTCGAATGCTCGAAATGCTCGGCTCGATGCTCGGCTCGGTCGACAACTCTGGTCCGTAGACCAGAGGCTCGTTGTCGTATTCCATGATATCAGACAAAGTGTTTGCGATTTTTTTCTTGTCAGTTTGTTTTTTTTTCGTTTTAAGAATCGTTTTCTTCTTGGTTTTGCACAAATGGGATCTGTCTGCTTTATTCTTGCCTGCTTTGCACTTTCGAAGAGAAAGACGCGCCGTGGCGTTCGCGCGCAGTGAACTTTTTTTTCTTCCTTTTTTCGATCGTTTTCTTCTCTTTTTTTCTTGTAGTTGGCAATGCGGAATCCAACCACTGTAAAAACGTTCGATACACGTGCTGAAAACTGTGCCATTTGTTGTCCTTGAAAATGCCTTTTTTATTGCATTTAAAACAATCCTAAAAAAACATCAAAAATGTGTTTTTTTCTCATTTTTACATGTTTTTTATGTGTGTGCGCGCAGTTCTCCCGCACAATCAACCACTGCTTTTCTTGTCACTGCGCTGCTGCTGCTGCCAACCTTTTTTGGCCATTGTTGTTATCCAGGATTTTTGAATTCACCTTTTTTCCAGTTCTGACAACAAAGTTACAGTATTTTATAAGTCACAGTAATTTTTCCTACGTTTTGCTCTATTTTTGTTCCTCCAGAATTCTTCGTTTTTCTTGCGCATTCTTGTTTGTTTTTTGCTTTTCTATTCATCGATCGCGGTCCTTGGCTCAGCCTTTTTCGGCAATTGCACAATTTGAAGCCTGTGGCTGTCTTGGCGAGGAAGATTTTTGTTTCAAATTTCATTTTTTTCCATCCTTTCCAAGGTGGGGTGAAAACAATTTTTATCGTCGGATTTTTTTTATTTTGGTTGATTGTTTTGTTTTGTGCCCTGTGCAGGTAGATATCGTCTTGGCAAAAGTGCAGTTATTTTTGATGATTTAATTCTGGCCATCGTGGTGGTTGATGTGGCGTTTCGCGTATTTTACTCACGATTTTTAAATTTTCTTTCCATAGTGCACCTTTTTTTTGGCATGATTGCAAGAATTTTTTTTTCCAATTTGATTTGGCTCGGCCAGGGCGCAGAAGTTTGGGATAAAGATGCTTTTGCTTTTCTTTGCGGTTTGTTATGTTTTTGTGGTTCACTGCGATTTTATTTGTCCACACTTTTTTCATCTTTGTTTCAACTTTTTTTTCATTTCTCGTTTTTCTTTGCATTTTTTTCCTGATACCCATTTGTTTCCTTCAAAAAAATGACATTTTTCCTTCTTCCTATGTGAACCGCAGTTTCCTACCTCGTTGTCGACGCCAATCATGTCCGATTTCCGGGGCGGAATATTGTGCCGCGTTTCACTGCAAGCCTACTTACAAATTTTGTTGTTTTTTTGCATGCACCAAATTTTTTGTGTTTTTTCTGCTTTGAACGCGACGCGACATTCCCGATAAAATCTTTTTTTCCGAGTTTACCGTTTTTATAAAGTGTTTCTGCTTTTAGGACACTGCCATCGTCATGAATAAACGAGTCGAGAAGAAATTTCTGCTGGATACCTTCTATTTACTACTTTTTTATTTCTGATTTATTTTTTCGTTTTTATTACAGAATAAACCGATTTTCATGATGCTGTGCTGATGTGAATCATGGGATTGTCGGGTTGAGCGTCTTCTGCTTTCAGAGTTACTTTGGACAGTGATGAACAGCTTCTGTGTTGCAATCGATGGAAGCCGCGTCGACAGGTGAGATGGTCGCTGCCTCGACCTGGTTGAGGTCCTACGCTGCACAATCACCTGATTTCGTCATTGGTGGCTCTGGGGAGGACGATCAACGCCACCGACGACGGATCCCCAGAAGGGATCCTGATTGGCAGGGTGGTCGTAGACGGCATCGACGGTGTTGTTAACACAGAGTGTGTTCACGTCGCGGGGCATGGAGCTGCCAGCATCGCTGCCGACACCATCCATGGCGTTCTCGGACGGTGAGACCATCTCGGCATCCGATTCGAACAGCGAGATCTGTTCGAGCCGTCACCGGGCGGTTTCAACCCTTGCTTGATGCTCGGACAAAAGTTGAAGACTGGAGAAAAACCATCGGATGTCGCCGACGGCCTCGTCTTTTTCTGAAAGCAATTTTTCGGTTCAATTATCTGTAAACGAAGTTTCTTACCTCAGACGGGAGAAAAGGCGACTTGGTGAGCCTGGGATCCGTGGACCCAAAGCGCGTTGTCCAGTTTCACAGTTGAAAAATAAAGGCATTGCTTTTACAATTTTATTTCCATTTTTTTAAGAATCGTTTTCTTCCGAGAACACTGGTTTCAACACGAAAAGTGAATTTCTTTTGAGAACCGGTTGTATTCTTCGAACGACCGAGCAAAAAAAATCCAAAATCTCACCTGAACGGCGGATACAGACGCCAAAAGATGTGCCACATGTTGGTTATGAAAGTGTCTATTTTTTAAATTTTAAATTTAAAAATTGTTTGTGTTTTTTTTCAAAACACGTAAACTCAACCGTAGTACTAATGACACTACGGTTGACCCCACTTCGAACTTTTTACAATCCCATTACCAATAATCCGAATAACTTTTTTTTCGCAAAATTCCCCGGGGAATAAAAAAGAGGGAAATATTCACGGGGAATTCCCCGGGAAATCTCCTTTCAAATCCCCCGCATCCAAATAAAGCCATGCGTCTAAAACGGGGTCTAAAATAAAAAAACCACACCAAAAACGATATATTTACTATCTTTTCAGTTATTTACTATGTTAAAAATTAAACAACAGTTGCACACGGCACAGTTACATTGCTGCAAATGCGGTTCGGACAAAAAAAGCCGTATAAACGCAAGAGTATATGATTAAAAAAGTTGGGAACAACGGTAGAACAAACACAGTTTGTGCCGAGTTGGGGGGGGGCAAAGACAGGAAAATTGACTGTAATACAAAAGTATAAAAGTGAAAATTTCATTGTGTGACTGCAATAGAAATCAAAGCGTTGACGTGACAGCTGTGGTTCCCAGCGAATTAGACGGGGAGTGTGAATGAAAACCTGCAAAATATACAAAAGTAAATATAAAAGATTTTTGCAGTGCAAAATTTTCTGCAAAATTTTCTACTATTTTCAAATAAAAGCTCACTAACCCAGAATATTGAGATAACGGACCGGAAGCCATAACAAACCGATCAGCTTTCAAAACGAGCTAAGCAAGTCAAAGTCAGTTTGTTCTTAGCTGGTAGTCTCCGTTCTGCGTGATGTACCTCACCCACGGCAGCGCCTGGTAGCCGCTCTTTTCGATGATCTTGAGGTACCTCACCTGGATGCCCGACGTCGTAAAGTACGGGATCTCGAACTTGACGCGAATCGGTCGCTTGCCTTCTTTGCTCTCGCCCGTCACGGAGGGCAGGTTGAAGTGCGCCCGCATGAGGTACTCCTTGCCGCCGGGGAACGACTTGATCGCCCACACGAAGGCGTTGTCCTCCGGCGTGTACTTGGCAGACCCGATAGCCGCTTTGAATTTGGGCGAGTCAGCGTCCGACGGCACCGGGATGATGATTTCGACGTTGTTTGCCGTGCTTCGGCGCTTGAATTGTGATTTGGCCTGGAAAAAAAAAGTACATCAAATTGTCAGAGCTCACGGTTACAAAAAATGTAATAAAATTCGCAATCTTATGTTTAACTGTAAAAACAGTAATTTTGTAAAAAAATTCGAATCATCACTCCTTTTTTTGTAAATTTTGTATTGCCCAGTTTTCTTAACGTAAAATTGCAAAACGAAAACTTATTTGATAGTCACGAAGTCTGACAATAGAGACAGTTTTAATCGCCCCAACTTACTTTGATCATGAACTCAACCCTCGATCGGGAGTACCTCTCGACGACTGCCTCGATCCAGATGAGCGGTCGAACGACGGTTGTGAGACGGTAACTCATGAGTTCAAATTCTCCGTCGGGCGGGATGAAGCTGATGGTCCGGTCGTTTTCAAAGCGAGACAGCCTCACGCACTGGTGGAACTTGACATCCTCTAGTTCGACAGACTTGTTCGTCTTGCCGCGTCCAGATGCCTCAAATTGGATCTTGTCGTTGAGGCCGAGTCTGAGCTCGGGCATGCCGGAGAGGTAGACGCGCATCTTGACGCTACCCACGATCTCTGATTGTAGTACAGTGCCGTTGGCGTTGGCAAGAAGGTTGACGGATTCGATTACGTCAAGGAAAACCTCGTTTTTGCGATATTTGATGCCTTCGCTCCGCCAAGAGACAGCGTTCGTCACGGCCATCGGGGGCCGGGGCGCCTCGAGTTTGTGGCCTTCCTGGGTGATGTACTCCCTCAGGATGCGGCCCTCCGTCGTCTGCGGGTAGCCAAAGTCCATCATCTCGTCGAGGAGTTCGTAGATGATGACAAAGTTGTCCCGGACGGATTCTTCTTCGACGTCTTTGAAATACTCGCCAAAGACCTGGACGAGTTTGAAGAGGAATGATTGAACAAGGGCCACATTGATGTTTTTCCGGGAGACTGACACGACTAAAAATTATACATATTATAATAACAATTGCCGCACACCCGTTTTTTTATCGCCCTATGCGGTTTTTTGACATCGTTAATCAACGTGTATATTCCCGTGTTATGCAACCTCAACCCCCACGACCTTACGATCGCGATCGCGAAAGTCTTGGACCCCGCTGTCGTCAAAAGTTTGCAACACTCTGCTCAGTCAGTCCCCAGATCTACAGTTACCGCAGCAGCAGCAACCACCGGTGGCTGGCTCACTCGCTCGCTGTCTGTCCTCGGTGTCAAAACTTGACCCGATATGGTAGCTCAGCCATGCAACCAACTCAAATGAGTAAACACAACCCATGCTACAGCAGCCAAAAAAGAAGGGGGGTGAGATTATTAGCGTGGACTACCTGCTGCGCCATCCTGACCGATCCTGGCAGACGGTGACGATAAGCACCTCACTCAGAACCCCAGCAAAAGTATTCAATATCCTGACTGCCGTCAATGAAAACCTCCGAGCTGTTAAAAAAATTTTGTATTACACAATTGCGCAGTAAATAAAAAAAACCTACTGTACACGTTGTTGTACTTGATATAGATGAACGTGGCGTCCGGATGATCAATGATCGGCACAGAGTGGCCCTCTTCTTCGAGATCGCCTAGCAGCGTGGCGAATTTCTCGATCACTCCCATGTCGATGTCGCCACGGTAGTTGCGCGAGATTATCGGCTGAAAGAAAACTTATAAATAATATGCATGTATTTTCTAACTTTGAAAAAATTGTATCTATTATACATTTTTATTTTAAAATTTGTATTTCTTTACAGCTTGATCACAGTTTTATTTGACAGATTTTTATTGACTAAAACACATACTTGCACCCCTTTCCCCAAATATGTCCTTCCAGAAAAACACAGTGCCACATCAAACGTAGAACTTTATTATCAAGCCAAAAAACAGTTCAATATTTACAACACAAAAAAAAGAAATACGGTCAGTGAAAACGAACTCAACCAACCCCAGTAAACGCCAAATTCAAAATTCGGTAAAAAAAGGAAGAAGCAATGGCAAAATTCCGATAAGATTCAGAAAACAAATTTTACAATCGAGATTCTACTACAGTTATTATTTGTTTAAAAAAGTCTGAAAAAAATTCAAACTATTTAATTTTTCCAGACGATCAATAAAAAAATTCATCAAAACAAAAATTGGCAAGACACATCAGAATTCAGTCTCAAGAAAAAAACAACCCCTAAGACAACCAGTTCTCCTTATTCCCCTCAGCTCTCTGGAATTCGTCGATGATGCGCTGGAGTCTCTTGTTTTCAGCTTTCAGACGGTCGACTTCGGCCTTGAGCGTCTCCTCGCGTTCCTTGCGCTTCAGTCTGCTCACCTGGGCGGCCTTGTTGTTGCGCTTCCTGCGTTCGTCGTGTCTCTGCTCGTCTTCGGGTGACCTGAAGGATTTCTTCGGCGGTGTGGGTTCCTTCGGATGGCAGGGCTGGGGTGTCATCGACGCGTAGCTGCTGGCCATCGGTGTCTTCACGCCCACGCCATCGACGGTGTTTTCGAGGGGTTTGAAGGCGCCGGTGGTCATGTCAAAGTTCTGCTGGGGCGCGAACGGGTAGCACGGTCCACCGTAACCGAACGTCGGGTCGACATTTTGAAAAAAGTCGCTTGGATTCGTAAACGGAAATCCACAAGCCGGGCCTGAGGACATGAAATGATGCCCCACGGCGGTTGCCGTCGACGCAACGTGCGCGGGTGGAGGTAGTTGGTGTAGCATTCGTGTGCAGACAGGTGAAGGAGGACAACCGGTCGCAAGCGTGCGGTATTGCGCAACTAAGAAATTCGATTGCCAAACCAAGGGGTAGGTCATTGCATAATGTCGGGGACAGGTGGCACGCCTTTTGGGACCAACACAACACTTTTCTCTTCCTTTCTCTTAGGCTTGGTCAACCCAAATTTGGACAAAAGAGGAGGACAGACAGTAGCTTATCCATCGCGTCCCGCACACCGTGCGCCTGCGCCCGCGCACAGGGGGCAGGTCAGAGGAGGGGAGATCCTCCGCAGGAAGAAGCAGAGGAGAGCGATGACCATAACCATGGTCGGTCGTCAAAATCTCTGGGAGATAGATCTACACCTGCCAAGACAGATCGTTGGTCAATGGCAGTTAAAAAATTGGTCATTGTGTTGTCGTCCGCTTACTTTTCGACTTCTTGGCAAAGTTGCGTTGAGTTTGCAAACGTCAGTTTAAAATAATCATACGGCAACAAAAAACTGTAAACCGTGATATCGAAACTAAAAAAAGTACAAGCAACAACAGCAGATTACAGTTCAAAATTGATAAAAAAAAACACACAAAAATTCATTTAAAAAAATAATACAAAGTTCTGCAGCGTCAAACGGTAAAAAACTGCCGTTTATGCATCGAGCCAAATTTGCTATTACTACAGTTATCACATCAACGTAAATAAACTCGTAATTTTCATTCTTCGGTAAAAAAACAGTTAAAATTAAATTTATCAGCGAAAATTGTCAGCAAAATTACAAAACTGTAAAAAAAAATTAGCAAAGTCGGTCTTGCAAGAAATAACAGTTCAGTTAATTTTTTTTATTATTATAAAAAACTATTTTAAAGTGAAAAACATATAATAGTCAGCGTCTCTGCTAAATATACTAATATTTATTTGGCATAAATCGGTTCCAGAAATAAAAAAATTCCTACGCCGATGAACCGTCATTTCACCCAAAAAGTCACAAAACCACCGGGTTTGTAATGAGAAAATCCGAGGCATGCAGGGCTTATTTATAAAACCGTGCACCAAAAAATATCCGAGACGCGAATTTGTCACAAATATTCGCGAGGTATTAAAAAAATCATAACAAAATATACTATCAAAAAAAATTTCAATTCAAATTTGAATACCCGTTTCACATTTAAAAAAATATACCATCTTTGTACAATTGTACAGTTTTACAAAAAAATGAAATAAATGAACTAAAATATCCGCCAATAAATTATAAAAAAATATTTTTTAACAATAATAAAAAACAAATTTTTTGAACGTTGAGGTGCTGTGTGAATTGATTGCTGATATTATACAAAACAGTTTATATCACAGAAGTCGACTTTAAAGTCAAAGTCAAATTTTTAACCGCATCATTTATTTTTTTTATTATAAAAACATCTGTCGCCTCTAAAAAAGACCGACCTTTCCCTTGAGGTCGAGTATAAAAAGTGCGGAGCAAGCCATGATGCACAGACGGCGTCAAAGTCCAAATCGACGTCGATGGCCGCAGTCCGTGCAAATGAGATCACTAAAAACCTCGCATAATCCATTTCAAATCACATCCTCGAGCTCAAAGCAAACGCGTGAGCAAATACATAAATATCTGTCTCAAATAAAAACGTGGTCGCGTGTCCAATAAAAGCGAATGGAGCGTGGGCTTATCACAACTCGGCCTGCCAGCGCGCTTCTCCTACCAACCAGTCAACGGTAAGATCGCTGCTCTTCGGTGATACAATAGCGCGCCGGTAGCGTAGGGGGATTATTGACCGGGTCGCCGTGTGCCTGACAGGTACGCGACACTTGGCAGGCCGCGCAGTCAGGCAGCGCAGCGTTCGTTACTCAAAGTCGCAAAAATTGAGTGAGTGCAACCAATTTTCGTTGAGAGAGCATCAAAAAATGGTTTTCTTTGATAATACACTTGCAAGGGGATGCCAGTTTTACTCGTCATAATTACTCATCACAAAATTAGAGAGACAGTGATGAATATCGAGATTGCACGAAGAGAGCAGAACGTTGTTTGAAACTAAAAATTAAAAACAAAAGTGTTTGTACTCAAAATGTTTTTAAATCAGTTGCAAAATATAGTTATACTATTTCAAAAAAAACTTTCGGAAGAACAAATTTTTGAACCTAGAGAAATATTTATTAAAAAAAAATCATAACTTCTGTTGGATTGATGGACACTTTGAGCAAGGACACAGAATCTCTCCAATCTGCTCCCGGCCAGTTTTTATAAGTATCCTGCATTATGTCTGCTTTATGACGTTTTCTGTGATCTTTCTTATTTGCAGTTATATTTGCAATCACCGAGTTCCGAACTATTAGTGTTGATTGTGTGATGTTTTGAATTCTAACCCTTCGATAAATCAGTATAAAGTATACTCAAAAAATTTTTACATTGTTTGCGAAACAACTGTGGTTTCAATCAGTTTTTTACAACACACATAAATAAATCTTATTTATAAAAAATACGCATTGTGGGTCACTCACGCCAGTATGTTATATTTTGTTGCAAAAATTACTGTTTTTGTTTTAGGTTTTTTTAGAATTCTAAAACATTTTAGAAGTTTTGACGGCAACGCCATTTTATTATTTCAAATTAAACAATATTTTAGTAGCATACAAAGATTAGCGCTACTGGCAGTGACTGTAACAAAAATCAATTAAAAAAAATTTGTAAAAGAATATCATCTTTGAAAACAACAGTTTTTCTTTCTTTTTTTTTGTGGTACTCTTAATTAGAGGTGGGGTTTAGGAAATAATAATCAGTCTGTCATCAGTTTATATTCAAGAACGTAAAAAGAAAAAAATCGTAACAACCAAAATTTAACAATCCATGCTTGTCGGACTTAATTGGTCCTCAGTTGATAGTTACCATTCTGCGTAATGTACCTCACCCACGGAAATGCCTGGTACCCGCTTCTTTCGACGATTTTGAGGTACCTCACCTGGATGCCCGACGTCGTAAAGTACGGGATCTCGAACTTGACGCGAATCGGTCGCTTGCCTTCTTTGCTCTCGCCCGTCACGGAGGGCAGGTTGAAGTGCGCCCGCATGAGGTACTCCTTGCCGCCGGGGAACGACTTGATCGCCCACACGAAGGCGTTGTCCTCCGGCGTGTACTTGGCAGACCCGATAGCCGCTTTGAATTTGGGCGAGTCAGCGTCCGACGGCACCGGGATGATGATTTCGACGTTGTTTGCCGTGCTTCGGCGCTTGAACTGTGATTTGGCCTGAAAAAAAAGTAAGTGAAATTGTCAGAGCTCACGGTTACAAAAAATGTAATAAAATTCGCAATCTTATGTTTAACTGTTAAAACTGTTAAAACAGTAATTTTGTAGAAAATTCGAACCATTAATCCTTTTTTTGTAAATTTTGTATTATTCCAGTTTGCTTAACGTGAAATTGCAAAACAAAAACTTATTTGATAGTCACGAAGTCTGACAATAGAGACAGTTTTAATCGCCCCAACTTACTTTGATCATGAACTCAACCCTCGATCGGGAGTACCTCTCGACGACTGCCTCGATCCAGATGAGCGGTCGAACGACGGTTGTGAGACGGTAACTCATGAGTTCAAACTCTCCGTCGGGCGGGATGAAGCTGATGGTCCGGTCGTTTTCAAAGCGAGACAGCCTCACGCACTGGTGGAACTTGACGTCCTCTAGTTCGACAGACTTGTTCATCATATTTTTTCCCAAATCCTCGAACTGAATTCTGTCATTCAGACCAAGTTTGAGTTCAGGCATGCCGGAAAGGTTTACCAGCATTTTTACGTTTCCCAGAACTTCGGACTGCAGGACCGTGCCGTTGGCATTGGCGAGAAGGTTTACAGACTCGATGACGTCGAGAAAGACTTCATTCGTGCGGTACTTGATTCCCTCGCTCCGCCAAGAGACAGCGTTCGTCACGGCCATCGGGAGCCGGGGCACATCCAGTTTGTGGCCTTCCTGGGTGATGTACTCCCTCAGGATGCGGCCCTCCGTCGTCTGCGGGTAGCCAAAGTCCATCATCTCGTCGAGGAGTTCGTAGATGATGACAAAGTTGTCCCGGACGGATTCTTCTTCGACGTCTTTGAAATACTCGCCAAAGACCTGGACGAGTTTGAAGAGGAACGATTGCATCAGGACCACGTTGATGTTTTTTCGGGAGACGGAAACGGATACGACTACAATAAATACAATCGGGTTTTACAAAACGACAACACCGTTTTTAATTTTTTCAAATTATATTTTGCTCGTACCGTAAATTTAAAAAAAACAGCGGCAGTTAAAAAAAAACTAAAAAAAAGTAATTTTTAAATTAAAAATTAAAAATATGTAATCAAATAAAGAATTTAAAGAGCGTTACTGTGCTCAGTTTAAAAAACCTACTGTACACGTTGTTATGCTTGATGTAGACAAACGTAGCCTCTTTGTGCTCAATGATCGGCACAGCGTGACTTTCTTCTTCGAGGTCGCCCAGCAGTGTGGCGAAATTCTCGATCACTTCCATTTTGACGTCGCCACGGTAGTTACGTGAAATTATCGGCTATAAGAATCAACTTTTTATATACATCAAAAATTTCACATCTCAATATTTACTATCTGCTTCTCCGTTATTTTCAAGGCACTAACTAATTTTTTATAAAAAATTTTATCGCTCCTTAAAAAAACTTACCGTTCCCACAAGGTCAAGTATGAAAAGTGCGGAACAAGCCATAGCGCACGGAGAACACGTCTAAGTCCAAGTCCAAGTCCAAGTCACTGTAACTAATCCAATAAGAAATCAAACACAGTAGACTTATTCACGCGTCAAAACCTCAACCTTAATGAAACATGCAAAGTGAAGGATTGATTTTGAATTCACGATTTTGAAAAAAATCATTAGATACACCTGTTTCCGAGTTGAACTCAAACATGGGTAATTTTAATAAAAAAACGCAAAGTTACGTAAACGCGACATTAATCAAAAACAGAACATGACATCTACAATAACAAAATAAAATGACAAATAGAACAACAGACTAATCAAAATTACATAAGCCTACAAATGTGCTAGTTGCGGTGACAAGAGCAGCTTGTCGTCTGGCTGATGCGCGAATGACTTTCTTGCGTAGCGTTTGCGATAAAGATGCAAATTTAAATTCGTCGCATTTACCCAGACGAGAAAACGTTTTTTTTTTGTTTTTTTGCTAACAATTTGATCCTTTACATTTTACTTTTTTTTTGTTTTTTTCTCCTCTCTTACATTTCTTTCAAGCACAAAAGTACACGATTGCAAACTCGATCACAATCGACGACAAGATTTTGTACATCGTGCGCATTTTGATAATGCTGTCGTGTTTGATAAAAATTAAGTTTTTACAATCCATAAAGCATTTTTTTGCCAGTTAAAAAATTAATTTCAATAGAATTGACAAAAATTAGTTGAAGTGTTGTTGTTTTTTTAAATATTTTTTTGTAAATAAAATGCAATTGCACTGAAACCTACCAATTCAGTGATAAGATTTTTGTTATTTAAAAAAAAATACTAGATCGTAAAGTTTAGATTTTAAAAATATTAAAAAAAACAGATTTGTTTCAATTTCGAATTAACGGCAAAATTTTTTTTATCTGGCAAGTGCTTTTTAAAACAAATGTATTTGCATTTTTCATGGCAGTCCGATCATAAACTAACGACCACAAGCCTACTCCTCGGAAACACTGCGTGTGAATCACGGCAGATCAGCCCGAGGCCAAAAACGAATGTTTTATTGCTTGCAGGTTGTTATAGTAAATAAATACGCATTGTCCAGTTTTTATTCACATGCCCTGCCGTTTGTCGAATAGTTTATTTTCACTGCATTATTACTCCTCTGTTTTGCGTGAATATTGTCCAATTTGGGTTTCTGATTATAAATAATTGCTCGCAAAGTGCACAGTTCTTAAAAAATCATGTTGTTGCTTTCATGCCATCCGAACGACTAATAAAATTCTCTGTCGACAAAAGCATGCTACTGATTTCTGAATGGCGTTTTGTTTGAGGTAAAAAAATTAAAAGCAATCAAAGGTTTTGCGACAAAATCCCAAAAATTATGAATTTCATGTTGACTTACAATGAATTGCGGTTACCTAAAAAATGCTTTTCTTTCCAACAAAAATAGAGGATTTTAGTTTTAGTCCGACGCTTCAGGATATCCAGAAACCCAAATCGTAACAGTTCAGAGAACAGAAACTTCGATAATGCAAGTATAACGCTTCGAGTAAGAAATTATCGTTTTCCAGTGATTCCGTTGTCGTCAACAAAATTTACAAAAATTGGGTAGTTTTATAAATGCTTGGTGGCCAAACAACTTCACAACGTAATAATTTTTATACAGAAGTATTCTTCTACCCCAGTCTTTAAAAATAATATGTTTTATCAAACGCAATAAACAAAGATTTGAACACTGACCTCCTACCAATTCAGTGATAATATTTTGTGAAATTTTAAATTCAAACGCATCTGTCTTTTTGCCCGCAAAGACGATCTCGATTCTGGCAGTATGTTGAAAAATGAACTAAACATCTGTTTCTTTCATAGTTTGCACATGTTTTTACATATTTTTTAATGTCATTGTGCGCAAATCACATTCATTAAAATCCAACTCAAAGATTTCCGATGATTTTTATTGTTATAGTAAAATTATTTTTTTCAGTTCATTGGTATAGACCGACGACGGCCAGTTTTTTTTCCAATTTTTGTGTTTGAACTACCATAGTAAATACAAAAGTTATTTTAAATACATATTTAGCATTTTCGATCAAAAGTTTTTTTAAATAAAATCTCTTGGACACCAACAAGAGCACTCAACAACATGTGTCAAATTTACTTCCGAGTAAAAAAAGACATGCACACTTTGATCTAAGTTTTAATGTGATTTGATCAGTGTTATTCGCAACCCATTTAATTTTATGGTCTGCGTGCAAACGATCTGAATTTATTGGTATGAAAATATAAAGTGTTTTTCAACTTTTTGCAAGTGACAAGATAAAAAAAAAGTTCTGTCCGGTTTGGAAAAGCATCGAAAAAAAAGAACAGAAAAAAGAGTAAAAAATTATAAAGAAGGTAAAAAAATTTGTGCCAATTTATCAGTAATATTTGTATCACGAAAATTTTGCATTCGGAATGCTTATTACGTTTTTAAAAAAATTTCAGGACAAATAACGTTTTTTTGTATTAATTATATTGTTACAAAAAGTAATATTTTATTTATTTATTTCACCATTACTTATCAGTGGAAAAAGTAATAGTTGTCTGTTAACAAAAAAGCAAACACCACTCCAATTTTAGTAGTTTTTTCCCACGTCTGGCTTTTTGTCTAGTGTTTATTGTTTTTACAAAACGTAAGGCTATATTTATACCAAAACCTTCAAGAATTCACAAAATCCAAATTTTTGCAAGCATGCACTTTTGCATTTTTCAACATAACAAAAAACAGCCAGTGTAAATTATCAACATAGAAATCTTTAACAAAATATTTTAGCACAGACGCACAAAAACCTCATACAGTTAATTATACATTTCCAGCATCTTTTGAAGTACAGGCCAGCAGTTAAAAAACAAAAAAAAGCTTTTCTAACCACTACTTTTGCTCCAACTCCAATCATCTCCCTCCCACCAGACTGGCGTCAGCAGTGGTTATGTCATTGACAAGCACCTCGCGTATCACAACAACATGGACGATCCACTCTGCCAGTCAGTCGGTCGATGTCTTCCCCGGCTGCGGCTAAGATGCGGCGTTGTTTGCGCAGGCAGAGAGCTTCTTGTAACAGTGACTTATCTCGAGGCTGAGTGAGTGAGACAGGTGAAGGATATCCGCCTGAAGGACGCCGGAAAGAAGGGCTTTGTGTCATTTGTTCGCTTCCCGTGTTCCTTTTTTTGATTTGAAAATTATTTTTTATCGAAAAAATGTTGAAGTTCTCAGTTTATAATTTTCGAAACCTAAAAAAAATTTTTCTTTATGTCCTAACAACAAAAAATACGGCTGTCACCTGTAAAATAATACGACACAAAAGATTAATCCACGCCAACGAGACTTATCTTGAGACGAGATAAAAGATGCCGCGATGGATTAGAGGGCTCTGCTTTTACGTGCACAGGACATCTCTGACGCTTTTTTGTGCCACAAGCTGGATTTTTGACCCCCGTATTGATTTTATTCAAGCGGAATTCAAGAACAGTTAATTTTTTACCCGCGATGTTCTGAATTTTTTGAAAAAAAACATAATGTTACTGCCTGTACTGTAACAAAAATTAGCCACGTGCGTGTTCATGTTTCAAAAAAAAGAAAAGCATCTACATCCAGTTTTTTTTGCTTATCTCTGCTCCAAACTCAAAAAACACACATTTGTTTTTTTTTCAACAACAAAACATGCGCCTCCGCTCCTTACTCCAACTCGAGTTCCATCACTCGAGACTATTTTCCCACCTCTTTTTGCAGCAGTCATCATTTTTGTCCTTCTGCAAAAAAAAAACAAAACCCTGAAAAAAACACTCGTCTTACAAGGAAAGTGTCAGGGTTCATTTTGGAATTTCTTCACGAAACTTTGCCAAAAGTTTGATTTTACTACGAGAAGTTTATACTGAAAAATTCAGGTGCACCGCTCATGATCTGACAGAGTTACGGTAGTCGAAAATCACGTTTTTGCCATTTTTGACGATTTTTGGCACGTTCTAGCTAACAAACTACGGCATTTTCAGAACCAAGTGGTGTATCAGTCGACGTATTTTTTTATGGAGAATCAGTTAAAAATATAATAACGTAGGGTTGTGACCTTGAAAAATGCCGAAACCAATGTTGGCATTGTGACCTCTTTTCAAATGCAAATTTCGGCATTTTTTAAGGTGGCAAACTTAAATTTTTATATTTTTATCTGATTCTCCATGCAAAACTACGTCGATTGATGCACACCCTGATTTTGAAAATAACGTTGTTTGTTAGCTAGAACGTGCCAAAAATCGTCAAAAATGGCAAAAACGTGATTTTCGACTACCGTAACTCTGTCAGATCATGAGCGGTGCACCTGAATTTTTCAGTATAAACTTCTCGTAGTAAAATCAAACTTTTGGCAAAGTTTCGTGAAGAAATTCCAAAATGAACCCTGACACTTTCCTTGTTAGCAATTCGTACTTGGTGCCGTTGTAGCCTTGGCGTAGCCGGTGGGTCACCCGATCTGTTGAAAGCTCTCTGGATCTTTTTTCGCTCTCAAGCCGTAGCAAGAGTCAAACAGACACGACAGAACAGCCAATTAGTCGTTTCCCTTTTCATGCGTTTTTCGCGTCAATGACACCTAAAAAGACTGAAATTTGATAAATCTTGCGTGTTGTCAAGATCGGAATTTTTTGTGAATTTTTGTCAGAAGTTTATGTTGTATTGAAACTTTTTGTAATTGTTCGATATTTTTTTTTAATTTTTAATTTTTTCTTGTGGTGGCAACGGCCCAGTTTTAATACAATTTTACAAGTTTATAATATTTAAAGTCCAGTTTTTTTGTATTTCTATTTTCACGGTAACAGTTACAAGCTGCATCTACAGCAGATCCAGAAAATTACATAAATGAGTAATTTTGAGCTTCAAATCTTTAGTGTTTTCTTTTACATTGTATATTTGCATTTGATTTCAATTTAAGGACGTCAAAATCAAATATAAAATTATTATTATCCCTATTTGCATTTTTGCTGTCGTTATATTTATAAATATTTTGATGTTCGTTCAGGGACCACAAGCCCGAATAGTGTATAATCCTTGAAAGCCTGCGTGTGAATCACAGCAGATCAGCCCGAGGCAGCGTTTTTGACGTCTTTTTACTAATATTTACCGCATAAAAATTTATCATTTAATTTTTTATCAGTTTTTATCCTCTAACATTCAACTTGTATTCGCGGTTTTTTTCAGTTTTAGAAATTGTAATGTCCATTGACACAAAATAATTTATTTTTTTGCAAAATAAATACAATTTCCTCAGTCTTCAGGAAAAAAACCATTTTGTCTAACTGAGCTTTTTGTTTTTGTTGCCGATTCACTTTGTTCTTCCTTAATTTTTTTTTCTTATCAGTATATCTGTTCGCAAAACATCTAAAAATGACCAATGTAGAATAATGCAAATATTTTGGTTACAAAAGTTTAGAGGTACTGATGTCACGAGTACCTCTAAACTTAAAACAATAAATCCGTGACCTAATGTCAGGAGTCAGTGAAAATTTTTTTGTGTTAATGCCTATGTCCCCAGTTATTATTTTGACGTGCTTACTGTACACCTTTGTTTTTTTACCGATTGGCTTTCAAGCTTCACACGATAATTAAAAAAAAACAATAAAAGCAGTGCAAAAGTAGTTTCCCACCTAGAAGTATAATAGTTACCCATCTAGGATTGACAGTTTTTTTTTAATATTTTACTCTGTTTTTTACTATTTTATTATTTTCTCGTGAAGTCACTATGGTTTCAGACCAGTTTTATTTACTACAAAAAAACTTAATTTAGTTTCAGCACAAAATGCCATCTTCCGTCAACAGATCCTCGCTCTGCCTTTTATTTTTATTCATATTTGTCATCATTCTGGCATACATCGCCTTACCAGTATCCGCAAAAGCCACAAAGTCCAATCTGAAGCGATTGCACAGGACTAGGTTCGGCGGCCGTACAAATCCAGGTCAGCATACGGGAATCCACACGATGGGAAGCAGAGTCTTTGGCGACAACGATCTTTCTGGCCTCGCCGACGACGGTGACGAAGATTTGGACGCCAAAGGCGATGACGACGACGAAGCTGAGGAGCACGACGGCGTTGAGGACTACGAAGAGGTTCCGGAGGACGAGTATGAGGAGGAACATATTCTGGATGGAGATTTGGACGATTTGGATCATCCGGTAACTACTGCCAGGTGAGCGGACAAATTTTATTTAGTAGTTATAAACGTGTAAAAAACTCTTTTTTTTCGAAAAATAATTTTTCATTGTTTTGAAATTTAAAAAAAAAACTACGACAGTTTTACACCGTGTAATATTTTTTGGATAGTGCCGATAAAAAACTTCGTTCGCAGTTAAAAAAACACTCATACCCAGTCAGCCTCTTTGTCTCCTCCTTCTTGACCGCTCCAACGGTCGTCTCAGTCCCTACTGTCTCCTTTTTCGAGTGTTTCGTTGAATTTGTGCTTTGGCCCGGAAGGTGCTTCCTGCTGCTCGTCTTTGCTGTCCTTTTCTTACCGGAAGTCGACAAAAAATTGGCCATACCACTTGTGTGTACATATTTAGGTGGATGTGCAGCCAGCGGCACAGACATCTGGTTGGCATACGTATCCCTCTGCACTCCAACTTCTGGTCCTGCGTTTTTATAAATCTTTTTTTTCACATTTTTTGTGGGGTTTCTTTTATGGACGGTCGAAATCAGTTTTTTTGGATATATGGAATCCTACATTTCGTCCTCGCAGTTTCAATTTTTTTAAATACTGTGTTTTTTACATAAAGAACGGCCATGACTTTCGTAAAATCAGTTTTTCTTAGAATGTCTTTTTTCGAGTTCAGTTTTTCTCAAAAGTTGGCATAAGTGGATACCCTTGGAATGGCAAATGTGTGAGTTACCAAACATTTACGTAAAACTTTTTTTCTTGTATTGTTTCAGAACTTCGCCAGTTTTTTTTTTGAAAATTAATGGTTACAAACAAAATGCTGATTACTATTTTGTTTTTGCATCCGGCAATTACTGATAACACGCACTTTGGGTACTTTGATCAGGGTTGGTATCATTGAATAACAGCAAAAAAAAGATGGAAAAAGAACATTTTTTTTTCTAATTTTTAAAAATTCTGCGGGTGGCAGTTTTTTTATCTCAAAATTTGTTGCCATTTCTGATACTCCAGTTTTTTTGTATTCTAACAAACACCAAAGACTTGCATTTTTTTCTTTCCTCTTCAAGGATGGACCAGTCGAGATTGAATCCAAGAGTGCCCGAAATGCCAGGAATGAACGACAAGTGTTCTGCGTCCATTGTTGGTTTCTAGCGTGGTGACACTTTTTTATTATTATAAAAAAGTTTTTAATTGTAAATAAAAAACGGACTTTCCAGTAACAAAAAAATTTCGTTATAAAAACATTACCTTAATTTCCTGGTGCTTTGTTCCAAAAATCGCATGCAACATGCAAAAATACATTTTGGTTCGTCTGTGACGCTCTTTGTTCCAAGAATTTTCAAAAAAATAAATATCATTTACAATTTTTTGAATCTATTGGGTTTTTATCAAGCTTTATCCTCAACCGGTTTAAATTTTTTCTGCTTTTAAAATACAAAAAGAAACTTTATTTTAAGTAAATACATAAATATTTAAAACTAAAAAATATCACTACACTAATATTATTTTTCCATTTTTTACACTTTCAATTTTCTTAAAAACACAAAATCAAGTTCATTCCCTTTTTCCGCGGCGCAAAATTTGTTTTGCTCACTTTACTCGAATTTGTACCCTTCCCGGCTCTCTTAACTAAAGTACAAGCTGCGCAGAAGCATTCAACTAGCCTTGCGTTTTCCTCGAAGCCTACTGAGCCAGCTCCTGTTAAGGCGACTCACAATGGCTCACAAATTTACCGGCTATTGTCCACGCTTGCACCCACCGGTCAAGCGTTGATTTCACATTTCAAAATTCAATTCATTTACAAACTCATTGACTGAAAATATTGTTGTAGTGTTCCTTGACCACTCAATTTTCAAACGTTCTAAACGTCCTAAAGACAAAATTCTGTTGTTGTTCAAAAAGGTTTTTTGCTGACCATTGCTTTGTCAGAAAAAAAATGAATCACAGCTAATAAAAATGATCATCAGTTTTTGCTTGTTTTTTGTTCTTGCTCTTCCTTTTTCATTTTTTCCATCTTTCGTTTCCGATTTGGCATTTTTTTCTCATTATTTCCTAGATTTCTAATAATTTTTAAAATACAGATTTGTGATATTTTTGCTTTCTCAAAAAACGTTTGATCAGATTTTTAGATGCATATTATATTTTAGAATTTTTTTAGTACTCCTTAACCCATTATGCCCAGTTTTCAAATTTTTTTGACCATTGCCTTGTCGGAAAGAGTATAATTCAATCACGGCAGTTGCGGTCACTTGACTTTTTTATTGTCTTGCCAGTTTACTTATTTTTGTTCTTCTTTTCTCCTCTGCATTTCCGTCGCTTCCGCTTCTGATTTGTTCTCCACAAATGACCATTTCCTGAACATCTGATTTGTTCTTTTTCACTAAAAGTATTTTTTGTTTCTTCTTGTATTTAACTTAAAATTTGCATGTCAAATAAGCAACACGTATTCATTTATTTATTTTTAGTTTTGTGAAATAATTTATTTTTAATTTAACCGGTTGTACAGTTTTTTTTAAGAAACTAAAGATTAGCTTGCTAACTAATAAGTCGCACAGTTTACATATTTTGATTTCTTTTTTTACAATTTCACCACTGTAAAAAAGCTGTATAGGTCGATTCAGTGATTTTAACTATTATACATACATACATATGTAACCTTTGTAAAAATAAGATTGTATAATAAATACATTGTTTGCAAAGACATTGCCTGCGCCTGAACAGTTTCACTTTGTTTAGTGCAATTAGGAAAGCCAAACAGTTATTTGGGACCGTAAAAAGTATATTTCAAAAACGTTTTGGAGGTTTTGAAACACATGCACACAGTATTACAATTCCTAAAATGAAACTTTTTTGAAGATTCCTGTAACTGAGTTTGTGCCAGTTTGCTTTTCCAAAAAAAATCGTAATTTTTATGATATCAATTTTTTTGCAAAAAAAATTACAACGAAAAAATTATTTTGCTTGTTACACAACCGTATCAGATTACATGCCAATTAATTATCACAGCAGCGCAAAAAATTTATACTCTTCTTATTCCAGTGAAAAAAGTAAATGATACCTCTGCTTTGTTTGCCGACTAGCTGAGGCTAGGCGTGACTAATTGGCCGTATCCTGTCCTGCCTCCCGCAAACAAGCGTGCGGTGGAGAAACTTTCAAGCGCGTGCCTCTTGTTCAACAAGCCTGCCCCTGGCCCCCCTCTTGGCGGCGGCTATCGTATCCCTTTCACTCTCTTACGCGTCAAATACCCCTCCCCCCTCCCTTCTCGTTTCCACTCGTCAATTATGACGTGAAACAATGAAAACTGGGGAGGGCAACAACGCATGAAAGTTGTTTGCTGTAGGAGACAAAAAAAACCAACAGAGTAGTTTACTTTCAACGATTTGTAGTCGGATACACTTCAAAAAATGCAGGTTGTGACATGCTTGTTAGTGTCACATTGCATTTCTTTGTTTGGGTTGGGAATTGTTTTTTGTCCTGGAAAATTGTGGACTTGATCTGTTTCATAGTTCAACGATGGAAAAGAACAAAACTTTATTATCAGTTTTTTTTTTAAATTGTATTTTTTTTGTTCGATTTTTTTCAAAATTTGTTAAAAAGAAAAAAAAATTGTTTTTGCCACATTAGAAATATTTTTTCTGGTCTTGGCTGTTTTTTGATTTATTTACGAAATATTTTATAAAACAGTTTATTTTTCCGGTGTTCTCCATCCAAGCTTGCAGAAACCCTGGCCCCCCGTGGCAGTGTTGTTTGTTGTCTCGCACAGGTGTAAACACAATGCATTCTTCCACGACGATGACGCTTTTGCTACACTCCGTGCCGTAGGAGAAGTAAGGGACAAAAAAAAGAATAATAAATGTCAAACTTTTTCTTGACCAAAAAAATCCATGCACCTTTGCGAGCACGTTTCTTGTTGGTTGTGGATTTTTATTTTTACTTAAAAACACAAATAATATCATTGTATTTTTTTTTGATTTGAACTTGTTTTTTATTTATCTAAAAATTAGAGCGATCATCTGAATCACCTGACGAATGTGCAGTTTTTTTAAAAAGCTTTTAATTTTTGTTTTAAAAATTACACGGGAATAATTTCCCCTTTACAGTTTAAAATTAATAATTGTCAAAACGATCTCTTTTTTTCGTTTTTTATATACCATTAATAACTGGATACGCCAGTTTATAAATCAAAAAAAAACTATTGCACGGTTATCCCAAAATAAAATTTGGGATAACCGTGCAAATCCTAAAAAAAGAGGCAATAATCCGCGATCGACTTCATTTCAGTTAAAAAACCCATTTTTTCGCACAAATTTGACGGCAAAAAATTTTTCCACAACTTTTTCAGTCAATATGTAGATCCCCACTTCATCGTCTTTTATCACTTCCAAAAAATCCGAAAACTATTACGACAACTTTATTTCTTGATGTTGGGGGCTTAGTGCATGAGTTCTGTTTCTCACTTGCTTTTCTGTTGCCTACTCGACTGCCACAGCAAGCAGACAGGCGTGTTATTTGATTCTCTCATTTCTCGGGGTCTCGCTAATTGGCGTCGTTAATTTGGCATGTTCGTACTTTTTTTTGCCTTCGGGGACTTTTTTAATAGATATTTTATTTTTGGTTGGCGGCGTGAATCTCTGCCGCGCACTTTCGTCAGTTATTAATTGTCTTCTTGCCTTGAATTCTGTCTGTTTCCGGCGTAGGAGGCTTGCTTTACAACAGTTTTTTTGCGCGTGCCAACTTTCATTTTGGAGACATACTAACCGGGAACAGTTTTCTGATCGAGCGGTGTTAACGTTGTCGGCAGCGATTTAGAACTTCTCAATTTAGAAACCATGTCGTTGCTCTCCTGCCACCTGGATGACAAGTGAGATGATCCGCCGACGGAATCTTGACATCGGTCGCTGGATCGTTTCGTGTTTCGTTTTTGTTGTTTTGAGGTAAATAAAATTGATATTAGATTATAAAATATTACAAAACAATCTAACGTTAATAAAAAATTTTATAGCGATACTTTTTTGATATTTTATTAAAACGTAGGGCTACTCAGTTTATTATACCACAAAAAAATTTTCAAAACAGTTATACATAAATCAGTTTTTTAGGCAAAGTTTTTGCACAAATACAGTACTTCTACGCAGTTAAAAAACGATCTATTTCTAACATAAAATCAATATGATTTTCATTTACAGCACGGACGCAGAAGGCAACCAGGATACCCAAATACTGAGCAGTCTGCTGAACAAAGGCTACGACTGGCGGGTGAGACCTCCGGGCACAAATCTCTCGCTGCCGGGTGCTCATGGCCCGGTGGTCGTCGACGTCAACATCCTCATCAGGAGCATCTCCAAGATAGACGACGTCAACATGGAATACAGCGTGCAGCTGACGTTTCGCGAAAGCTGGATTGATGGCAGACTCGCGTACGGGCTGCCGAGGGACAACAAGCCGGACTTTCTCATCCTCACTGCTGGCCAGCAGATTTGGATGCCGGATTCGTTTTTTCAAGTGGGTTTTGGGGAATTGGAATACAAAATATTACAACCTACCAGTTTTTTTTGCCATCAAACGGAAAACAAAATTTTTATTTCTTGCGTCGAATAAATGATAATTATGCTTGAAAATATGAGAAAACACAGTTTTATCATTTATTTGGTTGACTAATTTCATTCAGTATTTTTTTATCGCTAATTTTTTTTGAGTTTGTTTTGTTATGAATGACAGTTTTTCAGAACGAAAAACAAGCACAAAAGCACATGATTGACAAGCCCAATGTCATGATCAGAGTCCACAAAGACGGCAAGATTCTGTACAGCGTGCGTATTTCGATGGTTCTGTCGTGCCCGATGCATCTGCACGTGAGTTATACATTTCACAATCTAATACAAAATCAGTTACATTGAAGCTACAAAATACATAAGAATTCTATTTTTTTCGTCTTTTTAGACTTTTATTTCGAATAAAATTTATTTATGAACCAAATGCATCAACAGTTATAAAAATGTGTGTATGCACGGAAATGAAATTCAATCAAACAGTTTATGATCAGACCGCAATTTCACCAAATAAATAAAATATAATATAATACGTAACTTTTATATAATAAAGAAAATGGAATACAGCTCAGATAACAGTATAAACAAATGTTTTTTTGGTACGTAAAACATGAATCAATTCAAACTCTCAGTTATTAAACTCTCAGTTATTAAAATTCAATGGAAAATGCATTTCTTTAAAACTGCATAATTTGCGATAGCTTTTCATCTCTTTTGCAGGATTATCCAATGGACGTTCAAACGTGTCTCATCGACTTGGCATCCTACGCTTACACCAGCGATGACATTGGTAAGCCACAAAATCGTAACCAAAAACTTCGAAAAATCACAAGGCAGTTTTGTATTTTTAAACACAACCTTAAAATTGAAATCATTGAAAGCAACAAACTGTTGTTCATTTTCTAGAATACCGTTGGAAGCAAACGGACCCTGTACAGCTAAAATCCGGCCTCGAATCCTCGCTGCCATCTTTCCAGTTGAACAACGTGTCGACAACGTACTGTACGAGCAAGACAAACACCGGAGAGTACTCCTGTCTGCGAACCGTTCTCATACTTCAGAGACAGTTCAGCTACTACCTTTTGCAACTCTACATCCCCTCTACAGTAAGCTTGAAACAAAAACAATCTCCGATCAGTTAATTTTTTTAAGATGCTGGTGATTGTATCCTGGGTATCGTTCTGGCTTGATCGAAATGCAGTTCCTGCCCGCGTTACGCTGGGGGTCACCACGCTGCTAACAATTGTGGGTTAAACATTTTGGTTGTTCACGAAATGTCAGCAGTTAAAAAAACCATGATTTGCTTTCAGACCACGCAAGCTTCGGGTATAAACGCAAAACTGCCTCCTGTATCGTATATCAAGGCTGTAGATCTTTGGATTGGAGGTTTGTAGTTTTTTTGTAAAGCAAAATACGCATAAATACTAACACAAGATTCTAAAGATATGAACCAGTTTTCGAATATTTCTTCTTTTTTTTTCATTTATTAACCGCCTCGGACATACAATACGTTACATAGATTATTGTCCGATTCGTGGTTGTTTTCAAATACTATGCAAACAAAAATTCGATCAAAAAAATTTTTTCGATCAATTTTTATTTTCATTTTGCAAAAAAATTTACCTTTTGTACACAACGGACAATTAAATTTTACCTGAAATGAATGCAAACAAAAATTTGATTAACAATTTTTTTCGACCGAATTCTTTTTGTGGCGCTGGGGTAAAATTTTGTGTTTCAGTCAATCGGTCTGGGGTTCGATCCCTGTTTAAAGCAATATTTTTTAACCTTGTTTTCTTTTTTCATATATGTAGCACAAAAAACAAATCTTTAGAACTAACAGTCAATAATTCAGTTTAATCAATATTTTGGCATCAAAACATAAAATTTCAATTTTTACCTCGAAATTTGGAAGGACTATGGTATACTTTAGTTCTGCCAGATTATGATAACGATTAATGTGAACACTATACACAGTTAATTTTTACCTCTTCCAGCCTGCATGACATTCATTTTCTCCGCTCTCCTCGAATTCGCCGCCGTCACGTACATTTCCTCCCGTCGATTCTACAAAACCACGACCAGTCAGAAGCAGCCGACACTCGCCGCCGCCAACAGCCTGCTCTCGCCCCAGCCCATGCCCAACACTCCCCTGCTCGTCGGAGGACAGCAGCACACCCCGGTTTCTCCCAAAAACTTTGAATTTGGAATCAACATGAATCCGAATCCCAGCCCGATGACTCCCGAGGTGTGGGTCAAGCAGCGTCCCTCGCAGCAAGGCCAGCCCATCCACCACGTGCAGGGACCGTCGAACGGCAGCAACGGGAGCAACGGAAGCAACGGCTTTGATGCCGAATACGCCCAGCTGAGGCTGAGCAGCGGGGGCAATCGCCGGGATCCGGACGATTTCCGGGAGGCGTGCTCGCTCAAGGCGGTGCTCAGGAAGCTGCCGTTCTTCAGGAGCCTCCTCAAGCACTACGAGCACGCCGATGCCGCCAAGAGAGTCGATTACTTTGCCCGATTCATATTTCCATTTTGTTTTGCGACCTTCAACCTGTCTTATTGGTCAAAGTATTCGCATTACGGGGGATCCTGAGCCAGGTGTCCCCTCGAGCGCCCGGTGCCTTCACAGTTTTTTGCTCAAGACAGCTTTCTTCCTTCAATCTCACCATTTTTAAGCCAGATCCGATTACCCAGTTATCATTCGTGCGTTAACTTATCAAAGTCCATTGAACCCAGAAAAAAGCTTTCTTGCAAATAAAAAAAAGATTTCCAAAAATGAAAAAAAAAATATTTTGTTTTTAAATATTTTTCATCCTCCGGTACAATTTTTTTCCGTTTCAATTTTTTCTAATCAGTTTGTTCATAAAAATCATGCACATATGAATAAAAAACGAATTTATTGAATTAGAAAAAACAACTTATTTTGTCAAAATCAACAACACAACAAAAAGCAGGAAAACTTCTGCAAAAGCAAAAAATCGTATCGTATCGTCAAACAAAAAAGTTCGATCACCAATGAGTCGTTGTCGGTCGTCGGTCGCATCGTCGCAATAAATACAAAATTAAGATAACACAAAAAAACACCAAAATCGGCATTCAAAAAACATCTGTTTGAGATGCGTGAATTCCTGAAATTATAATCCGAAATTAAAAACATTTGTAGCAACTATAATTTTTTCAAATACAACTATATTGGAAAAAAGGAGGTCAAGAGATGTAAATGGATAGTTTTCAGTCTTGATAACCCATGAACGCCGGACCTCTTACGGCTTACACAACTGTTGGGCACACTTATATTTTATTTATTTATTTTATTTCACCATTACTCAGTGGTTAGTTATCATTAGACCAGATGTTAGGAGGCACAAATGACGTCCACGTAGGCGTAAGGCACACTTATATAGTAGAAGTCAAACAGGAATCCACGTTATGCAGGGGATCGCACAAACGCAAGGGAAACGAGAGAAAAGTATCCTTCAACATTGCTGGACGTGTGGTGCAATGCTGTCTTGCTGACAGAATTTTTAGATTTTTATTAAAAATCGCTAGTGTTAATTTCTTGACACTATTTGTACTACAGCGACAATCGCCACTTTTTATGCAAAAGAAAAATATTCCGATTTCCAATAAAAAAAACTATAACAACCGTTTTCGTTGTCAGTTAATCGGCCAGTTTACAGATAAAACTATATTTTTCATTTTTTCACAGTTTAATTCACATAAAAAACATTTCAACAATAGGAATTTCTGATGATTGAAGTAAACAGAAAATCCATAATTTTTTATTCGCCTTGTTTTTTTAAATATCAGGCGTACAGCGCGCGTACAGTTACACCAAACAAAATTTCCCTGCAACGCAGCAGTCTACCACTTGTCCAGCAGTGTTGAAGGATGTATTTCTCTCGTTTCCTTTCCCCTTGAATGCTCCACTGCACTGCCAGGATCCCTGTTCGACGCCTATGTATATAAGGGTGCGCGCTTCGACTGCAACAACCATTGAGGTCCGGAGTACATGGGTTATCAACTGTTCTTGAATCCCCCCATGTATACCCACTTGACCTTTTTTGCTTTTGCTTTGAAAAATTACAGAAAAACAAGAAAAAAAAAGACAACAGTTTTTTCATATAAATGTCCAAAAACATTTTTTTTTTAATTTTGTGGAAATTTTTTTCGTGCAATGCATATTTATCACTTGTAAATTTTTGTAACTTTCCCAAAAAAATTACTAGCAGAACGCGCTTTTCAGTTGTTTATATCCACTTTTCGTGCAGGATTGATAAATATTTATCAAACTAATCAACTATTATGTCAGTTTCAAAAACTTAAAAAAACACAGCGTCCACGCAGTTTTTTCATAAAACATTTTGTGTAAAAAAGTATGTTTTTTGTATGCCAAAATTACGAACATCAGTTTCCAAAAAAAAATCTCGTCCAAAAACTCCACTCACCATTTCCTACGTCCAAGTAGGTTCCTCCGAGTCGTCATCGCCCGAAGACATGAACGAATCCTCTTCCGCGATGGAAATGCCATCCAGAGCGCCGTCGACGATGGGCAGGCCATCCTCGTCCATGGGCAGCTCCGGAATCAAAACCTGTCGCTGCCCCGGCTGACGGGCGTAAAACGTCCTTCCTCCGGGCTGCATCGGGGAAATCGGCTGGGGTTGGTAGAGGGCCCCTGGCCTCGATCCGGCCCCGAGGGGAGACATTCCCGGCTGGAAGTTCCTGCCGCGAAGGTAGAGCTGCCGGGTGGCAAGGCAGTTTTGGAGGCTCGGTCCCGGAAGGTCGTTGACCATGAGAAGACACTGTTCGTCGTGCTCAAAGGAGAGAATCGTGTTGATGCACGCGAGGAGCGCTGCCTCTTCTCTGCCCGTTCTCGCGTTCCTCGAAGTGATGAGCGTGATAAAGTACTTCATGAACTTGAATCTCAGCTTCATGAGGTGGTTCAGCGTCGAGAAATCCGCGGAAAACGTCAGAAACGAATCGAGGACGAGGTCGAAGGCGCCGGTCATTTCTGACATGATCAGGTCGCCGTTTGGCTTGCGCTTTCGAGAGGGATCGTAATCGTAGATGGGAATGTGCTCGAGGTGGAGGGATCCGGCGAACATGACCGTGTGCAGAGGGGTGATCGCTGTCACCGTTCGGAGCTAAAAAATAAAAGTTTTTTATAAATAATCGACTGCTGTAAGCAGTGATCCCCCCCCCTCCAAAAAAAACGAACCATCGGACGATCAGCCATGACACTCTCCTGGAAAACCATAAACTTGGGATCAGCTTTGGACTTGAGTCCATTGTAGCCCTTCTGAAGCTGTCGCCTGACAGAAGATCCCGGATGGATGGACGCCCTCGACATCGACGCCGTCTTGACAACATGTTTACAGTTGCCCGTCGCGACGCACGGGTAGCATCCCGCGACGACCGCCGCCTGAATCATGGGCCACGACGTGCTGTACGCGTTGATCATGATATCGTCCGGGCCGTGTGCGTTAGAAGGCAGCAGATGCAGTGACTTGACTTCGTAGAAAATCTGCTGTCTGATGCCATCGATCATCCGCATCGACGACGGACTGATGTAATACTTGGTCGTGAAGCTCCGGGCCCGTCGACAGCTCGCGTAGCCGTTGTACGCCCGGATGAGCATGAGGTGGTCCGAGAGGTCCAGTTTGCTGAAGTCTTCTCGGACAGCGTTCGCTCGCTCGCGTTCTTCGCGGAGCGGGAGGATAACTATAGAAAAAACAGTTTTTTTTACAAATTTTTGAATTTATGAATAAAAACTTACAAGGATCCCGGTGAGAAAGAGAAGCGACCAGGGTGACAATCGGGTCAAAACACTGCAAAGCGATGCCGAAGAGCAAAAGTCGGGCAAGCTGGGGATCCATCGGGAGGTGAGCCAGGATAAGACCGAGTTCGGTGATGTCGGGCTCGGCGGTGAGGTCTGGCTCGACGGACTTTTCGACGCCGGTGGAGATGATCGGGTAGGACAGGGCGCCGAGTTGCTGAAAACGCAAAAATTATATATTTAGTTTTATTTAAAACAAAAGCAGAATAAAATTTATTTATAAACATATAAAAAAATTGAACACACATTAGCAATTAAAAAAAAGAAATAAAATTCAAAAAAAAAATATTTGAAGATTCGGGGCAACAGAAAATAATTTTTTTTCGCATTTTTTATTATTTTTTTAATTAAAAAAATTATTATTTAAAGATATACGAAAAGCTGCGCAGTTTTCTTTAAAAATGAAAAAAAAATTTACCGAAAAAATGTTTTCATGTTGTAGTGATAAATTTTTTTGCGTTCAACCCACCAAACGCAGTTTCGATCCCAACCCGAAAAAAAACCAACTATTTTCCACATTTCCCTCCCCCAAAAAACCCCCAAAACTCACGATCAAAAACTGAATGCTGCTCTCGATGACATTCAAATCCGGTGGATCAGGTGCATTGCCCAGGAACGTCTTGATCGACATGTTATCGGGAGCGAAGATTTTCGTGTGCAGACAGACCTCGTGGATCGCCGTTCTCTTCATCTCCGCGACCTGGGTCTCGAGCATGGCTTCGTATTCTTCTTCGCTGAAGAGCCGGAAGCAGTATCCATTCCGGCACCTTCCCGCGCGTCCAGCGCGTTGTTCGGCATTCGACTTTGCAATCCACACCAGTTTGAGCGCTGAGATTCTCGATTCGTGTTCGTACGTCTTTTCTTTGACCCGTCCGGTGTCGACGACAAAGATTACGTCATCAATCGTCAGACTCGCCTCGGCGATGTTCGTCGAGAGAATCACTTTTCTTTCCTGGCTTTCGTCGATTTTCTCAAAAATCTTGTTTTGATCCGAGGAGTCCATCTGGGAATGAAGAGTGTAAATCCTCGGCTTGAGTCTTGTCACATCCGATCTAGAGACGAGTCTGTCGTAGAGCTGGGTAATATCATCGTAGCCAGGGAGAAAAACCAAAATCGACCCCGTCAACTCCGAATCGATCAAAAAAGTGATCACGTGCTGCGCGAGAGCTAAATCCACGGCCATCTCGGGGATGCCGTTGTCGGTGCAGTGCTGGAAGTAGTCAGCATCGTAGATGGCCTTGTAGTGCTTCCTCGGAATCGGCAGCGCCTGGACAGACTTCGCGTAGGCATCGCTGAAGGCCGCGGGCGGGTCGACGACGAGGCTGCTCACGTGGTTGAGGATGTTCCGGGAGTCCTTCCAGCCAAGAGTCGCTGGCCAGGCTGGGAGGTCGGGGAGCTCATTGGGGTTGAAGGGGACGTCTTCGGTCGGGTCTTCGGGCGGGTATTCGTTTATCCCGGGACGCATAAAGCCGGACATCGCCATGATGTCCGCGATGTGGTATTTTTCGACTCCGAAGAGGCGAGTTGGAACTAAAAATACGTTTTTTCAAAAAAAAACTTAAAAAATCCTTTTTTTGGGTAAAAACACAAATTTGAAAAAAAAAAGTAATTCTACGAAAAAACAAAACAAAAAAATCTGACGTCACGAAAATCTAAATTTTATAAATATACAAAATTCCTATTTTTATCAAAAAAACACATTCATGATAAAACATACAAAAATTGTGTTTTCAATGACAAAATTGGTAATTTTAGGAAAATGAAAACTTTTTTCAACCAAAACATAAAAAATCGTATTTTAAAGCCAAAAATCCTAAATTCTAGGTAAAAACCACATTTCTTTGGACAAAAATGTGTAAAACAAATCTTCAGTTAAATTTCAAATTAAAAAAAAACGTTTTCGAACATGTAAAAATCGCAAAAAACATGCAAAAAACTTTTTAGAGTTAAAATTTCCGTCAAAAAAAACCCACTTTGAATGTGAACAATCTTACTGTCCTTGAAATAATCCATAAACAGCTCCCGATTTCCCTCCATCGTCGCAGACATCAGGATGACCTTCAGATCAGTCCTCTGCTTGACAGCCTCTCTGAGGGCAATCAGCAGGTAATCAGTGTTCTGTTCTCGTTCGTGAACTTCGTCGAGGATGACATGGGAGATTTTGGACGCCAATCGATCCACGGTCAGCATCCGAAGCAGAATTCCACTCGTACAGTATGTCAGGATCGTTTCTTTGGGATTAACTCTAGAAAACGTCAGATTACTCCAAAAATCAAAAAAAAAAATCAGATAAAAACTAACTTTTGATTGAGTCGAACGTGATAGCCGACGGTTCCGCCGACGGCTTCTCCGCGTTCCCGGGCGACTCGTTCTGCGACCGTGATCGCGGGGAGACGACGAGGCTGCGTGCAGACAATCCGAATCCTCTGATTAGCCTGGGTCGCTTCTTCGAGGATAAATTGGGGAACCTGGGTTGTCTTGCCGCATCCGGTGCCGCCGGTGATCAGAATAACATTGTTATTCTTGATCGCGTCCATGATTTCGGTTTTCATGGCCCTGACTGGCAGTTGGTCGCAAAAAGCTTTGATATTACCGTTGACAGCCTTGGGTGTCTTCGGAACAAGGTTGTTATCGCTGTTGTGGTAGAGAACATTGCTTCCTCCCCTGTGGGTCTTGTGCGCTAAAAAAACAACCGTAAAATCTTCACAAAACAATCCTAAATGCTTTTTTTAGGCCAAAAAAACTAACACTTGTAATGCGTATCAAAGAACTTGACGACATCCTGTTCCTTGACCGGATAAGTGTTCAAAAATTCGTGCACCTCGAAAAGTTGTTTGTCATTGATACGAAAATCAATCATCTTGGAATTTCTCCTGGCAGCTTTGACTTTTCGGATTGTCTTGACGAGAACTGTATGCCGCTTGTCGCCGTTCCTGAAGACCAAAATAAAGAAAAAAAAACAAATGAAATAACATAAAAAAGTAAAAGTGCAAAACAAATGTAAAAAATGAATCTAATCTCACAACGAAAAAAATGTACTGTGATACTGTGTTTTTGACATTCGACTGTTATTTTTCAGTTGTGAGGTTTTCACCGCGAAAATGAGTTACTGATACTTCTGTAGTTTACGTATTCTTTCGTTACTTTACAGTTTTACATTTATCTTGGAGAAAATAAAAGTTATTGAACGAAAATGTTCTTTTAATTTTTTGCCATAAATTTTTCAAAACCAACCCTTTGCTGGTGGATTTGATTCCTTTTCGCGACTGACAAAGTTGATGACAAATTTTTCGGTAGTTCTTCTGCATCGGCGGCAATTCAAGTACTGGAAGAATCCAAATTCAGTTAGCGTTAAAAAAAATTACACAAAAACTCACCCTCATCTTTGGAATCGGCAAACCGATTGAGATACCGAATAAATGTAGTTCGAAATTCACGGGGTGTCTGGGTGCGTAGGAGCGGAGTGAAATTTGTTCCATTCACCAAACCCGCAGATACTGGACCAGAATTCGGTTTGTCAGGGATTTTGAGATCTTCTGTGCTCGCACTCGCGCTTGCCGCATCGCTTGGAGTCATCCTCTCGGATCGATTGTCTTCTTCGCCGATGATTCCATTGCCCAAGGGTACAATAGTCGATGCAGACGGTTGTTTCGACGTCATTGCTGACTGCGTGGGTATCACTCACATGCGAGGCAGCGTCGGAGATGAGATCGTAACTGACTAACTAAAAACTGAAGGAATGAAAAACGTTTATATATAAAAAATTTTTTGCAAAAAACGGGATCGCAACTCTCGACGCGAAAATATATCAAGCAGTAAGAGTCAGTTCACAAAATAACAGATTCTTCGGAGTCCAAAGATTTTTTAAAATATACTTTTTTTGCCATTTTCAGTGTTAAATTTTCATTTTTGGTTAAAAAAAATTGGCGTCCCTTCCAGTTTTTTTTTCTGCGGATTTACGATACAAAATGTCATTTTTTTCTATTTGTAACAATTTTTTTCGCTTGCCAAATGTATCAAATGAGGTCAACCAATCAGTAGCCGTTTTTCAGCTTTCAACTTTACTTTTCTTTCCAAGCCCAAATTCTTTATTCCTCCACAGAAAAATTTATACATCTCTTCAGATTTGAACAAATTCATTTTTTTAAAGCTTAAAAACAGACAAAACCGAGTCATTCATCAAACAAAAAAACAAATCTATTACAGACGTATTACCACCAATTTGTACCCATTTTTTGAATACACGCTAAATCAAAATCATCCCAGGCCAGAGCTTTATTCCCTCGGTCGTTTGTTGTAGGAAGAGCGTCCTCGATCATCGGCAGAGCGGTGTCGCTTCAGATTGTTTCGTCCTGTCGTTCCGGACGTCGTCGAGGAGCGACGGAATTCTACCTGGTCTTTTGACGGGAAACAACGGCCTGGAAAAATGGTAAATTAACAAAAAAAACATTATTTTTGTGTCAAAGCTTTTACAAAAAAAATTTATACAAAAATAGTTTTTTGAAAAATTTTCAATATAAATATTTTTGTTTGAGAAAAAAAATTTTTTATCAAAAAATACACTTTTTCACCCGCATGAAAAATCAGCCGTAAAAAAGATACCACCCCATAAAAAAAATTTTACTTTTCCCCAGAAAAAAACCATCGTAAAAAAAGTAATAACCTTTGTAAAAAATACCGAATTTTACGATAAGATCCCATACATTTCTTTTTCTCAAAATTTACAAAACAAAATAATTTTGAAAAACAAATTTTAACCGCTTTTCGCCCATTTCACCCCAAAAAAAACTCACCAAAAGGCCCGGTACAAGCAGCCATCTTCGAGACCAGTTCATTGAACTGTTTATGAAACGCGTCGGCGATCTTGTCCATGACAGCCTCGTACGTCTCAGCGCCCCGCGCGATCAGCAGTATTTGCTGCTCCATGTCAGCCCGGAGTCTCGTATCCACGAGCGCCGGCGTGCACTGACGATACGTATTGACCAGCGAAATCCCGAGTGGAGTTGGCTTGAAAATGCGGGATTTTTTATCATCCATGACGACGTATCCCCTCTTCAGAATATTGGCAATGTGGGATGGGATGCTGGCGTCCGTGCCGATCGAGTGCTTTTCCATGAGTTCGATGAGTTCCGCTTCGGTGAGCAAAGACGGTGGTGGGACCTTGTTTCTGTGGATTTTCACCTGTCGGATGGCGATTTTCTTGCCTTCTTGGAGGTTTGCAGGGTTGATGCCGCCGTCGCCGCCACGGGTGCCTTCTCGCTCCCAGGGGAGCGCCTTCGCAAAGCCCGCCTCGTCGACAACCGTCATTCTTCTTTGAAAAACGACGCCTGCAGCTTCGAAAGTGACAGTGTCGACGTGATATTTCTGCTTCGGCATGAACGTCGCCACAAAGTGCTGGCAGACGAGTTTGTAGATCGCTTCCTGCTCCGGCGTCAGTGGCACCCGTGCATTTTGATGGGTGGGGCAGATCGGGGGATGGTCGCCTTTGTTTTCGCCTCGATGGTAGGCATCTTCGGCGTAGTCGTCCGAAGCCGCGGTCCAATCCATGGGTTCGACGTCCGACCGACCCCTGCCGCCCGCAGTCCGACCAAGGGTGTCCTCGACGACCCGACGTCGATCCCCGTACCGAATACTCGTCGGGTAACGGGTAGTCTCGGTTCTCGGGTACGTGATGAGGCCATTCATGTACAAACGCTCGGCGATCTGCATCGTTTCCTCCGCGCCGAAGCCCAGATGCCGGCTGGCAAGTTTCAGGAGCTGGGTCGTGTTCAGGGCTACTGGAGGATTCCTGGACCTGTTTTCGCGCTGGATTTTGGTAACAATGCACCGCATTCCTCTCTAAAAACCAAAAAAACAGGTAAATCACTATGATTTTGATTTTGGGAGTAAAACCAACCTTGAGTTTCTTGGACAACTCCTCAGCTTGTTTTTCGTCGTCAAAAGGCTCAGATCGAATCTCAGCTACGAATCCGGGGAGGTCGAGGATAAGGCCGACGGAGAAACGGTAGGTTTCTTGGTAGCGCTGAAGTCGATCCCATGCCTCGACACAGAATGCGAGAGTTGGGGTTTGACAGGGTCCGAAGGATACGTGTTTGACGTCGTGCTCCCGGAAATGTGCCTATAACAGTTTTTTTTCAATCTTTATGTTTCAAAAAAACTTTTAAAAAAATGTTTAGCATAAAAACTTTAAAGCCACAATTTTGAGCACAAGAACAAAAATTTTAGACTCTAAAACTACAAAAAAAAGCTATTTTAGGACAGAAAAACAAATAACCATAATTTTAACCCAAAAAAACGTCGGTAAACTAAAAATCAGGAACAAATATTAAAAAAATTTGCCGAAAAAACTAAATACAATTTTAATCCTAAAAATTCCAAAACAATATTTTTTGGCAAAAAAACTTCATTTTAGACCTAAAAAACCTCAAAATCCAAATTTTATACCCAAAAACTCACCCTCAACAAAGCAGTTTGATACCTCGAAATGCTGATCCCGCATCGAAGATCCAGATGATGTTTGGCCTTTGCCGCCAGGTATTCCCGGTAATTCGGCCGGACAACCCTGCCCACAGCTTCCAGAGCCTCTTCAGCAGCTGAGAACTTTGCCCGATAGACGACGTCATCAACCGTGCCTCCGGGTGGAGGCTTGATCGCCTTGCGAATGCACTCGATGACCTCGAAGCAGATAGCCTCACCTTCGATGTCGCAGTCGAGCCAGAGGACGACACCGTCGTAGCCGGACGCCAGACGGGCAAAAGCACGTGGGAGGTTCTTGGCGCCATCGGCTTCGACTTCTTTGATTTCGGCACGATACAGGCTTTCGGCGATTCGAGTTTCGCGAGCGAGAAAGCTTTCGCGGTGAGCCGGGGCCAAAGTCGGGTCGCGAACTTTGACATCGTCGAAATCGTAGGAGTAAATATGGCCAAAGGTACTCGTCATTGTGCACTCGGCATCATATCCGTAGAATCGAAGGGGGAATTTGAGAACTGTCAAATCGGGGTGGTCTAAGAAAGAAAAAAACATTTGAAAAACAGAGATAAATACCGTAAATGTACCCTAATAAATTTTCCAGTTAAGACACACTCAAAAACTGACAAAAAAACGAGCTACCGTAACATGAACAACATTTTTTGCGTTCACAAAAAATCCAATTAGGACACTTTCAAAAAGTACCGTAAATCCTACAAAGCTACCGTAATATAAGTACCAAATCTTTTCGTACACAAAAAAAACATTTTTTCCTCATTTCCCCCCTTTCCCAAAAAACCTACTTTCTTGGAGGCATCTTCGCCCGCCATTGAGCACCTTGGCGATTTCACGAGCCATCATGGGTTTCTCAGCGACCATGAACAACCGAATAGGACGCTTGAAAAAAATGTACATAAAATCACTCTTTTAGGTTTTGGCAAAAACTTACACCTCTGACGTGATTGAAGTTGACGACAACAGGCTTGTCGCCGATCAGGCTGCCTCCAGGTCGACTCGAGATGTTGTGGCGTTCGAGGCGCTCTACGAGATCCGCCTTGCGCTTGTACGACGTCGGCAAGCTGTGAGTGCGGCACTCAGCCAAGAGCTCGGGGATGGTCATCTTCGCCAGAGGCTTGGTGCCGAAGCCGAGGGTTGTCATGTCGTTTGTGAGAGATGCCTGAAAGTTTGCACTTGCTCAATTTGGGGAAATTGAAGCCAAGAAACACAAAAAAATATGTGCAGGGAGATATTTACGCGCTTGAGAAAACTTCAACGACCCTTCACTTACCTTTGAAGACATCGAAAAAAGAGTAGGCCTACTACCGTGACCACCCCTAGACGGCAAAAGTGGTTCCCGTTTGGAAAAAGGTGGTGGCGAGGGGAATTCGCGCGTTCTGCGGGTTGTGTTGTATTCGTATGACTTGGATGACGATGGTCCGGCGGACGAAGATGTATCGTAACGACGATGTCGATCGTCTCGTTGATAACTGTCAGGTTTCTTGAATCTTTGACCGTGTCCGTCGTTGTTGTTGTTGTTAAAGCAAGCAGCAGGTGTAGGCAGCATTTCAGTCCTTACTGAGTTGAAAAAAGACAGTTCTGGTTTCCGCCCAGATTCCTGAACTGGTGGAGGAACAGGAATTGGCAAAAGTGAAGGCCGTGGTTCTGGAGCCGGCACCGGAGTTGGTAACAGCGAATGTCGGGGTTCTGGAGATTTCAATAGTGACGGTCGAGGTTGTGGAATTGGTAAAAGTGTGGGACGTGGTTCCGGAGCTAACGCTGGAGTTGGCAAAAGCGTTTTTCGACTGCTTGATGCCGTTTCAGGTGGCTGAATCAAATTAGAAGAAAGTACAGACGTCGACGGTTGTAATTGACTCGCTGACGGCAGCACATTCAGTGTCCGTTTTGGAAGTTGATGGCTCGCAAGTTGGCTTCCCACGACTTCAGATGGCAACTCGACTTTCCTCGGCAAATCCACAGGCACAATGCTGTTTTTGCTCAGCGAAAGACTAGGAATCGTCGCTTTTGAACGAAATGCGTCGAGAAAAGAACAACGAATCGGTTTTTGTTTCTTAGAAAGCTCAGCGGCTCCTGTCGACTGAATTGACGGTTTTGGAGTCGGCTGAATGGAAGTTGACCGGCTTGCTGGGGGTTCTGATGGTTCAACTCGGCTTCGTAGGCCATTATTTAAATTTTCTTCACATTTGAGCGCTACAGCACTGGTTCCTGGCGTCAAACTACAATCAACGGAAAAATCAGGTGAAAATGCAGCTCTTGAATTCATTGAAACCTTCTTTGCAAGTCGATCCGCGGCGGAAGCGACCACAGGCTTGATGTCGCCCACGTCATCGGCAAAATCTTGCGTTGGAGGACGTTCCGCCACCGGTCGTGGAACAGCAGGTTCAATTTTGACACTTCGGACAGCAGAAACGGCCGGCACGTTCTTGGAAGCAGTCGCCAAGTCAGCTCTAAAGCCAGTTCGTGGAATATGCTTTTGCGGAGTCGAAATAGCCGATATCGCCGGTGTCGAAGGTTTCACAGACGACTGAACCCCTCCTAGATCAGGGCAGAAGCCTTTACGGGGAATGGGCACACTAGAACACATCAAAATGCCCAGAAAAAAATATCAAAAAAAAACTTGGCAAAGGAAGAAAAACTGTCAAAAAAAATAACAACATTCCAGAAAAAATGTGCGCGCAACATGCGATGCTGTTCGCAGCTTGGAAAACATGAATTTTTGACAGGGTAACTGAACTATCAACTCACCATGGCGGCATCCTCTTCCTCGGGATTGAATTCATTGTGCAGACGAGCAGCTACCTCAGCTTCGCGATCGTGATCGTGGTGCCCGATGAGAGACTTGCCAAAACTGGCAATTTTGGTCAGCACGTTGGTTACGTGCCACTTTGGCTTGCTTTCAGCATCCCCGTCATCTGAGTCTGACATTGACCTGGTTGGACTGTACCGTGGAGGCTCGGATGGCTGAGAATCGTCGTTGTTCTAAAAAAATTACGATACAACGACAAAAAATGGTGAATTGGAAGGCTCAAAGGTCCCAAAAAAACGCTGCAAGAGCAGAAGAACAAAAAAAACGTCAGCAACGACGACTCATCGATTTTTTTTCATAAAGGCGACCAGGCCTATATAGCGTCCCAAAATTACCTCACATTTCTTCATAAAAAATGGAAAAAAAATTATAACTCACGTTTCCAAAGTAAAAGACGTCGTTCGGGTTGTTCGAAAAATTAAAAACAGGGTTTAGGCGATCATCGTTGAATACTGGGGGCGAATGCTGTCCATAATACGACCGGAAGGAGTTCGATGCCATTTCTGACAACAGAACATCACTAAAACGAAAGAAAAGAAAATAAAAACATGAAAAACAAAACACTTTTTTTCGCGTCGAGATGAACGAAATCACAAAAAACATCATCAATCGTTTCTCTCAGCGATGGCAAAAGTAATAAAACTGACGACCTAACTTGGACTTCGAGTAAGATTGTAAAAAAAAGTTACGATACTCGAAAGTAATGTTATTGATGAAATAACACCGTATTTTCATATACGGTCTCGAGACGAAAAGTGGATCCTGTTTCGTTTTCCTTCAATTTCATGTGTTTTTTTTATTCCATCCCACAAGACATGCATAATCAATAACAATAAATAATAAGACCATCAATGTACAGTTTACAATGTGTAATCTTCAGAAATTTGTGGAAATCCGCGTTCAGTCAGGACATCGTTCAGCAAATCGGCGGTCAACGTAAATTTTGTTTCCTTCGTCGCCCTGTTAGTCTGTCCGAGGCCTCGGGATTTGGCCTAAAAATTATAATTCAGTGAATAAAAAACCGTAATCGATGCCTACCATCGTAATCGCGTCGGATAGAAGGTCATTTGCGAATTTCTGACCGATGAGCCCGAGAAGTCGAGCGTGATTGCCGGGTTCGTACTGGATGCCCTCCCTGCCCATGATGTACAGCGATGCCGAGTCGGGAATGACGGATGGAAACTCGTCGACACGGGCTATGAATTCTCCGAGATCGAATGACGAGTTGGGATCTGTAAAAAAACATTTTTTTGCCAAAAATGCACATTTTAGGCTATAAAAGCCTCGCTTTTCCCAAAAAAATAATAAAACTCACTTTCATGCATCTTGGCAACGATTGCGGGATCCAGTGGTTCCATGATGCGATCCTTGTCTATGATAAGTGACTGAAAGTGCTGATTTGACTGCAGCGAAGCCAGCTGGGACGTCGAATTCGAGTTTGCCGAGCTCGCCGCCGCTTCCGCATTCGATGGCTCAGCTTGTTCCTGCTGAACTTCAACCTGTTCAGAAAACTCTTCAGCCTGTTCACCCGGCTGTTGTTGCGGCTGCGTCGCTGCCCTATGCGGCAGCATCGGTGGCGGCATCTGCTGGGTATCCGGATCGTTGAAATCAATATTAGAAGAATAATCAGGATACGGATTATACATTGCAGACGGATTGTTGCTCATTTGTTTGTCGTAAACGCACAAAAGCTCGTACACGATCGATGCAAGCAAGCAAAGAAAAGCTGTTGTCTCAAATCTTACAAAACAAGGGTCCTGGCGCGAAAAATTTTTGCTGATGCCTGCGTTTTTTTTTGTTCGTCGAGCGCTTTTTGCCGCTTTCGCTCTTCCTGGATCTCTGCTGCGAGACTAACCATGCTCGTTGAACGTGAGGCTGAATTCACCCGGCTCCATGATTTGATTCAAAGTAATCTGAAGGGCAAAAAGCCGTTGTCGGTGTATATATCGGGTTCCCCAGGCACGGGTAAGACCGCAACGGTCAAAGCTGTCATTTCTGAGCTCAGGAAGAAGTCTAAGGTTGGTTTTTTTATATCAAAAATTGGGGTTAAAAATTGGACGTTTTTAACGTCGATTTAGGCCTAAAAAACATTTTTTTATATAAAAATCCCAGTTTATACTTATTTTCAGTTCCATGCCATCTTCATTAACTGCATGGCCGTCAACAAGAAGCCTGACGTTGAGCTCGCGGTCCTCCGAGGCCTCGGAGTCACCCCTGCTAGCCGGTATGCCGTCAGCAAGGAACTTTTGAATCAGTTTGCCACCACAAAATCGAAAATGCAAGTTTCTCTCTTTTTTCACCTTTCAAACGTTTACCTAAAAAAATTCCTATTTCAGTGTCTTGATTCTTGACGAAGTTGACAACCTGCTGGGACGCAGAAGCACGTTGCTCTACACGGCTTTCGGCTGGCCTGCCGTCTCCGATGGAAACGTCATCGTCCTTGGCATCGCCAATTCCATCGATCTCACCGAGCGACTTCTTCCCAAACTCCGGGAAAAGGGCTACCAGCCTTCGACCCACATTTTTGAGCCATATAACAAGGATCAAATCATTTCGATCATCAAAGCCATGTTTGCGGATCACGCTGAGCTCGATGCAAAGTCGATCGAATTCTGCGCGAAGAAAGTCGCTTCACAGACTGGCGATATCCGAGCGGCGATCAATATTGCCGAAAGGACGATATTTGATATGTGAGTTTTTTTTGAAAATGGAAAATATGGGATTTATAAAAAAAATAGAAAAAAAATGATTGCAAATTGAAAAGTAATGATTAGTTTTGCAGGAAAACGGTTTCGTTACTTCTTTTCATTTCATTTCATTCATTCATTTCATTTTCATTACTTCTTGACACGAAAAAAATATGATTTTGGGGTTACGGTAGATTGCTTAGGTTTTTGTTACATTTTGATCACGAAAAAATCGTTTTTGTCTTTGTTACGCGAAATAATTATTACTTTATTCGGTTTTCTTACGGTTGATCGCTTCGTTTTTTGTTACTTTTGGCTTGCCATATTGTAAATTTTGTCGTCCACCGTTTTTCAAAATTACGATACTTTGTTGTCACTTTCGTTACATTTTTGGATATTTTTAACGTTTTTCAGGCAAGAAGACGACGATCGAGTCTCCCCTGACGAAAACGCTGCCCTCCCCTCCTCCGTGACCACATCTTTCTCAACGCCCAAGAAAAACAGTCTTCGAGCCACGATCAACGTCGTCAATTCCGTGAACTCTTCACCCCTGGTCAAGACCACGCTACCGGAGCACTCCCGAATTCTCCTGGCTACGCTCATCAAGCTCGTCAGCACGAGACCAAAAACCAAGAAGATCACAAAAGCTGACCTCCTCACGGGCTATGGCAAAGTCAGCAGAGAGCTTTCGATCACGCCAGCAACCGGCGAGGATCTCATCCAGGCCATTGACGTTCTCGAAACGTGTGGCATGATTACGTTCCAGCCTGCCAGACCCCACATGCGGATCATCCTCGACGAAGACATCGGATTTGCCAGGGAAAAGGTCGCGAATGCAGCTTGGATTGCCAAAATCGACGAAATGGATCTCTGATTTTTTAATTAACTTTGTACACACTTTTGATGTCTATTCGCTTATTTGTACATCTTGCCTATTTTTTTGATCACTTGTGCCTCAGTTTTTTGAACTAACAACGTTGTGGATAAGAAGTGAGATTTTATGGAGTTTATAGGCCGTTTTTTTTCGGCTGAGGTACTTGAAAATTTTGAATTTGGGGTTTTTTCTCCCGAAATGACAATTTTTTTAAATAAAAAAAGTAGCTATAACCTAAAATGAAGAAAAAGTACCGTTAAAAGTAGCGAGATTTTTTGATTGCCCAAAGTAACAAAAAACAACACTATATACCGTAAGCCCCAAAAAGGTCAACGACATTTTTTCGTCCAAAAGTAACAAAAATGTTGTTTATGTTTTTGTTATAAGTTTATTACTTTTTGACGACGAAAATAACGTTATTCATTTGCTATTACGGTTTGTCGTTTTGTTATTTTTGATCTTCGGTATCGTAAATGCAATTTGTTACTTTTCATCATTGAATAACTTTTTAGCCTTTTTTTGTGTTTCAGCCTATGTTTTGCGTTTTTTAGCCGTTTTTGTTCATTCGTCCCAAAAATATTCTGTTTTACTTTTTTTGCCACAAGCCATCCATTTTTCTACATTTTTTTCCCCTTTTCTAGCCAAAATGCGCCCGCTAACCGACGACGAAACCGAGAAGCTCTTCCGCAAGCTTTCGCAGTACATCGGCGACAACATCCGTCTGATGATCGAGCGCGAGGACGGCAACTACTGCTTCCGCTTCCACCGGGATCGTGTGTACTATACCAGCGAGGTGCTCATGCGTCAGGCGTCCACCGTGTCTCGCAAGGAACTCGTCAGCTTTGGCACGTGTCTGGGAAAGTTTACAAAATCCGGCAAATTCTACCTCCACATCACGGCACTCGACTACCTGGCACCGTATGCCAAGGTTGGTTTTTTAGGCATTTTTTTGTTTAATGCTCAGGTTTATTTTTTTTAGTGGCGCGTGTGGATCAAGCCGGCTGCGGAGCAGCAATTCCTCTACGGCAACAACATCCTGAAGAGCGGCGTTGGTCGTATGACGGAGGGCACGGCTGGCAATGCCGGAGTCGTGATCTACAACATGGCAGACATGCCGCTTGGATTTGGACTCGCGTCCCGTGGCACGGCGGAGTGCAGAACAGCAGACCCGACGGCAATCGTCGTTTTGCACCAGGCTGACCTCGGAGAGTACATTCGGAATGAAGAACATCTTATTTGATGTCACTGGAATTTGCTTTGTTTTGTTATTGCTTTTTTTGTTGAGTTTTGGAAGTTTTCTGGTTGATAAAGTTGGAGGATTTTTGAGGGGGTGATTTTTTGATAGAAATTTGGGTAGAAAAATATTTCATTTTTTTTACAATTTTTTGTTTCTAAAAAATGCTTCCTATTTGAAAAAAACAAAAATTTTTAGAAAAAAAAAGTTATTTTTTTCTTTGTTTTTTTCAAACAAATTTTTTTAATATTTTTTTGTCTTACACATGATTATTATTATTTTAATATTTAGATTTTTTTCTATTAGTATGTACAATATTTCTTTACAATTAGAACAAATTTTGTAAAACAATTTTTTTTCCAAAAGTGTGTGAAAATATTTTTTTATAATTTTACAATTTATTATGACCGTAATAACATTAAAATTCACAACAAATGAGCCGATTGTAAAAAAAATTAGCACAGGGCACCTGTCTGTACCCGTGCCAGGTCCGCGTACGAGCGAAAAAAAAGAAAAAAGGTCTGGACTAGTGAAATAAAAATTGAGGGTTATGTAAAGCCAGGATTTTGTATAACATTCAAAAACATGATAATTTGCGTCAATCATGTATGACTCATGCATACGGTAGAATATTTAAAAGAGGCAAGGCGAAAGGGATAAGTTATCATAAAATGCACTACACAAGAAGCTTACACCACTCATTTGCCCCAAATCCAGGATTTCTAAGTGTCTGAATGACGCAGGTGTGGAAATAAGCCCTGTAGTCTGACGTTCAAGTCAGTCGACCCCCCACCTCGTCAGACATCAGTGGACGTAGCAGCTGGGGTGGTCCCGACCGGAAAGTAGGTCGTTCTCGTGTCTATCGACCTGACACTTCCCCCCAGGCCCGGATGACCATCCCCGTCGCCCCCGATGCCACCGCCGTGGGTGGTCGTCACGACATGACCGTTGTCCATGCTGATTTCAGGCGACCTGTAGCTCGGAGGAGGTGAAGCTACCGTAACCGGAACCCCCTGCTCGACAACCGGTCCCGTCGATCGACGCATCGCAGATTTCGGCGCGAATCTGGGCTCGACGCCGGTCGCCTTGCGTTGACGGTACTCGTGAAAACTCGGCCTCGGCGAGGGTTCTTCTTCGTCGATGACATCGAGTCGACTCTCACGTCGCAGATTTTCCAGCTCGCTGTCTTCTTCGTCGTCGTAACCGTCGTCGTTTTCGTCTTCATCGTCATCATCTTCGTCGGGATCAGGATCACCAGATGAATTTGTTTTTCTGGCTGACAGGTAACGGTAAGCCTTGATGTACGCAAACGCTCCAAAAGCCAGAAAAACGACTCCACAGATGCCGAGAGAAAACCAGAATACACTCATGAAAGTTTCAAAATGCACTCCAAGTTCGAATATGTTCATAGTCCAGGAAATGAAGGATAAAAACATGTAGAATATCGCCGAGCCGGTCACCAAGCACTGAAATTCCAATTTTTTTCATACATCAAAAAAATTTTTTGAATGCTAAAAAAATGAATCAGCGCGATTTTTAGAAACAAAAAAGGTCAAAAACAGTGACTGTTCCATGAATAAACACATTCGTTATCAATTACTGTGTTTTTTATGTACACAAAACTTTTTTTTGGCAAAGCTTTTTAAATTGAAAAAAAAGATACCTCTAAAAAAAATCAAAAAACTCACATGAATGATAATAATGGGAATGTAATAGTGCCGATTATTTTTGGCATGAGCCAGAATAGAGAGCAGGGCACAAATAAATGGAATGAAAAATATGAAGAAAGCGAAGCCAAAGATGGCAACCACACTGGCGCCGATCCAGATTGCTGATACGGCATCTGCTAGGTACTGAAAAATTATGCACTTTTACTTTTTTACAAAAAAAAACAATTTTTGTGTAAAAATTACTAAATTATTAAAAAACTGAAATATATAGAATAAAAAAAAACGGTTTCTGTATTTATAATTAAAATAAATAAAAATTAATAGAAAAATGATTTCTATAGCAAAAATACTGATGTGACCAATGTGACATTAAAATGCACTTATCTAAAAAAAACTAAAAAAAAATGTGCAGTTAGAAAAATTATGTCTCTAACATTTTTAAATTCTCAAAAGAATGCGGAAAACAGCTTTTTTTGCTTTTTTTTCAGCGATGTATTTCTAAACCGCTACGTCAATTTACAATTAAAATGAGAAAAAAGTTTCGTAAAATTGTAAAGCCTTTGAAAAATTCTATAAACGTAACAGCATTCTGCTTGATTTCTACGCAAAAAATAACTTACACAAAAGTCGAATCCAAATGTGGATTTTCCATCATCTTCTTTTTCGATATCCAAATCGACCTTTCTTTTGGGATTTGGACGCCGACGACTGCGATTTTTGCGTGAAGATTCGCTGTTCTTTGTCATGTTTTCTGAAAAAACACAAAAATCGTAAAAATCATTGATTGAGAAAACATACACGAATGCTCATGGACTCAATTTCAGGAATCAGGAAAAAAACTAAAGAAAACAGAAAAAAATTTATGAATCGTGAGTCCCCCTTTCCTACTAGAACAATTATTTTTTTTTGTATCTAGTATTTTGCGTGAGTCATCGATGAAAATAGCAGCGTACAAAAGTGGAAGGATGAATAAAAGATGAATTGCATTTAGGGCACTGCAAAAAAAGAGTTTTTTCGCGCAATGTAAATTTCGAAATAAAACAACACCCGCGCACCTGACCACCAGGTAAGCTCAGGATGCGCACACAAAACATATTTAATTTGCCCCTCGTCCGGGCCAGTCAAAAAAAAAGTCAGTACACAACCATCCATTCTAACCTGACAGCCCTCAGGCTGGTTGGTTAGTCACCCCATCCTTCATTTTCCATCTGTCTCCCCCTTCACCTTCTTCCTCCGTGCTGGCGGCCCCTGTGCTTTGCTCTTCATTCAACCAGCCAGTCAGTCAGTTGCGCAGAGGGCGACCGACGCGCCGTTGTCGGATGACTCATCCAAAATACTTTTCGTCGTCGTCTTCTTTTTTTCTTTTCGTTTGCGCATGAGAATGAAAAAATTATTTGGCACGCACAGACTAGAACATACAGTGCAATCCCTCGTCAGGAGTACTGGATTCTTCGTACTTAGCGCTTAGCACGGTGGACTCGGTGTGCCTCCCGGGGGGATGACTTTCAGACAGTCTCCCCTCCCCCTCAGTCAGATGTCGACACACAAAGATTATTTTTTAGTTCAACGGTGACGTAAAAGTGTCATAACAAACATTTTTTTGTTCAGAAACAAATACGAACAAACTCGAACACTTGGGTTCTGTTTGCCAACGAAAATTTGAAAAAGTGTTCAACACGAATTCTTACAACGAAAACATTGACTTTAGCGCAAAAACATTTTTTCACCATTTTTATAAATTTCTTCAAACAAATCCCATTCAGAAAACAAAAAAAAAGAAGCACATGAACCAAAAACCACGCAAAACACCCTGCGTCACAGATTTTTTTCTGAAGTGCAAATCCAAGCGGGATGTGACGCAGGCCCAGGACCTTATCCATCCCCCTCCTGGTCATCAGATAAGCTAATTCAGTGAAACAACAAAAAAACATAAGAAATGCAGGATGCCCCACGCGATGCAAATAAAAGTCAGGTTGGTCGCTGTAGGTAGAAAACAAAAAAAACGTAACTACCTGGTTGCTAGGGTATACCTGATGACTGCAACTCATGTCAGAAAAAATGGGGGAGTTGAATGTCCTTGACTGGCGGGCACTGACTGCTGCGCATTAACAAAATATCTTAAAATTGTTTGGCTTCCTTTTTTGAACATGGGTTATCGCATTCTTTTTTATTGCAGAGAAAAACAATAATACAAATAGACAAAAAAACGTTGTATTTTTTTTATAACATTGATATATATTGAACGGGAGTGTATAATTTTCTTTGTTTATCGTAATCAAAGATTTACGTTTCATTTTGACTGTTTCGTTATCAATTGTTTTTTTTCGTATCGATGTTTATTTATGCAGCTGCTTATGCAAATGCTTTTCAAAATTGAGTGGTGGTTGGAGAAACCGTCAAAAAAAGTGTATATACTTGTTTGGAATTGAACCGGGACTCAAAATGTTGGCAGAACGACAACAGCGGAAAGAGTACCAGATCGTGCACTGGTGCACCAGTCCTTCAACATCATCACCAAAAGGATGGCATAGGTTTCTATTTATGCATCTGCAAATGCAAATGCTTTCCAAAATTTAGTGGTATTCAGCCACAAGCCTTCCTTCGCAAGGGCGGAATTCAATGTTTACCTCAAACTTGGGTAATTAAACCGAAGATGGATGCGCGTCGACAGCCTTTGTCCACAGGCTTACGCAAAAAGCTTGTATCACCAAGCGCCAGCATTCACATCGCATTTTTCAAGGAGACGCAGAGAAAGAGAACCTATGCCCGCACGGTGTAAAAGGGAGGAAAGACGTTTTGGGAAGTTATTCCGCAGTAGCACTGCAGTCAGCGGCGACTAACGAAAAAAAGTCAGTGGTAACTTTAATTTCACCCCTAAAAAATTTTTTCTCTTTGAAAGACCAAAAACAACGTAGTAGGGGTATGGAGCTGCCAGCATCGCTGCCGACACTATTTATGGCGTCCTCGGACGGGGAGACCATCTCGGCATCCGATTCGTACAACAAGATCTGTTTGAGCCGTCAATCGGGCGGTTTCAACCCTTGCTTGATCCTTGGACAAAAGTTGAAGACGGGAGAAAAGCCATCGGATGTCGCCGACAAGTTCGTCTGCTTTTGAAAGCAATTTTTTGGTTCAATTACCGGCAAATCTGTAGATCAGTGCAATTGTTTTTTACCCTTTTTGTGCGATTGTGCTTTGATGAGTTTCTGAGAATTGTTAGGTAGGACTGCGATGTTGATAGATGGGGTGCCAAGACTGGCTTCACATTCGCAAAAAAAAGGCAGTTGGTATTAAATTTTGGGGGGAAATAAAGTGTGTTCGAAAAGGTTAGACCCACCCTTAAATTAGAGGTTTGCGTAAGTACGGTAATAGTTACGGTAACGGGAGTAGGACCATTCGAATCAGCGTGCAAAAATACATCGATATAAGTGTTCGCGAAGTTCATCCAGCGCAAAATATGGTCAGGAAAAAATTAAATGTGTTTTACGACCGTTCGAAAAGGTTAGACCCACCTTCGATTATAACGGATTTTTTTTATTTTAAAAGCGCCAAACCGCCGTAAGCAGAATTTTACCAAACAAGCCGTTGATTTTGATCTTAAAAAACTTAAAAACAATGGTGGGGTGCGTCCCTGCTAAAAATTTTAGTCAATTTTCTGCAAGTTTGACCCCCAACATCAACAATGCCTTCCTGAAGGTTGGTGAGGGCCAAAACTAGACGTTTATCGGCAAAAACAGCACACACGTGATGTATACGTAAGTTTTCAATCGATAAATCATCAGTACACCCTGCGCTGTTTGACAGAAAATTATTTTTCCTTATGAAAAACATGCTGATGTTGGGGCCTAACATGTTTAGATCCAATTTTCAATCGATATAAATTTTTTACAATGTGCCAATGTTAACATAATTATATTCCATGAGCACTACAAACTATTTGGCACAATCCCCCGTACATGCTACAGAGAATACACGCTATGCAGAGGGTTTGGTAAACCTCAAGGTCAACCTCACAATGCTCCGGACGTTGCGACAAATCCAGTAGTGGATTTCTTTGGACAAATTTGGCTAAAAACGTGTCAAACTATTAAAACAGTTCCAGTAAAACATTTTCTGAGCCTTAGACATAGAGCGCAATTTAAAATTAAGCCATAAATTGAAGTTTTGGAACTTGACATCTAACTCTTGTTTTTGACGAAATACAGACCGGTTGTCTATGCTTTTGTTTTCTGCCAGAAGTACACGGATTCTTGCGGGATGGCTTCAAATGACTATTTGCTACAAATCTGGTGACATGGGCGCTTTGTAAAAAATTTATATCGATTGAAAATTGGATCTAAACATGTTAGGCCCCAACATCAGCATGTTTTTCATAAGGAAAAATAATTTTCTGTCAAACAGCGCAGGGTGTACTGATGATTTATCGATTGAAAACTTACGTATACATCACGTGTGTGCTGTTTTTGCCGATAAACGTCTAGTTTTGGCCCTCACCAACCTTCAGGAAGGCATTGTTGATGTTGGGGGTCAAACTTGCAGAAAATTGACTAAAATTTTTAGCAGGGACGCACCCACCATTGTTTTTAAGTTTTTTAAGATCAAAATCAACGGCTTGTTTGGTAAAATGCTGCTTACGGCGGTTTGGCGCTTTTAAAATAAAAAAAATCCGTTATAATCGAAGGTGGGTCTAACCTTTTCGAACGGTCGTAAAACACATTTAATTTTTTCCTGACCATATTTTGCGCTGGATGAACTTCGCGAACACTTATATCGATGTATTTTTGCACGCTGATTCGAATGGTCCTACTCCCGTTACCGTAACTATTACCGTACTTACGCAAACCTCTAATTTAAGGGTGGGTCTAACCTTTTCGAACACACTTTATTATTTTTGGGCCTCATTTTGCGTTCAGTACCGCTTCACAGCTTTCAGACGGCTTCCAGGGGACGAGATTCCAGTTTTAGAAATACTTGTCAGTTTTTGAGAAAAAAGACGAAAAATGTGCTAACTTGTGAATTTTTAGGAATCGGCTGTTTTACCATGGTCGTTTGCTGCACAGGCATATGCCTGTGCCTGTGTAGAGAGTATTGAAAAGCCTGAAATCGTTTCAACGTAAACAAACCACATGTTTTCGTATGAATTTGCATGAAAGAAAAACAGATATCATGCAAATTTCATCTTACTTGTTTTGTATCGCCAAAAAACCGAAAATGCTTCAGTTGCTTATTCAACTGACATGGGAGAGTCGTGCACGTTCGATGTTGACACCCCCGCCGGCCGGGAAGAAAATAAGCCGGTATCGTACTACAACTTGTTCCGCTTTGCTACGAATACCGACAAATGCTTCGCCCTCGTTGGCATGTTGTGTTCGGTGCTTAGCGGAATCTTTTACACCTTTCCATTCTACGTCACCGGCAATCTGGCTTCCTGTCTGATAATGCGCGACGAGGTGAGCGTTCTTACCGGCTCCGGCTGAGTCTAACTTTCTTCGTTGCAGAGGGCGACTTGCTTCGGAAAACATGAACCGCGCACTGAACTATGCGCCTGCGCAATGCCCTTCATCGTAATGGACGTAGTGTTCGCGACGACCATGTTCGTGGTGTGTTTTGTGCAGCACTACCTGCTCTCCCGAGTGAGCCACCGGATCTCGGCCAACCTCCGAGTCGCTTTCATGGGCTCTCTTTTGCGCCAGGATGCGACGAGTCTCTCTCGCGAGAAGTTTGGCGCTCTCAACGCACAGCTGTCTCAGAACATAGACACCATCCGAGAAGGCATCGGTGCAAACATCGGCATCGTCGTCCGCTCGCTGGGCGTCTTCATCGGCTGGACCGGGTACAGCCTGACCGTCGACTTTCGGTGCTACTTCATGCTGCTCCCAGCCTTTCCCGTTGGCGTCCTGCTCATGATTCTCATGACCAAGCTCGTGACGAGGGCTTCCCGCAAGCAGGATCCCATCGTGGAGAAAGCTTCCTCTATCCTGCAGGAATCCATCATCAACGTCAAAACCCTGCAGTGCTTCAACGCGGAGGAAGAGAACGTAGAGTACTTCCGGCAAACGCTGGCCGAAGGCCGATATCACTCCAGGTTTATCTACTTTTGGAACGGATTCTTCGACGGCAGCATATTCCTCGTCATTTACACGTTTCTCGGTGCCGGATTGTAGTAAGTGGCTTTGGCGACAAAGTCTTCTAAAACTAGTTTCCAATCTTTCAGCTTCTCAGGACTGAACTTCTTCGAGGGAAAAACCACCCGCGCTGGGGACGTCTTCATTGTACCGGGCGGCTTCTTTATGGCCGCGTTCTACATCTCAATGGCATCCCCCTGTCTGGTCTCCATCACCAGAGCACGTGTGGCAGCCGGGAACCTCTACGCTCACATCGACCGCGCCAATGCGAGCCGGAACGAAAAAGGCGTTGTCGTCGTCTTCGACCACGGCAAAATTGAGTTCCAGAATGTCAGGTTTGGCTACAATCACAAGAATCCCATTCTCAATGGTCTGACGTTCACCGCGCTGCCCGGCTCCACGACTGCTCTTGTCGGGCCTTCCGGGGCAGGAAAGAGCACGACGCTGATGCTGATCATGCGCATGTACAGCATCGAGACAGGCACAATCCTCATCGACGGCCTCAGCGTTGACGACCTCAACGTGGCTTCTCTTCGCCGGCAGATTGGAATCGTGCAGCAGGAACCTGTCCTTTTTTCCGGCACTATTGCAGAAAATATCCGTCTCGGCGATGACCGCATCACTGATGAACAGATCGTAAAGGCGTGCAAAATTGCAAATGCCTCGGAATTCATTGACGCCCTCCCCGACGTATACGACACGGTTATCGGACGCGGTGGCATCCAGTTGCTTGGAGGGCAGAAACAACGCATAGCCATTGCTCGGGCCATCGCCCCGGATCCGCGTATTCTGCTTCTCGACGAGGCAACTTCTGCGCTCGACGTCCTCAGCGAAGTCGCGGTCCAGAAGGCGCTAAAGGCAGCCGCAGCCGGCCGGACGACCATTGTCATCGCGCATCGACTTTCCACGCTCCGGGATGCAGACCTCATCGTGGTCGTCGAGAATGGCGTCGTGGTCGAGGAAGGCACACATGAGGCGCTCAAGAAAAAGGGCTGCGTTTACGCAAAACTCGTCAAGGCTCAGGAATTCCAGGCGAGATAATTTTTTTCTAAACAAGACTCATTGAACATTTTTTAGGACGATTCAACACCACTCATGGATTCAGAAACCCAAAACGCGACTGACGATATTATTTCTGATCCCGGAAATGATAATCAACCGGTTGTGAACGAAGTCAACGTCTCGATCAGCCAAGATTCCCTCGGGGGGCGCCAGAGGCATGGGCTGGTCACACTCTACCGTAATCTTGACGGTAATTACATCCTCATTTGCTGCGCCATGTTCCTTGCCGTGCTCCGAGGCATGGAGCTTCCACTCTTTGGCATCAATATCTACAACGCCTACGATGACATCCAGATTGGTGGTTCCAGGGACAGATTTAACAAAGCCATGATCATACTCTTCGGGGCATGCGCGGCGTTGGGCGTCTATGTTTTTATCACCCTGACCGGAGCTGTGAGTTTTTCTTTACACCATTCAAGCGAAGACCAGTTTTTTTTTCAGACGACCCTTTTCGGCGTGATCACGGAAAACGTCATCGATTCAATCAAGATCCGAGCCATGGCTTCTGCGCTGAATCGCCCAGCGAGGTACTTTGACCGACCAAATCACTCCAACGCGCAGGTGCTGGCCCGGATCAATCGTGACACGCCAGGTGTGCGTCCCGCTCTCGACACTCACGTCATGACATTCTTCAACTTTGGCATGTCGACCGTGATGTCAGCAGGGCTGGCGGCATTCTTCTGCTGGCCCATCGTGTGTTCTGGCACGGTGTTCATCGCCGGAATCCTCGGCATCATGTACTGCCTGGCAATGGCTGCGACTCCAACGGAGCCGGAAGGGCACCAGTCGGCACACCTGACTGTCGAAATGATCGAGAACGTCAAGACCATCCAGCTTCTCACCCGGGAAGAATTTTTCATGACAAAGTATGTTACGAACATTCAGATGGGCCTTGTGGATTCTCTCAGCGGCATCAAGTACGAAGCTGCGATCTACGGCACGACATTTGCCATTGCGTTTCTTTCTGACGCAATTTCGTTCATCGTGGCCATCCCACTTGTCTACAACGGGTTCTTTGCGAGTCGAAGCGCCTTCGTGGCAGCGTTCAACGTCTGCATGGCGGCGATTTCGATCCAGTTCGTCGGCGTCACGGCGATCGACATCCTCAAAGCCAAGCCGGCTGCAGAATCCGTCTTCGCGCTCATCGACGATCCGGCCACCGTCGAGTTGTCCGATGCCACGACGTCCAAGACCGAGCAAAACGTCAAGATCGAAGGCCTCGTAGAGTTCAAACATGTCACTTTTGCATACCCCAACCGTCCGAAGGCCACCATCATGAACAGGCTTTCGTTCCTCGCCAAGCCGGGCCAGTCTGTCGCTCTCGTGGGGCCCTCTGGCAGTGGCAAGAGCACGGTCATCCAGCTCATCCTCCGACACTACGTCCACCAGAGCGGGGACGTCAAGATCGACGGCATCAGCATTGACAGCTTTGACGTGCACAACCTCCGGTCGCAGGTGGCTCTCGTCGGGCAGGAACCCGTGCTCTTCTCTGGCTCTGTCGTTCACAACGTTCTGCTCGGAATGACGGACAAGGCGGATCGCGATGCAGTCATCGAGGCCTGCAAGATGGCGAATGCTCACGAGTTCATCGAGTTGCTGCCAAATGTTGGTTTAGGAAAGTCCAAATGTGCGTTTGACACCTGTTTTAGGGTTACGAGACGGACGTCGGTGAGAAAGGTCTTCGACTATCAGGCGGACAAAAGCAAAGAATCGCCATCGCTCGCGCCGTAGTGCGAAAGCCAGCTGTCCTGCTGCTGGACGAAGCGACGTCGGCACTCGACTCTGAGAATGAGCGCATCGTTCAGGCTGCTCTCGACGAAGCGAGCAACAGCAGAACGTGCATCTCTATCGCGCATCGTCTCACCACCGTTCAGCACGCCGACGTCATTTACTTCATCGACGGCGGACGCGTTGCGGAATTTGGCACGCACGAACATCTCATGCGCCAAGACGGACGGTACGCGGATCTGGTTCGCCGGCAGGATCTCAAGAACACAAATACTCATCGATCAAAGCGTGGACATTGATTCATTTGATGTGTGACTCTTTGGACTGTGAATGTATATAAAATGATTACGTTTCTGATCGTAAAAAGTCAACACGACGAAAATTTATGTAAATGAGTTAAAAACAAGGGAAAAAGCATGTAAATCAGTGAGTTTTCGTCGTGTAACTTACACGACATGCAACACCTTGGTCTCTTACCGTACCGCCCTATCCGTGAAACTTGTTTTGTCACGTCTTCAATGAGAACAAAAAATTACCCTACGACCTTTTATTTCCCATAAATACCCGAAATTTTCTTACTTTTGTTCATTCCAGTGTTTTCCGATGGCGTCGGCGAAGCTTCTCATCGTGCTCAGCTTGGCTGCTCTGTTCGTCTTAATCAGCGGAGACTATGTCACAAGTAATTTTTTTCTCGTTTTTAGGCGCTTCCGATTCACGCTTGTTTTTCAGTTGGCGGATGTGAAACCTGCTACCAATTTGTAAGGGATACCACAACCACTATCAAACTTGATGTGGAATGCGGCTGTAGTTTTCTAAACACTGATGCCGCTGTGATCCACTTCTACGAGGATGACTGGAAGGAGCTCCACAGATCCAAAATATACCGAAAGTCTTTCTCGAAGGGACGTATTGACTACAGCTTTGACTATAACTTTGGTATTTTAAAATGGAAAACGGACAAAGCGTTCATGATCATTAAAAGTCCTTGCTCACACAGCAAGTTGGACTACAGATATGTTGGACAGCGTATAAGTTCTGTTGTTTTTGATCATGATTGTCCAAAGTTATAAAGTGCTTGAACGGTATGAATGTTTTTGTGATGAGGATTGGGGTCGGGAAAAAGTGCAAGCTCAAGAAGGAGCTCGAGCTTGCAATCAGTGCTGTCGGGTACCCGACCCGAAGACCCTACCCGGACCCGAAAATTTCGGGTACCCGACCCGAAAACCCGAAATTTTTGCTTTCTGTAAAAAAAACTTCATGCAAAAGCTCAAAAACTCCGATAAACAATTACACGTACAACACACAATGGACAGTCAGAAGATTATGTATGATAGCCGATTGTATGCTTGAAGAGCTTCTCTGTCACTGGATTTTTGTTGTTTTTTGCAACCCGAACCCGAAATTTTCGGGTACCCGACCCGAAATTCCGGGTATTTCGGGTCGGGCACTGCTTGCAATGCGACGCCGAGAAAACAAGATGTTAGAAAGATAAACCATAAGCATAAGGGAGAAGCGCGAACGCTATCTCCCGCACCCAAAAATTTAACTGTTGGCGTACCCCAGTTCGGGGTAGCCATAGCGGTCAGCCTGAGCCGAAAAGTGCAATGGACAAGCCTCACACTAAAGGTCCCGTCTTCTTGATCACGGGATCCTTCCAGCCAGGTAAGTTTATGAGCGAACGCGGACCGTGCAGAAAAAGCGGTTCGTGCGCGCAGCTTACATGAGCGCAACTGAACGGCAGAGAAGTCAGAGAAAAATATCGCGCAAAATATATACTCCAAAATTTCCTTTAAAGTTTTCGTTCCAGCCTTCAAAAACAACTATGCACATCATTTATTTCAGTTTTTATTTAATCCGTAGGACATCCGTTATCAAAAACCACGGTGCCGTTCGTTCCTGAACAAAAATTTTACCTTTCAAGTGAATAATTTGCCCTTTAAAGTTACGATACAAACACGCGTGTGGCTAGGATCCTTGATCCTTGTTGCGTGTGTTGTATAATTCATTTCGTACACGAAAATTAGAGTGTGTAATGTCCCTGAAAAAAACACGTTTGACTTTACATACATTTTTCAGCATCGAAAAATTTTGAATTATCCTTCAAGACAATTTTTTTCTATCTGTTTGCAAACAAATGATTAGAATTAACCAAAAATCACTTGTTAAAACGATAAAAGCTGATTACGAAATAAAATTTGACCACCTGTGTGGTCCATGAACGTGTACGTAATGTATGATCAAGGAATTAGTCTGCGCTTTAATTTTTTGCAATGGCAAGCAAAAAATGTTCTTTTTTTGCGTTCTGGCTGCCGCTTGTGTCAACTTGACGGACCCTGGTCAGGTTGAGCGAAAAAAAAATAAGCAAGCAGGTCCGTTGTTGTTTCTTGTTTCACTTTGTTGACACGCACACAGGAAAAAGTCACTTTTGTATTGTTAATCTTGAAGGTGCTAATCAGACAAACGAGCGAAGTAGTAGCGAGAGTTCCTTCTGTTTATTTCTTAGGCGTTTGCTTGCTCGCGCAGGTGACGAAGAAGGGGAGGTAGGTGACCAACACCAGCAGCATTCTTCTTCTCCGTTTTCCCGCCCGGAAATGAGCGAAGAAGAGAGAAAAAAACTCCTACACCCAGGCATCAAGCGTGGTTGATCGTCACTTGCCTGCTTGCGTTTCCTCACTCAGTCAGTCAATCGTCTATCGGGGTCCACAGAGCCTTGCCCGGTCGCGCAAACCACTGACTGACGACGACTGACATCTCACCGGTGATGTCCGTTGTCCCCCCCCTTCCTCACACTTCTCATCAAGCAAGCTCACAACTTGGTTGAACCGGTGTGCATCATGCACACTGGAAAAGAGTGACAGAAAAAATATTTAGAAGAGAAAGCCTAGCCTCATCCCTCATCGATATCCTCTTCTCCGAGTAAGAAATCTCATCTCATCCAAACGCAGGAGGGGGGAGAGAGTGGATAGCCCCCGGTTGTGGTGGTGTGGTGTGGTGATGCTTGTCGCGCTCATGTAAGTGTATAAGCTGACCACACCACGAGATCACACTGCTCGCAATGGTCTGCTTGCTCGACGATAGCTTTCTTCGGTTGCTTTTTTTTAGCTCTAGTTTCACCTTTATCCCATCTGTAACCGAGTGACGTCATTTTTTTCGTCCAACTATTGCCAAGTTTTTCGTTCAAGTATTTGTATTTTGGTTTTATATTTTGTTACATACTTTTTTTTTTTGATTTTATTTTTTTGAAACGGTATTTATTTTTATGTAAAAAATTCTTTAAAGAAAACGGAATCAATGAACACTGTTTTTTTATTTAAAGTTTTTTATAAAAATTTTGCGAGCGAAACTTCCAGTTTGTTTATTCAAAAATAATGTTAGTCGTTTTGTTGAAGTATTTGATTATTTATGAGTGAAATTAAACTAAAAAAAGATTTTTCATTTAAAAAAGAAAAAAATGTAAATTTTTTTACCGTTTTTCTCACTTGAACTTTCGTTTCCCCCTTTGCGCTGTTAACCGATTTAGTTTTGTGTAATTTCAGAACTATTTTATATGATCTCGATTATTAAACATTGTGTATTTTGCCTTAAATTTATATGTGAACGCCTCATTGACACTAATTTGAACGTAAAGCACATTTTTTTGTTAAAACAGCAATTTTTCTCCCGGATTTATCCCATGTTTTCAAACATTGTACAAAAAATATTCTGGTTTTATCCTCCCATCATTTTTGAGCACCTCAATTTTGCAGCTCTAACATGATATCCTCTCTGATCAACGCAATAGTCCCGGGTCGACGACGACGCCGTCCCCGATCGAGTTCTTCGTCTAGTTCGTGTGCCGGAACAAGCAATCAGCCGGCGACAGCCTTCGAAGCTCGAAGGCACTCAATCGGCGCCATCGCCGCTAAACTCCCGCTCTATCGATCGGCTGCTCAGTTCAAGCGTACCCAGTCGTCGGCTGTTCCGCCGACAACAAAACGCATAATCGTCGTTCGAAAGTGCAAAAAGTCTGCTTCGGTCGTGGGAGGCGCAATTGAGAGGGGAGATTCCATGGCGTGGATCAACGGGGCCACGGTGAAGTCTTTCACTCCCGGATCGCAGGCTGAGGCCATCAAATCGTTCCTTGCGACTGCTGACGACGAAATTTCGGTTCAAGGAGGGAGTTTTGTCACTGCGCTGCACAAGGACGGGTCGGGGCAGTGGATTTACGTCAAACGAGCCGACGGAGAGCACGGATACGTTCCGGATGTCATTTGTAATATTCTGGTTTCTAAAAAACATTTGAATGGTGAGTTTTGATCAAATTGGCATTAAAATTCGAATTTTAGATAATATTTATCTTATATTATAAAAAAAACACAAAAGCAACATTTTTTGGCCAAAAATGTTATATTTCGAGATGTGCATTACTTTCGAGTGACATAAGAGATGAATGTATTACTTTTTTACTGTACATTTGACTTTTTGTATAATATTTTCGTGGTAGGATCATTTTTGGCTGATTTTTACCGTTTTAGAATTTTTTTTCGTTTCAAGCTTTTTTAACCGTTTTCTGTTTGTTTTTTACTTCAATGTTTCCAGAAACCCCTCAAACGGGAGTCACCCGCTGCAAATCCGCCAATACACGTCGAGATGGTTTCAAACTGCCCCCCTCAATTGTCCTCCCTCAATCCCGTCTCTCAGTCCCCGGCCGCATCATCAAGACACCCCATCGCAACGGCGCAACCACCCTTCTCCCCCGTGCCTACAACCGTAATCCCTACAATCCGCCCCAGAGCTACCAGGTTGACTGGCGTCGACCCCACCCCATCGGTGGGATCGTAACCCTCGATCGAGCGTTGCCCCGACGCATGCCGACCGTCGCTGAACGGGTATATGCCATGAACGACAACCTCAAGCGATACCTCAGCAGTCTGCCGGCACGCTTTACGCCTCCGGATTCTGAATCTGAAGGCAGTCTCAGTGTCAGTGGAGAGGGAGATGACGAAGTCGCTGGCATCAATCGGGATTACACAGAGGTCAGCGACATGACAGCGACGACAAAGAGGGATTCTCAGGGTCACAGGACGAAGACTCCCCTTTCTTCCCCCGAAAATCGTCATTCAATCTCCGGTTCTGGTGTCAACAGGATAGAAGATAACAAAAAAAGCCTAGTCATTGCTTCGGAAATTGTTTGTTGCTTTTTTTCTGACAGCTCAATTTTCGTCCTTCAATGACTCGCTTATTGTTGTCAGACGGATTCGACCTTTGCTTTTGTGCAGGTCAAAACAATAGAACGGATTGCTTTTTTTTGTAATCGGGGACAAACAAAGAAAATCGAATGCTCACTTGTCTTTTGTTTATGCTTTCTGGTTCTTTAGCAAAGAGATGTATAATATCGGATATATCAAATCCCAAATTTGGGCAAAATTTTCAATTTTTTTGCATGATGTATTCGGGAAACCAAAAAACAAATTTGTAAAAACGATATATGATATCCGATATATCAAATCCTTAATCCGAGAAAATCTCAGGGTCAATTTTTTTTACAAAATGAGTTTTTACATATTTTAGTCAACAAGTGACTGCTCCAAATCCTCTCCCGACTGCTCAAGCTCAACGATAACAACAATCACCGCACCCCCAACCGACCCCGCTCTACCCCCAGTGCCCCCACGTGTTATGGGTACCCGTCGCCCCAGGGTCCCCAACATGAATCCCCCCGGCTGGCGTCCTGCCGAGCCCCTAATCCACGAACTCGTCGCCATCGCTGATTTCAAGCCCATGGCCCGCAACGATCTGACCATGGAAAAAGGCGATCGTCTGACCACCATGTTCAACGCCATCAACGGCTGGATCTGGGCCACCCACAAAAAGCATCCAGCTCAGGGATTTGTGCCCGAGACCGCTGTCGTCCTCGTCGATGACGGCATTGCATCCACAACTTCCAGTCGAGTTGACTTTCGCCAAACGAGTTCTCGGGATCTCTACGACGACGACGACCGCGACTACGAAGTCTCCTGCTAAGGGTGGCTGTTTTTGAGGGTTGAGGCAATTAACACATCGCAGCCATGCTTCATTTTCTCGGTTTTCGGCCCGGCTAAAAAAGTGTACAACAACAGCAAATGCCCTGTGGCCTGTGGTGTATCCCACTGGCCAGTGCACTGGGCAAGTAAGTGTGTGGTGTGCTACCGTATTCTACCCATTGTCTGTATAGAAATGAAAAGAGACGCGTAATGAATGGCATATTCTGTGATTGAGCGAAAAACAACGGCGACGACAGCAGGGGGGATTTTTAGGCCCTAAGCAAAAAATAGTCCACTTTTGCTTGAAAAACACGAAAAAAGCAGTTGTAAATGTTTAGAAAGCTAAAAAACGTCATAAATGTGATTTCACCACGAAAATATAAAAAATCAAACCTGCGGTAAAAAAGCAACAAATCCCAAAAGGTACTCGAAGTAACTAACATTTTTGTTAAAAAAATGTTTTTTTGTGTCTTTTTTTCATATTGAACCCACAATTTTATCCAGAATTCGAATTTTAATGCCAATTTGATCAAAACTCACCATTTGAGTGTTTCTTAGAAACCAGAATATTACAAATGACATCCAGAACGTATCCGTGCTCTCCTACTTGAACCGAAATTTCGTCGTCAGCAGTCGCGAGCAACGATGTGATGGCTTCAGCCTGCGATCCGGGAGTGAAAGACTTCACCGTGGCCCCGTTGATCCACGCGCTGGAATCTCCCCTCTCAATTGCGCCTCCCACGACCGAAGCAGACTTTTTGCACTTTCGAACGACGATTATGCGTTTTGTTGTCGGGGGAACAGCCGACGACTGGGTACGCTTGAACTGAGCAGCCGATCGATAGAGCGGGAGTTTAGCGGCGATGGCGCCGATTGAGTGCCTTCGAGCTTCGAAGGCTGTCGCCGGCTGATTGCTTGTTCCGGCACACGAACTAGACGATGAACTTATTCAAAATCCCAGATGCTAGTGCATACAAAAATTTCAGTTCTGATAACAATAAATACACTTTCAAGTTGTAAAAAAACAGGAAAGAAGCAATGTCATTGTCGTCTTTGCACCTGCAGCCAAATATTGTAGAAAAAAGTTTGCAAGTTCGCTCAGAATCAAGTGGTTCGGACAAAAACTCATTGAACGCACTTCAAAAACCTCTGCACTGAAATTGATCAATCGAAAGCGTCCAAAAAATGCTTTGGGTCAAAAAAGAGAAAACTGGAAAAAAATGAGTTTTCATGTTATTTTTTCTAAACGTCAAAAAATCTCCCATCAAGCACACTTTATTTCGAGAATTGTGGATAGTCGGCAAATCTTACACAAACAAAAAGAAGAAGAGGAAGACGGTGAGACCTTTTGTTCGGGATGACGACGAATCGAGTGACTGTCAGTGAGACGAATGTAAAAAATCATCCAAATCTGCAAAAAAAATTATACCGTATTTGTTTTGCATAAATGATCCTACCGTGGTCTGCGAAGGGAATCCATGTAATCGAGCATGCCTTCGACATCGTCGAACTTATCGCTGGGGGCACGGCGTTCTTTGGGGCTCGTAAAGAAGGGACGAAGCTTGTACGAAGCAATTGCCTGGAGGTCGGGATAGACTCCTTCCTCGAGGCCATCGATGCCGGCGGACGATGGCTTGGGAGCGGCGGAGATGATACTCACGATGACGGCGAAGACGAACAGCAGGGCAAAGGACATGGCTGAGGACGACGACATGACGGCGGCGACGAGAACTGAATCGAACAAATGTGAGGGAGAAAAAAAAAGTTTTATGGGATTTGTAGGTGGTCGTATCCCGGAAAGGGGCTGAGCTTTCCTCTGGAAAAGGGGGAGGAGGGAGGGTGGGCGCCAGTGGCAAAAAAGGTGTGTTCTGGCATGACACACAAAAAAATTTTCTGTTTGAGGAAAAAAATTGCGGGGGTGTCAATTGTTTTTTCGCCACGTAAAATTTAAATTTTTGGCACTTATTTTTTTTTTGACAAAAGCAAAAAAAAATTTCACAACTTGAAACATTTTGTCAAAAACAGCACAAATGACGTTTTTTGAGTTCCTCGACGCAAATAACGATGATCCAGAAGCATGGAAACTTACTATGTGCATATTTGATGACATCAGAAGGACAACTCGCCTAACTGAATAGGTGCAATCTTCCCATGACGCAGGGAATTTCTTAAATCTTGGGAAAAAATTACGATAAACTTTTTTTTTCAGAGAGTAACAAAAAAAGAAGGAGGGTGAGTGCAATGGACTCTAGACAGACTATCATTCAATTATGACAGAGGTTCATTAGGGGCTCGCTTATATCCCTTAAGTAACATTATAGACACACAAAAAAAAGAATTATGGAAACAAAAAAATGCAAAAAAATATTTCGAGCGTAAAATTTTGCACTTTGAGCTACGATCACTGTAACTTGCAGCTCGGAAAGGTGTTTTTGTTGAATGACGTGGCTAAAATGGCACAAAACTGCTGCAAAATATATGTAAGTGCACTAATTCAGCTAAGCGTAACTCAAAAAAAAATTCTTAAAAGACACGATCTGTAAACGTTTTCCATTCGAGACCAACATTGTCAAAATTTTGCCGCTTTGCTGTTTCGTACATAACTCCCAATTTCCATTTTTTGATTGTTCCACAAAATTTTTTGTCAAAACAAAAAGCTATTGTTTCAACATTCTTCAAACTTCCCCGAACAACTTTAACATCCTCGTCACCAAAATTCATTTTGTTACTTTTTATAGTTTTCAACAATCGTCATGTCATGACAGTTTCTTTTTTGTTGCAAAATTTTCCCCAGAATTGTTTCTGCTTCCTCAAATGCCCTCCAGGTAAGGCAATAATTACACCGTTTTCTTCCAAGTCACTGTTTGAAATGACCACAAAAATTGCCGTCATATATTTGTCAAACAGGAAACGGGTATGCGAGTACCCACGCGTGTACACGTACTATGCACGTAGCCACCCTTGCGTCCTTGTCTTTCCCGGTCGTTGTCGTCTATGACCAAACTTTTTTTTTCAATCCGCCATAAAAAAAAGTTTGTCGCACTTCCGGGACGATAAAAAAGGATACGTTGGCAAATTCTGATTAATGGCAACTGACGCCACAGGCAGGCATTCATTCGAAAAGCATTGTTAATCTGAAATAGGAAAATTGGGATGATTGTCAAGTGCGAAGTTTCGAAAAATTCTAAATGCTGAAAAATGAAAATCGAGTTCAAAAATTCGAAAATAAACTCCTCAAATTTTTGTTTGAAACAGAAAGAAAATTATGTTTATTGCTTTTTTTCAAAAATTTTGCGTCTGCAAAAGAACCAAATTCCACCTTTTCTTATCAGTCATCAAGCTGTCTGTCTGCATCCCGTAAAAATCACCCACAAAGACCACCTAAGGCGAACGCCGATAAAAGTTCTTCCCCGTCAAAAAAATGTATAATGACTGTTTTCGATGACAAAAACTTGCACTTTTAAGGCTGTGCAATTCAAGAATACGCCTATCAGTCCCGAAAAAACAACTGTTTTGATTATCCTGAATGTCAACTTTTTGGAACCAGTCAGAATTTGATTTTTACGATGCCGACACCAACCTCTTCCTTTTTTTTCGGAATTCTCTACTACGGCATAGCCGGAAGCTTTGTCGACCTTTTTCAAAATGCCATAACCCGACTCGCTGTTCCGATGATGGCATTCATCAACGAATCCATAACTGACCAATTTAAAGTTCAACCGAGCGAATTTACAGTTCAGATCATCAATACGACAATTTGGAACATCCCATTGGCATTTTCGATCATTGGCATGTTTTTTACCTTGAACTACGATCGACGAACAATCACATCATTCTTAGCGATTGCGGCATCCGGGTTGGTTATTATGAGCCAAGGAATGAAGGCTTTTGAGATCCTATTCATCGCTGTGGCTCTCCACGGATTATCCAGCTCGATGGGTGTCACAGAATCCTACAGATCTCATTCAAAAGTTTTTCACACTTTTTTCACCGACAGCACGACCGTAACCACCTGCTTGATGTGCAGTCTATCCAGTGTTCTGTTCAATGACGAGGTCTACGGCACGGCGGACATGTTCCATCATCCATTCGTGCTATTCATAACTTTAGCAGGCGTGTTTTGGGTTTTTGCACCGAGATTCTCAGAGCAGTCCAGTTTTGATCGATCAACTGAGAAAAAAGTTCCCGATTTGAAAATTGTTCATCATGGTAAGATACCTAATCAAAATGATAAAAATCTAAACGTAAAAAATTGCTTTATTATTCATCTAAAACTGTTCTCAAAGCAAAGAAACTATACGTAATAAAATTATACATCCCGCAGCGAGCACGATTTTGTGTAGAAAAAATTGTTTTTATCTGTAACAAATGTAAGTAATTGTAAAAAAATTGTGAAAAATGCGGTAAAAAAATTGTAAAAAATTCGGTAAAAAAATGTATGCGGTTGTTCTATTTTAAAAACAAAATTTCAAAAATGATTGTTGCCGGCAATAAAAAACGTCTTTTTACCATGTCCTGATTCCATCCTAAAAAAAAATTTCAAAATGTTTCATGTCTAATTTTTTTTTAATTTTTAGAATTCATGATCACTGAATTCCGGAGTTCAACTTTCAAGCACACATTTTTTAACAGCCTGTCCGACCCCAGCTTCCGTGCTTCATACTACCAAGCCCTGGTTCTCATAATCCCCTTCTACTTCGGCTACCAAACCTTCGCAACGTACAACTACAACATCCTGCTTATGAGATTCGGCTGGAGCAACTCTGGAGCCAATACATTCTACCTGGCAAGCTACCTCCTCGCCCTGCCGTTTGCCTTCGTCAAGCCCCTGCTCTACAACGCAATCGGAAGACGATCAATCATTTTCATCGGATATGGATTTATTTTTATGACTACAGTAACTTTTGCCTTGGGACAATGGATTTTGGAATACGTCGAGGAGCCGAGCTCATTTTCGGTCGTTTTTGGAGGCATCGCTGCTCTCGGCTGCGGGATTAATTTGGTCACCGGAGCGAGGAGTGCTTTTATGGAGATTGTGCCGCCGAGTGATGACCTCAATTTTATTAGAATCGTTTTGGGGACTCGATATATCCTTCCACTGATTGCAAATTACTTATTTGTGATCCTAGACCCCATTTTTGGGTTTTGGATATACCTTCCAATTTTAATTCTCCAAATTGCATGCGCCTACCATGCCTGGTTCCAAATCCAGAACACCAACCACAACGCATCCTTCAAATGCCAAAAACTGCTCCAAAACCTTCAAAAATCGAAATTGTCTATTACATACGGATCTGTGCAAAAAATGTGAAGAAACGTTTTTCATACCGTAAAACAAGGCAATACAACAAAAAATTACAAATCCCGTGAACCAATTAAAATTAAAATGCAAATCAGACAATTTTCCAGTAGCCTACGAGTTGAAAAAACGCTCAAGTCTCTGGCTGAGGGCAGTGTTGATCTCAGGAACCTTGGACGACATCAAAAGTCCCGGGTCGATGTGTTCGGTTCCCGGTCGAGTCTGATTGTGACGATACAAGTGGAGAATCTGCCGGAAGGTCGGGTACTTGGCTACGATGGCCTGAGCTTTGAGAGCCGACATCTGGGGACAAACGGTGAGTTGACGGAGAAAAACGTCGGCAACCGTGATTTGCTTTGTTTTCTTCGAACCGGATTGGAGAGAAGTGAAGGATTGGCCGATAAACTAAAAAAAGGTGGAAAACTGACTGGAAACAAAAAAATATAATACAATGCATGTTTACTATTTTCGTGCCAAAACCCATCTAAAATGCGCATCGCAAGTAAGTATCGTAAACTAGTGTAAGAAGTGCGCGTAGGAAATGTTACCCGGAAATAACGTTTTCTCATCAAAAACCGTTTCTTCATGTGAAAACATGAATTTTTCAAAAGTAAAATTTTACGTTCAGTTACGTTCACAAATTCAACTTTCGTCATTTCCCTATCAAAAAACTCACGTATTCAGTTTTCACACGATGAATAAACCGGTTGGTCAGCAAACTCAGGAACTTGGCCGTTCCTTCGATGTTAGCAGTGCGTTGAATCATGAATTTGTAATTGGCAGCGGTCGACGCGAGAGACTGCTCGAGTTTCCGATCAGGGGCCGCTCCGCCTTCTGCGACGAGGACAACGTGCTCGATGCCGCTCTGCTTGAGTCGAGTTCTCTGTTCGTCGAACCGGGCCTTGTAAAGGGAAGCCTTGAGGTCATCCCACGTTTTGCGCTCCACGACGTAGTCCAGGACGAGTTCTTCGCCGGTTGGAAGTTTCACGACCCAGAGGTAGTCGCCGACCGAGAGCGGACGAGTCTCGAACCTGACGTTGAGCTTCGTGAGATGATCCCCGATTGAGAGCCTTGCTTTTCGCATTCCGCCCATTTCGCGGCTGTCCACGATGAGGATCACCTCGGATTGGGAGCACATTTCAGGGTCGTAGATGAGCAGTTCATCGGATTTCTAAATAAAAAAAATTGAATAGAGCAAAAATATTGAAAAACAACAGTTTTACAGCCTAAAAAACAAAACTGGAATACAAAATAATAAACGGTCGGTAAAAAAAGTAACAAATATACGATCAAAAATGTTATTCCCAAAAAAGTAAATATATTTATAAAAACTGTATTCGTGCAGATACGGTAATCAGTAAAGTCAAACATTACGTTCGCAGTTACGAATCTTAACTTCCGATACTACAGTAATTCAAACATAAACGATCATAATTCGATCGCGTCAGGAAAAACCACAAAAACTGTCTCTTTTGATTCAAAAAACTAACGTTTTGAGAAGAACAGGACGCAGTGTTAGTTTGTTTTGCCACTGGCTGAGCCACAACGACCGTGTGTTGATCATCGTCGTCATCGATAACGACGACATCGTCGGTGTCCTTCGGTGGAGCCGCTGCAACAGGTCTAAGCGGGTTTTCCTTGGCCTTCTTAGCCTGAGGCCCAGTGCCAGGCTCCTTCCGAGGCCGTTTGGCCGCAGGCTGCTTGTCAGCATCTGACCCACCGTCCTGCAGATTCCTCGGAATGAAAGGCACACGTTCCTTCATGCCCAGCGCCTTCGCAGTCGTCAGGAACGGCAGAAAGTCTCCTTTTTTGATCTTTTTGATTTCGGATACTTTGACTGGTCGTTCGTTGTCGTTGTCAGAGTCGTTGCCGGCCCGCTGGTTGAGAAAGTTCTGCCACGCGCTTTCGAGGCGTGCGGCAATGTTGTCGCCGATGCCGTAGATTTGTCTAAGCTCGGTGTATCCGTGGACGTCGATGGGATGTCGTTTGAGTCCGTCGAGAGCTTTTGCAACCGTATACTGACGATTGCGGTCTTCAATTGACGTTTTCCATTCTTGAAGGACGTGTTCGTAGAAGAGCTTTTCCGGATACTCGCGACGGACTGTGATTCTTCGCGGTGGATCTGCCGACGTCATTGATAGGCGAAATGGCGACGAAAAGGCAGGGATAAACCGGCGAATACGATGACAAACTTTCAAAAAAGCAAGAAAACAAAGAAAAACACAGTTAATTGGAATATCGACTGCAAATTTGCCGCAGCTTGCGCGCAGCATTCGAATTTTTCGAAGGTATCGTAATTCTCAAAAATCCCCCAATCTCCCAATTTCAAATTTGTACACGTAATTTATCGTAAAAACTCCTCAAATAGGTCTCGAATTCATTTTTCGTCCATTTTCTTCCTCCATCCAACGATCGATGACGTCATCTGGAAGCACGCCTTCGGCAGATCGATTGTTCGTCTCACAGATGGGCTGTGTGAATTCTCCAATCTTAATGATGTCGCTGTTTCGTCCTACCGATATCCTCAGCGTTCGGTTGTGAAGCGTGGCAGACACACTACGCAGACGAATGATGTCCATGACCTTGATGAGATCGCAGTACTCATTCCACACCGAAATATTGATCATACCCGTTTGATCGCCGACAACGATGTTTCGAACGCCATTTTTTGTTGCCGTAAAACGAACAGGTCCTGGAAGTTGTAAACTGTGAAAAACTGATAAACAGTTATTTTTTTATTTACATAAAACACCACAACTAACCCAGCTCAAGAACCATGACCTGGAGATTCATGTTGCGCATGCCCAGCTTGATATCACCGACTGGCGTGATTTGAATGTTCTCGCGGGGACGATTCATTGCAGGAAAACAGGTGTACGAATAACAGAAGCCAAACAGAGTATGAAGAAGGAAATTGGAAGCAAAACAACTGCGTAAATTTTTTCGCTTCGGGATCATCAAAAAGCCCGAAAACATTGGTGATCCTTTTGGCGTTTTTTTGAGTTTCCAAAAAAAATATTTGTGTGATTATCTTCTTTTTGATTTAAGTGGAATAAATTAATATCGTGGAACATTTTTGGACTTTTTGAAGATGTTTGTAAATTGCGCACATGTGGTGAACATTTGCGTTATTTTTTTTCAAATTTCATTTTAAATTTTTTCAACTTGTCTGATTAGCTTTGTTGACTGATGATTCTTTTGATATAACATGGTATAAAAAACTGATGTCGCATAAACAACGTTATACATTTATGTTTTCGATAAACTCTACTACTGTGTAAATAGTGTATAACTGATGTGAGATGCCGCGTAAGCTGTAATTCTTTTGGAGCAACACCAACAATTGACCAGTCAAAGTGTTAGAAATCATAAAGGTCAAATTCCCGATGGCATTGAAAAAGTATGAGAGCGTGTTGACAATGCATCGGATTCTTTACAAACATTTTTTTATATTTCCAAAAAAATGGAACAAAATATATTGCTGACTTCAGATTCGAGACTCGTCCGCTCTCGGTCGGCGACTACCTCTGGGTCGTGAAACTTCCAACCGGCGAAGAACTCGTCCTGGACTACGTCGTGGAGCGCAAAACGTGGGATGACCTCAAGGCTTCCCTTTACAAGGCCCGGTTCGACGAACAGAGAACTCGACTCAAGCAGAGCGGCATCGAGCACGTTGTCCTCGTCGCAGAAGGCGGAGCGGCCCCTGATCGGAAACTCGAGCAGTCTCTCGCGTCGACCGCTGCCAATTACAAATTCATGATTCAACGCACTGCTAACATCGAAGGAACGGCCAAGTTCCTGAGTTTGCTGACCAACCGGTTTATTCATCGTGTGAAAACTCAATATAAAACTGAATGAAAATACTTGTGTTCTAAAAATAAATATAGGTAAAAAATATGTACTACTACATAGAAATTCGTGTTTGCTTTTTAGTTGTTTGTGCTTCTAACATAAATAGTGAAAACTGCAACCTGACGTCGTGGAATTTTTTGTTTTCATATCAGACCTTCAAAATCCTAAAAATAAAGAAAAACATATTTTTGACACGTAAAAAAAAATTATGTACATGCATTTTCCTACTTTTCACTGTTGTTTCACAAATCAAAAGAGAAAAAAAGAACAAGAAGGCGGGGAAATGGGTAAATCGTGTTTGTGTTCGCCCTGACATGCTGGGCAGAACAGGGGATGGGTGATGATCGCAACATCTCCCTTTAACCGTCCGTCACAGCGGGTTGAAGAGCTTTCTCGCGAGAACGAACGAGCGAATGAAAAAGAGATCTTTCTACCTTTTCCCCGGGGTGAATTTGGGTCGGTGGTCAGTAGTCGTCATCTTCTGGTTATCACCGCCAATCCATCGTGATGTGCAATATCGTTGAATGACGTAAAGAAAAACTGTACGCGTTTTTCATTTGTTGTTCTAACATGTTTTTTTTTTCAGTCTTAAAAAACTCGGCAAGAAATTATTAATTCCTGGTCACTACGCGTGCTGGCTGCCACAAGATCATGCCACCCTCCGACGGTTGTCGGGCGTGAGATGCCGTCTGAGTGTGGTCTTGCTACGACTGCGACCATGACACTCTCCATGGCTGGTAGCGATAACAAAATCCGTCAACGCATGGAGGCTTGCCAGCAGGGCATACGACAGCTTGATTCGCTGAGACTCAAACATCAGAGACTCATGGAGGTTTGTAAAAATTTGTGAACTGGATAATATTTTGTTTTGTTGGAAAAATCAAAACGTTGGACTGTTATTGTTTTTGTTTAAAAAACGATATCATAAAAACTGAATGTTTTATGTTATTCATTATTTCAAGTACTCAAAAAAATGTTTTTGCCAAAACTGTGAATCTTCAGCATCTACGTTCTCAATACCCCGATTTCGTGACTCCGCACATCCGTCAACAAAGTCACCATTTCGACCCTCATCAACAGCTACAGTCGCAAATTTCTTCGTCGATTCCACGCCATCATGTTGTACTGCTACCTCATTCTGTGGTATGTTTTCATTTTTAGTTAACTGGAAAAGTGATTTTCGCGATTACCATTTTTGTCGAAACATATCGTAAAAGTTTTTTCACTGCCAAGTAAAAATTTATTTTTTTTCTTTTGTTACTTGAAAAACCACCAAAAAAAACTTTTTACTGTTTCATTTGGCTCGCAAATTTCTCTTTCATTTTCTCAATTTGGAATTTTTATTTTTATTATTGTTCTTTAATTTGACTGGTCAATTTTATGGTTCATTAATTTCGTGTCATTTTTATGTTTTTCATTTCATTTCACAATTTTATTATGAACTGGGATTTGGGGGAACTCGAATTGGGATTCTGTGATTTTTCGCCGATCACTTCTCGCCCCCAAAATCACGGTTAAGCCCTGAGGGCATTGCCTGTCGCATGATGATGATAATGATGGACTCCCTCTCGCTTGTCGTCGTGGATGTTGCCTTTTTGATAGCTCTCCTAACACAGATTTGTTCTCCCTGCAGCGCAGAACGAGAGAGACCACCCACTGACTGGCCTGTGGCATTTCTCCCCTTCGACCTGGTAAAATCTCAAATTTTTCTCCCGCGCAGCTGACGCGAGTGAGCACAGACGACAGAGCTGCACTGCATCATCGGGCGAAATTGAAATTCCAATGCGATAATCATAATCATTATGAACGCGCAGGGGCAAGCTCATTTTTAGAAGGGGGATGAAGGGGTGATTTATTGCAAACGGGGGATAACTGTGGTAATTCTTGTTTACGAAAATCAAGCACTATCAAAAAAAGAAAAACTGGCGATTTTTGCCATAAAAAAATGTTTCACTGCCAGCCTTTTTTTAATGACACATTTGTACAGCTGTTCGTTTTTTGCTATTTTTCTGTTCATTTGGATAAAAAATTACAGTACCCTTGCGGCTGTAGTAAAACATACATAAATGAAAGTTTACAGTGCAAAAAAAAATGTAAAACTGTGTTTCGAAAATTTTAGTTCTGTATTTGGAATCGAAAAAAATGATTACAAATATTCAACGGTTTTCAATTAACTATATTTTCTACATTGTAAATAGATATTTTATGGTTAAATTTAAAATTTTTTTTAAACTACACATGTTCTTGAAAACTGAGAACCCAAAATGATCAAATAAAAATTGTTTTTTGTAAAATGCAATAAAACATTGTTTACGATAGAAAAAAACTTTAGTTCTTAGAATTGTAAATTTTATTTCAAAAAAGTTAGTTTTATAAACTGATTGAGAGTTGTCGTTTCTAAGTTGTTTAAAAAATATTACAGGTTTTTTAAATATTGATGAAAATATTTACTAACTGCAAGCTTCTTCTTAGAACCGAAGCAGTTCTAAAATATTATACCAAAGTTTGTTTTTGAAATGCATGGATTAACAAAATAAAATTAAACTAAGTTTAAAAAAGCTTCGTTATGAATTAGGATACTTTTTATAATTATTTATTTTTTAAACTTGAGTAACAAAGAAATAAATAATAAGGTTTTTTTAAATGACAACTGCAATTATTTTTCAACTAAAGCTTTTTTAATTAAAAATTGTTTTAAACTGTCGGTTGAAATTAAAAATTGTTTTCACTGAAAGTTAATAAACGATATCAAAATATTTAGAATAAGACTGCATTTTTAAAAACGTCTCTAACTTTTAGGCCTCAACCCCCCAACACCCCGGACCCCCACCCCCGCCCCCACCTGCTCACGCCGGTGATCACCTCGACCACGTCTCTCCCGTCAACCCGCATCACCACCTCCATCAGCACGTGCTCACGACTCCATCGGTCATGGCACGATGCGACAGTCCCCAGAGCACGTGCATGGGCAGTCACCGGTCGTCCGTGAGCATGGACAGTGGCTATACCTCTGTCGCCTCGGACCCCTTCACCGCTTCTCCGATGTCGTATTCCACGTATCGAAAGAAAGCCGCAACCCTCGATCGCGCGGATACAGCACATGCTGTTCGCAGTCTCGGCAGCGGTGTTCCCGAGGCCGCGAGCGAGAGACTCCTCGGCAGAGTAGGAGGACGTCGACAGGCCGTCCAGAGGCCGCAATCCATGTATGCCGTGCTGCCGAGCAGCGAGGCGCTGGACAGTTCCCGAGACAGGCCGAGGGGCAAATTTGACGACCTTGATGCGCTGTCTGGCGTTTCGGTGGCTGCGACAGCGAAGAAACTCATGGATTCTGCGGCGGCTGAGAATGGGCTGCTTTTTGGGCCTCCTATTCCACCGCTTAGGAAAGCTGCGACACTAAATCGGACTCCGGTGGGTTTTTTTGGATGCTAGAAAAGCAGAAGTGATGAAAAAATAAAGTAATTCGCAATGAAAATAAAAAAAATCATAATAAAATGTTAATTTTCATCGAAAATGTTGAAAAACTATTTTTTTTATTGTTTTATCAAGTAAAACTGTCTTTAATTTTTAAAATTAATTTTTTTTCTAAATTTTTTTATCTAAAAATAATTATAATATTTATAAATATATATGTATTTGTAACAATTTTTAATTTCCAGCCCCGCCCCCTTCCCCGAACTACCTCGGCGACCACGAATAACGTCACCACCCCCTCCATGCTACCCCTACCCCTCCCAACAACTTTTCCCTCCTCGTCAATCCCCTCAAATTCCTCCAAATCAGCCCCCAGCACCCTCCGCAGCCGCCCCCTACCTCAGTTTGCCAAACTTGAAACCCCACACGTCGGCCGCCAGAGTGCACAGGTCTACGCGCCCGCTTTTGCCAAACCCGTGACCGCTTCTTCAACCGCAACCGCGACATCATCGCCCCCAGCTCCGAAGCCTCGTCGCTACATCGTGCCCATCATGTCGGGCAGCAACACGCCTGAACCACCGAATGTCCTCTCCCGTCAGCAGAGTACGGCATCCACGATCGCGGGTAGCCGGCAGCTGGCAGTTCATTCGCCCCTCGAGGCAAGGAAAAGATTCCTTGCCACACCGCATACCGTCTCCTGCTACGGCGTTTTGCAATCCAGGCCACCGACTTCGGGGGGTCGGATTCGCGAGAAAATCTGGCAGGAATCTGAAGGACTTTGATGAGTGTTTTCAAAGTTCATTAATGCCAGATTTTTTGGTTGCACTGACAAAATTATCAGTGATGCGTCAGACTTACATACGTTTTTTTCCCGGCCGCTGTGATACTGTAGCATATGAAATTGTTTTTTTTATTAAACTGTCATCCTTTTACAATCTTGTTCATGGATAAAGATTGTGAAAGTGATTCACTTTTTCTTTCTCCAAATCAATTTTTTGCGCAAATTTATTGATTGTACTCCACTAACTGTTTTATTCTGATAAAATAAAAATTCAACACTGCAAATTGATAAATAGAATTTTTATTATGTATTTGAAAGACATTTTAAAACAAACTACGATGCGATTCATAGCACACAGTTGTATGACAGATTGCATTTGGAATACAAACGCAAGACTTTTATTCCGCAAACAGATTAGATTGTTTGTAACAATGTCATGCAGATCTGATAAAGTATCTTCATCGTTGCAAAAAAAATGCTTTTGACATTTTTACATGGCTAACCAGGTAAAAACATCATGTGCCAATGCACCCAGGAAAAATGAAGTGTACAAACAAAAATCTTATAAAAGCACATGAGTTTAAACAACGTGAACTTTGTTTAACCGTCCTCTACATAAAATTTTAAAAAAGCGACAAAATTCTGGATCAAAAAACGAAAGTAACAAGAAAGGAAGAAAGACGTCTACGTGGAAAATAGTAATTTGTAATGCCCATGTTTTAACAAAAGGCCATAAACCGCTGCTTAAATTCTTTTTCAATAACCAATGGGAAAAAAGAGTTTCTGACAGCTGATGGCTTATCATATCAAAAATAGAAAATTTCAAAGCCCCAATTAAGTTCACAGCAGCTAAAAACAATACTTTCAAAACAGTTTTGGCATATCGTGTGCCTGATGTCCAGGGTATGACTGAAAAAAATTGCCATCCACTATTGAATCGATATTTGATGTTGAAACAAATTTCTAAGATGATCAGGATGTTCATAGGCACTAAGAAGTAGTGACGGTAATCCAAAAAATAGTATACAGATTCCTATAAAAGTTGTTCGTTTTAAGATTTTTCAAAAACAGAAAAAATAAACACACATTAAGAGGTACTCTGTGAGCAGATTTATTTCCGGCGACACAGAGATTTTCAACTGTCAAATGTTTTTTGCCAAAGTTGTTGGGGCCCATGGGGTGGTTCAACTTTTCGGTATGTCACATTTTTCTGATGCCGGATTCTGGAGATACGGCTTCTGCAATTTTCGACGTCAAATTTTCAAATTGCTTCAAAAATTCTGATTTTTTGGTTACGGGGGTTTCTTGCCATGAGAAATTGATAGCCGTATTCAGATTTCCCAAAAAACAGCTGACTTTTTTGATATTCTTGATTTTTGGTGTTCGCGGTCACTTTTTTGGCTGCAGCATCCGTATTTTTGCCGATCGGAAGGTAATGATTCCCCCATATTAAAGCCCATTCTTTTCTCTATCACTGGGGCTAACTCAAAAAAATAATGGAGGTTGCCAAAATTGTGAACGGGGACCATTTTTAGCTTCAACTCGATGAAAAAGGAGGAAAAAAGCAAAAATGAAGCTGGCGACGGGCGTGCGCTGCAGCACGACGCGCGCTCGCACGTTGCGCACACGAAAAGAAGTGAGCAGGGATGTTTTTGCATGCGCACTGCATGCGCCTTTGCCTCAATGGACGAAAAAGAGCGCGCGCGCGCGTCGAATGAATCGTGTTCAAAAAAAGGCCCTGAAGCCAGTAATAGAGTTTTTTGCTTACGGTCACTTGGGTAGGCTTAGGCATGTCCCAGAGATTGTTATAAGCCATCGGCGGTCATTGTCGGATTTTTTTGTGCAATGTTACAGACATTGGAAGAACATGAAATTTCCTGAGACTGTAACTCACCAGAACATCTGTGAATTTTTGAAAATCGAACGTAACTTTTTTCATTACGTCTATAAGAAGCAAATTACGTGAGATGTGCCGTAGCATTATAGTAGTATGCGAGATCGAACCCAAAATAGAATACGTGCTTCATATAAGACGATGACAACAAAAATTTTTTTTATGAGCTTTTTTTTTGCGCTTATTTTCAGCGTTTACGTTATTACACCGTAAAATACCTCAAAAAAGCATATTCCATCGAAGTTGCCCCGAAACTCGGATACATTTTCCATGATGCGTAATTCTGGCAAATTTACTTTTCAGACATGTTCGAGACGCTTAATTGCCTAAAATCTCTTTTTTTCTGATAACCTGAGTCGCGAACGACCTGTCGACGCTTCTTCTCTTTTTATTCGATAATTTTGAACACCTAGTCCAAACATGAACGTAAATGTTGCGTTTTTATTCAATCTGGTACACGGTGGCAGTTTGACTTAAATAAACGGTTTTTTCGCATTATTACTTTTTTTATTACTTTTTTCGTGAAAACGCTTTTTATTCTCAATCAACATAAAAACAATAACAAAAACAACAACAAAGTAACGAAAAAAAGACGGTAGAGGAATAGGGGGATCACCCTGACGCAGTAACAAAACTTGGCTACTGCGCCACCCCGACGCAGTAGTAGCAAAGTTTGGCCATTGCGCCAGCCCAACGCAGTAGCAAAGTTTGGCCATTGCGTCAAAGAAGAAAGGGAAGCACAAGACGCAAAAGCACAGGCCCGCCGCAATAACGTAACTTGGCTATTGCGTCGAGATGGGGGTTGAAAAAATTTACACGACGAATACAATTACAAAAAGTGATACTGTATCCGTTGAAGAGCATTGTCCAAGAAAAATGATAAAAAATATCCAGAAACAAATCAAAAAAGGATGAGATTAGAGAAACAATTACGGCGACGATGTTAGCTATTCTGGAGACGCTTTTGATTAACTTGGGTCGATTTCCACGAGCAGCGAAGAAGGTAGCCATCCGAGTAAGCCGAATCCTGAAAAATAACACGAAATAAACGCCATAAAAAGAAAACAGACAAAAAAACCGATCAGAAAAAACTCATGTAACTCTACGAAAAATTGGACAAACGAACAACGTTGTAGTGTGGATTGTTTGTCCGACTTTTCGTGGCAGGGCAATCAAAGATAACTGTTCTGACTTTCTTGATTACATGAGTTTTTTCTGATCGTTTTTTGAGTTTTTTTGTCTGTTTTCTTCTTCTGGCGTTTATTTCGTGTTATTTTTCAGGATTCGGCTTACTCGGATGGCTACCTTCTTCGCTGCTCGTGGAAATCGACCCAAGTTAATCAAAAGCGTCTCCAGAATAGCTAACATCGTCGCCGTAATTGTTTCTCTAATCTCATCCTTTTTTAATTTGTTTCTGGATATTTTTTATCATTTTTCTTGGACAATGCTCTTCAACGGATACAGTATCACTTTTTGTAATTGTATTCGTCGTGTAAATTTTTTCAACCCCCATCTCGACGCAATAGCCAAGTTACGTTATTGCGGCGGGCCTGTGCTTTGCGTATTGTGCTTCCCTTTCTTCTTTGACGCAATGGCCAAACTTTGCTACTGCGTTGGGCTGGCGCAATGGCCAAACTTTGCTACTACTGCGTCGGGGTGGCGCAGTAGCCAAGTTTTGTTACTGCGTCAGGGTGATCCCCCTATTCCTCTACCGTCTTTTTTCCGTTACTTTGTTGTTGTTTTTGTTATTATTTTTATGTTGATTGAGAATAAAACGCATCATAAAAAAATCATGGACGCAATGTGCAAAAAAATTGTAAAAATAGTTTCACAGTACAATGAATTGACAAAATTATTATAAATCAAAAATATTGCGCCTGATCACTATATTTATAAACGCTGATCGCAGTTTGAACGAAAAATACACTAAAAGAGTCATTGCAGAATTTTCCTGTGGTGTTTTCAGAAAAAGCAGTAATAGCAAGTTTTGGCTTCTGGGCCTAACTCCGGATGCTTTTTGTTGTAAAAACGTAAAAAATGAGCTACTGTGATGTCTACTTTGAGTTTTCGAAAAACGTTAAAAAAACAGGCTGTTAAAAAAAATTTTTGTTGTCATCGTCTTATATCAAAAATAGAAAATTTCAAAGCCCCAATTAAGTTCACAACAGCTAAAAACAATACTTTCAAAACAGTTTTGGCATATCGTGTGCCTGATGTCCAGGGTATGACTGAAAAAAATTGCCATCCACTATTGAATCGATATTTGATGTTGAAACAAATTTCTAAGATGATCAGGATGTTCATAGGCACTAAGAAGTAGTGACGGTAATCCAAAAAATAGTATACAGATTCCTATAAAAGTTGTTCGTTTTAAGATTTTTCAAAAACAGAAAAAATAAACACACATTAAGAAGATGAATAAATTGCAAAATTTTCATTAGCCAAAGTTGAAAGGATGTACTCATATCTTTCAGAAGCAGTAGTTCACCCATTGCTTTAAAAAATAGCAAAATGTTAATATAAATCCACATTAGGAGAGTAAATAGGAACGATAAATGTCCGTCAAAAAGTCGTTCGTTCCATCGGGGAGAAAAAAAAATAAGAAACTGATTAAATGTCAACATTTGCATGAAGATCCATAAAGCATTGGAGTACAACATCAAAAATAATGCAATGTACAGATCTTCATTTATCAATCCTATATCGACTTCAAGATTGGCGTACATGCCAAAAATAATTATTACAGATTTGACAAAATTTACCGTCATTAGACAAATGTGCACCAATACCATGTTTAGCATATACCAGTAATACGTCATTTTGTTGAAATATTTGTCCCGATTCTGAAAATACATAATAAACGAATACTAAACAAAGTTCATTTGTTAGATACATACTCCAACTTGGAATCGATTCGGGGGTAGGGTTTGACCCCCCTTCCAAATCCCCCCCTCCCCCGGGAACCAGAGCCGTTTTTTTTCAGACCGTCTAGCCCACTTTGCCCCCCATATATTTTTTTTAAATAAGTAAAATTCACACAAAAAAACCGTAATATAATACTAAACAAATACCTAGCGTGAGTTTTAAAAACTAAAAAAAACTTACTGTCAATAAGAACCACAGCATAGGCAAATCAATTATCAAAGCAATGCTTCCGATCAAAAATGAACATATTCCATCAATGTAATGACCTAGAAAGTACCAGGTGAGGTAAAGATTTTTTTGATCCGCGTCATATCTGTTAAATAAGTGATCCGAGTTGTAGTCTGAATAATTATCGTCGACCTCGCCCGGAGGCAGATAAACCGAGTGATGAAAACAAAGCGTTTTGTCATCGATAGTTGCCAAGTTGTAGTTTCTTCGTTTCTGTTGTTCGTCACCATTGCATGCGCCGTTTATAGGTTCCATAGGAAGCACTATCTCGCAGACAACGGCATGAACGATTTTTACGGTTACATCAGTTAGCAGATTCCCGAAATACGACGCCAAAACGCCTTCGTGAAGATCTCCATAGATGTCGTAGTCGATTTCGTTGTCATAGCTGTCGTCTTTGTTTATATTTACATACGGTACAACGACAGGAGACCCATTTGCGTTGATGAATTTGTACTTTCCGTTAGGCTTTTTTAGGCTATCGTTGCGGCATGGAACGTGCATTCCTGTTCCAAAAGTTTTAAAATATCCATCTGAAAATAAATAAAAAAAGAAAATTTAAATGTGTATTAATGATACGTACTTAACCAAACTTTTTCTTTATATGACAGAATGGATATAGGAAGGGAAGACTCGTGCAGTGGTTTACACAAATTTGGAATATCACAACGTGTAAGACTTTCTTTTCTGTAGTAATAATAGCACTTCATGTATTCTATATCAAAAAATATCCAGTCATCATCCGGGCAATAAAGTTCAGTGTACGGTTTTGGTCGCTGCGGTATAGGAACATTTCCGTTGAGAAACAAAAGCTGAGAAAATAAAATAAAAATTATGCAAGTAATTGATAGCGCCGACATTCTTAAGGTAACAGATTTACTAAAATTTACTAAAATGATTTATTATGCTTTTACACCAGAGTATCAAAGGTGTTTATGCATAGACATCAGAAAGCAGCGAAAACTGATATTGCAAGCTTTCACCTGTTTTACCGCAATATTGTAGTAATTTTTACATTAGTATGCAACTTTAGTCATTAGTCACAACTTGTTTACATCTTTCTGTCCCTCCTGTGATAGTCTAAAACAAAAATGAAAAAATGAAATACATACTTGTTTTTTTATTTAATTTTATTTATTATAATATCAGTGCATAACCAATTTTATTTTCCAAATGAATAATTTTTTGATACGCATGTTTTATAAATATTGTTAATTTGAAAATATATTTTTTTAATTTGAAAAAAATTTTTTATGAGTAAAATGTATTTCAATTGATTTATTCATTAATGTTAAATTTTTGACTTCAATTGTTACCCAACTGTCAAATTTTTATTTAAAAAAAACATTCATTGACAAGCTGAATAATATTTGAAAAAAAAATAAAAGGCACACACATTGAAAAAAATGCCAAAGCAAAAAAAAACTAAGGATAACCCGTTGAACACAGAATCCCCAATCGGAACAAAAACAGAAGATTGAAACAAAAAAATTAGAGGGGTTCAAGTCGTTTGTCAGTCAGATTCGTCCAAAAAGTGGATTTCGATGACGATAAATAATGCAAAACACGCAGGTGGTGATGGCTGGTCAGTTTGATTTGTTTGTCTCGGCGAAGCAGGAGCTATCGCTTTATTGGTGTAGTGCAAGTAGATTCTTCATTTTTTGAAAGATTGTTTGTGTTTTACCTGAAATTCAAGAATTTAAAAAATTTCGCTAAAACGCGGAATTTTTAAATGAAACTGGTAATACATAATTGCATTGATACAAATTCGACGTCAAAAACTGCACACCTTTTGTTTTTCATCGTGCATAATTTTCTTTTTTTAAATTAATTTTAAATGTTTTTTTAAATTCTCAAAAAAACTTACAATTCATCCCTCAAAACCTTGGCATGCGCGAGATGATGTTCGACGTACTGAATAACAGTTTCCCCGTTCTGCGACTGAATGACAATGCCATTGGCATCCTGTCTCTGCCTCGATGGACTGCCGATGTAGAGCTTGATCGAGGGATACGCTCTGACGCCGGCAGCCTGACAGACGCCCGGATACCGATCGCAGTCCACCTTCGCGAGCTTGACCCTTCCTTCGAGGCGTTTGGCAATCTGTTCAAAGACAGGGGCAAATTGGACGCAGTGCCCGCACCAGGGAGCGTAAAAGTCCACCAGCCAGGGCTCCGAGGACTGCAGCACCGTCGTGTAGAACTCAGGGCCCATGATCTCGACGAGGGAGGGCAGGAACTCGGTGACCCAGCGGTGGATGGAGCCGGTGTCGCGCCACCAGTTGGCCGGGTAGTCGAGAGTCTTCTGCGAGAGTTTTGCCCGGTAGAGTCGGATTGTGGGGTACTGGTTGACGCCCTGGGACGTGCAGAGTCCCCGATGCGCATCACAATCCACAGATCCGAAAAATAGATTTTCAGTGTTCGACGAGGCAAAAGTCCTCGCGACTCGTCGGTACTCAGGTGCGAGTTGCTTGCACGGACCGCACCAGGGAGCGAAAAAGTCGACCACCCACGTCGTACCTGCTTCGCGGTTCGCAACAACTTCATCGAAAGCCTGCTGGTCAAGTTCCCGAACAACGGGGGCCAGAGCGTCTTCGATGGCTTCGAGGACCTGGTCGGTAGTGTGGTACCCCACCGAGGGGTGCTGCTTGCTGTTGGCGTAGAGAATCGCCGTCGGATAACTCGCGATGCCCGCGGCCACGCAGGTTTCCTTGTAAATCACGCAATCGATGGTTCCGGTCCGCAGCCGACGACCAAGGACCTCCGTGGGCAGAGCTCGCAGCTGGGGGATGAGTTTCATGCACGGCGGGCACCAGGGCGCAAAGTAGTCCACGATCCAGAGATCCTCATTAGAACCAGAAACCGCCTCGTTGTACTGCTCGGCGGTGAGCGAAACGAGGGCACTGGAACGGCTTTCCCGGATGAAAGTTGCGATGTCGTGGTAGGACCTTTTTTTGTCTAAATTTGTTTTATAAAGTTTTGAAAACTGTAGAAAGGAATCTTTTGTTGAAACTAAAAAACTTTGTTTTTAAAAAACTTACTGTAATTAATTTCGTATCCTCCCCCGGTCTTAAACATGACGTATCGCGGGAGATCTTCGCCGCCGAGGTGCAGTTCGGAACAGATATCGCTTGACTTGGAGCAATCGACCTGACGCATCTGAACAAAAAAATTTTTTTAATTTTTTAAACGTTAAAAATTAAAGCTTGGACACTTGAAACAACATTGTAAGTGATTCCAAATTGTTTCAAAGTTGAATTGGTAGGCAAAAAAAGCTTGAAATTGTGTTGGTTAGTTTTCACAATTGTCAACAAAAATTTATTTTTAGTAAATTGTTCAAAACTGCATCGGAATATTCACTTTTTAAACTGTAAATAATACTATATAACAAACAAAATAATAAAGTGTAAAAAAATTTTAACGAATAAAAAACTGTTACTTTTCAACTAAGCAAAGGCAGTATTTTTTCACTTTTTTTTGTTTACTCAGATTTTGAGTTTTTTTGACAACAAAAAAATCATGATGAAAAAATTAATCAAAAATGATTTCATGAAGCAAGTTGTAAAAATATTATAATAACTGTCCTTTGATTGAGATCGTAATAAAAAAATAAAGTAAACCCACTCTGACATCCGGAAAAGCCAGCGGTAGTTTCTTGAGTTCCCGCTCGACAGCCGCATCGCTATCTGTCGCTTTCGAATCCCGGAACTTGACCAGCGTCGTTTCTTCCGCGGCTCTGAGCACCTCTTCGTACTCCTCGTCGGTGAGAGGCTCCAGTTCCGGAACCAAGTCTAGCACGGCTGCGTAGATCTCCCGAGGATGGAGAGTATCGATTTCGTGCTGATGCTCAGCATCGATCTGCCCCGCGGGGTAAAAGGCGACCCCGGTGGCCTGAAGTTTCTTGCACAAAAGATCCCGCTTGTGCTCCGGGCACGCGACCACGCCAACATTCGCGATGCCAGCGAGCATGCTGGCCAGTTTTCTGCGGTTTTCCTTGCTCAGACAGAGGCCTTCTTCGTCCTCGCAAAAGATGAGCACCCATGGCTTCGACGAGTACGATTCCCACTCGGTTGACAGCTGCACGTAGTTCTTGAACGTCACCTTGTGTACTTCGGCGGTGAGTCTCGACATGATGAAGGCCTGCAGCGGCTTGAGCTCCCTCGGGCCCTGGTAGAAGACGTGGTCCGGGAAGAGGACCAGCGAGGGATAGCCCATGACCCGCTGCGACTGGCAGAGCGCAGGGTCTTCCGCGCAGTTGACGGCTCCGATGCGGACGACGCCCTCCATGTCCCGCGCGAACTCCCGCCACGTCGGGGCGAGGTCGTGGCAGTGGCTGCAGTACGTCGAGTAGAAGTTAACGAACCAGACCTCGCCGGAGTCGATGACGGTCTGCTGGAAATCGGAGCGGCTGAGGGTTACAATCTCCTGGTCGTCGTCGTAGATGCCGAACATGGTGTTGTAGAACTTCCACGACTCGTATTTGTTTCCGCCCTGGAAATCGTCAGAGAGGCCTTCTTCGCCGAATTGGTCTGCAAACCACAAAAAAAAATTAATTTAACTAAGGATTAGTTCAAAGGTTTTTTTAACAATGAAAAAAAATTGAATTTGCATTTTACAAAAAAATATGTAAAGATATTTCAATTTCAATTTTGTAATGAAAAATATTTTTATAACACACCCACAAAATATTTTTTTCTGTAAATAAATATTTTTTATGTTAACTGTTGATGGTAATATTCATTTCGATCTATGCATCACGAAACACGAACCGTATTTCTTGCGAAGTTCCTCATCTTTTAAAACCTCGTAAGCCCGATTAATCTTCACAAATTCAGCATGCGCCGATTCGTCATCTGGATTCTTGTCGGGATGCTTGATGATTGCAATTTTCTTGAACGCGCGACGAATGGTTCGATCGTCTGCGTCCCGTGCGACGCCGAGGAGCTCGTAGTAGTCCACGCCGGCGGCGACGAGACTGGCCAGGGCTCCGGCAATCACGAAGCCGATGACGAGGGCCTGGCGCATCGCGTTCGGAGATTCTGAATAACTTTGGCCGTTGTAAAAAACATGTTTTACATTAAAATTCAAAAGTTCAGAAAATCACTGTTGATTGCCGTCAATAGAATTCTAGTGTCGAATTGAATAAAATCTCCGAAAGCAAAAATCATGACAAAAAAACACGATAAATAGGAAAAACAACGTGCACAATTTTGTAACAAAAAAATATGAAACCTGTCAAATTTGTGATAACTTTAGTTAAAAAAATTACAATAAGGCATAGTTATTATTTTGACACAGATTTTTCTATTTTGTTATATATATTTAAAAAAAACATTTTTATTAGGTTGTTCGGGTTACAATGTTAGCAGAGAAAAACTGATAGAAGCATAATTATCGCAAATGTTACTTTATTTACATATTTTATTCAAAAGTTAACTGAAACAGGTAAACTATTTAGTCGATCGAATCGAACAAAAATTTTAAATTGTTGAAATAATTTTAAATTTTTGTCACAAAAAATTGATACGCAAAACTTGAAAAAAAAACTGGCCAGAACATAAAAAAAACACCCGATTGCCCCTTTTGGGTTATCGGTAACGATTTTCAGGAAAAAAACTGATCGGAATAACTTTTCTACAAAATAATTTCAATTTTTTTACATTACACTTTGAGCAAATCAAAAAAAAGTGTTTATGAAAAACTGTCATTTTTTGAAGAAAAATACAAAAAAACCAAACAATCATTTGAAAAACCCTATAAAAAGGTATAAACTGACGTGGACTTCGCCTTCCTTCGCGCACCACACCACAGATCTAACCGGTCGTTTGTCTATGACGACGTAAATATATTAGCAAGCGTAGGCAAAAGAGGAGCGGAAGCAACGCCTTGTTTTTTCAGCCGTTGCTAAACAGCCGTAAACTGCAGGATAAATGCGGATAACAGAAGAATGGCCGTAACTTGTGGCAACGAGTTGGTTGTTCTCGACGACGACACGTGGAGGGTCAGGCTAGGCCAGGTCACTCTCGAAAGGTTGGTGGAGAGCTACTTACTTCCCTGTTGGACGGGCTACGACTCAACTAAACCAAAACCTTTGTCGTCGTCGTCGGCGATGCTCTGCGCGAAAACGTACATATCTGCGCAATGTTGACCCTCGCTGTCTGCGTTCTCTTTACTTTTTATTGATCTTTCCCGTCTATTTTACAAAGCGATCTCCATTTTTTTATTTCTCGTCGCGTGCGCACTTTCAATGCATTTCAAAGCAGTCAGTCAGTCAGCCGGACAGCTTGTTGCAAATAAATGTCTTCTTCGCCATCTTCGCTGCCTTCGTGGCCGTCGTACGCAGCGATCTTCGCAGTTGGCGTTATCTGGGGACTGACAAATCCATACATAGCCCGAGGCGCTAAATCCTCCCCGGATGGTGGGAAAAAGGAAAAAAAGCATGACGCATTATTGGTCAAGCGCATTGTCCTGCAAGTTGTGTATTTTTTTTCCAACTGGAAATACACGCTGCCCTTTGCTATCAATCGTGCTGCATCCGTAAGTTTTTGTGTATGTTCAGTTAACTGTGCAAGTAAATACTTTTCTCTAAAATTTGTGAGCATAAAAAAAATTAATTTGAGTGTTCAGAATTGTGCAGAGTTGTTCGATGCTCACCAAATTGCTCCTGCTCACTGCTCGCTCCTGCTCAGCTCACGAGCGCGAGCGGAGCGAGCGCGAAAAATTGGAGTGCTCAATGAGCATGAGCAGAGCGAGCACGAAAAATTGGAGTGCTCAAAGAGCGCGAGCAGAGCGAGCGCGATAAATTTTCAAATGAGCACTGCTCACTACAAATTTAGTGCTACAAATACTAAAATACTGGTAGTTTCGATCAAAAACACGATGTTGGGGGTATCTCCAAGGAGTATACGGTCTTTCTTTTAGTGGGGAACTGAATTTTGGCTCAAAATTCACTTTTTTTTGTGTGAGCCGTGTTCGCTCATTGCTCGCTCTTGCTCAACTCACGAGCGTGAGCAGAGCAAGAGCAAAGGATCTGAGAATAAAAGAGCGCGAGCGGAGCGAGCGCGAAAATTTTAGGAACTCAAAGAGCATGAGCAGAGCGAGCACGGAAAATTGAATTGCTCAAAGAGCGCGAGCAGAGCGAGCACTGAAAATTGTCGAATTGAACAACTCTGGAATTGTGCGTTCAAATTTGCTGTTATAAAGACGTTTAGTTTTTTTGTAAAAAATGGTTGAGTGTGCATTTAGTTAGTGTGATTTATTCGACAATTTTTTTTTCTGAAATGACTTCATTCACATAAGCTGATCAGAGTGTATTAAATTTAGTGGAACAATGATTATGATTTAAAACACGTTCTGCGAGCCGATTTGGGATCGGCGACCCAGCTAATTTACACCTTCAAATGTTTTGTGCCCAAGTTGTAGGGGGGCATATGGAAGGTTCCAAACGGGCCTTAAAAAATTTTCCAGATGCCGGATTCTGGAGCTAGGGCTTCTCGACTGTTTCGACGTCAAAATTTCAAACTGCTTCTAAAAATCTGATATTTGGCATACAGGGTAATCTTGGCACGAGAAATCGACTGGTGTATTTGGTTTTCTCAAAAAACACCTGACTTTTTTGAAAAAATTGATTTTTGTCGATTTACCTGTATTTACCGTCAAAAATTGGCTGCGGCGTCCAGGAGAGAACTCCACGGGAAGTTTTGAAGCCGGAATCGGATAGTCCATCTTTTTAGACGTCGAATGAGGTATAACACGAAAAAAAATCGATACTATATTTTGACCATCCTTGGGTTTGAATGGCGCGCACTCGGTAAAAAGGGCCTAAATCGAGTTTCTGAAATGAATTTTTGTATAGTTGGAAAAATCTGATTTTTGCTTTCCAGGGGTAACTTGGCACGAGAAATCTATTGAAGTATACAGATTTCTCAAAAAACATCTGATTTTTATGAAATGCTTGATCTTTTTGTTCTACCGTCAATTACTGTCACAAAATTGGCTGCGACGTCCGGGAGAAAACTTCACGGGTAGTTTTGACGCCGGCATCGGATTACACGTCTTTTTTGACGTCGAATGAGGTATGACACGAAAAAATATCGATACTATATGATGACCATATGCCGGTATTTGTCGCGCGCACTCGGTAAAAAAAGCGTGCAAGCCTCTTTTTCCCGAAAAAGACGTGCGCGCTCGTAACAGGAGTCATGTTCAAAAAAACGCCCTGAAGCCAATTTTTGTTTGTTACCCTTGCGGTCATCTGGAGTTGATTGGGCATGTCCGAAGTATTGTTTTAAGCCATTGCCGCTTTTTATTGGATAATTATGAGGTGAATTACGATATTGCATAGTTTCATGTTCTTTCAATGCCAGTGGCAATACGCAAAATCTTCGAATAAAAAACGCATGTCGCTGAAAACAATATTTCGGACATGCCCAATCATCTCCAGATGACCGCAAGGGTAACAAACAAAAATTGGCTTCAGGGCGTTTTTTTGAACATGACTCCTGTTACGAGCGCGCACGTCTTTTTCGGGAAAAAGAGGCTTGCACGCTTTTTTTACCGAGTGCGCGCGACAAAAGCCGGCATATGGTCATCATATAGTATCGATATTTTTTCGTGTCATACCTCATTCGACGTCAAAAAAGACGTGTAATCCGATGCCGGCGTCAAAACTACCCGTGAAGTTTTCTCCCGGACGTCGCAGCCAATTTTGTGACAGTAATTGACGGTAGAACAAAAAGATCAAGCATTTCATAAAAATCAGATGTTTTTTGAGAAATCTGTATACTTCAATAGATTTCTCGTGCCAAGTTACCCCTGGAAAGCAAAAATCAGATTTTTCCAACTATACAAAAATTCATTTCAGAAACTCGATTTAGGCCCTTTTTACCGAGTGCGCGCCATTCAAACCCAAGGATGGTCAAAATATAGTATCGATTTTTTTTCGTGTTATACCTCATTCGACGTCTAAAAAGATGGACTATCCGATTCCGGCTTCAAAACTTCCCGTGGAGTTCTCTCCTGGACGCCGCAGCCAATTTTTGACGGTAAATACAGGTAAATCGACAAAAATCAATTTTTTCAAAAAAGTCAGGTGTTTTTTGAGAAAACCAAATACACCAGTCGATTTCTCGTGCCAAGATTACCCTGTATGCCAAATATCAGATTTTTAGAAGCAGTTTGAAATTTTGACGTCGAAACAGTCGAGAAGCCCTAGCTCCAGAATCCGGCATCTGGAAAATTTTTTAAGGCCCGTTTGGAACCTTCCATATGCCCCCCTACAACTTGGGCACAAAACATTTGAAGGTGTAAATTAGCTGGGTCGCGGCCTTCACCTTATTCCAAAATCGGCTCGCAGAACGTGTTTTAATTTCTCTGTTTTATCTTATTTGGATTTTGATCAAAAACTGCTCCGGAAAAATAGTTTGTTATCTACAGCATGCATTATTTTTGCTTTTTGTATCCGGAACGTATCATTTAAAAAAAAACACAAAAGTTTTGATAAAAGTAGAAATATACATTTTTAACTGGCACGTCGCGTGAGCATTCACATGAAGTTTTTTTCAGCTTGTATTTCTGCTCGTCACTCTGACCGTTCCAGTCGCTCATGTTGTGGTCCTGACGAATGCCGTAGCCATTGCCATAACCGGTGTGGTCGGTCACGTGCTCGGTGAAAAGATGAATCTTCTGACTACAGTAACGGGTGTTGGCTTCATCGTTGCGGGTATCGCGGTCATCAATTACGGGCTTTTTGATTAAATGATTTTTTTTGTTTTTTTGTAAATAAAAATTTACTGAATGTGTGATCTTGGTTTGCAATTTGTTGTACTTATGACTACGATCTTGATTACTTATTTGTTGTACTTATATATATATATAACATTATCACTGTTTGAAAAAGGCAGGTATAAAAAACGATTTGAGTCAAAGAACTGAATAAAGATTTCAACTAGTATATTTTTCTGAAAATGTTTTATATTTTTTTAGTTTAATTTTTAAAAATAAACAAACTGATCATAATAAATCCAAATATCCTCCTCCAAATTTCCTACAAAAATATATATTACAACGTATTAATATAAACTGTTGTAAAGTCGTCAGTATAATATAAATTTGCGCACAAACACAAAAGTCAAATAAATTCTTTATTTTGTACAAAAGGTGTAATTTGAAGAACAAAAAAAGTGGCAGAACAAGTCACAAAAGTGACCAACGCATAAATAAAAAGTTCAGTGAATGAAAAAAACAACCGGCATTGATTGTAAATATCGATCGTAATCGTCCTATCCAAAACCTTCAGTAAACTGGACAAAACAATCACGAATTTCCCGTTAGTGCTGAGATTCCACCAGAGTCACGAATAATGCACCCGCCCGACTTTTCTCAGATCTCCGTGCTCGGCACCGGACAGAAAGGATCAGGGGCCGGCGGGGGCATCGTCGGCGGCGGTGGGGGAGGTGCCATGAAGGAAGGCGGCCTGAGACGGTAGTCCAGGGTCCGGGGGGTTCCGCAGATGGCCCCGGTGGCGTAGGGGGTCGGGTCGTCGCGGACAATGGCCCGGTGAGCGAAGGGCGAGTGGACGGCGATGGACGCGTAATAGTCGCCCGGCTCGCAGTACTGAGGAGCCGCGTAGAAGCCACCGGTCGCCCCGTGGTGGAGGGTGGGGTAGTGGGTAGGATGGTGGACGAGGAGAGGGTCGGACTTGTCGTAGGTGAGCGAGTCCGTGCAGGACGAGGCTCCGGTGAAGAGCGGCGCCCGCGAGGGGTGCTTCTCTGCGGCCCGCGACCGGAGACACGCCGCCGCCACCAGAACAGTCAGGAAAACTGCGGCCACGGACGCGGCCATGGCTGCGAGGAGGAGCGTGGGCTCGGCAAGGCCGCCGCAGGCGGAAACGGGCGCGGTCTCGACGGCGACGCCCTGCAGACCTTCGGGCCCGGCGCACAAGGGACGGGGGTCGGAGGTGCTCGAGTTGGCGCGGTGTCTGACTTCCGCGAGGGCCGAGGGCAGAAATCGGAGCAACTCGCAGTCGCAGATCAGCGGGTTCCCGGCGAGGTCGAGGCGGGTCAGTTGGCGCCAGTTGAGGAGGTTGACGCCCAGGGAAGACAGCCCCCCGTTGGCCAGGTCGACAGAAGCGAGGCGGTTGGGGTGCTCGAAGGCAAGCTCGTCAATGGTCGTCAGCGAAGGGCAATCACGTGCTTCGAGCGAATCCAGCTTGAAGAGCCCGGCAAAAGCGTGGCCTTCGATGCGCCGCAGCCCGGTGTTGGCCGAAATCAGGAGCCGTCGCAGCGACCCGAGTCCTTCGAAGGCGCCGGCGGATAATACCGATAACTGGTTTGATCGGAGATCAAGGTGCTCGAGTTCCGCCAAATATGGCCAGTTGCGGGCGGGGACCGCGCTCAGTTCGTTGCCCCGCAGATCGAGCGCCTTGAGGCTGTGGAGGCCGCTGAACGTGCCCTCTTCGACGCGATCGATGCCGTTCCCGCTGAGGTCAAGTTTGACGAGTTTCTTCTGCGCGTTGAACGTCAGGGGTTGCAGCTGGAAAACAAAAAAATAGGTTGCAATGCGGATTTAACTGACCAATTGAAATTAAACATTTGAATACTTACCGTTCTAAGCCGATTGTCGTTCAGCGACAGGTAAGCGAGATCGCCGAGTTCGGCAAAAACGTCGCGTTGAAGCCGCTCGAACCTGTTGTGCCCGAGATCAAGCTGTGACAGACCCGAGAGTCCTGTGAAGGCAGATGACGTCAGGAGAGAGAGTGCATTGTGGGACAGGTTGAGACTCGTGAGGCCTGAGAGCTCCGCAAAGGCGCTTGGCATAATCCGTTCGATCTGGTTGTCTGATAGGTCCAGGATCTGCAAAAAAATTAATTTAATTTTCTTCATAATTTGTATTTAAACTTGTATTGTATGTATGCGTTTGTTATTTTAATTTGACAATTTTCCCCGATCCACCTGGTCGCCAGACACCCCGGATGACCGTGTCAGTGTCATGACAATTGGGGGTCCGTGCCATCGAAGGCGTGGATGCGCGTGCAACAAAAAAGATCAAATTTCTGACACATCGTCCCAAAAATAAGTGCAAACAGGCATTCGTTCTCGCTTCCGTCGCCAGGGTTGTTTTTGTTTGCGCGAACGATGATCGATCACTTGCGCACTCATTGCCGGACTCTGTCAATCAACGGGGGTCAAATGGGTACTCTGGGGAAACTGGATTTATCCAATTATCCGGATTAGCGCTGATGGCACATTTTGAAACGAAAAATAACTGTGATTTGGTTAAAAAAACATAACACTGCCCAAAAAAGCAGTTCGGCCATGTTTTGGACCTATTTTTCACCAACCTCAAGAGACGGCAGCTCATGGAACAAGTCGTCAGAAATGAGCCTGATTTTGTTCCCGCGCAGTCGCACGTGCCGCAGCCGAGGGAAATTGACAAGGAACTCGGCGGGCAGCTCGGTGATGGAGTTGGACGAAAGATCGAGAAACTCGAGGTCCTGGTAAACGCTGAGCGAGGCGGCATCGAGAGTCCTGAGCTTGGCGTCGACGAGCGACAGCGACCGGAGCAGCGGATTCAGCATGTACGGCAGCGTGGTGAGGTTGGCGTGGTCGCAGCGGACGTCGCGGCCATCGTCGAAGCAGACGCAGCCCGGCTGGCAGAGAGTGCCGGAGACAAGTGCCGGCAGCAACGGCAGCAGCAGCAGCAGCAGCAGCGGAAAGAGGCCGCTCCTGATGGCAGATGAGGGGGCCATCGGGGAGGAGAGCTGAGGGAGGTCTAGAAAAACAATGCATGAGTAAAAAAATACACTGTAGTTTTTGTTGCCCTTTTAAAATTCGCGCAGAATAACACGAGGATGAAAACACTACTGATAAAACATACTTTTTATCATTATTTTTTTTCTTTTTTTAAACTAATAATTGTGCGTTTCTGAGTAAAAAACATAATAAAAATGTTTTTTGACATTAAAAAAAGTAAACTGCTCACGAGAGTTTTAATTATTGTTTATAAAATAAAACAGATTATCATAATACAAAAACTGATACTGCCATAAACAGGAAAACGGTATAAAAAACGTAAAAAAATGATTGCATTAAAATAAAACATTATACACTGCCATTTGGTCCAGCAAAAGTCCAATCATTTTTTGCAAAAACATATGGCCACTTTTTGAACAAAAAAGCGATCATGACCAGATGATGATCGACGTCGTCAACACAATGACCCCTAATGACGACAACAATCCCCGTCATCGGAGCATCGCGTCGCGCAGGCTGGAAAAGGGATTCAAAAAATACGAAGCCAAACAAGCGGTCACTCGTCGCCGCTCGAATTAGCACAGGGCTAAACATCTGCGCGTATCCCGGCCGTCCGTCCGGGCGGACAAGAAAAAGCAGTCGCGTCGCTCGCGTAAGCCCCCCTCCCCCGCGATCTAACCCGGGTGCTTCCTCGTCCGACGAGATTTACAGGCAGATGGGTGGCTGCTTCTTGTACAGTTTGCACGGACACGGTCGTATAAAAAATGCAAAGCCCGAGGAATGGACACCGATCGTGACTCGGTGTTATGCAAGGGTTTGAAACGATTTTAACTGGATGAATAACTGTCAGAACAAAAAAATGGGAGCGGTTGCAGAACATAGTAAGGAGATAAAAAAACTGTGCTATTTCAATAAAAGTTTAATTGTTGTTTTGCAGCGTGCTTTACAACATAATCCAAATCCGCAGATTTTGTTTCCTGATAACTCAGATTAGGGCACATGAAACGGGAAATAAAAAAGACAAAAGCCATTAGGTCAAATCTCGGCCGGCCATCGTCTTCGGCGTCCCATGAGTCAAGTGGACGGATTGCGTCGCGGAGAAGTGAATGGTGCTCCCGAGAGGGCATAAAAGATGGCGGTGCAAAGGATGTGCCGTGCCAATTAACTCATAATTCGGGGCGGCGGTTGCCGGGGTCGGGGCAATAACGACGTCCACCGGTTTTTATGGCTTATCGACAAAAAAGTAAACTGAGGAATTTTAGGTCTCCATAAAGAAAAACAGAGCAAATCTTTTTGGGAAGGCAAAAAAGTCGCTCTTGTCCACCCCTAATGACCACCTTGTCCCCGGACACATCACTTCACCGTCTCCGAACCATGACATTAACCGGGCCTGCGCAGGACGTGACTGCGCATTACACAGCCCTCCTGGCCTTGTCTTTCACTGTCAACAAGGGCAGCAGAATGTGTGAAGGCACGAACCTTCCTTGCCGGGTGCCCAGCTGGCCATGGTCACCGATCACGACAGCTGGATCGCGTGTTGCGAGCCGCGGCAGATGACGGTTGCGCAGAGGCATGACGCGGTGGGGGATCGGTGACAACCGTGCAGAGGCGTCAATCTGGGGTGCTACGGCGCAATATTTTTGAGAAAAAAACTGAATCTGTGGTTGTTATTAGAAATTCTAAAAAAAACTTTTCAATAAAATGGAAAAACATAAAATTATGCAGTTCTGAAAAAAGCTTTTCCCAGGCAACGGAACTGACTTGAAGCCCTAAAACTGGGTCAGCGCGGAAACTAAGCCCGAGGCCATTAAAAAAGACTGAATATGGCATTTGCCAGGCAACTGAACAGCGGGAGTCCGGGAAGCAGTGGACAACGCAGATAACGTCGATAAACTAAGAAATCGATTCGGTCATCCGAAAACAATGCTTCACGGTTATGTTTGCCAAATTGCGGGTAATTACGATGCAATGAGACAAAAGCCTCGGCTGACTCGTGCCAGATCCAAATTAGCGTCCCCGGTCTCGGCCAATTGGCACTCGGCTGTCGCGCACCACGTTTGCGTCGGATGACTGCCTCGCGGAGTGGCCCGGGTCGTGTTCAGACGCGGACACGAACGCGGCCGGTAATGAGGTGGACATTGTCCTTGTTCGAACACTGGGCTTGGTAAAATACCGTCAACTTGGGGCGATGGGGCGGCAAAAGCATAAAAAACGGCGCAAGAGGCAGGTTATGAAAAATAACGTTTTTGAATCGATCAGCATCGTGTGAACCAAAAAAGCAGGGTTGGAACCTTGAATGCATAAAAATCACACTTCCACCTGACACCAACACTGCGCACAACGTTGAAAGAAGGTGGGTTGGAGATGCGCGCTAAAATCGCAAATCGACCACCATTCGCGCAAAGGCGATAACCCGTCGCTAATCAGGCGGGCGGGGGACTGTTGACGAGAGTTAATGAGCGTGGAGTGCGCAAAAGGGTCGGAATTTATGGTGAGAGCGCAGGTGCGTCATTTCGGACTTTGCTGCCGGCTACTTCACGGGGTACTTCACTCCTGCCTCCGTGGACTGTAAAAGGAAAAGTTTGTAAACTGCACTATAGGATGCGGATTTAAAAAAATTTCAAGCCCAAACATTCGGTTAAAAAATGAACTGAATGGCGAACACCAAAAAGAAGAAACCATTTCACTCAAGTCGTGGCTTTTTGACGAAACTGTCCCAAAGGCAGTGCAGGGAAGTGCAGTAAACCATTACATACTCCCTCCGCGCCGTTCTTCCAAAGCCGCAGTTTGTCAAAAGTGAAATTGGCAAGGGAGTGATTGAGTCCGAAACTGAGAAGGAAAACAGGGAAAAGGCAGTTCAAGTAAAAACTTGTGTCCTATTGTAATTGTTTTTTGGAGCTACAAATTGATACATCTAGAGCTACCGACTGATAAAATCCGCGGCCTATTTTAGAAATAAACTGCATCTCTTTCAACTTCATGAGCCACATTTTGACTTCCAAGCCTTATCCGTCCCCATCTCCATTCCCGGGCACGTGTTCTGTGGCTGCCCTTGCCCCGGCATTTCTTCTAGCGGTCACTGAAATGTTTTGATTCGCGATGATGCCGACCACCCAGAAGATTATCTCCCACAAGCAACTTTGGTCATCTCATCCAATTTCTTCCCCCACTTTCCCTGAGTCGGGATAAAAGATGATTATCAATGGATAAAAACCAACGAATCACACATTTCTAAAAACAGGCAAGCGCCAGGGGCAAGAGAGTAATCCACGCGCCAAATCCACTCATCTCGGCGGTTAACGCGTCTCACTTTTACCCGCCGTCAAAAATGACAAAACCTGACTTGTGACAGCGCTCCGTGGCCGTGGTTGATAAAAGTAACTGGCCTCAGGGATGCCCAAAAAAGGACCGCAGGACATTTGCAAAAACTTTGACTGAAATAAGATCGTGCAGTGCCCAAATTGTAAATCTGAGAGCAGACGAAAAAAATAACGCTAGAGGAAATTTGAAACCTACGGCTTCTCTAAAAGTAACAAAACTGGCGCGATGTTTTTTTTGAAAAAAAAATTTTTTGTTCTTTTAACAACATCTGTTATTTCGAACAAATGATCGTAAGCGTTTGATATCGTTACCTGACCAATATCTTTAAATGTGGAAATTGGTATTCAAAAAAATTGGTTCTGTTCATAAAAATTTGAATTCAAGTGTCAAACGTAAAAAATACACGACACATTTAAAAAAAAATAAAAATAACGAAACGCAAAACAAAGCCCACATTTTTTGTTGTAACTGTAGCAACAATACGACAATGAGAAGCAAAACTGGCACAGGTGTAAGAAACATGTTACCGGGGAAAAAACTGTTTTCGATGTTAGTTGCATGTATATTCCGTAATCAATGAGTACATCAAAAAACAGTAAAATCACCACTTTCCCTTTTTCTCGACAAAACACGGAAACAAATAAAGGTTACTGCCTCCCCCGCTGCATCATCGCCGTCACTGACGCTCACATCAAAAATGAGAGGCACCGAGCTGTTCCACAAACACGCCCGATGTTTTCCGTTTTTTGCGTGCGTTCTCCGAGGCAGGTCAGGATCAAAAAATGAGCGTCTACGAAAAAAATGAGGTGAACAAAGGCGAGAGAGGAACGCGCTGGAGAACGCGTCGTGAGTCAAGAAAAACTGTTTCCATTTGCATACATGCATTTGAGAGGATTCCAAGGACACGGCGCCATCAACCAGCGGCTGATTTACGACTCACGCGCTTCTCAGTCCCGTAATTCATGCCTTGGTCGTCCACTGGGAGATTAGGACGGGATCAGCTGACAGGGGCAGTCACCGAGCCGTTGCGCAACCCCGTCCGCCAACAGATCATAAAACCGTCATCGGAGGCCGTGAGCCGTTGTCCGACAAGTGGCATGCGGAGTCAGAAACATGCGCGTAATAACTGGTCGTCCGTAGGAACTAAAAATCAGAGAAAATAGCTGCGCGCAAGAAATACAAGACAGAAAACAATTGAGGAAGATCCATGCACTTGAGTCAGGTCTCATCGCGCCCGCGCATCCATCCAGCCGCCTCTCGTCATCCCCTCATGCATGCATCCCGGACAAGGACTTGACGAGGAGGAGGAGGAACAGGTAGTTTTCGTGACTTGAAAGTAAGTGAGCACTCTTCAGGTAAAAAACATTAACAGACTACCGAATAGCATGGGGTTTTTTATTCTGAGAAAAAATATTTGAAACTGCAGAAAAGGATTTCCAGCCAAAAAAGAAGAAAAAGAATCCTGTCACATCGAAAGAGGTCGTTCGCCCGCCGCATCCGTCACTTTTGTAAAGTGTCAAAAAACGGTGCCGAACAATTCTTTTCCCAGCAGGAAGGCACTCAGTTAATTGAAAAAACTGATTTTTGAGGAAGAACGACCGTCCAGCACCGACGCCATTGACTCCTTCGCAACAACAGACAGAAACAGAAAAACTATGGTTTTTTCATGATTGCTCGCAAAAAAAAGTATAATAATTATGAAAAATATTATTTTTGAAAAACTGTTTGTAGAATTATCCAAATGGCCCGAGGATTGTTGTTGTTGCTCGTGCCATCCCGGTCAAGACTGGTCAGCGGCGGCTAAGAACAACGGACTGTACAACAAGGATGAGAGGGTACAAATTGCAACAAGCGCCCGGCACCACTCACTTGAGGGCGCCGCGGGTGAACAGGGCGGCGATAAGGGCACTGGGAACAGCTGCGGCCGCGCATTTTGAAAAACTGGAATAATGCCGACCGACTGAGTCGAAAATACAGAAGAAACGAAGTACATTGACAAAAAATAACGACACACTAACAATTTTTTCTTGAAAAAACTGTGATTAAATTTTTTATTTTTTTTAATCTCAGACAACAAAAAATAAAATATCAAAAATACAATTGACTTCAGCGACCAAAAGTGCCAAAAAGTGCAAAACGATAGGTCCTACCCGGATTCGAACCGGGGTCGCGGGATTCAGAGTCCCGAGTGCTAACCGCTACACCATAAGACCGCGGCCAGCGGGTTCTTCCGAGCGGTCGTCAGGACCCTTGGTCAGCACAAATCCCCCTGGTCGGTGCAAGTAAGTTGGACACCCCCAATTACCGCCCAGAGCCACATCTTGTTGTCGCGTGGCCATCGCTCACCGCGATCGGGTCAAAACAAACAGAACACGGCCATAAATCACGGCTTTTCATCCACTCGCCCCCGGTGTTCGCGTCCGCTCACAATTTTTTGTCGGAGGAAGTCAAAGGTTGTCCCGGCGGTCAATAAAGGGCGATTTTAAATAAATCAGCAAGATTTCGGTGGAAAACAGTCAAAACTGAGTGGGGAATTTCTTTTTCTAGTGTCAAAACTTGGCTAGTCCAACCTGAAAACATTGAACTAAATAATAACTGTAGACTAGGAGGTCAGAGGAAAGCAGCGCTGGCTGCATCGTTCATGCTAATGACAATGCGCAATTTGAAAAAAAATAAACCGGAATGCAGCATGTCAATCAGCAACAAAGGAACAAAGCGCTTTTCCGTCCCCCGAATCGCCGTGTCCGATTCCCTGACAACTTTCATGCTCAACACGCATTCAGCTTTCAAAAAAGCACAAAACAGGACAGAAACTGGGTGATGAACCGTTCTCGCACCTACCTGGCAGCCGACCCCCCAGGGACCCGGTCGGTGACCCGCCAAAGACCTGTCCGTGCCGTGATGGACAGCCTGGCCGGCGGATACCGTCGCGAGATAACGGTCACCTCGGGGGGCCCCGAGCCGGGTGGCGGGTCCTTTGAGGCCGTCGTCGCCCGTTACAAATGACGACGCGGGATGGCAGGTCGCCTAATTGGACTGCCACCTCCCTGTCGCCACTTCCGAAAGAACGTGATCGTAATCGGGATCGGGCCTGGGCCGGGGGTCGGCCGAGAGCGTTTCTGTACCTGCCGGCTAATTACACGGTGCAACGGACACCACGCTTATCCAATCATCTCCGTCGGCATCTGAAAGAGAATCGGAATTGTTTCAGAGAGAACAAAAATCGTTGTTCACGGATCGACTGATTCGTCGTTAAACACTGTACAAGTACGGAATTGATCGTATTTCACGTTTATCATTGCGCGGCAGAGACCGGAAACCCATTCAATTCATAACTAATGACTGGGCATCAAATTTTGATGTGTTTTTGAATCACATAAGCATGAGCACAAAACGCGAAAAATATTTGTCTGCCATAAAAAAACAGATTCACCATTAGTTCAAAAAAAATGGTGTTTTCGTTGTTTTCATTGACAGTACAAGTCAATATTTGTGTATCCGATTCATTCAATACAAATCCAAAGGGGGGTTAAAAACTGAGACCTAGGTGTAAAAAATAGAAATCAAGCCATAAAACCCCAGCAAATGCTCCTGGTGCAAAAGCGGACTATGAAAAGGCAGAGGAGTGAAGTGGAGATCACTTCCTCGTCAGCAGCGTCAACAACCGAGGGAAAAAGCTTCCGGTGGTCCGCGGGGAGGGGAGGGTTTCAGCTCCTCCGGTCAGCCACTCGGAACCAAACGCAACCTTGCGCAGACTCGAGTTGAGCATTGTTGACAATCTGTGAGAATTCGGGTCATTGTTTGGCAAGCTGGCGGTTGCGAGAGCTGCAACGATGCCGGAGGGGTGGTTGGAAAAGTTTGAAACCCAAAAACAGTAAATTTCAGGTTTCATAGGTTTGTAAATTAAACTGCCGACAAATGCCAATTTATTGTGTTCGCTGATGAATACATACACCAGTCAACGCGTTCGCAGAAATGAAATTAGGTTCCAAGTGGTCGTACAACCGTCGGATGCGCGAGTCAGAGCCCCAAAACAACGTCTTGAGTCCAATTGGCTGCCAACAACGGCTTGATTGCGTCCGCTTGGGCCATCATCCCCATTCATCCGCTCAAGCACCCCTCCAACGCCCGAGTGATCAACTTGCGCGGCGGACAAGGGCACAACAGATGAAAACCGATTAGCCCGGGCTTGGTTTAAAGAATTTAAGAAACTGGGAAAAGCAAAATGATAACTGCATTGCAATGGCCCCCCAAATTTAATTTGAATCGAAATTTAAACGGAAATTGTTTCAAATTCTCAAATAATCAAACAGCGGTGGTACTGACCCGCACATAAAATCCGTAATCGCCAGCTACGGTTAAAACAAAAGCAGGGACTCAAAAAGACAGTTAGAAAAGGTCACGGTTATGCAAATGGGGGCAAATAGAGTGCTTGGAATGGTAAACAAAGCATCCGGAATACTATTCTGATTTGGACGAGCAAGCTTTATTTTGTAAAACACTGTAGTGGTTTATCATTCCCAATGTATTTTTTATTAACTTGCATTTGAAATAAAAGTTCACTGTTGTAAGGCAAAGTTAACTCAGAAAGTATAAAAAACTGTATGTCCAACGACTGGAAACGAACCAGCCTAAAAAACCAAACCCCAAATTTCCCCTTCAACGATGGAGACACAGGCCATCAAAGGTGACAATTAGCCAGCTACCGGCTTTCCCGCGACGAGCACAATGCCCGTGAATCGGCGAGATTGGGGATGACAGACAAAAAACCGTTTGTGAAACAAAAAACAACAAAAGAAGCAATTGCGCGGTGGCCAGCCGGGCAGGCAAAAGAAGCCGAAAGCGACCGTAACAACCGGGCTCGACTTTCAGGCGAGTTGAAAGGTGGCGCATGAATCAGACTTGTGCAATACACGCGTCTGGCCTTTGTGCCGCCGAACATTTGTCGATGGCATCCGGTCATCGGAAGAAGGGGAATTTTTACATTTAAGAAAACTGAGACGATTTGCAATAGGGACCTACGCTTATTGAAAGCAACGCCCGACCCGTCACTGCACTCATCAAAAGTCGGAGAAAAGGTGAGAAAGTAAACTGGACAACCAAACTTCATTATTACCTCGCGGGACGCCAAATGTGTGAACGCATGGCTTTCGGTCGCTGGCACCGTTAGCACGCCTTGTTTTACGGCACTTTGAAGTAGGAGATCGCCAGCAAAGGCACAACGGCGAGTGTCGACTGGGAAAGAGACAGCAACGGCATCCGCAGCGAGGAGGTCATCAGCGACGCCTTCTCACCCGCCAAATCGAATCAAAAAAGGATTTGTGCTGCAGGCGGCGGCGCAAATGAAGGCCGAACGTGTCAAAGGCCGTCGAAGCCGAGGCCGCAGCCGCGGATGACGACCATGTGTCAAAATGCCAGGGGCAGTCCCGGATGAATGGCGCGAAAGAAAATGTCTCAAGTCGGGCACGGGTACAGCAAATTGCATTTTACTGCGATTGCTTCAGCTCGATGGCAAAAATAAACTAAAGTATAGAGATGGAACAGTCGATTATTGCTACAAAAACTGGGGCCACTGCTTAGACAGTTTTTTTGGCAGCGATTGCAAGTTTTGATGACCAAAAAACTGTTCAGATTCGTCAAAGGTAAACCTTTTTTTGAAACACTACCAGGCACAGCAGATTGTGTTCAGGAGCGCATTACGCGACGATTAGCACGGGACGTTTAACGACGTGCGAGACAATACGAGCTGCAATTAGCCGTAAACAGATTCCAAGCCGCATCATGTAAAACACGGTCGCGGACAGTCTGAGCACACACCGGTCGCCTCGCAGCATGGAGCCCGCCGCCTTCATGGACCGGCCTCGCGCAAACACGACAAAGCACCTGCTCGTCGTCCAAATCGGAGCACAGACACGGCGCTGCGTGTCGGCTCGCCGGGACTCGGTAGCAGGCGTTTTCTCCCCGCACGCTAATGAATAATCCCATTTCCGCCCGGGCAGAGCGGAGAAACGAGGAGCCACCACACGAAGCCGCGGAGGAAGGGTCGGAAGGTGGCCGGAAGCGGCGCAAAAAGATGAAAGCCGTTTATGAACGTAAAACAATTTTTTGGACGAATACTTTTTTGCCGCAAACTTTTAACTGAAACTTATTCAAAAACGGAAGAAAACAAGAAAATACGACAACGGATACGTCGTCAAAGCCGCTTTGCCGCCCGCCGCCCGTGGGAGTCGTCGATCATGCCGGCCATGCGACTGCCATGGCACAAGCCGCGTGCCAAATAAAACTGGGATACTTGATATTTACACTCGCATTTGCCTGGGGATATTTGCAGACATTTTGGGAAACTAATAAACTGAAATAGAACAAGCCGAGTTTTTCTAAAATATTAATTTTGGATAAACTGGTGAAGACGTAGGAGCTAAACCATTAAATATAAACACAAAACAAAAAAACGTGTTTGTCACAAAGGTGGCTCTGACCCCTGCCCCGCCCGATCCACTCCCGACCGAGCGCAATATGACGCCACTTCGGGATTACCCGACTGACTCCCACTTGAGCGGCAACACGCTTGTCATCCTGGCCGGACGACAGGCGAGAGGAGCGGCGAGACCCCCAATTTGGACAAGGGTCAATTTACGGATTTGCACGTCTTTGGCATGTAGTCTTTGGTTCCACCCATTCGAGCGGTTCTGCTTCACAAAAGCAAATTTGGAATGCATAAAAATCACTGACGGGTTTTTCAGAACATAAATTTGGGCAAGAACAGATCAGGAGACAACCTTCACCTCTGCAGCGGATTACCATTTGACTGGGATGCGCCAACGATCCATGGCAACAAACAGGGGGACAAAGGAATTGCACCGACGCCTCAAAGGTCGAATCGAGAGGAGCGGCAAGAAACATACAGAAGGTGGAAGGCGACTGGCTTCATTAGTATGCAGCCCAACACGTCGCGCATTGTTCCGATAATCGTTTTTGCAAATACGTTGCCAACTAAGTACGATAACTGAACGGCTGAATCCAAGACAAAAATCATAAAATATGCGCTGTCGTGAAAAGTTTTTTTAACGCACCGACTTCGTTTAACTGTAATAAAATAGTCAAAGATCAGAGTTTGGAAAACAACAGCGATAAAAGCTCTTGAAAAACGAGAACCATGACAATTTCAGTCGGCATAGGTAAAGACAATTGAGTGCAAAATAATGCGTGTTTTCTTTTACTGTCATTGTTCTCCAGAAATTCAAAGGTGGCAAATATGACACCTAAATATATTTTTTGTTGCAAAATATAATTATATACTGATGGCATTTATGATCAGAAGTAAAAATGACCGCAATTTCACCTATGTACAATATACCATGTTGACTTGCTGTTTATGATTTTAGACTAGTAACTGAAGTGGTATTTGCTATGATCAGAAATTTTTATTAAAAAACATGTTAGACGATGCAACAGCTAACATGTTTTTTAATACTGTGGCCACTGTGGTGACATTATTAATTTAACAAAAATATAATATTTTTTATTGTATAAACTGTATTTTATTTAAATATTTTTTTTGTTTCATTATGATTATTGTTAAGTTTTTGACCCTATTTATTTATAATAAGTTGGTTCATTTGTAATTGTCAAACTTTTTTTAACTGTATATTTTTTTTGTCGTTTTCTACATAATAATTTGAGATCGATGTTGGTCAACACGCGCAAAAACTGGCATGGCGATTAGAATGCAGCATTACAAAAAATTGGACAATGTGGACGAGTCAGAGGGTCAGATGGTGACGGCTAATTCGTTCATTCCCGTTTTCAACTGTCTTAAAACAATGACGGAGGACAATTCATCGGCCGTCAATTGCGGCGTCCTGGTCCCCTCGAGTCGTTGATGACAAAGGAGCCTTTGAACGAAATATGACAGTCCTCCGGCGTCCGCGCCGAGAGTTTGTCCCGACCCATGGCCGCTGTGGTCCGAGGACTGAGTGGTCGATTACGATTACCGCGAGTGGATATGGCGCGAATAAATGCGACACAAACCTTGAATGGCGCGAACAAAGTCAGAATATTTCTAAGCTTTTATGGTTTTTATGAATCTTTTACTCAGTTATTTCAAAATTTAGGTATCGAAATCCAAAAAAACTGTGCACTATACTTTCAATATTTTTATAGTTTTACAAATTTCAGTCCATCGACAACAGTTTCAATCACTATATATTATTTTTTACTTCATCAGTAAAAAAAACAATTAGTTCTGACGTTTTTTTATCGAAATCAATTTTGTTGTAAAAAAAAACAATTTCTGCGGTACTCATTTACATAATTATTTTTTCATAAATACTTTGCAAGGCCTCCGTTTTTTTGGCAAAAATTCTGAAACTGGAAAAAAAACAAAGAAACCAAATTATATATTTATTACCACCACACTACCACACTACATATTCGAAACTGAAGCGATCACTTGTAGTAAACAAAGCATTAACCGTTTAATCCAAATTCTATCAACAATGCATCGGTGTTTCTCAGTTTATTACAAAAAAGACCATGAATGATTTTCATGTTTTTAAAATCTTGTATTTAAATCGTGTTCAGTTAAATTTAATCTTCATTTGTGTCATGAAAGCCGTACTTGAATGTCTAAATAAAGTTAATTATACGACATTGTTTTTTTGTATTATAAATTCAGTTGCGGCATAAGCAATGCCAGCTTTTTTTTTTACAATTTCTATATTTATTTTATAAATAACTTTACTGATTTGCAATTAAAAAAACAAAAATTTTTTTACAATAGATCTTATTTATTACCAAAATGCAGTTTTATTCTTACATATTTCAGTAAAGCACATTCTGAAAACAGTGCCGTAAAATTTTTAATAAAAGCCAACCCTTCTCTTTTCTTTGCGCAATTCAAGGTTTGTGTCGCATTCATTCGCGCCATATCCACTCGCGGTAATCGTAATCGACCACTCAGTCCTTCAGGCCACAGCGGCCATGGGTCGGGACAAACTCTCGGCGCGGACGCCGGAGGACTGTCATATTTCGCTCGAAGGCTCCTTTGTCATCCACGGCTCGAGGGGACCAAGCCGCCGCAATTGACGGCCGCTGAATTGTCCTCCATCATTGTTTTAAGACAGTTGAAAACGGGAATGAACGAATTAGCCGTCACCATCTGACCCACTTTTGATAAAAGACAGATTTTGTTGGCAGCGTTGTTTGTGCCACAAGTTTAATACCAGTTTTTTTGTTGGGACGTCAGTCGTCAGTTTACTTTTTTTAATGTTGCAAATATTGTTCACGGGACAATTTTTACATTTCTGATAACCAATAACAAAAGATTTTCAGTGAATATACTATTAAATAAAAAACATATTGCCTGAGATAATAGGACGTCAATTGTGATCACCATCTGACTCGCGGACTCGTTCGTTTTGTCTAATATTTCGTCATTTTGAGCACTGATAAAAATTTTTTTTTCTCACATCAGCGTTATTTACGTCACAAAGATATTTACATTTTTTTATTCTTGTTACAATTTTTTAGAAAAAACAGTTCAAAAACGATCGGTTTTCTAATTTATACGAATTTACACATGCACAGTGTAAAAAATTTACACTGTGCATGTGTAAATTTTTTCAAGTCTATTTGTTTTTATTAAATCAAATATTACACAGCATTCGTTGTCAGTTTATTTTTTTTTAATATTTAAATAAAAAGCATTCCCGAAAAAAAAAATCTAAAAAAAAAAAAAGCAGATTTTTTTCATTAGTATTATACTATTTTTTTCATAAGCACATAAAAAATAAAATGTCAAAAAATCAAAGTCGATGTGTAGTTATTGCTTGCACTTACATACCCTTTCATTTTTTTTATTACATTTTTAATATTTTTCTTAGCAGAAGTAACATTTCAAAAAAAAATGTACAGTGTGCCTACCAAAATTTCAACCACAATACCAATATATCATCGCAGAAAATGTTTATAAAAATACATACATATATGCAATCTGTTTTCTCTACCTAGAATATTTTTATTATAGTATATCTGTTTTAAATTTACTCCTGTTTTATGTAACGCATTTTTTTAATTCTAAAAAAAGGGATCTTTTAAAAAAGAAAAGTTATTATTAAAAAAAGCGTATCATTGCAGGATTTTATAATAGTACTCTATTTTTCTACAAAAAAACATAATCTGGCGACATATTACTTTGTCTTTTCCCCAAAGAAATACAGTAAAAGAAAACATGGCTTATCTGTGGTGATAGCGAGTGTTCCTGTTATCACCGAAGGCAAGTGCGTGCCACGTGCGAAGGCAGCGCACCCAGCACTATTGCCTACGATTGAAGATGTTCAAAGCATCCAGCATTGTCCGTCCCTGCCGTATCCAGCCGAGTGATACGTGCACATATGCCAGGCAAAATTGCTACGGTTCTTCATTTTTCAAAAATTTTGTTTCATCGCATCAATTGTGTTTTCCAAAAATTTTGAGTTAAAATATTTTTTTCAGTTTTAAAAACGATTGCAACAACTTTTTTATAACAGAGTTTTAAATTTTCAAATGCCCATGGCATTATGCCATGCGTTACGGTTATCGTATCCCTTCGAGAATAAATTGTGTTTGCAAAAACGATTATCGGAACAATGCGCGAAGTGTTGGGCTGCATACTAATGAAGCCAGTCGCCTTCCACCTTCCGTATGTTTCTCGCCGCTCCTCTCGATTCGACCTTTGAGGCGTCGGTGCAATTCCTTTGTCCTCCTGTTTGTTGCCATGGATCGTTGGCGCATCCCAGTCAAATGGTAATCCGCTGCAGAGGTGAAGGTTGTCTCCTGATCTGTTCTTGCCCAAATTCCTGTTCTGAAAAACCCGTCAGTGATTTTTATGCATTCCAAATTTGCTTTTGTGAAGCAGAACCGCTCGAATGGGTGGAACCAAAGACAACATGCCAAAGACGTGCAAATCCGTAAATTGACCCTTGTCCAAATTGGGGGTCTCGCCGCTCCTCTCGCCTGTCGTCCGGCCAGGATGACAAGCGTGTTGCCGCTCAAGTGGGAGTCAGTCGGGTAATCCCGAAGTGGCGTCATATTGCGCTCGGTCGGGAGTGGATCGGGCGGGGCAGGGGTCAGAGCCACCTTTGTGACAAACACGTTTTTTTGTTTTGTGTTTATATTTAATGGTTTAGCTCCTACGTCTTCAGCAGTTTATCCAAAATTAATATTTTAGAAAAACTCGGCTTGTTCTATTTCAGTTTATTAGTTTCCCAAAATGTCTGCAAATATCCCCAGGCAAATGCGAGTGTAAATATCAAGTATCCCAGTTTTATTTGGCACGCGGCTTGTGCCGCGGCATTCGCATGGCCGGCATGATCGACGACTCCCACGGGCGGCGGGCGGCAAAGCGGCTTTGACGACGTATCCGTTGTCGTATTTTCTTGTTTTCTTCCGTTTTTGAATAAGTTCCAGTTAAAAGTTTGCGGCAAAAAAGTATTCGTCCAAAAAATTGTTTTACGTTCATAAACGGCTTTCATCTTTTTGCGCCGCTTCCGGCCACCTTCCGACCCTTCCTCCGCGGCTTCGTGTGGTGGCTCCTCGTTTCTCCGCTCTGCCCGGGCGGAAATGGGATTATTCATTAGCGTGCGGGGAGAAAACGCCTGCTACCGACCGAGTCCCGACGAGCCGACACGCAGCGCCGGGTCCCTGCTCCGATTTGAACGACGAGCAGGTGCTTTGTCGTGTTTGCGCGAGGCCGGTCCATGAAGGCGGCGGGCTCCATGCTGCGAGGCGACCGGTGTGTGCTCAGACTGTCCGCGACCGTGTTTTACATGATGCGGCTTGGAATCTGTTTACGGCTAATTGCAGCTCGTATTGTCTCGCACGTCGTTAAACGTCCCGTGCTAATCGTCGCGTAATGCGCTCCTGAACGCAATCTGCTGTGCCTGGCAGTGTTTCAAAAAAAGGTTTACCTTTGACGAATCTGAACAGTTTTTTGGTCATCAAAACTTGCAATCGCTGCCAAAAAAACTGTCTAAGCAGTGGCCACAATTTTTGTAGCAATAAACTTTGTAATCGACTGTTCCATCTCTATACTTTAGTTTATTTTTGCCATCGAGCTGAAGCAATCGCAGTAAAATGCAATTTGCTGTACCCGTGCCCGACTTGAGACATTTTCTTTCGCGCCATTCATCCGGGACTGCCCCTGGCATTTTGACACATGGTCGTCATCCGCGGCTGCGGCCTCGGCTTCGATGGGCATTGACACGTTCGGCCTTCATTTGCGCCGCCGCCTGCAGCACAAATCCTTTTTTGATTCGATTTGGCGGGTGAGAAGGCGTCGCTGATGACCTCCTCGCTGCGGATGCCGTTGCTGTCTCTTTCCCAGTCGACACTCGCCGTTGTGCCTTTGCTGGCGATCTCCTACTTCAAAGTGCCGTAAAACAAGGCGTGCTAACGGTGCCAGCGACCGAAAGCCATGCGTTCACACATTTGGCGTCCCGCGAGGTAATAATGAAGTTTGGTTGTCCAGTTTACTTTCTCACCTTTTCTCCGACTTTTGATGAGTGCAGTGACGGGTCGGGCGTTGCTTTCAATTAGCGTAGGTCCCTATTGCAAAAATCGTTTTCTCAGTTTATCTTATTTTTTAAATGTAAAAATTCCCCTTCTTCCGATGACCGGATGCCATCGACAAATGTTCGGCGGCACAAAGGCCAGACGCGTGTATTGCACAAGTCTGATTCATGCGCCACCTTTCAACTCGCCTGAAAGTCGAGCCCGGTTGTTACGGTCGCTTTCGGCTTCTTTTGCCTGCCCGGCTGGCCACCGCGCAATTGCTTCTTTTGTTGTTTTTTGTTTCACAAACGGTTTTTTGTCTGTCATCCCCAATCTCGCCGATTCACGGGCATTGTGCTCGTCGCGGGAAAGCCGGTAGCTGGCTAATTGTCACCTTTGATGGCTTGTGTCTCCATCGTTGAATGGGAAATTTGGGGTTTGGTTTTTTAGGCTGGTTCGTTTCCAGTCGTTGGACATACAGTTTTTGATACGTTCCGAGTTAACTTTGCCTTACAACAGTGAACTTTTATTTCAAATGCAAGTTAATAAAAAATACATTGGGAATGATAAACCACTACAGTGTTTTACAAAATAAAGCTTGCTCGTCTAAATCAGAATAGTATTCCGGATGCTTTGTTTACCATTCCAAGCACTCTATTTGCCCCCATTTGCATAACCGTGACCTTTTCTAACTGTCTTTTTGAGTCCCTGCTTTTGTTTTAACCGTGGCTGGCGATTACGGATTTTATGTGCGGGTCAGTACCACCGCTGTTTGATTATTTGAGAATTTGAAACAATTTCCGTTTAAATTTCGATTCAATTTAAATTTGGGGGGCCATTGCAATGCAGTTATCATTTTGCTTTTCCCAGTTTCTTAAATTCTTTAAACCAAGCCCGGGCTAATCGGTTTTCATCTGTTGTGCCCTTGTCCGCCGCGCAAGTTGATCACTCGGGCGTTGGAGGGGTGCTTGAGCGGATGAATGGGGATGATGACCCAAGCGGACGCAATCAAGCCGTTGTTGGCAGCCAATTGGACTCAAGACGTTGTTTTGGGGCTCTGACTCGCGCATCCGACGGTTGTACGACCACTTGGAACCTAATTTCATTTCTGCGAACGCGTTGACTGGTGTATGTATTCATCAGCGAACACAATAAATTGGCATTTGTCGGCAGTTTAATTTACAAACCTATGAAACCTGAAATTTACTGTTTTTGGGTTTCAAACTTTTCCAACCACCCCTCCGGCATCGTTGCAGCTCTCGCAACCGCCAGCTTGCCAAACAATGACCCGAATTCTCACAGATTGTCAACAATGCTCAACTCGAGTCTGCGCAAGGTTGCGTTTGGTTCCGAGTGGCTGACCGGAGGAGCTGAAACCCTCCCCTCCCCGCGGACCACCGGAAGCTTTTTCCCTCGGTTGTTGACGCTGCTGACGAGGAAGTGATCTCCACTTCACTCCTCTGCCTTTTCATAGTCCGCTTTTGCACCAGGAGCATTTGCTGGGGTTTTATGGCTTGATTTCTATTTTTTACACCTAGGTCTCAGTTTTTAACCCCCCTTTGGATTTGTATTGAATGAATCGGATACACAAATATTGACTTGTACTGTCAATGAAAACAACGAAAACACCATTTTTTTGAACTAATGGTGAATCTGTTTTTTTATGGCAGACAAATATTTTTCGCGTTTTGTGCTCATGCTTATGTGATTCAAAAACACATCAAAATTTGATGCCCAGTCATTAGTTATGAATTGAATGGGTTTCCGGTCTCTGCCGCGCAATGATAAACGTGAAATACGATCAATTCCGTACTTGTACAGTGTTTAACGACGAATCAGTCGATCCGTGAACAACGATTTTTGCTCTCTCTGAAACAATTCCGATTCTCTTTCAGATGCCGACGGAGATGATTGGATAAGCGTGGTGTCCGTTGCACCGTGTAATTAGCCGGCAGGTACAGAAACGCTCTCGGCCGACCCCCGGCCCAGGCCCGATCCCGATTACGATCACGTTCTTTCGGAAGTGGCGACAGGGAGGTGGCAGTCCAATTAGGCGACCTGCCATCCCGCGTCGTCATTTGTAACGGGCGACGACGGCCTCAAAGGACCCGCCACCCGGCTCGGGGCCCCCCGAGGTGACCGTTATCTCGCGACGGTATCCGCCGGCCAGGCTGTCCATCACGGCACGGACAGGTCTTTGGCGGGTCACCGACCGGGTCCCTGGGGGGTCGGCTGCCAGGTAGGTGCGAGAACGGTTCATCACCCAGTTTCTGTTCTGTTTTGTGCTTTTTTGAAAGCTGAATGCGTGTTGAGCATGAAAGTTGTCAGGGAATCGGACACGGCGATTCGGGGGACGGAAAAGCGCTTTGTTCCTTTGTTGCTGATTGACATGCTGCATTCCGGTTTATTTTTTTTCAAATTGCGCATTGTCATTAGCATGAACGATGCAGCCAGCGCTGCTTTCCTCTGACCTCCTAGTCTACAGTTATTATTTAGTTCAATGTTTTCAGGTTGGACTAGCCAAGTTTTGACAAGTTTTGCACTAGAAAAAGAAATTCCCCACTCAGTTTTGACTGTTTTCCACCGAAATCTTGCTGATTTATTTAAAATCGCCCTTTATTGACCGCCGGGACAACCTTTGACTTCCTCCGACAAAAAATTGTGAGCGGACGCGAACACCAGGGGCGAGTGGATGAAAAGCCGTGATTTATGGCCGTGTTCTGTTTGTTTTGACCCGATCGCGGTGAGCGATGGCCACGCGACAACAAGATGTGGCTCTGGGCGGTAATTGGGGGTGTCCAACTTACTTGCACCGACCAGGGGGATTTGTGCTGACCAAGGGTCCTGACGACCGCTCGGAAGAACCCGCTGGCCGCGGTCTTATGGTGTAGCGGTTAGCACTCGGGACTCTGAATCCCGCGACCCCGGTTCGAATCCGGGTAGGACCTATCGTTTTGCACTTTTTGGCACTTTTGGTCGCTGAAGTCAATTGTATTTTTGATATTTTATTTTTTGTTGTCTGAGATTAAAAAAAATAAAAAATTTAATCACAGTTTTTTCAAGAAAAAATTGTTAGTGTGTCGTTATTTTTTGTCAACGTACTTCGTTTCTTCTGTATTTTCGACTCAGTCGGTCGGCATTATTCCAGTTTTTCAAAATGCGCGGCCGCAGCTGTTCCCAGTGCCCTTATCGCCGCCCTGTTCACCCGCGGCGCCCTCAAGTGAGTGGTGCCGGGCGCTTGTTGCAATTTGTACCCTCTCATCCTTGTTGTACAGTCCGTTGTTCTTAGCCGCCGCTGACCAGTCTTGACCGGGATGGCACGAGCAACAACAACAATCCTCGGGCCATTTGGATAATTCTACAAACAGTTTTTCAAAAATAATATTTTTCATAATTATTATACTTTTTTTTGCGAGCAATCATGAAAAAACCATAGTTTTTCTGTTTCTGTCTGTTGTTGCGAAGGAGTCAATGGCGTCGGTGCTGGACGGTCGTTCTTCCTCAAAAATCAGTTTTTTCAATTAACTGAGTGCCTTCCTGCTGGGAAAAGAATTGTTCGGCACCGTTTTTTGACACTTTACAAAAGTGACGGATGCGGCGGGCGAACGACCTCTTTCGATGTGACAGGATTCTTTTTCTTCTTTTTTGGCTACAAATCCTTTTCTGCAGTTTCAAATTTTTTTCTCACTATAAAAAACCCCATGCTATTCGGTAGTCTGTTAATGTTTTTTACCTGAAGAGTGCTCACTTACTTTCAAGTCACGAAAACTACCTGTTCCTCCTCCTCCTCGTCAAGTCCTTGTCCGGGATGCATGCATGAGGGGATGACGAGAGGCGGCTGGATGGATGCGCGGGCGCGATGAGACCTGACTCAAGTGCATGGATCTTCCTCAATTGTTTTCTGTCTTGTATTTCTTGCGCGCAGCTATTTTCTCTGATTTTTAGTTCCTACGGACGACCAGTTATTACGCGCATGTTTCTGACTCCGCATGCCACTTGTCGGACAACGGCTCACGGCCTCCGATGACGGTTTTATGATCTGTTGGCGGACGGGGTTGCGCAACGGCTCGGTGACTGCCCCTGTCAGCTGATCCCGTCCTAATCTCCCAGTGGACGACCAAGGCATGAATTACGGGACTGAGAAGCGCGTGAGTCGTAAATCAGCCGCTGGTTGATGGCGCCGTGTCCTTGGAATCCTCTCAAATGCATGTATGCAAATGGAAACAGTTTTTCTTGACTCACGACGCGTTCTCCAGCGCGTTCCTCTCTCGCCTTTGTTCACCTCATTTTTTTCGTAGACGCTCATTTTTTGATCATGACCTGCCTCGGAGAACGCACGCAAAAAACGGAAAACATCGGGCGTGTTTGTGGAACAGCTCGGTGCCTCTCACTTTTGATGTGAGCGTCAGTGACGGCGATGATGCGGCGGGGGAGGCAGTAACCTTTATTTGTTTCCGTGTTTTGTCGAGAAAAAGGGAAAGTGGTGATTTTACTGTTTTTTGATGTACTCATTGATTACGGAATATACATGCAACTAACATCGAAAACAGTTTTTTCCCGGGTAACATGTTTCTTACACCTGTGCCAGTTTTGCTTCTCATTGTCGTATTGTTGCTACAGTTACAACAAAAAATGTGGGCTTTGTTTTGCGTTTCGTTATTTTTATTTTTTTTAAATCTGTGGTGTATTTTTTACGTTTGACACTTGAATTGAAATTTTTATGAACAGAACCAATTTTTTTGAATACCAATTTCCACATTTAAAGATATTGGTCAGGTAACGATATCAAACGTTTACGATCATTTGTTCGAAATAACAGATGTTGTTAAAAGAACAAAAAATATTTTTTTTCATAAAAAACATCGCGCCAGTTTTGTTACTTTTTGAGAAGCCGTAGGTTTCAAATTTCCTCTAGCGTTATTTTTTTCGTCTGCTCTCAGATTTACAATTTGGGCACTGCACGATCTTATTTCAGTCAAAGTTTTTGCAAATGTCCTGCGGTCCTTTTTTGGGCATCCCTGAGGCCAGTTACTTTTATCAACCACGGCCACGGAGCGCTGTCACAAGTCAGGTTTTGTCATTTTTGACGGCGGGTAAAAGTGAGACGCGTTAACCGCCGAGATGAGTGGATTTGGCGCGTGGATTACTCTCTTGCCCCTGGCGCTTGCCTGTTTTTAGAAATGTGTGATTCGTTGGTTTTTATCCATTGATAATCATCTTTTATCCCGACTCAGGGAAAGTGGGGGAAGAAATTGGATGAGATGACCAAAGTTGCTTGTGGGAGATAATCTTCTGGGTGGTCGGCATCATCGCGAATCAAAACATTTCAGTGACCGCTAGAGGAAATGCCGGGGCAAGGGCAGCCACAGAACACGTGCCCGGGAATGGAGATGGGGACGGATAAGGCTTGGAAGTCAAAATGTGGCTCATGAAGTTGAAAGAGATGCAGTTTATTTCTAAAATAGGCCGCGGATTTTGTCAGTCGGTAGCTCTAGATGTATAAATTTGTAGCTCCAAAAAACAATTACAATAGGACACCAGTTTTTACTTGGACAGATTTTTCCCTGTTTTCCTTCTCAGTTTTGGACTCAATCACTCCCTTGCCAATTTCACTTTTGACAAACTGCGGCTTTGGAAGAACGGCGCGGAGGGAGTATGTAATGGTTTACTGCACTTCCCTGCACTGCCTTTGGGACAGTTTCGTCAAAAAGCCACGACTTGAGTGAAATGGTTTCTTCTTTTTGGTGTTCGCCATTCAGTTCATTTTTTAACCGAATGTTTGGGCTTGAAATTTTTTTAAATCCGCATCCTCTAGTGCAGTTTACAAACTTTTCCTTTTACAGTCCACGGAGGCAGGAGTGAAGTACCCCGTGAAGTAGCCGGCAGCAAAGTCCGAAATGACGCACCTGCGCTCTCACCATAAATTCCGACCCTTTTGCGCACTCCACGCTCATTAACTCTCGTCAACAGTCCCCCGCCCGCCTGATTAGCGACGGGTTATCGCCTTTGCGCGAATGGTGGTCGATTTGCGATTTTAGCGCGCATCTCCAACCCACCTTCTTTCAACGTTGTGCGCAGTGTTGGTGTCAGGTGGAAGTGTGATTTTTATGCATTCAAGGTTCCAACCCTGCTTTTTTGGTTCACACGATGCTGATCGATTCAAAAACGTTATTTATCATAACATGACTCTTGCGCAGTTTTTTATGCTTTTGCCGCCCCATCGCCCCAAGTTGACGGTATTTTACCAAGCCCAGTGTTCGAACAAGGACAATGTCCACCTCATTACCGGCCGCGTTCGTGTCCGCGTCTGAACACGACCCGGGCCACTCTGCGAGGCAGTCATCCGACGCAAACGTGGTGCGCGACAGCCGAGTGCCAATTGGCCGAGACCGGAGACGCTAATTTGGATCTGGCACGAGTCAGCCGAGGCTTTTGTCTCATTGCATCGTAATTACCCGCAATTTGGCCAACATAACCGTGAAGCATTGTTTTCGGATGACCGAATCGATTTCTTAGTTTATCGACGTTATCTGCGTTGTCCACTGCTTCCCGGACTCCCGCTGTTCAGTTGCCTGGCAAATGCCATATTCAGTCTTTTTTAATGGCCTCGGGCTTAGTTTCCGCGCTGACCCAGTTTTAGGGTTTTGTAAGGCGCTTCAAGTCAGTTCCGTTGCCTGGGAAAAGCTTTTTTCAGAACTGCATAATTTTATGTTTTTCCATTTTATTGAAAAGTTTTTTTTAGAATTTCTAATAACAACCACAGATTCAGTTTTTTTTTCAAAAATATTGCGCCGTAGCACCCCAGGTTGACGCCTCTGCACGGTTGTCACCGATCCCCCACCGCGTCATGCCTCTGCGCAACCGTCATCTGCCGCGGCTCGCAACACGCGATCCAGCTGTCGTGATCGGTGACCATGGCCAGCTGGGCACCCGGCAAGGAAGGTTCGTGCCTTCACACATTCTGCTGCCCTTGTTGACAGTGAAAGGCAAGGCCAGGAGGGCTGTGTAATGCGCAGTCACGTCCTGCGCAGGCCCGGTTAATGTCATGGTTCGGAGACGGTGAAGTGATGTGTCCGGGGACAAGGTGGTCATTAGGGGTGGACAAGAGCGACTTTTTTGCCTTCCCAAAAAGATTTGCTCTGTTTTTCTTTATGGAGACCTAAAATTCCTCAGTTTACTTTTTTGTCGATAAGCCATAAAAACCGGTGGACGTCGTTATTGCCCCGACCCCGGCAACCGCCGCCCCGAATTATGAGTTAATTGGCACGGCACATCCTTTGCACCGCCATCTTTTATGCCCTCTCGGGAGCACCATTCACTTCTCCGCGACGCAATCCGTCCACTTGACTCATGGGACGCCGAAGACGATGGCCGGCCGAGATTTGACCTAATGGCTTTTGTCTTTTTTATTTCCCGTTTCATGTGCCCTAATCTGAGTTATCAGGGAACGAAATCGGTGGATTTGGATTATGTTGTAAAGCACGCTGCAAAACAACAATTAAACTTTTATTGAAATAGCACAGTTTTTTTATCTCCTTATTATGTTCTGCAACCGCTCCCATTTTTTTGTTCTGACAGTTATTCATCCAGTTAAAATCGTTTCAAACCCTTGCATAACACCGAGTCACGATCGGTGTCCATTCCTCGGGCTTTGCATTTTTTATACGACCGTGTCCGTGCGAACTGTACAAGAAGCAGCCACCCATCTGCCTGTAAATCTCGTCGGACGAGGAAGCACCCGGGTTAGATCGCGGGGGAGGGGGGCTTACGCGAGCGACGCGACTGCTTTTTCTTGTCCGCCCGGACGGACGGCCGGGATACGCGCAGATGTTTAGCCCTGTGCTAATTCGAGCGGCGACGAGTGACCGCTGTTTGGCTTCGTATTTTTTGAATCGCCTTTCCAGCCTGCGCGACGCGATGTTCCGATGGCGGGGATTGTTGTCGTCATTAGGGGTCATTGTGTTGACGACGTCGATCATCATCTGGTCATGATCGCTTTTTTGTTCAAAAAGTGGCCATATGTTTTTGCAAAAAATGATTGGACTTTTGCTGGACCAAATGGCAGTGTATAATGTTTTATTTTAATGCAATCATTTTTTTACGTTTTTTATACCGTTTTCCTGTTTATGGCAGTATCAGTTTTTGTATTATGATAATCTGTTTTATTTTATAAACAATAATTAAAACACTCATGAGCAGTTTAGTTTTTTTAATGTCAAAAAACATTTTTATTATATTTTTTACTCAGAAACGCACAATTATTAATTTAAAAAAAGAAAAAAAATAATGATTAAAAATATGTTTTATCAGTAGTGTTTTCATCCTCGTGTTATTCTGCGCGAATTTTAAAAGGGCAACAAAAACTACAGTGATTTTTTTACTCATGCATTGTTTTTCTAGACCTCCCTCAGCTCTCCTCCCCGATGGCCCCCTCATCTGCCATCAGGAGCGGCCTCTTTCCGCTGCTGCTGCTGCCGTTGCTGCCGGCACTTGTCTCCGGCACTCTCTGCCAGCCGGGCTGCGTCTGCTTCGACGATGGCCGCGACGTCCGCTGCGACCACGCCAACCTCACCACGCTGCCGTACATGCTGAATCCGCTGCTCCGGTCGCTGTCGCTCGTCGACGCCAAGCTCAGGACTCTCGATGCCGCCTCGCTCAGCGTTTACCAGGACCTCGAGTTTCTCGATCTTTCGTCCAACTCCATCACCGAGCTGCCCGCCGAGTTCCTTGTCAATTTCCCTCGGCTGCGGCACGTGCGACTGCGCGGGAACAAAATCAGGCTCATTTCTGACGACTTGTTCCATGAGCTGCCGTCTCTTGAGGTTGGTGAAAAATAGGTCCAAAACATGGCCGAACTGCTTTTTTGGGCAGTGTTATGTTTTTTTAACCAAATCACAGTTATTTTTCGTTTCAAAAAGTGTCATCAGCGCTAATCCGGATAATTGGATAAATCCAGTTTCCCCAGAGTACCCATTTGACCCCCGTTGATTGACAGAGTCCGGCAATGAGTGCGCAAGTGATCGATCATCGTTCGCGCAAACAAAAACAACCCTGGCGACGGAAGCGAGAACGAATGCCTGTTTGCACTTATTTTTGGGACGATGTGTCAGAAATTTGATCTTTTTTGTTGCGCGCGCATCCACGCCTTCGATGGCACGGACCCCCAATTGTCATGACACTGACACGGTCATCCGGAGTGTCTGGCGACCAGGTGGATCGGGGAAAATTGTCAAATTAAAATAACAAACGCATACATACAATACAAGTTTAAATACGAATTATGAAAACTCGAAGAAGATTAAATTAATTTTTTTGCAGATCCTGGACCTATCAGACAACCAGATCGAACGGATTATGCCAAGCGCCTTTGCGGAGCTCTCAGGCCTCACGAGTCTCAACCTGTCCCACAATGCACTCTCTCTCCTGACGTCATCTGCCTTCACAGGACTTTCGGGTCTGTCACAGCTTGATCTCGGGCACAACAGGTTCGAGCGGCTTCAACGCGACGTTTTTGCCGAACTCGGCGATCTCGCTTACCTGTCGCTGAACGACAATCGGCTTAGAACGGTAAGTATTCAAATGTTTAATTTCAATTGGTCAGTTAAATCCGCATTGCAACCTATTTTTTTGTTTTCCAGCTGCAACCCCTGACGTTCAACGCGCAGAAGAAACTCGTCAAACTTGACCTCAGCGGAAACGGCATCGATCGCGTCGAAGAGGGCACGTTCAGCGGCCTCCACAGCCTCAAGGCGCTCGATCTGCGGGGCAACGAACTGAGCGCGGTCCCCGCCCGCAACTGGCCATATTTGGCGGAACTCGAGCACCTTGATCTCCGATCAAACCAGTTATCGGTATTATCCGCCGGCGCCTTCGAAGGACTCGGGTCGCTGCGACGGCTCCTGATTTCGGCCAACACCGGGCTGCGGCGCATCGAAGGCCACGCTTTTGCCGGGCTCTTCAAGCTGGATTCGCTCGAAGCACGTGATTGCCCTTCGCTGACGACCATCGACGAGCTTGCCTTCGAGCACCCCAACCGCCTCGCTTCTGTCGACCTGGCCAACGGGGGGCTGTCTTCCCTGGGCGTCAACCTCCTCAACTGGCGCCAACTGACCCGCCTCGACCTCGCCGGGAACCCGCTGATCTGCGACTGCGAGCTGCTCCGATTTCTGCCCTCGGCCCTCGCGGAAGTCAGACACCGCGCCAACTCGAGCACCTCCGACCCCCGTCCCTTGTGCGCCGGGCCCGAAGGTCTGCAGGGCGTCGCCGTCGAGACCGCGCCCGTTTCCGCCTGCGGCGGCCTTGCCGAGCCCACGCTCCTCCTCGCAGCCATGGCCGCGTCCGTGGCCGCAGTTTTCCTGACTGTTCTGGTGGCGGCGGCGTGTCTCCGGTCGCGGGCCGCAGAGAAGCACCCCTCGCGGGCGCCGCTCTTCACCGGAGCCTCGTCTTGCACGGACTCGCTCACCTACGACAAGTCCGACCCTCTCCTCGTCCACCATCCTACCCACTACCCCACCCTCCACCACGGGGCGACCGGTGGCTTCTACGCGGCTCCTCAGTACTGCGGGCCGGGCGACTATTACGCGTCCATCGCCGTCCACTCGCCCTTCGCTCACCGGGCCATTGTCCGCGACGACCCGACCCCCTACGCCACCGGGGCCATCTGCGGAACCCCCCGGACCCTGGACTACCGTCTCAGGCCGCCTTCCTTCATGGCACCTCCCCCACCGCCGCCGACGATGCCCCCGCCGGCCCCTGATCCTTTCTGTCCGGTGCCGAGCACGGAGATCTGAGAAAAGTCGGGCGGGTGCATTATTCGTGACTCTGGTGGAATCTCAGCACTAACGGGAAATTCGTGATTGTTTTGTCCAGTTTACTGAAGGTTTTGGATAGGACGATTACGATCGATATTTACAATCAAAGCCGGTTGTTTTTTTCATTCACTGAACTTTTTATTTATGCGTTGGTCACTTTTGTGACTTGTTCTGCCACTTTTTTTGTTCTTCAAATTACACCTTTCGTACAAAATAAAGAATTTATTGGACAAAATTTGGAAAAATATGTTTGAATTTATTGTCCTTGTTGTTTATTGTTCAAAAAATTATGCTAAAAAAATTTTCTGAAACTTTTAACCAGACTGATCAACATGATTTTAAAAATAGCAAAAAAATGTTGACAACTGTTTTTAATTAATCATTGACAACAGTTATTTCTTATTAATTAATACGACGGGAAATTTACTTTCCCAAAATCTTTTTTTTAATTATTCAAATGTTTTTTTTCGGTAGAAATTATTTCCGAAAAAAATTTTTTCTATAGAATTTATTAGCGAAAATAAAATTTATTTTTCTCAACAATAAATAAAAGATTAATTATGTTGCACAGAAATAACAGGTTTAATCGAATACCAGTTTTATGTATTCATTTGCAAAGTTATTGCCATGCTGACAGTTTTTTCCATAAAATCCGTCGTCGCAGACGCAGCGGTATTTTTTATCAACTTTGTCGGGGGTTGGTGGTCGAGTCCATTTAGCTACCGCCCTGCCGTGACCCCCACAAAGTTGTTTGCTCAGCCTGAAAAAGTGGACAAATGACCAATCAGCAGTTGTAAATAGTTTACGTAAAAATCGTAAACACCATAAAACGTCTTACCCTTCAATGACACGAATTTGATGCAGTATCTGAGGACCGTAAATATTCTCTAAAAACATTTTAATACTCGGGCACCGTTCTTTTTGATGATTACTAGTGTCCCAGATGACGAGACCCTGGATGTTCAGATCGGTGATCCCAATGGAAACATTGACGTCTGCGTTGCTGTAGAAGAATTCGTGATTTGGGGCAGAGCAGTAATTGATTTCCGTAAAAGGGATAATCGGGACATCAAGACCCAGCGCTTCGCGTATCTGTATCGCTTCGTTAGCTTGAGCATAGGCGTACCGCGAGCGATCTTCGCTCGTCAGACTTTCATTGTAGTAAAAATACATCGTCGGGAAAAGCGCCGAAGACGCTTCATACAGCCATGCGAGTTCTCGATTGGCTTGCCGCTGAAAAGCGTTACATTCTAGCTCACCGAATGCACCGGCGTCATAATTGCACTTCGGAAAAATATAGTATCCGACTTTGGCTAAAGGACGCATGACGCGAACTTTTTTGATTGTCTTGAGAAAGAAAGTCCTACAAAAAAATTTGTAACCACAAAAAAAAAAAAAATTCGGTCAAAAAAACAAACTTGGCGGCTCTGTTGTACTCCTCCTTTGCGATTTTTAAAATCGTTTTTTCATCAACGCCCGGATGATGCTGACGAGCGTACATGATGGATTCGTTGTTGTACATCAACTGCGCTCGAACGTTGAAGTCGAAAGAAGGCGTGTAGCTTTCATAGTCAATGACAATCGGTCCAGCAAAGTTTATATTAGGCACATGAATGTTGACATCATTTTCTACCTTATCCAGGTGAGCTGTCATGTTCATTCTCTGAGGAATGCCACCGTTGATCATGGTCCCGTTCTCATTGATCAAAGGCATCAAACCAAGCTTGCTTTCATAAAGTGTTACAATTTTGTCTCCCATTAGTGTCTGAGGCTCGTTTGTGGAAATCCCATATTTCTCGGGGTGCATACTGTCAGCAGAATCGCACGCAACGGTAAATAAGTTCCAGTAAAACTGAAATGCAGTTGTTGCCGGGACAAAGTAGAAAACGCATAAACCTACGTTCAGCCTATCACCTGCGTGTGCAGGGAGAAAACAACCAAGCTGTATCAACAAGAATAAGCACCGGACCGACGTCTTCAGCATGTTTTTAGTATTTGGTAGTTTGAATTGAGCATTTTTGATCCGTAAAGATTTTTTATTATACGGTTTTACACACTTGTAACACAAACAAGGAAAGCTTTTAAAAAGTAGTGAATATAAATGGATTTCCCCTGCTTGCAATGAAAAAAAAAGATCCGTCTAAAAATAAACGGCAAAGGAATAAATATCAATATTTTTTTTTTTATATTTTGAAGCAAAAAAAACGAATCCGAATTGTGGAATAGCCAATCATAAGTAAAGTAAAACAAATTTGTCATTTTGGGTATCATGCTAAATATTTTTAAATCAGACATGTGGCATGTGTAATACATAAAATTCATTTCACTGAATATTTAACTATTGCACTATTGTACATATAAGACGCAGACCTTAAAAATTTTTTTCTACCTTGGTTTTTTCTGCATATTTTTAGAATTTTACTTCTAGAAGAAGTTTGACGCATGAAAAACGACATTTTTTTACATGGCTTTAAAAATTTCAATCACTTCACCTTTTTGCGTCATTTTGGCTACAAAACTTCTGAACTATTTTACAGAAGTAAAATGCTGAAAAATCAACGTTTTTCCTGCCGACACTTGGGCAAGAAGTTAATTCGCATTTATTGTGATAAAATCGAACAATGGTTTGTAACGCCACGTTAATACGTTATTTTTGTACAATTCGTTGATGCACTGGGAGCTCATTTCATTTACTTGCGTTTTATTTTCATTTTCTTCTTTGCAACGAACAAAAAACACAAAAAGAAACAAAAACAGTGATACAGGCATTACTGTTTTTGCCTGCATCACTGCATCACGAGCAAGGCGATTTGGCGGAGTTGGCCATCACGAGCAAGGCGATTTGGCCAACTCCGCCAAATCGCCTTGCTCGTGATGCAGTGATGCGATTTGGCGTATTTGGCCAAATCGCCCGCTGCGAGAGTACTCGACGCGCACGCAACCAGAAGTTGAGCGAGCTTTTTTTGCGTTTGTTTTTTGAAAGTGATATCTGTTCGTCGGCATTTTTCGTGTATTCATAGTTGTTTCTTCGTTTTGGCCTTTTCCAATGTTATTAAGCTCAGTCTGGCGAGTCCAAACCGTTGTTTATCTGAGTTGATTGCTTTACTGCAAAGCTCAGTACATCGCTTCAAAATCATCAATTTTTTTCTGGATCTAAAAGTGAACGTTTTTGAGTTTATACAACACTGCGACCTACTCTACACTCGGCGGGAAAACCAAAACAACCAAAAAACTCAAAAACTTTCACTTTTGGATCCAGAATGATTGAAAATGCATAAAAAAATTTGATGTTTTTGAAGCGATGTACTGAGCTTTGCAGTAAAGCAATCAACTCAGATAAACAACGGTTTGGACTCGCCAGACTGAGCTTAATAACATTGGAAAAGGCCAAAACGAAGAAACAACTATGAATACACGAAAAATGCCGACGAACAGATATCACTTTCAAAAAACAAACGCAAAAAAAGCTCGCTCAACTTCTGGTTGCGTGCGCGTCGAGTACTCTCGCAGCGGGCGATTTGGCCAAATACGCCAAATCGCATCACTGCATCACGAGCAAGGCGATGTGGCCAACTCCGCCAAATCGCCTTGCTCGTGATGCAGTGATGCAGGCAAAAACAGTGATGACTGTTTTTGTTCGGTTTTCTTCATTTTTGCGTATAAAGAATATTTATAGGAGTTATGAACAAGAAAAAAGCAAATATTCATACCTGCCAGTACAGAATAACAAATACATCAAAAATATATCGAATTGCGTCAAATCGATGAAATGACGTATGCATGGATGTTATAATCTATTTTTTGTCCAATTTTCCTTCGATATCGTTATTTGAACAAGTGTTTTCAAAAAACACCAAAAAAGAGTTGTTTTACGCCGAGGCCCAAACTCAGACGTTATTTTGACATAAAACACAAAAATCTGAAATCTGTGACGTCACAATTCGTGACTGAAAAAACGTTCAAAAAAACCAAGGTAGAAAAAAATTTTTAAGGTCTGCGTCTTATATATAAGAGGCAGTCTGCGACAGGATTTAGGAACAAGGGGGAGACGAGGACAAGACTTTATTACACTTTCAAATATTTTGAGCCAGAATTGTTCCCCACCCCTAAAAACCTCTATTCTCGCCAAACACAGATTTTAAAAAAAATCGGATTCTGTAATTCTGGATTCTGAAAGGTTTTTGATAAAAATTGATGGCATGCGCTCTGTTCATGGAGAAAAAGGCTGAAAATTTTTTAAAGGGGGTTTTCATAGACGGGGAACACGAAGTCGTAATCAAAATGTTTTTATCGTTACGGTAAGTGCCATTTTTGGGTTAAAATTGATGGTTTTTTGGCCACCACAGATTGGGTTTTCAAAGGTGCCAACAATGGCCTAGCCTATCTTTTTCCCCTTGTTTTGACGCGTCGAATGGGGTAACGCATGAAACAAAGGAGTGACCGCAATGAAGTCATCCATAGGCATTTATGATGAAAACGCGCACAATTTCGCTTCAAGTGACAAAAATAGAGCGTGCGCGCGCATAAAAGGTGTCATGTTCAAAAAAACGCCGTGAAGCCAATTTTTGTTTTCTATGTCCACGGTCACTTTGGTAGGCTTCGGCATGTCCCAAATATCATTTTAAGATATTTTCACATTTTATCGGATAATTTTGCACAAAGTTACAGCGTTTGAAAGTTTCATGTCTTTTCAAAGCCTGTGGCATCGCCCAATATTATCAGGTAAAATACCCAAGGATAAAAATCAATCTTTGGGACATGACAAAGCCTACTAAAGTGACCGTGGACATAGAAAACAAAAATTGGCTTCACGGCGTTTTTTTGAACATGACACCTTTTATGCGCGCGCACGCTCTATTTTTGTCACTTGAAGCGAAATTGTGCGCGTTTTCTCGAGTGCGCATCATAAATGCCAATGGATGACCTCATTGCGGTCACTCCTTTGTTTCATGCGTTACCCCATTCGACGCGTCAAAGCAAGGAAAAAAAGATAGGCTATGACAATGTTGGCACCTCTGAAAACGCAATCTGTGGTGGCCAAAAAACCATCAATTTTAACCCAAAAGTGGTACTTACCGTAACGATAAAAACATTTTGATTACGACTTCGTGTTCCCCGTCTATGAAAACCACCCTAAAAAAATTTTCAGCCTTTTTCTCCATGAACAGAGCGCATGCCATCAATTTTTATCAAAAACCTTTCAGAAGCCAAATCTACAGAATTCGATTTCTTTAAAAATCTGTGTTTGGCGGGAATAGAGGTTTTTAGGGGTGGGGAACAATTCTGGCTCAAAAAATAAAAAGTTGTAAAAAAGTCTTGTCGGCCGACCTAAATCCTGTCGCAGACTGCCTCTTAATTCTTTGCCACATCGTAGTCCTTGGCAGGGATGCGAGGTCACTGGCTGGTCTTGAGGCTTCCAATGGCTTAGGTAGGAAGGGGGGAGGTTGTCCGGTTGTCCGCTGCCGGTTTTTTATGCCTTCCAGACCACTTCACATTTGTTTTGTAACCCTTTTCAATTTTTTTTATGAATGTAATTCTTTAACACAAAACGAAATCAACATAAATTAAAGTGAAGAATTGCTGATGGAAAACAGAATCCCGATGAGCGCGAGAAGAGAGAGCGTCGTCGAAGCAGCACCACAAGGCGTGTTGCACAAATCGGTTTCACAAATCTTTAGATACAGGGTATCAAACAACGTGGATTCGCAGGAAGTTGAAGTACCGTTTGTAATAGTGACGTTATATATTTCTTGGTTTAGTGCTGCGCATCCAAAGACGCCAGCCTCAGGTTGCGAGCCAATCTTTACGCCCCCTAAAATGTTATTATTGACAAAGGTTGCTTTCTGCCATTTTTTCTGGATTTCAAACAAATTTTATTTGGCAACTTTATCTGTTTTGAAAAAAATGGCTTTGTTCACGAAACAACGCAAATTGGAAAAATTGATTGCACCGGAGATTTGTTTTTTGGAACGTTAACGACTCCAAAATTTGTAATTTTTGGTACTTGCCCGGTTAAGAATATACCTTCGGGTATCCAAAAAAAACGCACAAAAAAGTATTTTTCTGAACTTACAGAAATAACACCGATATCCTTCGCATTTTTGAAGATCGGTGTTCAAATCAGTAGTGTTTGTCAGAGTAATGTTTCCGGAGTAGCACTGAATATTAGCCTCGGTAACTGGCGTCCATGAAGCAGCAATCACAATGCAAATCAGAGCAACGGTAAAAAGACGACAGCTTTTTGGATCCATATTTCTCTTTGCAATGAGCAAAAGCAAATAGCAAAAAAAACACACTCCGGGAATATTTATGCATTATGCAGAAAAATAGGAGGCGTGGAACAGGTGAGTAAGCCGCTAGTGATAACTCTCGCTTTGCATACGTGCACTCCTTTTTTCTCGATGATTCAGAAAATCAGACAAAAAAACTGATAAGGTCCGAAGCAAGCGTGTTTACGCTAAATGACATCAAAGTTGTAAACCATCGTAAAAATATTTATTGTACCACGTCATAGTGACGTGCATGCAAAAAAAAACATTTTATTTATGTTGTCATGAGTTTTTTTCTCAAAAGATTTGGAAAATACATTTTTTTCCTAAAAACATCGGACGAAAAAAACGGGGATCAAAGATCATTGCCGCCGAAAGCCAAATGATTTCTCGATCACTTTTTGGCGCCCGCCATTTCCCCGCCAGACAAGCGCACACACGCCCCTCCACCGGGCCAAAGAGGTCGTGATGGGTCGATCGACTGATCGATCACGGCCCAGAGCTTCGGTTCCCGTGCCTCGTCGCCGCCAGTCACCGCCGGGCGCCTCGATCGGCAGTCGTCTCGTTTGTTCCTCCGCGCGTCGGTCGGCATTTCACTTTTTTGCTCGTTTTCAGCACTCGCCATGCATTCCCTGAGGAACCCCGCCTTCGGCCCCCCCGCCGCCCGCCCCGAGACACCCCGCAAAGCCCCGCCGCCCGTCCTCGCCAACGCCGCACCCCGCCGCGGCTCCGCACCGCATCGAACAGCCTCCTTCCGCCAGCGACTCCACCTTGCCGACTCTGAAGACGCTCAGCAGCCCGGAGACGACACTCTCGCCTTCGATGACGACGTGTTTGCCCCCACAGATGATTCGTGGACCTCCGATCGCCTCGATGACATTGTGTGCGACGATTTCTTCGGCTCCGACGACGCAGAGGTGAGTTGGACGCTTTTTTGGCGGTTTTGATGCCTTGGGTCGTTTTTCAGGTCTCCGACGACTCAGTGTCCCATTCCCGTCCTCCTCTGAAGAAAAGCATCGTTTTCGCGCCGAGAATCCGAAAATACACGGCACCCCGGATTTTGTGTGCTCCGGTGACGCTCTTCGACTCCGAGGACTCGACGGACGAGTTTGACTCGATTCTGGATGCCACTGACGTCTTCGCCAACGAGCCAAAACTCCGTTGCTGTCACTCCCGGCCTTCCACTTCTTCAGACAGCGAAGACGGCGCCTTTGACCCGGACGCGATAATCGAAGACGACTTTTTCGGTTCCTTCGACGATTCGGCACGTTTTTTAGGATTCCTGTCGTTTTTATGACTAAATTAGTTCTTCAGGTGTCTGAGACCCGTAACCGTGCTCCTCTGCGCAAGGGCATTCTCTGTGCACCCAAAGTGAATCGCGTGCGTCGTCCCCGGTTTCCTGGGATTCAAATTGTTCCCTTCGACCTGTCCGACGCCGGCCCGGAGCCATGTTCGTCCAATTCCGGATCGCTCACCTGCGACCCTGACGACGAACCCTCCCTTCACCTACCGTGCCGGGATTCGGAGGCCTTTGACCCCGACGAAATCGAATTACCCGACTTTTTCGGCCGCAACGACTCTCCCGTGAGTTTTCCGGCTTCAGCGTGCTCCTGACTCCTGTTTTTAGGTGACGGACGATCCGACAACCCACCGCCGACCTCCTCTGCGCAAGGGCACGCTCTGCGCCCCGAAAGTCACCCGGAAGCCCCGAGCCGCAGTCCTCCCTGTGGGCCAGGCGCTGGTCTTCTCCGACGACGACGACCGCAGCTGCAGCGCCGGCGACCGACCTGCTCTCATTTCCACCCTGCTGGCCGACGCTCTCTCCTCCGAGCCTTTCCTCGACTGCCCCGGCGCTTCCAAGACGCCCGCCGGCCCGATCGACGACGACGACTTCCTCGCCCGCGGACACGTGCCTCCGTCGGCGCCTCCCGCCGAGGGGGACTCCTTCGACGACGCCGATGACGACGACGACGTCCTTCAAATGTCTTTCTTCTCCACCGACGACGGCCCCGTGAGTTGATTTTTTCTGAACGCGGAAAGTTGACTGATAGTGTTTTGCAGGTTTCCGATGACCCCGAAGGCCTCTCGCGACCCCCGCTCCGACGCAGCATCCTCTGAGCGCCCTACGTGAGCCGTGGCCACCGACGGGCAGCCGTCCGTCGACCCGCGTAAAGTTAACTCCCCGCAATTCTAGAATCAACAGATTGGTATGTCTATCGTGGAATTATTTATCAAAGTAACTACAAATAAATTGTAAACGTCTATTACTTTTCGCGTTGGGACAGGGGATACTGCATTTTCGTGTTGGGACGACTGCTGAGTTTACGGTGAAAATTTGTGCCAAAAAACGGACGAAAAAGAGAGAGACCACATTGTTGACATAGTGTTCCCGCTCCAATCTGCACAAAATTTGTGATTTTTTGCACGAGACTGGTCTTTTTTTGCGGCTCTGTTTCTTTTTTTTCTTTATCTCGCCTTCCATCGCCCCGCGCTCCCGATAGCCACACGTTATATATCGATCGATTCCGTCCCAAGTCCATGTGGAACGTTGTGCGAAACGCCCCGGACTACCTCGTCGCCGGTGCTGCTTATTTCGCTGCCAAAACGCTTCATCGAACATCCATGCCGACGCTTTCGGCACTCGAAAACATTGCCCAGGTCACGCCGAGCATCCGACGCGTGCTCGGCCAGAATCCCGGTCCATTCACGCTCCAGGGCACAAATACGTACCTCGTTGGCAGTGGACGGAGGTTGGGCAACTCACCTGTCACCTGTAATATGTATTTTTCCAGAAAAGTGCTCATCGATACGGGCGAGCCAGACATTCCGCAGTACATAGAAAATCTCAGGACAGCGCTGGGCAAGGACGAGGAGATCGAAGCCATCATCGCCACCCACTGGCACGGCGATCACGTTGGCGGCATTCCAAGCGTCTGGAAACTCATTGGAAAGCGTGTACCTGTGTACAAATTTCGGAGGCTGGATGCCGATGATGAGGATCCGTCAATTTTTAATTACGTCGAAGACGGACACGAGATTTCGGTCGATGGAGCGACTCTCAAGTTGGTTTTTTTAAAACCGTGTTTAAAGTATGCGGGCAACATGCAAACTTGGCAGCGGCGGGAGAAAACGTTTACGATTTTTTTTGGGTTCTCGAAGCGATTTTGAGCCTCCTTTCGAAAGTTGAAACATTTTTTAGTTTTTTATAATTTTGAATTTTGGGGGAAGTTAAAATATGCATTTTTTCGACTTTTCACGGTCTCAAAACAACCTTTGGCCCAAAATCGAAAGCTTTTTTTTATTTTTGTGGCCTCGAAACGATTTTTGCCTTACAATAAAAAGCTTATCATTTTACAAAAAAATGTACAATACGTGTTATTCAGACTCCTCTACACCCCGGGGCACACGACAGATCACATGTCGGTTCTTTTGAAGGAAGACAACATCCTCTTCTCCGGTGACTGCATCCTCGGCGAAGGCACGGCCATCTTCGAGGATCTCCACACGTACATGAACAGCCTAAACCTCCTGCTAGGCCTTCAGCCGACCCGCATTCTCCCCGGACACGGACAGGTCGTCGAAAATGCCGTCGCAAAGATCGAGGAATACATAGCGCATCGAAATGAACGGGAATCCCAGATTTTGGCTGCGCTATCGTCGTCGTCTCCGGGGACCGTTCTGACGAGCATGGACCTCACCAATGCCATCTACGCGGGCGTGCCGGCAGCCGTCAAGCTCGCTGCGGTCATGAATGTCAGGCACCACCTCACCAAGCTTGTCAAGGAGGGCAGAGTTCGTCAGGAGCCCTATGATGGATACGTTCTCGTTGCTCGGGATCAATAAACTCGTTTTTAAAATTTGCGTCGGGGTAACAAATTTGTTTTTTTGTTGATCCCGTGAAATTTTTCAGGTACCCGAACCGCGGTTCCGGAACCGGAACCCAAAATGTTTTTTTTGCTACTCGTAACCGGAACCGAAACTTTTCAAACTGCGTGTGAAACAAAATTTGAAAGATTTTCGTATCAAGTGTTCAAAATTGCTTTGATTATTAATTTATAACCGATTTCTAAGCGCTTTGCCTCGTTTTTGAACTCATTTTTAAAATCCGGGTACCCGGAACCGGCATTTCGGGTACCCGACAACACCCCTAATGGATGCATTTTCCTCCATAAAAGTCAATTATGTAACCAAACTCATGTAAAAAATACATCAAAAACCGTCACAAAAAACAGATAAATTTGTCAGAAGATATAAGAAAGCTAAGAAGGAGGGCTGTCTTCGAGGAGGTTCGTAAAGTCGCGATCTTCGAGGTACCGGTATTCAAAGACAAAAGATTCCTTCTTCTTCTGGGTCCATCGCTCAAAGTCAAAGTAGACGTACGCGCCCTGTTCGTAATCGTTCGTTCGTTCCTTGGGTTCATCGTGTCGCTGGAACCACATAAGATACTTGGTGTGGAATCGCCAGGCTTTCTTCTTCAGGGCCTGGGCTGCCATTAGCTGGGCTTTTGAGCCCTAAAACAATTTGTCAAAAATTCAGTTTTCGAAACACCAAAATCAAAAAAATTTTAATTTGTTAAAAAAATTTGTTTTCGAGAATTTGAAATCCAAAAAAAATAAAAATTTGGTTGAAAATCAGTTTTTAGGGTACCAAAATTCAAAAAATATAAATTTTTATCAAAAATAGTTTTCGAGGTAAAGTTTTTTTTTAAATGCTAAAAAAACTTTATAGGAAAACAAAATTTGCTATTTAAGGCACGAAATCCCTAACATTTTAAATTTAGAAAAAAATAATAATATTAAAAAAATTTCATGGCCACAAAATCTAAAAAAAAATTGGTAAAAAAAAACAGTTTTAAAAATTTTTTTGAAGTCAAAAAACCCACCTCCAGGTAGTAAAAAATGAAGAGCAAGGTATCGGGCGCCAATCGCATGTAGTACTCCATCGTCTGGAAAATCGGCGACTGGGACTGTGGAAAAGCCTTGAACGTGTCGTAGGGCAAATTCGGCAAACGAGGACGCTGGACTTCGTGGTAGGTCTTCTTGAGTCGATTCTCGAAGGCATGCTGAAGACGATTCATCTGCTGCTTCTGCTCCGGGGACACCATAGCGGGGCCGAGAGGTGAGAGACCGTAGAAAGCAGGAAACATGATGGGATCCGCCTGAAGGGCTTTTTTGCACGACGCAAGCTCGCGAAGCAAAAGTTCGTCCGCGGAAGCGTTTGGCGGAAGATTTACCGTAACCGGCGAGCGTTCAGTGATCGGCTTTACCGTTTGGGTTGGTTTTACCGTAGGGCTGGGCGTAGCATGCAGACCGGAGACACCAAAATGACCGGTCGAAACGGACGAATAGGAAGCTGTCCGCAGCCTATTATTGGCAGGACCATTCGGCGGCGAATCGGCAACGGCTGCCGTGAGTGGGGGATAGTCGTTTTCAGCCACGACCGTAAGTTCCGACTTCGCGGCGGGGGAAACATCAAGTTCGGTTGTTTTGGCCTAAAATTTTTTTTCGTCAAAAAATGCAACTCTTAGTAGGACCAGGCATGTCAAAAATCGGGGGCCGGCCACATGGGGCTAGGGCCGATTAACTTGGGGCCCTAAAGCCCCGCTCGACCCCCTGTTACAAAATTTTTGGTAAAAAAAACCAAAAAAAATGTGAAAAATTTACAACGAAACGCATCATTTACTGAAATTTTGGCCGGGGCCGATAAGCTGGGAGGCTGAGGCTCGCGGGGCCTAACATTTCGGCCCCCTTGACATGCCTGGGTAGGACATGTTTAAATTTAGAATTATAAAAAAAAACATAGTTTTATGCAATTTTTTTTCAATTTTTTTAAAAAAGCTTGTGCTCAGATTTGAAAAAAATACAATTTTAAAAAAGTACGTAATGTAACATTTTTCAGCAAAAAAATATTACTTCCGTTCTGAAAATAAAAGTAACATTTTGAGGCTCATAAAAACGTTTTTTACCATAGGTAACGTTTTTATCAATTTTTTCATGACATTTTTTGTACCAAATTCTCAATTTTCGAGTCAAAGAAATCAATTTCAATAAAAAAAATAATTTTACTCCATTAGGCATAAAAACCCTGAAAATCCCGAAAAACTCACCATAAAAGGTGAAATAGGCACGTGTACCTCTGGAAGCAGTGAAGACTGCGGCGACGGCACCAAATGTTTGTCAAACTCATCCTCAGCGGTCGTAATCGCCTGAATGATCGATACAAATGGATTGCGTGATTCAATCGCCGGTGAAAGAGTCGGCTCAACTTCTTCTGGTATCGGCTTTTCAAAAAGTTCGACTTCTTCCGCGTGCACCGGTGCAAAATGCGTCTTGGTTGGACTTGTACTCGAAAACGGTTCAGATTCCCTGTTTCCCGCTACGACGCAGCTATACGGCATGCTCGCCGCTGCAGTCGACGTCGGAGCCGGTGCTGGAGCGCTGGGACTGCAACCGAAGCCACAACCGAAGATGGTGGTGGTGGTGGTGAAAAAACCGGATCAGCAGTAGCAGGCGGCAGTGGAGGCTGAGCGAGTTGAGATTCATCCCCCGATGCTGAAGTAAGGGTGACGGTCGAAACAATCGATTTCGAAGAACCGTGGGCTGGCTTCTTAGAGATGGAAACAACCGGCGCAACGGGATCTGGCATGACAGCATTGCTAGAAGTGCTGTGCTTCGACAAATCGGTTGGAGAGTTGTTTGACGAAGGCCGCTGCGGGTATTCATCGCGTTTTTCGTCCACGGAGAGTGCCGTGACACCGGTGAGTTGTGGGATGAAGTCTACAATGCCGAGTTCCTCGTAGAGATCTGAAAAAATACAAAAAAACTGAAAAGAAAAGAATTGAATCTGTAACTTTACAAAAAAAAATTTAAAAAAAAATTTCGTAATAAGACCATACAAAAAATGAAAAAAGAAGCCTAATATTGTCAATTTTCGCAGTAAAACGTTTTATAAAACTGTCAAAATCGTGGCAAAAACATGGCAAAACTATAGAAAAATTATACTGCAAAAATCGTCGTAAAACCTTAAAGATTCCAAAACAAACACTCGCTTGAATTTTTTAATTTCGTTTTAAAACAATGAGAAAACAGTAAAAAATTACCTAAACCGCCAAATTTTTGTGGTATTGAAAAAATTGATAAATTGTAAATCTTCGTTGCAGAAAACTTTACTTTTCGTGGTAAAACCTTGTTTATTTTAATAAAAAAAATTTCAAAATACTAGTAATTTTTAAAATAAATAAAATGTTCAATTTTCGGGTAAAGCAATGTCAAAACTGCAAATCAGTTTAATCCTGTAATTTTCGTGGTAAAACCGCAAAAAAATCTACAACTCAATTTTCATCGTAAAAAAACAAAAGAAAAAACCCACAGTGCGGATCGTTGTCTTCGGGATCGCCATCGCCATCCGGTACGATCGTATTGACGTAGGCGTCAATGGCATCGCCCAGAGTATCGTAAACCTCGGTAGCATCCTTGTCATCGTTTGTCACAAGCCGCATACAGACCTCCAGATTTGTCGTGTGATAATTGAGTCTCTCCTTGAACTTGTTGAGTTCCTCCATCTTCTTGCTGTTATCGTCTTTGTCCTTGTTCTTTCGCTTGCGATGAACGACAGTCGATGTCAAGGCTTCCATTTCGAGTTCTGTGCGATCGATGGCATCGCCGATGCAGCGGATCTTCTCTTTGAGCCATTCGATGGCTCGTGTCTTGGCTTTTTCCTTTGGATCAAGCTTTTCCTCCGCTGAAAGGCCTTGCTTGGAGTGTGGTTTCGTCTTGTTTTCCCGTTCGATACTTTTGAAGGCTTCCATCTTAGTTTCGATGAGCCGACGGTACATCGCGAGCTTGTCCTTGTCCTGGATATAAACAAAACTTTGATAAGGTTAAAACACCCAAAAATAGGCCAGAAAGTATGAAAACACGCTTCTATCGTAAAAAAATACGATAAAAAAGTAACGTTAATTTTTGAGCAAAAAAAGTTATTACTTCCGTTCAACAAACAAAAATAACATTTTGAGGATCGTAAAAACGTTACATTTTGCCTTGTAATCGTATCGTAGCCACAGTAACAGCCTAAACCACCGCACTATGTGCCCATGGTTTCGACGCGAAAACGTTTTTTACGGGTTTTATGGTGTTTAAAGGAACAATATTTTAGGTATAAAGATACTATTAGGGGTTATCTGCTATGGAGAATCTATCGGTGATATCAAAAAAACGGGAACTAATCGATAAATCAATAATTCAGAGTAAAAAACGTTGTATCTCAAAAACTGTTTTTTGAATTCCAGAAAAAAATAGTGCATCGTAATCTACAGTGTAGTAGATTCTACACTATCGAAAACCTCTGTTTGCAGAACATGAGCCAACGGTTCTCACGAAAAAAAAAAGTTATTTCAATTCAAAAATAAAACTTCAAAAATCATTTTCAGAGTCCAAAATGAATATTTTTTTTGGATAAAAAAGGTTGCAAAATTCAGGATGTAATTAATCAGTGCGCAAAATTTCATGCCTTGTAATATAAAACTGACTTTGCGCGAAGCTTTGAAAGCTGGATAAAAATTGAAATAACTTTTTTTTAGTGGGGCCCTCCTGCTCATATTTTGCGACCAGAGGTTTTCGATAGCGTAGATTACGATGCACTATTTTTTTCTGGAATTTAACAAAGGATTTTTCGGAAAAAATTTTTTTCCGATTTATCGATTGATTGTTGATTTTTTGATATTGCCATCAAATTCGCCGTCGCTTTTAACGTCCAAAAATGTTTTGATATTCAAAATATAGGCATTAAAAACATGTGAAATTGACAAAAAAACCGTCAAAAAACGTTTTCGCGTCGAAACCATGGGCACATAGTGCACCATACACCATCTCGGTGGCAATTTTTATACTTTAAAAACCAACCTTGACGTCTGAACACATCTGCCATGACTTGACGCTGTCTCGGAGCTTCTGGAGTTTCTTGATTTCTCGCTTGAGATCATCCTGGAACTTTTCGCGCTGGTTTTCACTATTCGCTTCGTGCATCCGGGTCCAGATATCTTCAAAGACGCTAATACCTTCATCGATCTGAAAAAAAAACAAAGAATAATCGTAAAACACCAAAAAACCCACCTTTTTGAAGGTTTTTTCGACTTCGAGAAGCAATCGTCTTTTTTCGGCCATGTCAACGTGAAAGTGATCTGAAAAGCAAATAATAACCGTTCAGAGGCGCGCAAGTCAAAAATTGATGACTGAAACGCAAAAAAAAAGATAAAGAAGAAACTTGGGTGAGTCCTGTCTTCAAAAAAGCCTCTAAGGCGTCAAAAAAACTTGCACTGGACGAAGGAAATCAGAAAGTAGAATCGACGACAAAACAAAACAGCTCAAAAAGTATAAGATACATGCGAATTGTCGAGAAAACAAATAAAAGGCAAAAAATGATGTAACATGAGGAGAACGCTTTGCCAACAAAATTTACGTTTTTTGAATATAATTCGCTGTGAGAAACGATCGTTTTCGACATCGACACAAATGTTTCGGGTTTCTTTTTTTCAGGTGACGCTTTTTTTTACATGAACATATTTTTTTGTGAGTAGCGGTCGAGCGATTTGGCATACTTCTGCTTGCGGCGGCGGGCGGATTCGTTCCAGTCTTTGAGCTTGGTGCGCTTCCGGATGGATTCGGATGGGACTTTGTCGCTCAAACGCACCTCTAAGATAGCACGTTCGAGGCGTAGTGGCCAAAAAACCAAACAATTAAGCCTAAAATTGGCACTTACCGTAACGATAAAAAAAATCTGACTACGACACCGTGTTCCCCTTCCCTAAAAACTCCCCTAAAACAATTTTCAGCTATTTTCCTCTTGAACGCAGTGCGTGGCATCAACTTGTGTCAAAACCTTTCAGAAGCCAAAACTTCAGATTCCGATTTTTTTTTTAATCTGTGTATCGCGGTTTTAGACCTTCCTAGGGGTGGGGGACAATTCAGGCTCATAACATTTGAAAGTGTAAAAAAGCATTGTCCTCGTCTCCCCCTTGTTCCTATGTAAATCCTGTCGTGGTCAACTTCAAATGTTTTGTGTCCAAGTTGTAGGGGGGCCTATGGGAGACTCCAAATGGGCCATAATACATTTTTCAGATGCCGGATTCTAAAGCTAAGGCTTCTCGATTGTTTCGACGTCAAAATTTCAAACTGCTTCTAAAAATCTGATTTTTGGCATACAGGTTTATCTTGGCACGAGAAATCGACTGGTGTATTTAGTTTTCTCAAAAAACATCTGACTTTTTTGAAAAAATTGATTTTCTTCGATTTACCTGTATTTACCGTCAAAATTTGTTCAAAATATGCTTCATTTTAGAAAAATTGACAGTCTTTTTTTACACATTCCATTCAATTTGTTTCAATTGGGTGTCGAACCTTTGTCACCCAGGCGTAAGCCAATAGCAGAGCGCTCCAGGCGACGGAACTTTAAATTTACTTTGAAAAACTGGAATTATCAGAAGTAAATAAATGTATTAGAAAGAAAGATTGTTACAACGGTAAACGCATATCTGACCAAAATTTCAGTAAATTATGCGTTTCGTTGTAAATTTTTCAATTTTTTTTGGGTTTTTTTACTAAAAATTTTGTTTTGGGGGCCGAAAGGGACTTTAACGCCTCCTGAAACCGGCCCCCGATTTTTGACATCATTGGTCCTGACTGTAAACTGTCCTGTCTGTAAATTGTCTGGGGGTTGGCTGTCTGACTGAGCGTTAAGCAACTGGTTTAATTTAAAAAAGGACTTTCATGTGTCTGAAATAACTTTGTGTGACCATTTACCCAGATGGACACCAAACCGCGGACGTGCTCAATGAGCATGAGTCAGACGCGAGCACGAAAAATTGAATTGCTCAAAGTTTAGTCGTGTTAGCAGAGCGAGCAAGTAGAAATCTTATAAAATGAGCACTGCTCACTATAAATTTAGTGCTACAAATGCTAACAATACTGGTGATTTCGACGCAAAAACACGATGTTGGAGGTATCTCCAAGCAATATGCGGTATTTCTTTTAGCAGAAGCGAACTGAATTTGATGTCTTAGAATTCACTTTTTTTGCGTTGTGAGCCATGTTTGCTCATTGCTCGCTCCTAGCTCAACTCATTCTGTAGCGTGTAGCAGAGCAGGAGCAGAGGATCTGGGTAATAAAAGAGCGCGAGCAGAGCGAGCGCGAAAACTTTTCAGTGAACTCAAAGAGCATGAGCAGAGCGAGCACTGAAAATTGTCGAATTGAACAACTCTGCTTCTGACTGTTCATTGTAGCTGTTGTATGTATGATATGGTGCAGTACGAGGGTTAGAGGATAAATGAAATGAAATGAAATGAAATATCTATTGGAGTATTCTTGTAATCGACGACTGTGCCGTCATCACGCACAAAAACTCCAGTAAAAACCGAAAGATTTTGAACGTCAGCCAATTCAATCGGAGATACAGTATATTCCCTCCAATGCCTTATTCTTCAATTCAGTATCAACGTAAGCATACCAGGAGGTAACTAAAAAAAAATTCAAGTCAAGGCATTTGGACATTATTTGTGCCTCCTAACATCTGGTCCAATGATAACTAACCACATGGCATGAAATTTTCGCCAACCATTATATATAAATTACATAAATTACTGGCTTTTACTCAAAATACCATGTTTTTTATCTGTTGACACTAAATTTTGTTTATAATAACAAAAATACAGTTCTTTTTTTTATTTTTTACATTATCAGGCCTTTCCGAAACTGAAAAGTCACAGGCCCGTCCAAGCTCGGCCCGGGCCTGGGTCATGCTTCGGCGGGCCTTTTCATGCCTGCTAACCCCTAAGTAATGGTGAAAGATAAGTACAAGATAAGCAACTTACGGAATTCATTCAAATCTTCTTTAGTTTTTATTATAAAGGGGTACATAGCGTAAACGCGATGAAGGCACCATTGGTAAGCCGTTGCTCTGCTGTCGTAGTTGATATCCTCGTCATCCCGCGAATAGAAACACTTGGTGGGGTTTTCTTTTGGGATAGAAAACATAGGTCGGTCTTTTATCCTGTCGGATAGATCGGTTGGACATTCGGGGCCCGGCCATTGTTTGGTGGTTGCGGCCGGGGCGGACATGAACACCAGAAAGATGAAAACGCCAGCACAAAAATGCGCTACTCTGATATCACGCATGTCGGCTTCACGAAGAATTCGACAACGGTACAAGGAAGGCATGCAATGGCAGGGCTTTTAAGGCAAAATCGTAAATTTGCATTTCTCGGTAATAAATGGCATGTTTTGCTCGAATAATTGTAGTTTGGAGAACAAAAACGAACTTTCAGTCACCACGGATAAGAGTTTGTCCAGAAATTACGGCATTAAGATGGGGGGAAAGGGATCAGCCTCAAAATTTCGGAAAATCACGAAGGGGAAGGGGTGCCTGCTCAAAATGACGTCACTCAAAAATTTCTACAGTTTTCATAAAATTTTTCGAATTTCAATTTTTCATTGCTCAATTTTTTTATTGTTAAAATGCGCTGAAAACTGTCGGCAATTTCTACATTTTCTTCAAAAGAGTCGCGACTTTTCGGAGTTAAAAAAATCTTGACTCCGAGTCAGCGTTAACTCTCTGACTCCCGAGTTGATTCCGGAGACTGGTTGAATTGGAACACTGGTTTTATGACGGAAATAAATGCAAGCACGCACAAAAAGTCGATTTTAAGGTGCTCAACAAAAAAACAAATTTGTTACCCCGACGCAAATTTTAAAAACGAGTTTATTGATCCCGAGCAACGAGAACGTATCCATCATAGGGCTCCTGACGAACTCTGCCCTCCTTGACAAGCTTGGTGAGGTGGTGCCTGACATTCATGACCGCAGCGAGCTTGACGGCTGCCGGCACGCCCGCGTAGATGGCATTGGTGAGGTCCATGCTCGTCAGAACGGTCCCCGGAGACGACGACGATAGCGCAGCCAAAATCTGGGATTCCCGTTCATTTCGATGCGCTATGTATTCCTCGATCTTTGCGACGGCATTTTCGACGACCTGTCCGTGTCCGGGGAGAATGCGGGTCGGCTGAAGGCCTAGCAGGAGGTTTAGGCTGTTCATGTACGTGTGGAGATCCTCGAAGATGGCCGTGCCTTCGCCGAGGATGCAGTCACCGGAGAAGAGGATGTTGTCTTCCTTCAAAAGAACCGACATGTGATCTGTCGTGTGCCCCGGGGTGTAGAGGAGTCTGAATAACACGTATTGTACATTTTTTTTGTAAAATGATAAGCTTTTTATTGTAAGGCAAAAATCGTTTCGAGGCCACAAAAATAAAAAAAGCTTTTGATTTTGGGCCAAAGGTTGTTTTGAGACCGTGAAAAGTCGAAAAAATGCACATTTTAACTTCCCCCAAAATTCAAAATTATAAAAAATTAAAAAATGTTTCAACTTTCGAAAGGAGGCTCAAAATCGCTTCGAGAACCCAAAAAAAATCGTAAACGTTTTCTCCCGCCGCTGCCAAGTTTGCATGTTGCCCGCATACTTTAAACATGGTTTTAAAAAAACCAACTTGAGAGTCGCTCCATCGACCGAAATCTCGTGTCCGTCTTCGACGTAATTAAAAATTGAAGGATCCTCATCATCGGCATCCAGCCTCCGAAATTTGTACACAGGTACACGCTTTCCAATGAGTTTCCAGACGCTTGGAATGCCGCCAACGTGATCGCCGTGCCAGTGGGTGGCGATGATGGCTTCGATCTCCTCGTCCTTGCCCAGCGCTGTCCTGAGATTTTCTATGTACTGCGGAATGTCTGGCTCGCCCGTATCGATGAGCACTTTTCTGGAAAAATACATATTACAGGTGACAGGTGAGTTGCCCAACCTCCGTCCACTGCCAACGAGGTACGTATTTGTGCCCTGGAGCGTGAATGGACCGGGATTCTGGCCGAGCACGCGTCTGATGCTGGGCGTGACCTGGGCAATGTTTTCGAGTGCCGAAAGCGTCGGCATGGATGTTCGATGAAGCGTTTTGGCAGCGAAATAAGCAGCACCGGCGACGAGGTAGTCCGGGGCGTTTCGCACAACGTTCCACATGGACTTGGGACGGAATCGATCGATAGATAACGTGTGGCTATCGGGAGCGCGGGGCGATGGAAGGCGAGATAAAGAAAAAAAGAAACAGAGCCGCAAAAAAAGACCAGTCTCGTGCAAAAAATCACAAATTTTGTGCAGATTGGAGCGGGAACACTATGTCAACAATGTGGTCTCTCTCTTTTTCGTCCGTTTTTTGGCACAAAAAATGACAAACTTTCACCGTAAACTTAGCCGTCGTCCCAACACGAAAATGCAGTATCCCCTGTCCCAACGCGAAAAGTATTATACGTTTACAATTTATTTGTAGTTACTTTGATAAATAATTCCACGATAGACATACCAATCTGTTGATTCTTGAATTGCGGGGAGTTAACTTTACGCGGGTCGACGGACGGCTGCCCGTCGGTGGCCACGGCTCACGTAGGGCGCCCAGAGGATGCTGCGTCGGAGCGGGGGTCGCGAGAGACCTTCGGGGTCATCGGAAACCTGCAAAAACACTATCAGTCAACTTTCCGCGTTCAGAAAAAATCAACTCACGGGGCCGTCGTCGGTGGAGAAGAAAGACATTTGAAGGACGTCGTCGTCGTCATCGGCGTCGTCGAAGGAGTCCCCCTCGGCGGGAGGCGCCGACGGAGGCACGTGTCCGCGGGCGAGGAAGTCGTCGTCGTCGGTCGGGCCGGCGGGCGTCTTGGAAGCGCCGGGGCAGTCGAGGAAAGGCTCGGAGGAGAGAGCGTCGGCCAGCAGGGTGGAAATGAGAGCAGGTCGGTCGCCGGCGCTGCAGCTGCGGTCGTCGTCGTCGGAGAAGACCAGCGCCTGGCCCAGAGGGAGGACTGCGGCTCGGGGCTTCCGGGTGACTTTCGGGGCGCAGAGCGTGCCCTTGCGCAGAGGAGGTCGGCGGTGGGTTGTCGGATCGTCCGTCACCTAAAAACAGGAGTCAGGAGCACGCTGAAGCCGGAAAACTCACGGGAGAGTCGTTGCTGCCGAAAAAGTCGGGTAATTCGATTTCGTCGGGGTCAAAGGCCTCCGAATCCCGGCACGGCAGGTGAAGGGAGGGTTCGTCGTCAGGGTCGCAGGTGAGCGATCCGGAATTGGACGAACATGGCTCCGGGCCGGCGTCGGACAGGTCGAAGGGAACAATTTGAATCCCAGGAAACCGGGGACGACGCACGCGATTCACTTTGGGTGCACAGAGAATGCCCTTGCGCAGAGGAGCACGGTTACGGGTCTCAGACACCTGAAGGACTAATTTAGTCATAAAAACGACAGGAATCGTAAAAAACGTGCCGAATCGTCGAAGGAACCGAAAAAGTCGTCTTCGATTATCGCGTCCGGGTCAAAGGCGCCGTCTTCGCTGTCTGAAGAAGTGGAAGGCCGGGAGTGACAGCAACGGAGTTTTGGCTCGTTGGCGAAGACGTCAGTGGCATCCAGAATCGAGTCAAACTCGTCCGTCGAGTCCTCGGAGTCGAAAAGCGTCACCGGAGCACACAAAATCCGGGGTGCCGTGTATTTTCGAATTCGCGGCGCGAAAACGATGCTTTTCTTCAGAGGAGGTCGGGAATGGGACACTGAGTCGTCGGAGACCTGAAAAACGACCCAAGGCATCAAAACCGCCAAAAAAGCGTCCAACTCACCTCTGCGTCGTCGGAGCCGAAGAAATCGTCGCACACAATGTCATCGAGGCGATCGGAGGTCCACGAATCATCTGTGGGGGCAAACACGTCGTCATCGAAGGCGAGAGTGTCGTCTCCGGGCTGCTGAGCGTCTTCGGAGTCGGCAAGGTGGAGTCGCTGGCGGAAGGAGGCTGTTCGATGCGGTGCGGAGCCGCGGCGGGGTGCGGCGTTGGCGAGGACGGGCGGCGGGGCTTTGCGGGGTGTCTCGGGGCGGGCGGCGGGGGGGCCGAAGACGGGGTTCCTTAGGGAATGCATGGCGAGTGCTGAAAACAAGCAAAAAAGTGAAATGCCGACCGACGCGCGGAGGAACAAACGAGACGACTGCCGATCGAGGCGCCCGGCGGTGACTGGCGGCGACGAGGCACGGGAACCGAAGCTCTGGGCCGTGATCGATCAGTCGATCGACCCATCACGACCTTTTTGGCCCCGTGGAGGGGCGTGTGTGCGCTTGTCTGGCGGGGAAATGGCGGGCGCCAAAAAGTGATCGAGAAATCATTTGGCTTTCGGCGGCAATGATCTTTGATCCCCGTTTTTTTCGTATTATTAAATTTTCCGTAAAAAATCTCTAAATTGTAATAAGTAAAAAAAAATGTTTTTTTTGTTTGTAGTATACGTCGTCACTGACGTGGTAAAATATTTTTACGATGGTTTACAACTCTGATGCCATTTAGCGTAAACACTCTTGCTTCAGACCTTACCTGTTTTTTGTCTGATTTTCTGAATCATCGAGAAAAGAAAGGAGAGCACGTCTGAAATGCGAGCGTCTAGCAGCTTACTCACCTGTTCCACGCCTCCAATTTTTCTGGATAATGCATAAATATTCCCGAAGCGTGTTTTCGCTCATTGAGAAGAGAAATATGGATCCAAAGAGCTGTCGTCTTTTCACCTGCCTGCCTTTCATCGTGATTTTTATGTCATGGACACCAGTTGGTCAAGCTATTGAGTGCTATTCCGGAACCACTACTCTAGATATGTAGTTCTACTGATTTGAACAGTACACTGGGCAGATGTAACGGAGATTATTGTTATTTCGGTAAGGTTAATTAAAAAACATGCGCAAACAACATTGGTTTCGGTTCCAATTCGGTTATCCATAAAACAACCAACATAAATTCCGGTTTTTAATTTTTTTTCTTGCTAAAAAAACCTGATCGCTAATCTGTATCTGATCGAACTATTTTTTTAAAGCTTTTTTTTTCAAAAGATGACAATTTTTGCTAATGTGAAATAATTTTATTGCAGCGAGTGAAGATTTAATTGTGGTGAAGGAAGCCCAGTTCGGATGCGCAACAATCGGTACAGTAGTTTATAACGTCACTCTCCCAAACGTTACAACACCATGCGAATCAAAGCTATTAGGTCATGTGCATGTAAAGGTTTGTGATACAGATTTGTGCAACACGCCTTGTGGTGCTGCTTCGACGACGCTCTCCCTTTTCGCGCTCATCGGAATTCTGCTTTTCATCAGCAATTCTTCACTTTAATTTATGTAGTGTTTGATTTCGTTTTGTGTTAAAGAATTAAATAATGAAAAACAATGAAATGGGTGACAAAACATGCCTGCTTTCATGTGCAAAAAAACATTATTTCTACAGAACAACACGATTTTGTACCTCAAAAATACAACTTTTGGAAACCTTTGACATTATTTTGGATTGTGTGAACAAAAGTGATTCCTTTGCGACCCGAGATAAAGGTATAAAACTATGTATGAAATGATGTAACCGACATCGAAATTATCCGATAAAAAGCACAGATTGGTTAATCTTTGGGACAAAAATCATGTACGATTCCGAGAACTATTTTTTTTTATCAATATGACGTGAATCCTGGTATATGTGATTTTTCGCAAGTATACTTGACTGTTCCGTAATAAAACAAAACACACTTGCTTCAATGCAGGTAAGTTTTTTTGCTTGTTCCGAGTCATCACGGATGTCATAAAAAAGAGCAACTTTGAGAAGCGAGCGTTATCAATAGTTAGCAGCTTACCCGCATGTGTATAAATAGTCCCGGAGCTTGTATACGTGCCAATTGCTTTTGTTCGTTGTTGAGAGAGACATGAATACAAAGAGCTATCGTCTTTTTACTGTTGCTCTGACTTTCATCGTGATTTTTATGTCATGGACACCAGTTGGTCAAGCTATTGAGTGCTATTCCGGAACCACTACTCTAGATAGTTCTACTGATTTGAACAGTACACTGGGCAGATGTGACGGAGATCATTGTTATTTCGGTAAGGTTAATAAATAACATATGTATAAAAAATACATATTTGAATACAACGTTGATTTTCGTTCCAATTCGGGTACCCGAAAAGCAGCTAAATTTGGGTTTCCAATATTTTTTTTTGTTTTTTAAAAACAAACCAGTTTTGTATTTGCTAATGTGAAATAATTTTATTGCAGCGAGTGAAGATTTAATTGTGGTGAAGGAAGCCCAGTTCGGATGCGCAACAATCGGTACAGTAGTTTATAACGTCACTCTCCCAAACGTTACAACACCATGCGAATCAAAGCTATTAGGTCATGTGCATGTAAAGGTTTGTGATACAGATTTGTGCAACACGCCCTGTGGTGCTGCTTCGACGACGCTCTCCCTTTTCGCGCTCATCGGAATTCTGCTTTTCATCAGCAATTTTTCACTTTAATGTATTGTTTGATTCTGTCTCTCGTTTTTGCTTTTGTCTAATTTTGTCGTGGATCATATAAAATTTTACTAACAGGATAAAATTGATGACATTGACACTAGAGCATCAAACATGTCAGAGGACCTTTGGATAGCCGAGGTCAGGCACACCAAGAAATTATGTCATTATCAAACATTTATTTCAAAGATTTTTATTAAATTTGCATGCCGTACGCAAATTGCTGTCAAATTATAATAATGTATGGAAATATGTGTGCGACAACAAAATCCAGAAAAATTTCCAAATAAAAATTTCATTTCAGTCATTTGCTTTTGCGGATTATGGCTGCTACGCCCGAGGCTGTCCAGGCAACTGCGTTGGAGTTTGCTAAGTATCTGACGTCCGTCGTACCTGCCCAGTGGCATCAAAGGTTTAATGCCATACGTTCAATATCCAACGGCCCTCGTTTTTTCGGCGACGTTACACAAATCCGATTTGAAGATCTCCCGTGTGGAGAGTTTGGTCGAGTGATTATTCAGAATCTTCCGGATGACCAGAATTACATTAACGCCAACGAGGTATGTTTTATTCGTACAAGTTGTGTTGCATGTAGTTTTATACCGTAATAAATATTAGATTCAATATGCGGAAAATCGAAAAATAATTATAACTCAAACGCCCCTTCTCGACGACGTATCCAACAAAGCTTCAACGATTGCTGCCTACTGGACTATTTCCGCTCAATTGGACGAGCCAACGCTGGTTATTAACGTTGATATTGACATGCCTGGATTACTGTACCCAGCTAGAGAAGGACAGGTTCAAACGTATAACTATGGGTCCAAGAAAACTGAAGGCGTCTCTGTTCGACATAATCGCGCTGTTGAACACGACGTAATTGGTAATCTTAAAACGATGATTGTTAAGCAACTTGGCTTTGACGAACGCACCATTTGCTACTGCAGTATGAATAACTGGGCTGTGGGACACTTTCCACCGTACAAATACATGGATGCAATCATGGAACTCATGCTGGAAAATCCTTCCATCGTTGTCAACTGTCGAAATGGAATCAAGTATAGCGGAGCGTTGGCGTTGATATTTGTGAGTATCTACAACATCAGAAACGGCTACTTTTATCCTCCACATTCCGTTCTGATAATGCTTCGCACTTATCGTCCGGATTGCATTGAAAGTGCTGAGGTGAGTGTTTGTTTCAATGTGTATCAACTTTTTTTTATATTAAAAATGTTTTTAGGATTTTCTGCAATGTATCAAATACCTAGTGCACTACACCCATACCGTATTTACTGGAAGTGGAAATTCCATGCCGGATCAGATATTCCAGAACATAGCACTCTATCAGCAAGCTTGTGACCAGCGAATTGAACTTCTCGCTTTCGTACCTGCAATCCATCCCGATGCTTCATCAGGCTCGGCCGCTGCTCCGTCGTCCGCTATCGAACTCGATTCTACCCTGACGCCAATTGTTTTCAAAAAACCAACTTGTCTTTGCACTTTTTTGGTTCAGAGTGTCATTGTTGGTGTCATCGCTCGTATCGTTGCTTTCCAATTATTTATTGTTCTTATTTTTATCTTCCTCAGCGTAAGGTTTTTTTTTTATGTCATCAAAGCAATTTTTGACTTTAGCCTGAACACCTCGGATTATTTTCGAATGTAGTACAAATACCCCATACTCCGAATACTGTCACTTACAGCCCTGAGGTGAGTAAAAAAAGGATTTTTTTGAAAAAAAAACATTTTTAGTGCACAGAGTGCTTACAAGAAATGAATTCAAAAATTAAACCAACAATGGAAGCTGAACACTATGCCGAAATATATCGGTCCTGGTGTACTGGATCAAAAAGCGTTCAGGACTTTGAGATGTGTCAATATCGATTTTCCTGGTGCAAAAAAGAGTGTTCTAAATCGGTTGCGGTTGACCATTTTGACAACGAGGTGAAGTACTATGTTCTTCAAATATGCAATGACTCAAGTGTCGAAGCCGTAACCAAGCGATATCAAGACGAAATGAAGACGTGCCCTCTTCCTGTTACCAAGAAGAAAAATGTGATTTCGACAACTTTTCAAATGCCGACGACTGAGGATGCCGAAAGGTATGATTATTAATAGACAGTCTGCGAGCCGATTTTCCTATAAGGGGAAAAGCCCGACCCCTCAATTTTTACACTTTCAAATGTTTTGAGTCTAAGTTGTAGAGGACCCTAAGGGCAGTCTATAACCGCAATATTAGATTTTAAAAAAATCGGATTCTGGAGATTTGGCTTCAGATGTGTTTTCAAAGTTCTCCACAAAAAAGAATGGCGCGCGCTTCGTTTCAGAGCAAAAAATCTGAAAATTTGTTTACGGGGGTTTCAGAGGACAGGGAATACGACATCATACTCAAATTTTTAAAAAAACAACTGCAAGTATTTTTTTTTGCAAGTATTTGAATTTTGGCGTCACAAAATTCGGCCTTACCACGCCCAAAAAAAATAATCACACATTTTCATATATCCTATCTGAAAGAGCGATTTTTTTGGCTCAACATGTAGTTTCCGTTAGAAAAATTTAGGGTCTGGAATCACCTTTTAGGTCCCGATTTGTCGTCAAAACGACCAAAAACCCCCTCAAAAAAAATGGCGGGAAGTGCGCACGCGCGCGCGCACGCGCAAAAAAGGGGGTTTTTTGGTCGTTTTGACGACAAATCGGGACCTAAAAGGTGATTCCAGACCCTAAATTTTTCTAACGGAAACTACATGTTGAGCCAAAAAAATCGCTCTTTCAGATAGGATATATGAAAATGTGTGATTATTTTTTTTGGGCGTGGTAAGGCCGAATTTTGTGACGCCAAAATTCAAATACTTGCAAAAAAAAATACTTGCAGTTGTTTTTTTAAAAATTTGAGTATGATGTCGTATTCCCTGTCCTCTGAAACCCCCGTAAACAAATTTTCAGATTTTTTGCTCTGAAACGAAGCGCGCGCCATTCTTTTTTGTGGAGAACTTTGAAAACACATCTGAAGCCAAATCTCCAGAATCCGATTTTTTAAAAATCTAATATTGCGGTTATAGACTGCCCATAGGGTCCTCTACAACTTAGACTCAAAACATTTGAAAGTGTAAAAATTGAGGGGTCGTCGAATGTAAATCGGCTCGCAGACTGTCTATTAATCGTTGTTATGCATAATTGTTGACTGCCTAAATAAATTAGATTTTTGTATTTATGATTTTTGGGTGAAGTTTTTTTTAATCACAATTATTCATTCGCCCCCCCCTCCTCAATACGTCTACCACGCTTCGTACCTGCCACGAACCTCAAAACAATAAAAAAGTTGCATTTTTTACAAATTGTAAGAAAACTGAAGTGATTCATGCACTGCATGCGCTTTCGCCTTATTTCTGCTCAATCGAGCGCGCGCGTGCATTTTTTTGAAGGTGTCGTGTTCAAAAAAAGGCCCTGAAGCCAGTAATAGAGTTTTTTGCTTACGGTCACTTGGGTAGGCTTAGGCATGTCCCAGAGATTGTTATAAGCCATCGGCGGTCATTGTCGGATTTTTTTGTGCAATGTTACAGACATTGGAAGAACATGAAATTTCCTGAGACTGTAACTCACCAGAACATCTGTGAATTTTTGAAAATCGAACGTAACTTTTTTCATTACGTCTATAAGAAGCAAATTACGTGAGATGTGCCGTAGCATTATAGTAGTATGCGAGATCGAACGCAAAATGATAAAAAATGCGCACGCGCGGTGAACAACAAGGGAGAATTTTGAAGAAAAGCAGAAAAAAAGCTCTATTCGATGTTCCTGCAGCGAATGAATTTTAGCCAAAAGTCGGAATCTAAGAGAGTGTATCTTTTCTTATCCATCTGATTTCTTTGGTTCTTTTTCATTTTTTATATTCATTTTGCTTTCTGATATGCAAGTACCAGCAGAAGGAACGCAATAATGAACGTTTTTTTCATATACGACAATAGGCGCGTGCGCATTATGAAGCACGTATTCTATTTTGGGTTCGATCTCGCATACTACTATAATGCTACGGCACATCTCACGTAATTTGCTTCTTATAGACGTAATGAAAAAAGTTACGTTCGATTTTCAAAAATTCACAGATGTTCTGGTGAGTTACAGTCTCAGGAAATTTCATGTTCTTCCAATGTCTGTAACATTGCACAAAAAAATCCGACAATGACCGCCGATGGCTTAAAACAATCTTTGGGAAATGCCTAAGCCTACCCAAGTGACCGTAAGCAAAAAACTCTATTACTGGCTTCAGGGCCTTTTTTTGAACACGATTCATTCGACGCGCGCGCGCGCTCTTTTTCGTCCATTGAGGCAAAGGCGCATGCAGTGTTCATGTATACAAAAAATACCGACACCATTGTTGTGTATTTTCCAAGCTTTGAGAATGAATCACGCAGTTTCAATGATACGCAGACAACCTCAAAACTTGGTAAAGAAAACATCAGTATTCCTACCAAAGCTTTTTTGCACATCGTAGGTGCTCTCAAAAATGGTTGAATTTTGCGGTATCGTGTTTCTATCTTTGACGATGCTTGTCGCACCGGTTTTCGCAGTTAAGTGTTACTACGGAACAACGACTCTTCCAATCTCTAATTTGTCAAGCCTCGGCACGTGTGAAGGAAGTCGCTGCATGTTTTACAGTGAGTTTTTTTACAAACATGATTTTTTCAAAAAAAAAAACAACTTGTGTTACAAGCTGATAATAATGGTTAAAATAACCTTAAAATTAAGCTCAGAGTCTTTCAGGTATAGAATCATACTCGTTCTGTGCTGTAACTACAAATGGATACTTCAGTTGTCTTTATACCGACAACGATGTACTAGGAAACTGTTTGTACACTAAAAACGTTTGCTGGTATCAGTTTGGTTGCTGGCAATCAAATTATTACCAAACAATATGCGACTCAGATTTATGCAACAGTCCGTGCCACAATGATGCTGTAAATAATATTTCTCATTTGGCTCTTATCAGTTTTCTTATGCCACTTTTCTTATTATTTGCTCTGTGAAAATCAATGGTTACTACTGGAAAAATGAAAAACGAGCTTTAGCTACAGTTTCTAAATAATATTAACTTGTGCATTCATTTTGATTTCACACATTACACTCAATCGTGCATAATTACTTATCACAAAATATTTACTTCGTATTGTTGCATTTTAAAATAAACAAAAAGGTAAACTAATTGAGAAATACATATATGTATGTATGTATGTACGTTTGCATCTTTGCAAATAACAACAGAAACTTTTATGTTAAAAGAAGTGTGATAAGACAAGACCAGAGGGATCAAAAAATTTTAACTACATGTAAATTTCCAAGAGTACGGTAGACATATTCATGCAAATCTGATGCAACAAAATTCTGTGTTGATCATTAAAATCTAAACAAATTCATTTTTGAAGTTCATTGTTGCGGATCATGTCCGCTGTTACGACCGATGCTATTCAAGCTACTGCGCTGCAGTCGGTGCAGTATCTGTCGTCCATCGACCCGTCCCGTTGGCATCAGATATACGATGCCATACGACCGATCTCGAATGGACCCCGGTTTCCCGGCGATTTTACCAAAAATCGATACGACAAGATCCAATGTGGAGAACTGCGACGGGTGACGCTCCGAAATTTCCCGGATGACCAGAATTACATCCACGCCAATGAAGTATGTTTTTTTTTAAATAACTTAAAAATTATGGTCATTGATTTGTTTGTTTGTAGATCGCGTATGCGCTGAACAGAAAAATAATCATAACTCAAACACCCATGTTTTCCGGAGACGTAACCGGTAAAGTTTCGACAGCCGCTGATTACTGGACTATTCCGGCTCAGATGGACGAACCATCGCTCATAATCCACATCGACGTCGACATGACTGGATTACTGTACCCGACTACTGCAGGCAAGGTACAGATTTTTACTTATGGTACAAACTCATCAGACGGGATTTCTGTTCGCTACGTGAACTCTGTCAATCATGGGCAGGTTCTCATGAAGTCGTTGGCCGTCCAGCAACAGGGCTACGAGGAACGGGCTGTTGATCACTGCACTTTGCCAAACTGGCCTCTGGGCTCTCTGCCACCGTATGACATCCTTGACGAATACATTGAACTCATGATGACCAGTTCCACCATTATCGTCAACTGCCAAAATGGAATCAAGCGCAGCGGGACTTTGGTTTTCATCTTTCTCTTAGCCTATTTTCTTAGAAACGGTTACTTTTATCCCCCGCATTCTCTTCTGATAATGATGCGTACTTTCTGTCCGAATTGTATTCCAACGGCTGGAGTGAGTTAACTTTAATTTAAAAAAAAACAAAAAAAAATTCTTGCAGGATTTTCTGCGTTCCATCAAGTACATCATTTACCACTCTCGTACCGTGTTTCCTGCGTATGATTTTATTCCGGAACAAACGCCACTGGTTCAGAACTTAAAAGCGTTCGAACAGGCCTGCGATCGGGAAGATTCAGTGCGTCTTCATCATTCTGCTCCCAAAAAGCCGAATACCATAAAAATCTGTATTCTCAAATTTCTTGTTCACAGTCCCGTTGTCGGAGTTATCGCTCGTATCGTCGCAATGAGCCTATTTGTTATTATTTCTGGAATTATTATATTTGCCCGTTAATTAGTAAAGCGTTGCTCTGGAAATCACCTCAAATGAATGTATTTGCGGAATACTTATGCAAACAAATTTGATTCCTCAACAGAAAATTTCATACATTGCTTATTTTCATTGAAAAAAATATAAGCCTCCGCTTATTCCTTGAAATCTGACTTGGGCGGCCGCTCTCGAGAGCTCTTCCCATCGCCGATGTAGATAATACCGTATACACATGCAAATATGCGACAAAACAAATTGTCAATTTTCAAAGTAAAATTTCATTTGAATCATCTCTGTCAGAATATCATGGTTGTTGCACCTGACGCCACGTTTGAGTCTGCAAAATATCTGACGTCCATCGGCCCGGCCGGATTGCGTCACTCATTTTATTCTCAATTTCACGGCTCCAAAAACCCAATCCACAGTCATATAACTCTTCGAAACCTTCCTGATAGCCGTGACCCGGAACTACGTCTACAGTATCAACTGTCTGTCGAACGACATATTCCGGCATCCGGTGCTGCTTACAAGTCTGCCAAACCGGTATATGGACGCTCCGCTACTGAAGCTCTTCCTTCTCCTGAAGCCAAAAAATCTAAAAAATCTTGCCATATGTTTCGAAGCCCGATTTTCAAAGTTATTGCTGGTGTCGTCATTGTCGATCTGTTTATTACTATTTTTTGGGCCGCTCTTTTTGTCAGTTTTTTTACTTGCTTCAGTTTTTTTTATTTAATTGTTTAGAGTTTGCGTGGTAACACTTTGGCATTTGACATGGATCAAATCACCACGACTGCGCTTTCGATCTCGACAACGATGGATAATGTGAGAATACAACTTTAAAATTTTTTTTAATATATAAAAAAATATTTTAGTGCACCTATTGCGCCGAATTTCTACCGCCTCATGTCAAAGCAGCAGTCACAAGAGAAAATATTTCTGATCTTTGCGCGGGGAGTTTAAAAGTTACGGATATTGTCCATATCTGCGTCTACAGAATCACGTGCATTCACAGTTGTCCCCAATCACTTGCTTTGGAACATTTCGACCGCCAACTAAAAGCACACGTCGCTACACGATGCACCAACGAGACTCAGCATCCTAACAACAATCCAGGCTTCAATGCAACGTTGGCAGAACGATTGCAAAATGACCTCAACACGTGCCCTGTATCAGACAAATTATTTGAAAAACAAATGTGATAAAGATATCGCAATTTTATAGAAATTGCGATATCTGAAAGTCCAGGCTGAGAACTTTACTTTACTTTACTTTATTACTCTTACTCGTGCATAATTACTCATTACAAAATTAAAGAGACAGTGATGAGTATCGAGATTGCACGAAGAGGGCGCCGTCAATCGTACACTGAAAAAAATCATGTCAGGAAAAACAGCCAAATTTGGCTGTTTTTGTGCTATTTCCAAAAACGACAGTTTTCTCTGACACATTTCTGGCTGTTAAAACTGACACATTTGGCCACAAAAACTGACAAATGGGTTTTTCCCGCGCTTTTTCGTTGCCCTGCTTTTTGCCATTGATTACCCCCTATTGTGCCATTCAAACCGTAGTTTACATCATAATTTATCATTATCAAACAAATAATCAACAAAAAAGCATACACAAAAAATCAGCGGAATTTGTCGTTCTTGTGGAGCTGTTTGCTCGTCTGTTTCTGTTCTGGAGTGTCACCGTGTTAGGCCAGAGCTTGCAGTAGCCGTTGTCGAGTTCATCATGTCGTCGCCGTCAACGTCGATTTCACCGCTGCCCCTTGACCGTTGATGAAGCCGATTGGGCCTAAAAATCAAGAAAATTAGCTCGGTTTTCAATTTTTTTCCAAAAACTTACATTTTGCATGCAGGCAAGAGTGTATGAAGGCTATGTGAAGTAATCTGAAAGCTTGGAAGAATTACTGAATACAAAATAAAACCCCAGCCATTTTTTATCAAAAAATTTGATGCCAACTGCCCTTCAATCATTTTTCACCTTTTTTTGCAATTGTGAAGCCAAATCTTGGCACCCCAGCTGTCGCAGCGCAATCCTACCTAACAATTTGCAGAACTCTCATGGCACAATCGCATAAAAAGGAAAGAAAATGATTGAAACTTGGTTGGTATACAAAAAATAGTGAAACCGCCCCAAAACTTGGAAAAATTCAAAAACCTACGTCAGTGGAGGAAGGTTCGCTCGGATAAGGGTGCCGGTAGGTTGTACATGCTTGGAGGGTGTCGCCGGAAGAGTCTGAAACAAAACCAAAACAATTCACGCTAAAAAAACAACAATTACAACACGAACGAGAAAAAAAAACAGACAAAAAAAGAACAAAGTTGGGCTGATCAAGCCGAGCGCTGCGACGCAACATTCGTGTTGAGACACCTCAACAACGGAAAAGTCGCAGAACGCGCTATTTGTAAAATTAATTGGACGAAATTTATTTCTAAATTCGAAAACTTAGGTTTTTGAATAGATATTTGTAAATTTTTTGTTTTGACAAAATAGAATCACGTATTGTCGTTCGAACTGGGCTACTGGCGTTTTTCAAAATTTTCATTTTTGACAAAATTAAAGGAGGTGTACTAGAAAATTCATTACTTGGTAAAAAATAAAGTTACGCATGCAGTTAAAAATGAATTCGAAGCGCAACAAAATTTTCTATCCAGTAAAAATATGTACATGATTCATAATAATTTTCAAATGCCTGAGAAACTCAAACTTCCAAAAAATTTTCCTGAAATATGAATTCTCAAAACTTTTTCGAAGCGTAATCCAAAAACTAAAATCGGCATCGCATTCTACAGTATCTTTTACATCTGGAGCGATTGTTTCAGAATTTTATATTTTTTCCGCGCGCCAGTGCAAATTTTCTCCTGAACCTCCCTTTTTTTGTTGAGCAAACACCAAAATCTTTCAAAGTAGGGTTCGGTAAAAAAATCGGCATGGATCGCGTTCGAAATGCATTTACGCGAAACGTTAGGGTCCGGGGCAGAAATGAACGCTGAAGCGAATGGCGTACTCAGTTTTTTAAATTGAGTTCTAAAAAGTTCCGAAAACTTAATTTTTCTCAGAAATTTCATTTTTTTCAAAACTTCTAAGGTGATGAGGTATAGATTTTTCTTCAGAATCAGTTAGAGAATTTTGTTTCGCTTCAGAATTGCTTTTGTTTGCCTTCCTAGCTCATTTTGTTTATGCGCCGCGATTTTTCTACCATACCTCCTTCGATTTTGTCAATTTCGAACGAATTAAAAAAAAGAATTGTGTCAGCATAAAGAACACCCCTGAAACTGTCTGTAAACAAAATTTCATAAAAAAAACTGAATTTTGGGCTGAGTTACATTTTTTTGTAACTTGGTGCGAAATCCACATCTTCAAAATGCATTGACTCGCGCGCGCAACATGCGAAAGCCTCGGCAGTCTGGTGCGCTTTGGAACTCTGGACAAAAGTCGATTGAATTAAATTTATTTAAAAAATTCAAAACAATGAGCGTTTATTGTCCATTGTCTTTCTTTTTTTAGTACAAATAGAATCGAGCATCGTCTTTCAAATGAGGCGATTCCCGTTTTGCAAAGTTGGCATTTGTGACAAATTTGAGTAGGGTGTACTAGAAAAATCATATTTATGTACATAATAAAGATCGAAACCCAATCCAAAATGCATTCGACGCGCAACAAAATTTTCTTTCTAACGATTATATTTAGTCCAACCTTAATGATTAAGCAAGTGCAAGAAAAAATTAAATTTTTGAAACAAAAATTTTGTTTCGAAAATTTCGAAACATTTTCAAAACCGGATCAAAAAACGAATATCAAAATTAGATTCCGCAGCATCTTTTACGTCTAAGGGCGGTGTTTCAGAATTTTTTCTCTTTCCGACGCGCCGGTGTATAATTTCTCCTGAACCCTACTTTTTTTGAGTTCCAGGCAACAAAAATTTTCAAAGTAGGGTTCGGCAAAAAAATCAACAAACGGCGCGTTTGTTATGCATTTTTTTGAAAATTTAGGCACAGGGGTAAAAATGAACGCAGAATACAATGGTGCTATCAGTTTTGTGATTCGGGTTCTAAAAAGTTTCGAAAACCTAATTTTTTTCGGAAATTTCAATTTTTTCGAAACTTTCAAAGTGACAAGGTGTATATTTTTTTTCAAAATTAGTTAGAGAATTTTATTGCGCTTCAGAATTGCTGTCCCCCACATTTTTAGCTCTTCTGGTTCACTCACAACGATTTTTTTACCATACCTCCCTCAAATTCGACAATTTTGGCCGATTTCGGCAATCAAAATTGTTCGAACATTTGTATTTTTGCTTGCCAAAAAACTAGAAATGCCGAATACAATAGAAAAACACCATAAAAAAAAATTTTCGTATTGCGGGACTCGAACCGCACACCCTCAGCTTCACAGTCCTACCCCCTACCAGCATCGCTATTTTGGAAAAAGCTGGGCTTTTTTTCATTTTCGCCGCGGCTGAAACCAGATGCCTTATCTCCTATCATTTTCACCCAAAAATGATAAATCCACTTTTTAAACGATGCTGGGAACACAAGAAAACATTTGCATATGCAGAATGCCACATAAAACCCTCAACAACCCAGTTTGAAAAACTGAGCTTTTGAAATATGTCAGTTTTTCCTGACAAGAAAATGGCTGTTTTGAAAACAGCCAAAATTTGGCTGTTTTTTTGTACAAAAAGTGTCAGTTTTGAAAACTGACATAAAAATTTTTTCTCAGTGTAGCTACTATAGAGCATACTAGGTTGTTCAATTGAAAGTGTCGTTCTCACCCCCTAAATAAAATTATTATATTAATGATCTAAACTTTTCTTCATCTGAAGTACATTTACTAATATAACATTTACGTTTTTTTTGAGTTTTAGCATCGCAATAAAGATGGCAGAATCGTTTTCTACATTTTTCGGCACCTGCTAATGCAAATGCTTTCCAAAATTTAGTGCTATTCAGCCACAAGCCTTCGCAAGGGCGGAATTCAATGTTTACCTCAAACTTGGGTAATTAAACCAAAGATGAATGCGCGTCGACAGCCTTTGTCCACCGGCTTACGCAAAAAGCTTGTATCACCAAGCGCCAGCATTCACATCGCATTTTTCAAGGAGACGCAGAGAAAGAGAACCTATGCCCGCACGGTGTAAAAGGGAGGAAAGATGTTTTGGGAAGTTATTCCGCAGTAGCACTGCAGTCAGCGGCGAATAACGAAAAAAAGTCAGTGGTAACTTTAATTTCACCGGACCGAGGTCAAAGCTCAGTTGATTTTGGGCGAAAAGAAATTTTGACTGCCACCCCTTATAAATCGTCGTTTTGGAAGCGAAAAGTTCTTCAAAAAAGATAATCACATCCTTTTACTTTTCTTACTTTGCCGGGGAATTTTGTGTGAAATTTGGCAGAAGTTGGGGAAATCCCAGGGGATAACCGGGAATGAAAGTCCAGGCTGCATGTAGATCGATGTATATTTCTATAACAAGGCTGATCGGTTTTCAATTTTTTCAGATAATTATTTGTTTGTTTTTGCTTGTACTTTCTCGAATTTTTGTGACAGTAATAAATGCAGTTGATAATGCTGGAAATTACGGTATCAGCCGCTTCGCACAGCCTCTGATAGCAAAGATTCTTTTTTTTCAGCTTTCTCATGTTATAGTCAGTTAATGCATCCATCTGGTTTAACTAGCTTTGTACTCTATGTGTACTTATGTTAGTCAATTGTGATCTTTAGGTGCGCGTCCATATATGATTGATTAGTTGCGCGCAGTTACGTGCAAAAATTGATGGGACGATCCGTGCGTACTTGTTTTTAGCTTTAAAAAGCTTAAATTTACTACTTTTTTAAAAGGTGCATAAATAATTGAAATGTTAATGTAAAAACATTTGAGTAAAAAAGTGTTCTTTTTTTTAAATTTTCAGATCCGTACCCGACAACACTGTTTTTTACTTTCTAGCGACCGTCGTATTTATTGTTGTCATGTCGTCGTTGACGCTGGCAATTCAAGAAGTTGATGATGCAGTTTCAGAATATAGTGGTGAGTAGCGTTTTTCAAATGTTGTTCAAAAAATGAGAGTTTAGATAAATTGCTAAGGTGCCATCCTCGGTCCAATGTTTTTGTTGATACAACCCGAAAACTGGCTGATTTGGCGGAACGCCAAAAACTGTTTTCAATATTTAGCGAGGAAATGAAGCAGCAAGTTCAGTCTGTTCGAAAAGAATTTGACGGGAAGTTGGAAGAATTACACGGCGGTCTGAGGCGGGCTATTGACAGCATTGTTCATCAGTACGAAGATAAAGTTGCCGAGTTGCCTCCCATCGGTAACGTCGGGAGGTTAAGATCTGTGCAGAAAGAATCGACGACGTTGCATCCGGTTGAATCTGTGGAATCGACTAAACGCAACGACGACGACTCAGAAAAGACACCATTTGGCATTCTGATCCCTGATGTCACCAGCAGCACGGTTCAAACGGTCAAAAAGTACTCCAAGATATATTTTGACGAATATCAGCATCTTCCAAATATAGAAAACAACTTTTTTCACGCAGTTTGGTGTTCCGGTCGTTTGAAATACGTCGAAACACCATACAATGATGATATTAATTTTGAAAGCGCCGGGTTATTATCTTTGATAACTCTTCCGGAAAAAATGCACTTTCCGCTGTCGTTAAGGGACGTGAACGACATTATTCATTCTTGCACCGACGATCAGCTTCGATTTATCATTCTGAATACCTCACTGAAAGTTATCTTGACAAATTTCCCGGAAACTCTGTCGTTGCCGTACATCAGTCTGTTATCAATTTACGATTCGGAACTAAAACGATTTACCCCAGTTCCTTGTGGAACGATAGACGTAAGTGTTTAGTGATATATGTATGTATTTTTTAGAAATATTTTTTTTTAATTTAGAAAAAAAACATTGAATAAATATCCGTATCGATTTTTTTAGGGAAAGTATATTTGTACAAAATGCTTCCGATATGATTTTCATCCCCACAAATGCCAACGACACTGTCCGTTCTGTCTTCGAAAAAGCGTATCCTCGCTTTGTTCCAAGCCGTCTCTGGAATCGAGACCCTTTGTTTGCAAATTGTGCGGTGCTTTCTGCCAAACAGAAAAGTGCTACATCGATCACCAAAAACTCTGTCCTATGACTGTTCAGGGAATCCACGACGACATCCTACAATTAATGAATAATTTAATTCAAGAAATGTCGGAAAACAAGAGCGAAACCGTCGTCACCGATATCGTGCAAGCTACTGAACAACCCAAAAAACCGCCATTGCCAACCGAAAGCATCAGCACAAATGTTTGTGTTTTCCGACGAATATAAGCACATTTCAGATAAAGACAATTTTCTTCACGCAGCCGCTTGTTCCAACTGGGAAAAATACGTGTTTTTGCCGTCTAATGATAAGGACATTGAACACGTGGTAAATTATTTATTGTCCGACGCAATACTGCCAGCCAACGTGCGATATCCGTTGTCGCTCATTGACGTTGACAGAATTATCCATTCATTTAAAGCAAAGCCAAATGAAAATATACACGTTTTTATCATTCTCGATACGACACTGCGCATCATCCTAACTAATTTGCTAAAATTTTTGTCCAATCCGTACCCTTATTATTTGATCTATGATTCAGAAACAAACCGATTCACACCGATTTCGGCTAGAACAAAAGACGTAAGCTTGACATTTCGATCACCAAACTTTTTTTGACTCTCAAAATTATATTCATTGTTGATTTCAGAAAAAAAATCTATGCAAACGCTGTTTTCGGTTCCAACCAGAAGATCACAAGTGCGAACGGCAGTGCCCGATTTGTCTGCGCAAGGACGAGGATTTCAAATGTTACAAGCCATCCAAACCTCCCCTTTTGTTCACGTGGTATGGCAAACCTTTCATTTGTTCCAAATGCAACGCCTTCTGCCAAACCAAAGAGTGCTACGACGCCCATAAACAAATCTGTCCGTTGCCTCTCCAGGGAATTCACGACGACGTTCTCCAAATAATCAAGTTTTCTTTTTTTAGCTTTTGAAAAGTTTAAAAAAAAAATCTGTTCACGAAACACCAACGCGGGCAATTCGTTGTGATAAAAAGTGTTCAAAAATGTCAGCGTTTAAATAAATTTTTTTAATTTGTAGTAATTTTTTTAGTAATTTTTTTAGGGGGGAAACATTTGTGGATGCTTTTTGGCAAACGGGTAACAAATTTGATGTTCGGGGTATCAGGCCATTTTGAAATCAGACTTGTTGCGTGTGTTGTATAATTCATTTCGTACACGAAAAAGAGAGTATGCAATGTCCCTGAAAAAACCCGTTTGACTTTACCGAAAAGTTTTGAATTATCCTTCAAGACAATTTTGTTTCTATCTATTTGCAAACAATTGATTAGAATTAACCAAAAATCACTTGTTATGATAAAACGATAACGAAAAGTAAGGGGAAGGTCTGGTTGCCCAATATCAGTCGCTACTGCAGTAAGAAAGGGTTTGTTGTGCAGAAATAATGGAAACAATTTGCAGCAATAGTCTAGAGTGTCGCAAACAATGTTGCACGCAACAAAATCAAAAATTTTTTGTTTAAAACTAAATTGAAAACCACGGTGATTTTTTTTGAATATTCAGTTCCCCCCCCCCTACTCTCAAAATGACCCCGCATTTATGGTATGAAAAAAATCGATTTCACAACTTTAAATGTGAAAGTGCAATCCGTTATCCTTGACCGCGAATGAATTGGCTTGGATGGGAAAAATAGGAAATTGCGCAGAACACACTCACGCGCATACACGCGACCTGCGGACATTATGGATGTGGTTCATGGGTTTTCCTTCCTTTTACTGACCATTCCTCCCACCAACCAACCGACCCAACCGGCGGATGTCTGGTTGACAAAAAAAATCAAAAAAGTAGAACGCCGAGGTTGTGCTCCGTGCTAGCGGGCGTATTATTTAAAAAAGAATAAAAAACCGGTCGCATGGATCATGGACGTACGTATCTACTATCCCCTATTTTGATTTTTATTTTAACTCACGGAAAACAGGAAGGAAAGTACGCGGTAGTGGTCAGTTGATCCGTATTTTTACGTCTTCCGCTGGTGACCAAGTTTTTTTGTTGTGTTCAAAATGCGGTGCTACCTGGAAGTGCGATCGATTTTCACCTGGTTTGTCGTGGTTCCCGGTGTCGTTGTGGCACTTATCTACGCTCCTCCGCAGTCGACGTACGTCGCGCTCAACGAGTGTTTTGAGGTCAAACACGGCCACCGCATCAACCTGACCGAAGCCCACATGCAGGGAACCGAGAGCATCCAGTTCAAGGATGACTGCCTGAAGGCTTGTCTCAGGACTCTCCTTCAGGGTACCTTTTCCTGCAGGTCGTTAATGCACATGCCTAGAGACGACGTAAGCTGGGATGTATTTCAACACAGTTTTTTTTTGGAGGGTTGTACAAAAAATTTTAGTATATTGTAATGGGAACACCAAAAAAAATTTTACAGTTAAAAAAAAGCATTAGTATCCAAAAATTACATTTTTTCTACATATAACGAAGAACGATATCAATTTTTTTTTTCGAAATTAATAAATAATTCGCCTTTCCAAAAAAAGCAGTTTTTTCTCAACCTCGGTTTAATAACACTGACGCAAGGCCAGTTATATTTTGTATTTTTGTAAATTTTGTAAAAAAAACTAGACAAAAAAAACTATTTGTAAAAATACTCGACAAAAGTGTTTCTATAATTGTTTTGCGAAAAATAAGTAAATTATTAAGGCAAAAAAACTTGACTAATACAGTTTAAAAAAATTCCAGGATTGCGTTCTCGCTGCTCAAGATTCCACTTCTGGTGCCAGCATAGAAAAAATTCACGATATTGGCATTTTCTCTCCGATCAACTATTACGAAAACAAATGCGTCCAGGGCCCCCCAATGTCGGATGCGGCCACGGTTGCCGAAGTCAAGATTCTGACGTTCAAAGGCACCCGTGGCGTCATACAGATCGCCAGCTCGCATTCGGGTATCACAAAAATGTTTGCCCTCCTCGACGGTCTCCGCCCCAACGCACTGCTAGACATCAACGTTCGCAAAGAAGCGACCAAGGATTGCACCATGCTCCGTCACAAGGACATCAAGGAGACCCAACGCCTGTTGCAGGCCTTCACAGACTCCTCCGGACTCGCTGTTCTTCCCTGGCTCGATGTCGATACCGACACTCTGGGCAAAAACTTTCTTGGTAAGACCCTGCTCATTATTGACACAATGACTCAAAAGGTCATCGATTGCGGGGTCATTGCTGTGCCTGGTGACCCTGACAACTTTGCCAAGTACACTCAGAACAGCGCAGAAGCGACTTCTGCCAGAATAGTTGGCATCATGGCTGTTGCTGTGGTTTTGGTGGGCTACTACTGGCGATGAAGATTCAGGAATTTTGTATATGACCGGTATTTTTTATATCCGTGTATTTATGCTTTGAAATCATGAAAAACATAAAAATAACGTTTTTTTCGTGAACATGATTAAAAAATTTTTGACGTCTCAGATCCATGTTTCTCACCTCTCCAATAAAATAAAATTTTTTTAAATGCGCTCGGCTTGGCTCGAATTTCCAGAATCCAGTATCTGAAATGTTTTTTAGCAAAAATATTTTTAAAAACACGAACCCTCAGTTATTTTTAAAGTTTTCCTATATTTTGAACGTTTTTCACGATATCAGTTTACTACAAGTTTTTTGCTGACTCTGAGTCAAAGTCCTCTTTGATGCATCGGCACCAACCTTGTCGGAACCCTTTAAATTTATTTTCGACGTGTGCAAAAATATTTTGCAACAAGTTCATTTTTACAAATTTTTAAAAGATGTGCAGTTAAAAAAAGTACAAAACAGGTAAAAAATGATAAAAGTTCTTTTTCTTTTTTGTAGCATGAGAGACGATGAGAATGACACGAATGTACGGTGAGCAGCGATTGAAGTTGGTATTTTTGTCAGCGTGTGGAAAAAGACGAAGAAGGATGTGATTGGAGCGCAGAAATGAATGACGGTTGATCCCGGGAGGCGGGGAGAGGTCTAGATGTAGTTGGGGACCTCCTGGCCCGTCAGGAGTCTGAACATGGACGTCGGCATCGTTTTCATGTGAATTTCGCCCGTCGCCGTTGCCAGCATGTTGACTATCTTTTCGTGAGGCACGGCAACGACGCTCTTGTGGTTGATCTCGATGATTCGGTGACCAACACGGATGCCACCGCGCTCGGCGATGCCGCCACGCAGGAGGCTGCAGATCTGAAAACACGAACGTTGATAACAATTCAATCAGTAAAAAAAACAACATACAACGCCGTTCTGGACGCTGAAGCCCAGCTGGTACTTGGTGTCGGGTCTCTTGATGCGGACCTCGACGACCGGAGGCGTGCAGACGATGGTGAGGCGGACGGCAGTGGACGTCTTGGCGTTCTTGATGTTCTGCTGAGCCTTTGCGAGTGGGAGGCCGACAAGAGAGATGCCGTTGATTGCGATGATCTGTTAAAATATTTCAAAATCAGTTCAGTGAAAAAAAAAACAACCCAAAAACCAACCTGGTCCCCGATGTTGACCTGGTTGCTCCGCGATGCGGGTGCATTGGGCTCGAGTGCCGCCACCACGACGGTCGGCAGCATGCTGCCCCACCCCGACTCAACCACCACGATGCCCAGGGGTTCTCCGAGCTTTTTTGGCACAACAACATCCTTCTGCATTTCCTTGTTCGAAAAGAGGTCCAATTCCTCGCCGAGCATTTCCTGGCTGTTGAGCACCTCCTGAAAATTTTAAAATGCCAAAATTGAATGTCAAAGCAAAATCCTACTTGGTAGTCAATTTCACGAAGATAGGTAGGGTCATCGATGCCATTGGCCCGGAGGAATTCAACGTATGCCACCTGGAATGCCTGGCCGATGGACTGGGCGATGAAAGAAGCTTCGTCGGATTCGAAAACATGGCATACGACCCGGGCTGTTCGTCGGACTTCCAGACTGTAAAAACACGTTTTTAAAGTAATTTTAAAACATTGGTAAAAATCAGTTTTAAAAGTAATATTAAAGCATTGGTAAAAAACGTTTTTTTTCAATCGTAAAAAACTTTTTAAAAATTTCATGTATGAATTTTTTTTAAGTTTAGAAATTAAAAATTTCATGTAAAACAAAAAAAAACTTACTCGTCTTCATCGGTAGAAGACGAACTGGATGGCATGCGACGGGCCATGAGAACGACGACGTCGCCGATATCTGCGATGTAGGAGATCGACTTGAGCGCGTGATCCATTAGAATGTCCTGAATAATATTGAGTATTTTTGCAGAAACAAAAAACAATTTATCCCCCGCAGCTCAAAAAATGGATTTCCCAAAAAAGTTTTCAATCCGGCTTGAAAAATATATAGTTTCCAGTTATAAAGCAAAATCGTCAAAAAATAGGCAACAAAAAAATTTGTATGTTATTTTTCGGGAACGCGGACAGTTTTTTTTTTCACCCGCCAATCAGGGATCTATCTGGCAGTTCTAAATATCATCAGCAGAACGGACTGTGACGTCGACATCGGGCAAAAAAAGTCCCGCAACCCGGATTCTTTGTTAGCCAGCCACGCGTGAGCAGCGGCAACAGCAGCAGCAGCAGCAGCGGTAGCGGTAGCAAAACCAAGTGAGGAAGAGAGAAGAAAATGAACGGAACGCATCACAAAACAAACCTGTCGGACGTCGGTTTCGGAGATTCGCTGAAAAAATAAACTTGGTTGGTCAAGTTGTCACACACGGCATTATTTGACACAGAAGGTTATGCAAACGAAAAAAAAACAGTGTTAGGGCAAAAAAAAAGAAGCAGAAGCCAAGGGTTATGGGAGAATAAAGATATTGCATTTTTGATCAGTTTTTTGTTCTAAAAGTAAAACTGTTTGATAACATAAATGGAAAGAAGGACAGTTTTACAGCATTTATGCCAAAAAATTACTAAAATAATTTTTTACTATGAACAACTCCAAATTATGGTATCCACAAAAAATCAAAAAATGAAAATTTAAATTAAAAAGTTCTGAATAAAAAGATCCATTTAAAGCTAAAAGGGTATGTACATTTTCGTGCACTGTCAAACAATAATTTTTTAACAAACCACAAAAAAACTATCATAATTTCTAACGAAAATTGTAAATAGGAAAGTAATTTAAAGACCCACCTGAAGATCTGTGTTGAGGACCATGATCTTTTCGGTGGAGATGAAGAGGTCGATCTCGGTGGAAGGCTGGATCTCGCCGTCGGGGGCCTTGACGCGGGCGACGGCTTCCTGCGCCTGCGCCATCCGGGAAGACTTGGTGGGCCGGCCGTCGCACGTGAGCTGCGTCGAGCCGAGGTAACGGGCTCGGAAGAGGACGCCCTCGATCAGCACTGCAGGTTCGTGAACCATTACTGAAAATTAATATTAATTTTTGTTTTGCCAAAGAACAGTTGATATGACATTTTGGTAAAAGTTTACAAAAAGTATGTCATCGCCAAAGTCAGATATGAATACCACAGAATCAAAATCGAGTTTTAAAAGTTTAAAATTGGCATAATTTTTTGTATCGAAAATTTGAAAAACTTTTGACTAATCAGTTGTATCAATTGTTTTCAAAAACTAAAATATAGGCAATAAAAGCAAAAATAATATCTAATTATTTTCAGTTTGAATTCATTGAAAACGCCAGTTTTCAATTTAAAAATGATATATAACTACAACGATATATTTTTTTATCATGCCAAAAAATATATTCAATCATAGTTCGTTTTTATTTTTCTTGTACATAATACAGTTTCAATCTTTGTGATGTTCATATCTGATTTTAATACTTTTTTTATTCACAAGACCCAGAAAAGTACAGAGAAAGCATGACAACTAAAGCGACAGTAGAAGAATGAAAAAGTTTGAAAAGATGCAGAACCACAGTTGACACAACTCAATGTTAGTTTTCTTACAAAATTGTCAAAATTAAAAACGTCAGGTATTTTATCATGATGCATAAAAAGATTGAACTAAAATATTTAAATTAGCATAGCAACCCAGTGCACGGCAGTTAAAAAATTACATAAATACTTACAGAAACACACAACATCAAATATGTTAAAAATTTAGTTCCATATATTTACAAACAGTTTTCTGATGCTTACATAAATTTTCAAAAATGAAAAATATGAACAGTTAAAAATGTCAAATTTTGCACAAAAAAAACGATAAAATAAAATCTGAAAAAGCAAGAAATGAACGTAACCAATAAATATTCCAAAAATACAACGCTCACGCACATATACATGCAACAATCGCAGTTATCACAAAATATACATAATATGTACATAACATATTATGTTCTAGGTAATTAGGAGCACAGATCCATACCACATCACGTCCACGTTGCCGACCACATCAAACGACAGAAGAAAAGGATCATCGAGAACACAACACACACAGTTAAAAAAAGAAGAATGCACCGATACGCACTTACCAAGTATAAAAAAAGTTGAACACAGGTGTGGTACAGCGATAGGCAGTAGTGTGTGACCGAGTGAGTGTTCGAAGAGAGGACGTGCCCCAAAAGATGCGTTTCAATTTGTGTTTTTTTTTTTTAATTTCCAAAAAAAAGATACGTGAAATGACAAAGAACACCGAATGAAACAGCGTAAAAAAGAGGTACTAACAAAAACAAAACTCAAATAGACGATCGAAAAGGTGTCGTAAAAACTAAACGAGACGCCAAACGGACTTGGAAATATGATATTTGATCTTGTACGTACTGTATTGCAGTAAACAGTTTTTGAAACCGAAAAAATATAAATTTTTCTTAAAAAACTGTGTGTAGTAAACTAAACTCGACGTAAAACAATGTGTTATCATCAATCCAGTGAAAAAAAAACCAGAAAAGACAACAAGAAGTAACGGTTAAAATGAAAAAGAAGAAGAACTAAAAAACCGACCTTCTTTTTTCGCCGTGGCCGGCTTTTTACAGTTGGACTTGATTTGTTCCTCGATTTCGGTATTGTGATCCCTGTCGAGGAGTTTGTCGGTCTCCTCGACCTCGTCGTCTCCCGGCACACCACCGGGCACAGCGGAACTGCTGCCTTCTTCTCCGTTGGCGGCTCCTCCGCCATTCTGCTGCTGCTGCAGCTCTCGGCTGCGCTGCTCTTCTCTTTCGAGTCTTTTTAGATACGAATCCCTAAAAAAATGATTGGCTTAATTTCGTTATAAAACAGTTATATATTTTTAATTTTAAGTTGCTAATGTATAGCATTTTTTCTTCGTTGCTTTAAATATATTTATTTACGGTTACGAAAAAATCAGTGTAATTTTTTATGGCACAAAAAAAATTACAAAAAAGTAACTAAGAGAACCGCCATCAGTTATTTATATTCTCTTGTAAGCCAGAAAATTTATACATTTTTTTTAATTTGCGTGCAAAAATTTTAACATTCAGCCCTAAAAAAATACGCACCTCATTACCCAAATAGGTTCCTGCGAATTGTTTTCTTTGTTGTTTTCGGCACCCGTAGTAGCACTAGTACTAGCCGTCGTAGACATCCCTGCATTCCTCCTGCCCCCGGTCGCCAGGGACTCCGAGTTGAGGCTATGGCGCTTGTCCAGCTGTCTCCAGTCGTGATCGGTCTGGGGCGGCCCCACCCCCACCCCGACCCCGCCGGCCGGCAACCTTCTATTGACCGGTGGCGGCAGAGTAGTCGGAGGCGCGGGGAGTCTGAACGCCTCGGCATCGTCGCTAGGGGGCTTCTTTTGCGTTGCAGAAGCCGGAACCAGACCCAGTGAACTCAAAAGTTGGGGGTTGTCCTGCTGAATTTTCTTCAGCAACATAGCCGCCATTTCGGGGGTAATGGTAGCCGGATTTGGCATTATCGCATCCAAAAGAGAATCCTCAACGGATGGCAAGGAAGAAGTGCCATTCTGGGATTGTTGGGGTTGGCTGGGCGCTGCAGAGGTCGCGGGCAGAGCGTAGGAAGGCAGCTGGACGTGCTGGGGCTGGGCGGGGTAGAGCGGGGAGGGCGTCAGCGTCGGGAGCAGCGAAGCGACGTTTTCCGTCGGGGGCTGGGCCATCTGAACATTGCCAAAGGCAAACGAGGGCACGTTGGACGACGGCTGCATGACCGGTTCGGGAGGTAGAAAAGATGATCGCAGTTGATCCAGTGTCGGATTCGAGGGCTTCGTGGGTGGTGGGGACGGCTCTCGGATCAGGTGACCCATCTAAAAAATTGAGATTGTAAAAATGATGCCAATTTTGACAAAGCAACGGTTTACACACAACAACAAAAAAGTTTTTATTTTTATTTTATTCACCTAAAATATAAATATTTATTTTTGTATATATACATACAAAAAACAACCAACCATTCACCAGTTTAACAACTTTCGAATACACACAAAACTTTGAATCAGTTTTTAAATTTTCTAACTCTAGACATGAACAACTACAACACTGTATACGACACCTTGACCACCAATCACAGACAGACGTGCTACATAACTCACAACACGGAAAGAGACAGCGAGAGAGACTAACCTGTTCTGAGACCTCATGGGTTGGTTTACCGGCTTCAACAAAATTGCCGAACCCGGATTCGTTAAGCAACTGAGAAAGTTCTTCTTCGTTTAGCTGAAAGCATAGTAGCATAGAGACAGATTTAGTGCGTGCAGATCAGATCGTTAGTGAGTTAGGCGAAAAAAACGTGAAGTTCAATCGTAAAAAAATGATTACTAAATGGAAGCCCAGTTTAAAAATCTAAAAGTAATGCAAAAAATTATTGTTCGAATATTTATTCGGTGCAAACCCCAACTAGTTTATTATTTCAAAACTAACTAAGTTACAGTTATTGTAAAAAATAAAATTCCAAAAACTTCCAAAATCGAACCAAACAAACCTTTCTAACGTTTCTGTTCTGAATACGACGATTGATTTCGTGTTCAATTTCGTTCATTTGTTTTCTAAAAAGTTCGTCGGCCCTGGCGTTGAATTTCCGCTTTTGTGGCTGTTGCGAGTTTTTCTCGTCTTCGGCCGCCGCTGTTGTTCCGACGTCATCTGCGGCTTTGTTGTCACCGACTCCCCCGGTGGCGTTACTGGTTTTAGGGGTGACAGTATCGTCGGTGGACGCTTCAGGTACCTGCGAGCCATCGTTGACCGATGAAAGGTGATTTTGAGTCAAAATCGAGGTGTTGTTCGATTCTTGCTTCACTTCTTCTAAAAACAGTTTATGTTATTATCATACAAATAAATATTCAGAAAAGCTTTTCCACTATGCGTTTTTGAAAGCACTACGATGATAAAACCATGTCAAAATTATCACAGGTCAGTTAAAAATATTTCTTAAAAAAATGCTGTCGATCACCCAAAAATTCTATTTTTGTTATCCATTAAGTTATTTGCCCTGAAAATTTTCGACGCGGTATTTTTGAGTTTCAACTCAGGCAAACTCAAAATTCAACCAGTAATAAAAACGTAACTAGAATTTCTGAGTCAATTTTAAAACATAACATTCACAATTCACACAGTTTTTTGATCGATTACTCATACTCGTAAAAACCGAAAACTAGAGCATGCTCCAAAATTTGTTCCAAAAAACAAACCATCAGGTCGTTTCCGAGTCTTCCAAATTTTCCATTTTTTTCGAGACATTTCTACAACTAACGACCTCAGTTAACCAAAAATTTTTACAATAAGACAGTGTATCAGTTTTTTACTTTGTTGTAATCCATGGAACAAAAACAAGATGAATGACCCCTCCTAATCCGTGCCTAATCCCATCATGTTTGTTTTAAAAACAGTTCCGATTTTTTGCGACACAAAATAATGTCGTTGATAAATTTCTTCAATGCAGCAAAGGGCGGTTTTTGAAATGTTTTTTTTAATTCAAATTTAAATAAAAAACGAACATTTTATTTTCCTACACAAAAAAAAACTTCCCTCCCCAAAACAAACCTTCGTCTCGACCAAGTTCCGGGCCAGGAGTCGCTCCAGCCAGAGGCAATTCTCCAAACGACGGCGAAGGCGACGTCGAGCAATTCGTCGAAGCGCCTGAGGCAACGCCAACCGACGCAGTCGAGACCTTGGAAGGTGTTGAGTGCCTCGATGGGACGCTAACAGTCTGCTGGCCGCTAGCCGGGTGCTGTTGTCCAGCTGCGAGCGGCGAAGAGGAGGAAGGCGTCGTCGGAGACGCAAGATTCAGCTGGCCGAGATTGAGGGTAGCGAGGCCGGCAAAGGCCGCTGCAGCGGGGTCGTTCGCGGTCAGTGGCGGCGAAGGGGAGGATTGAGTCGTTGTTGTGGGGCCTTGTGCTCCGGGGGTTGGTGTGCCGGTTGTTGCTGTTCCCTGAAAAAATGCGAATGCTCTGTGTTTTTTTTAACAACAAAATTACACCAATGACAGTTTTCATTTTTTTTGATAAAAAGTTTTCAGTGTACACATGTTTTGTATTGTCGTCTACCGTAGGCTGCGAAGCGTAAAGTTTGTTCAACCGACACGAACCCAAGTACAATTTGTAAAAATGGTCATCATTCGAGGTCATCCCATCCTAACATTTTTTTTTTCAAAATGTGCAAACAAACCGAAACTTTGTAAGGAAAAATGTGTTTTGCTAAAAAATATAAAATCTGCACTACCAGTTTTTTACGTTAATAGAATTATTATACAAAGCGTATTTTAAATTCATTTTAACAAAAAAACTATTTATTACATCTCAGTCAGTCAAAACCCGCGAGAAAAAAAATTTTCTTACCAAGCTTAGAAACAAAAATGCGCAAAAAATCACGCACAAAAAAATTGTTGGTTTTTACAGCAAAATTTTTTTATAAATTTGACCGGAACCCTGTTGCAATCAGTTATACTCCCCAACTCACCTCAGGAGAGGTCTTCATTCCCGGAAAACCGCCAGCCTGCAGCATCAGCGTCTGCAGGTATTGCTGCATCATTTCTTGGTACTGCGAAGGCGCCAGAAACAATCCCCCAGTTAAAGGATTGATTCTGAAGTCCCCAGCTGCTCCCGCGCCCGGAATCGATGACGAAGGATCCATGGCTCCCGCCATCGCCGTTGCGTTGTCTCCCATTCCACCAGCCGCCGTGCTAGCAGCAGCGACGGCTTGTAGCTGTTGCTGGAGGAGGTGAAAGTTGATAGGGAACTGATTGACCCCGGGCTGGGGTTGTACTTGACTCCCAACAGGAGGCTGCTGGGCGCCGAAGGGTGCGAGGAAGGGATTCGCGAAGAAGGGCTGCGCCGGGGGTGCCCCGCCGGAGAGGTCGGGGGTCGACGCCACCGGGGGCTTCTGAGGGGAGGTGAGGCCGTCTGCTAGTGACGACTCCATCGCGGCGTCATGCGGCGTCACCCGAAGTCGATAGCGCAGGTGGCTGGCTGAAAAGAAGGGGTGAAATGAGGGTGGGGTCAACGGATACAAAAACAGCAAATATGTACGCGATATAAAGTAAGGTAAAGTAAAGTACGCGACGCGACAAGTGAGAGTAATCAACAGTTTTTTTTTAATTTTTGATAAAAAAAAATTTTTTTTTCTTGTTCAGTTATTTTAAAAAATGTTCATAAATATAATTTTTATTGATCATCATAGCTATGTATTATAGTTTTTTTTATTTTTTGAAAAAAATATTAAAAAAAGATTTTTTATTTAAAAAAAACTCAGTTTTACAAAAAAATATATTTGAACGAAACACTTCATCAGTTTATTTTTCTCCTTTCCCTAATCACTTTTCTCGTGTCATTTACAGTCAAAAAATTGAAAGCACCTCTGTCATGTGTCACTTTGTTGTCCACGCATAGACACCCCAACCACGCTTTAGGCAATTTTTTTATATCGTCCTAGAACAAGAAACAAGATAAAAAATATTGATGAGCCAGGCAAGCAGGCAGGGTGTCCTCCTGCGCCAGAGCTAAATATTCCATATAAGCTCAAGGCCGTGGTGCGTGTGTGTATAACAGAAAAGTCTGTTAATAGACAGGGGCAAAAAAAATTAACGAATGAGATAGGAGATGAGGCAATAGATGCCAGGGGCTGACACGGGCTTCCGTGAGAGAGGGGGGGCTTCCCTTCCCCTCTTACGCAGCGCAACCCAGAGGATGGATGCTGGCTGCAAAATGCGCGAGGACGCGTGCAAGCCAGAGCCAGAGGACCATGGAAAAACGCCGTTTTCGTCTTCTGGTGGCTGCTGTTGACTAAATATTATCTTTCTAGTAGACACCACTTGGCCTGGCTCACTAGGCTAGGCTATCTAGGGGACATGTCGTGTCCCGGTGGCGGCAGTGGCACATCTGCGCAGCTGGAAGTAAAAAAATAAAAACAGCGAGTTTTAATAGATTTTGAACTTTCTTTGAGTACCGTGGACAAATTTAGTTAACAAACATTTTTATGTAAAAGATTTTCTAATGTTTCCAAAAAAATAATAAAATTTTTTTACGATGATCAGTTAAAAAAAATAAAATTCGAAGCTAACAATGCCGTCGCAAATATTTATTCTACGCATCGCTCCTAAACTAGCCTGCTTACTCACCGTTACAGGTAACAGCGGTTTCATTTGTAAATTACCTAAAACTAGAAAAAATAATCAAAAAATTATACAAAAAAAAGTGGGACAAAATAGTTTTTTTGAAACGTTTGGTGCTCAGTTTTCATAACAAAAAAACATACATAAATGCAATCCTTACTTAGAAATGACTACCACCAACCAGTTACCAAAAAAAAATTTTGAAACAAGCGCAGACCACACTAAATAGATGGATATTTTAGTGACTGCGGAAGCTGCAATGTCCCCCTACTTGGTCCAGCGAGCGAGCGAGTAAGCGTCAGGCAACGAACACAGCACGAAGGGTCACACATACTGCTGCTGCAGGGCATTTGTTTTACCCACAGTGATGAAAATGATGGAAAGCGCAACCGCAGTGCCTGTGTGTATGGACAACCACATCCATCGCATCGCTACTTACTCATTCGCATCTCCAGGCCTCTCCTATCTTCTTTGCGTTCGTGTTCTTCTTGTTCTGCGACTTGACGCTGGCCGAGTCGAGTCAGTCAGTCGTCCATCTACCCAAAAATGGCACGCAACACAAAATAGCCAGTGTCTTCTTGAGAGTCTGTCATACTGCATGCCATCCAGTAAGCTCATATGCATGTTTTGACACTTCAACAAGTCAACAGAAAAAAATGACATGAAATATGGGGAGGTTTCTTTGTTTTTAAACAAATTTGAAAAAAAAACATACAAAATTTGGGAACAATTTAAGGGTTCGAAAAACTCAAACCATTTTTAATTATTTTTATCCAAAATATTTTTTTAAGATTTCAAAAATCGGCAAATTAAAATGTACAGTTCAAAAAAAGTTGAACGTTAAATGAAACCTTATTTGCCGTTAACAAAAGCCATATTTTGCTCCAAAAATCAAACAACGCAAAAAAAATAGCATCAGTTAGAAAAATTTAAAGTAAGATTTTTTAAAATTAAAATTGCCCCAATAAAATCTCATTTTACTCGTTAAATAAGCCACCAGTGAAAGTGAAGATCTTTCCAAAACAAAATGTTAAAAAGAATATGTTTTAAAGTAATCACGTGCAAAACATTTTTTATCAGAAACATAATACTCATCTCATTGGAACAATGTCAGTTTTTGTTTTCTTTGTACCAAAAAAATAAGCTGTAGAGTGAGTCAGTTATGTAGTAAATCTAACACGTTCTGTGTTTCGCGACGCTATTTTACTAAATAAACAAAGCACCAATTTTGTCTTCATAAAACATTGTATTCGGCCAAAAATCAGTGTTTCATCGTTTTTAAACTTAAATTGATTTTCCCACCAAACCAGTGACATTTCCTCTAATCGAATACAAAATTTATAAAAAATAACGAAAGATGCACTTCCACCCTCCCAGCTGATTCATCATCATTCCTCATTTTTCCCCTTACTCTGGTGTTATTAACCATCTCAAGCTGACCTTCCCCGACAGACAGCAAAGCTCATACACCCCCCCCCCCTTCGTTTCTAGCATCTTCTTCGTCGTCAAAAAAAAGCAACTCCAGGAATGGGAAAGAATGCCACGTACGCAAAAAAAGTATAGCATAAAAAAGCGCGAATAAATTGAGAAGACAAGCCACGGAAAAGGGCACCCTCTGGCGACGACAGCCATCATTAAACGGTCATCCAGCCTTTCTGGGAGGTAGTTAAACGGTGGCTATAAGGGGGTGCATCATTCGATGAATTTGTATCGGAAAATATGCGTGTTGCATGTCAGTGACGACGATGGCAACGGTAAAAAGCAATACGTCGCTCGATGGCAAAGAAAGGGTTAATTTTAAAAGTTATATTATTCTTAGAATCAAAATATAAAGTTATTTCAACGTTTTTCAATTTGTTCTTTAACATCATAAGGATCAGTTTCTTTTTCAAATTTGTCATTAAAATATTTTTTTAATTGTACTATATAGTCATTTCTTTTGCCAGTTGAACTCGATTTAAATTTGATTTATAAAGGCATTGTAAAACCTTACCAGTTGCGTCTCTAATATCTAATATTTATACGTACAAAAATGTATACTTTTTTTCGAAAAATCAATGACAATATTTTTGTTTATGCAGTTTATCATTTTTAAAAATAAAAAACTATTCAATGATCTGTTTTCCATTATCCAATACAGTTTTTCATTTTCCATAAATTTTATTTTGAAAAAAAATGTTCACGTGTATAGCAACTGCAAACAAAAAGGAACCTATGCCGTGGGAAATCGTATGGGAAAACTACGTGCATAAAAAAAAGTAAGAGCATGTATGAGATTACACTTTTACGAACACAAAAAGTTTTTTTTTATGTGAAGCATGCCAGTTTTGAATTTACCACCGATGTTTCATCCAATTCAAAAAATTTAAAAAATTATAAAAAAAAAGTCAATTCAAAAAAAATCAGAATACCCTTAAAAAACCTAAAATCTAAAATTACTTCTTCACCTCTCAAAGAACGCAGTTATATTTACCACGTGGCCCCAAAAAACAGGAAACCACGAGTTGTTTGGGTCGTATACATAATATGCAAGTATACATTTGTATACCGAGACATTTACGCCTACGTGGACGTCATTTGTGCCTCCTAACATCTGGTCTAATGATAACTAACCACTGAGTAATGGTGAAATAAATAAATAAATAAAAACATTTGTATACAGGACCGTTCAGTGGGAAGTCAATTGTACTACATACGTTCGTTCACCACCGTGGAAACAGAGTGGAAGGAAGAAAAGAGACGGACAAGCAAGCGCATCAATGCACAAACAAAAACGCCCCGAAACAATGTCAAAAAAATCATCTATGCAATATTTGCTTACACAGAACAAAGTGTTTGTTTCTTTTTCTCCGTCAGTTGAAATCGCGGAAAAAAAACATAGCGTCTGATGTGGGGTCGCTGGCGTGATGCAGTGTAAACAGCGCTACAACGAGATGAGAATTCGAATTCTTATAAAATCATGAAAAAGATTTTTGTTGTTGTTTTTTTTTAATTTTACTGATCGAGTACAAATTTCATTTTCTAATAGTACGGTTTCAGATATAATAAAAAAATTATTTTACGTGGTTAATAATCAGTAAAATATATTAATAGCATGTTTTTTTTGTAAAAAATATAATCGCCGTAATTTTTGATTCAAAAACCGAAAGATCACTCACATTCAGTTTTTTTTCACTGTCGTTACACTAGTTTTTTTTGTTTATAGAGTTTCAAAGTTTTTAGATCCGATAACCAAAAAATGGGTTTTTTCATATCGATCGTATTAACATAAAATCTAAAACATTCATGATGAACTTAACGTTTCAGTTTACTAAAAATAAGAATAAAAAAATAGTGTTTTGGATATCCACGTCAACACGCATTTTTTGTTTAAAAACAAAAAATAATGTATCAAATTTTAACAGCTAAGCCGATTTTGTAAACCATACTAACAGCAATTGCTCTTATCTATAAATATAAATAAAAAGTTAATTAAAAAAACCTATAAGAAATATTTTAAAAAATGAACAAATACTGCTTACCAGTTTAATTCAAATTTTAATCAATTCAATTGCAATTCAATCTATAGCGTTAAACATTTTTTCAATGCTAAACAACCACATTTGACAATTATTTTTCAAAATTAAGATTTTTTTCAATGAACCGTCTTGCCTGGGATACCTGGAATACGTGCAGCAAGAAACACAAATTTCGGATGAAAGGCAAAAAATAATTGTCCTCTTATTGACGTCAAATTCCGGCAATTTACGTTTACACAACAGCAGAACACAAAAAAATTGACAAAAAATAGATGCATTGTCCAGTTTTTATCTCAAAATTTCTAATTTTCGAATCAGCGTACACAAAATTTTAATCTAGATTTTTTTTATAAACAGGCTTTATATCAGCGTATCTAAACAGTTATCACAACGACACCCCTGATGCAGCTTATCCCCCGAACACTTGGATGAGCTGGACTGGACACCAGCTGCAGTCCATGTCATTCACGCGAATGAGTACTGCTGCGGTTGGTGCTGCTGATGCTTTACGATAAGGCAGTCAGTCATAAAACCCTTCATTTCACCGAAATTCGAATGGCATCAAATAGAAAATAGAAAATAGACAAAATTGAAAAACAAGTAACGCTTGCGGTTGTGGTACATAAATATAAGAAGACTCCGCAGAGACTGACGAAAAACCAAAACCCTCCAGCAACGAGAAATGAGTAAGTGAGAGCAGTGCCGGGACTCCTCTCGCCTCGGCTTCTTGTCCGGGCACCGGAAATTCGACTCGGTTACTATCTTCGAACGAACGAGAGAGGAGATGGATGGATGGCCGGGAGTGGCACGAGACAGGGCAGAACATGAAAAGAAAGAAGAACCGGTGGCACCTCCCAATCGGGCAGGCATTCAACCACTTTATTCATCATGACGAAGGAGAAGAAGCCGCAGCTGCATGGAAAAAAAGAACGCATCGAACGGCGACCACCACCATAGCCTAGCATTTTCGACCACCACCAGAGACCGAGAGACACGCGTTGGTGGGAAGAGGGCACAAAATTTTTATCGGACGCACCCGACATCACCACCGCAGACAGCCGACTCTCTGTGCTCTCTTGGCGTTTTGCTTTATCTCGTGACGCGCTGGGCGCATTTATATCATTGCGGGGTGTTTTATTGTGCGTCCGGCGCATGGGAGAGTACACACATACCGACAAGGGTCCTCAAATCGATTACGCGTTGTTTGCTGCACTACAAAAACGTCCATCTATTGAGCCTTTGGCGAAGTGTGCTCAAACAAATTAAAAAAAACAAAGTTTGGCATTTTTCTGTCTTCTACCATTTTCAGTTTAAAAAAATGAACATAGATTCCATGTCTAGTCAAAATGCAGGTACGAGTAGTGTTATCGTGAATCAGAGACGCGATGACCTGGCGGCGTTGTCTTTTCTCGCGATGGCAGAACACTTTCGATCCAGCGATCCTCCGGCTTTCAAAGCTGCTGCCAAGTGTCTTTTTGTAAGGAAAACATTGACTTATTTGCTTTTTTTATGAATTAGCTTTTATGTGTTGAATGAGTTTAGGCTGCTGTAAAAACCCAAGCTTCACCGCATATAAAAGTCCACTGCCACTTTCATCTTGGGAAATTATTGCTTTTGTACACCAGGAATGTGACCACTGCCAAGATTGAGCTTGATATTGCTGTAAGTTTTTAATTATAAATTTTTTAATTCAACTTTTTCATTGATTGAAGCCTGTACAGTTTTATTTTTCATTACTTTTTTGAAAAAAAACGTTCCAAAAAAACAAAGGACTGTTCCTGAACAGTTTTTTCCCCGAACCAATTAACTTTGCACGTTCCATACAGTATTACAGTTTACTTCAAAAAATGCTTGGCGTTAAAAACTTGTCACAGTTATTTACCCCCCAACACACAAAGTTTGAATTTAAACGATTACGTCAGTTACAAAAAACCTCACTTTATCCCCATTTTTTACAGTACAGCTTATTAAAAGAACTTGGCCCCCAACTCGAAGAACTACGACTGCAATGCGCATGTCTGATAGCCGAATGTGCCCTTCTGCTCCAGCAAGTCGACTGCATCATTCCCCTCCTCAAACTCGAGGCCCAGGTGTCCAGGAAATATCCCCACTACCAGGCCAAGGTCCTACTTTTAACGATCGAAGCACTGCTGTCGTCCGACCTAAACATGGCTCAGGACATTGCCGATATGGGGATACGGTACTTCAAGGATCTCAACGATATCGTAACCGAGGGGTACTTTTGGCTGGTTAAGTGCCAAATTCATGCGGAACAGAAGAAAGAAGACCTTCTTGGGACGTCTGTGAACGAGTTGGCAGCACTCATCGGACGTATCGGAAATACTGTCAGTACTGTGGACATGCGGGCATTCTGCTATACTGTACAGCTGACTTATTTCATGTCTCTCGGAATGGTGAGTTTGAAAAATTGGACTTGCACAAATTTCAAAGCTTTCTTCATGGCTTTGATTTTTATTATAAAACTGTTGACTTTGATTTTCACAATTTTTAAATTCAATTTAGTCATTTAAAAAATGGCGTATACGAGACTTTTGGAGACTCTGAAGCCAACTGGCGTTTCCAACTTTGCCAGAATTCATGCGTCATTTTCTAAAAATTGTAAAAATTCAAGTATGTAATGAAAAAATTTGCAAAATCCGAAAATTGGAAAATCGAAATTTGCACAAATCAAAGTTGTAGATATCGCAAAATTAACAGTTAAAAAAAATTAAAGACTTCAAATGAGTGCGTGCTCAGTTATTTTTTTTAAGATAGTAAACACGAAGCGTTCCCTCCGACAGCTTCAAAGCACGATCCAGGAAATGGGACGTCAGCCAGATGACCACCCCCAGGCAGCGGCCGGTCTGGTCATGAAGCGTTTCAACTGGCTCCCTAAGGAACTCCTCACCGGGCTGACCTACGTCCTTACCGTACTCTGCAGCATCCAGTCAAGTCAATTTGACCGCGCGGAAAAGTACTACAACATTTCGATGGCCCATCTCTCGGAACTCAACGCTACGATGCGCAAGTCCAAATGGGGCGTCATCGAACGAGGCCACGAACGCCTCATCGCCAACCTCCACTTTGCCCTCCACGACGGCATGGCTCACCTCACGCTGGCGCGGGGACAGCCAGACAGGCTGCTGGAGATGACGAAGCAGATGATCCGAGCGATCCGGGTCGTGCCGAAGGATCTGAGGATCTTCGAGGGCCAGACGCACTTTGTTATGGGCCTCTTCTTCCAGTACATCGGCGAGATCGAGCTCGCCGAGGCCCAGCTCAAGTCTGTCGGGCCGACAACCGATGATCCGGACCTCGAGGCATTTGCCAAGATCACGCTCAGTCTGCTCTACCTGCAGCAAGGACGCGAAAAAGACTGCTTCGACACCTTCGAGGGCATCATGAGTTCGACCGGCGATCGCATGGGGTCGACGAATTTGACGTGCACCACTGCGTCGTTGTTTTTTTCGTCGCTCAGGGCTTACGCTCACAATCGGATTCCCGAAGCACAGTGGGTTTTTGACGCGTAGCAGTTATTTTTTGAGGAAAAAAATTTGATCCGAGTTTGAGTCTGGTCAAAATTTTAACATTTATTATATCAAAGCGAAAAATATGTATATATGTGAATGAAAATCTTTTACAGTTAATTTTCAAATTTTAAAGTTTTAGAACGTTTTTTTTATTTATCACAAACAAGTTATTTTTTTCATATTTGCCTTTTTAAAAAAATGCAAAAACAAAACTTGTTGGCTCTGTTAGAAACTTTATCAGTTAAAACAAAACTAAAAACTGTTTGTTCTCGGGAAAACGTCCGATTACAAATTTTATGTACATTCAAATGTTTTGACTAAAAAATTTACTTCTGAAGTATTTTTCGTAAACGACGATACCGGAATTTCCATTTGGCATCCAGAGGTCTGAAAATTTGGTCGGGGATAAATGGAGTAACTAGTATAAGAAAACAGTTATTGTTTTCTTGTTATTTATATATCTGATGCCAGGTGTTATCTTTAAGTTAATATACGTACAATAACTTGGAACATTGAATGCATTGCACGACTTTTTAGTTTTTTTATTTAAACGGCGAACTATATTTCGTCGGTTAATTTTTGAATTTTCATTATAACTTTTATTTTTCTTTATTTATTTAAATCACGAACTAGCTTTGTATTTTCAGTGTTTTCCTTTAAAACGTGAAAAAAAAAAACAACAAAAGTTTTTGAATCGTTCATCAGTTAATTAAAGATAAATCTTGACTGAGGACAGTTTGTTCTCGGCACAATATTTATAATACAATTTCTTTCGGCAGTGAACAAAAAAAATTTAAAATTGACAAAAACCTTCAAAATTCACCATTTTTAGAAAACTAGCCATCGATGCCATGTCAAAGTGTCAAGAAGCAGATGCGCTGCGGATGCAGGCGATTTGCATGCTCATGGTTGCCCGAACACTTGGAGCACGCGACATCGAGGCTGTCATCACGGCGAAGGAGTGGGCTGTCAAATCCAACGATCCTGCCCTCCAGGCGTGGGCGTGTGTCATGGCGAGAGGTATGTGCACCTGCAACGACAGTTTGAAAGTTGTAGTTACATAACTTATCCAGTAATTTTTAATTTTCTGTTTTTTCGGAACTAAAATCAGTTTGGGAAAAAAAATCTTTTTCGCTACTGCGTTATGTTTTTTTACCAAAATTTTCAAAATTCACATTCTCTTTTGTTTAAAAAACCTAAGTAAGTAAATGATATTTATCCACTATAAACACAGTGTTTTTGCTTACATTTCTTAAAAACATAAACAACATATGTTTTTCGTATTTATTTCAGTATTTTTTTAACAACAGCAAAAAAAACTTTTTTCTAGAACACTACCAATCCCAGCCAGCTTCTGAACAGAATCAGGCGGCATTCGAGCCTTATCGCCTCATGCTTCAGAATGCAACCAACATGATTTCCGAGAGCAAGGCTCGGACTGACATTTCTCAGATGCCCAAGTTTGCTACTGTAAGTTACATAACCTTTTCGTTCAGTTTTTTTTACAAAAATATTTTAAAAAACATAATATTTATTTGTGAAAATCGATCTGCTGCTCCCGGACTTCCGGGTTATCATAATATTATTTTTTAAATCGCATTTTCAGGCCACAAACTACACAATTGATCTTGGCGTACCTCAGTGGACTGCGAGCATTTATTGACCGATCCACTTTTGAGAGCATCATTGCAACAAAAGCTTTGCTGTGCAGTTCAAACTACCAACTTCATCAGTGTCATGCTTGTGTCAGGTTAAACCAAAAATTTATATCCATTAAACGGGCTTTATTTAATTATTTATTTGTCGAGGATAAATAAGAAACAGACATTTTGAGGAAGCAATTGCACTGATTAAACTAAACACTCAGTTTTTTGACCCCATACGCTGTTGCGTGACGTGTCTACATACGTCGAGGTTGTCGTAGATTTTTGCAAAGGTTCAGTTATTGGTCTGAAAGACAAAACTATTTTTTATGTATGAAAGATTGTCCAATACACTTGTTTTTTAATGCACAGTTTTGCTTTTCAAATGAACTTCACATTGCTGGTATAATTTGTTTATGTATTTATTCTCGATTAAACTAATTCAGTTTTAACTTTCATTTCATTTCATTTCATTTCATTTCATTCATTTATTCTCTAGCTCGTACGCACCATATCATACATACAACACTACAATGCTACAATACTACAATGCTACAATATTAAAAAAACTTATTGATGATCAGCTTACTTCAAAAATAATAAAGCCTTGATTAGCGTGATATCGATCACAGCCACGTGTAACCTTTATCATTGTTAAGAAATGTGGGGGACGACAAAGACTTTTGCCTTTTGTTTGCACTTAAAAGTAAAAAGTCTGATGGCCAGTTTACGAATTGATTTGTTTGACATCAAAATTAAGCCGTGTGTCAGGTATCGTAGCCAATAAGTTTCGTTTTCAATTAAGCAGACAAAAAAGGGAAGTTCCAGTGGTAATGATAGTATTTGATCGAACAACACGGTCGATACGTTGATGCTCATGACTGCGACGAACTGCCACGTTATACAAAGAGCTGGCTTCCACTTGTCGCTGAACAATTGGTATTCGCTTGAAAAGTAAAGCATGAAGTTTCCGATGCACAAAAAGTAGTTTATAAAGAACTTGATCGACATGCGCAGCTAAAAAGTGCCGGTATCATAATAATCCGATTTTGAATAAGTGGAGGGTATGACCTCGAAATTTTACGTTTTGGGCTGGAAAGTTGAAGCATCCCATCCCATAAGGGATGATTTTTAAAAATGCTTTCAATTTTTTCAGATGCCGGATTTTGTATATATAATATATTCGGCTTCTGATGTGTTTTTTGTGCAAAAAAGAAGTCATGTTGAAAAATACGCCCAAAAGACACTTTTTGTTAGCACAAAACGTGAAATTGCGGGGTCGTCCGTCCAAAATCGGTTTGCAGAGTCCAAAAACTTACTTTACTGACAAAAATGTCTGGATTGTCACAAGTTATCGTATATTGGTACATCGGCCAAGCGTAGTAACTACGACAGCCCTGACCGAAGTAAACTATCCAGGATGCAAATGCTAACAAAGTAAACGTCACAACGAAGCCCCCGGTTTTTCCGGGCGTAAAAACGCGTTTGCTAGCGTTCGGCGCAAAAACCATAACGATGCGATTACCTACAATCAGGCTCTCAGCCAGCAGTACCCAATCGTATCCGAGCCTCAAAATTTCGTAAACATTGATGCGGTAACCCAAATTCAAAACGTCGCAAAGTAGATAAATTGATTCAAAAGAGGCTCCAATAAAACTTCCGATGAGTAAATTTACTGCCAGGAACATAAATGACAATTTCCTTGTTTTTCTGAAATTCTGAAACGCCATCAAATGGTTAAAAAACAGTCGGGGGAAAACTTGCTTTTAGAATTGCAAAAATCAGAAGCCCATTTATCATTGTGGCACAGAAAGTTGTCAGAACTGCACCAATCAATGCAATTTGATGGGAAGTTTGAAGTTCGTGAAAATAGTGCAAGAATTCTTCAGTTAAATGTGGATTGAGAGAAGTCCAGTTCATGATGACAAAAATTGTTTTCGTCGAATAAAATCAAAAATTGTAAATAAATATGACAAGAAATTGCTTTTGTTGTTGTTGCAAAAAAACTCATGTCAGACAAATTTTGGTCGTAGTGCCACCCACCTTAACTGCACCCTTTGATGCTGACAATCCTGTACATTTGTAATTTTGCACCCTGACGACGTGTTAGCAGTTATTATCCATGCTTTTCCAAATTTTCATAAAAATCATAACATAATTGTTTTTAATGAAAAAACACAGTTATTTGCAATTAACAAATTCTAAATGTTTTAAAAATACAAAGTTTAAAGTGTGGTCCATTGAGAAAGACAGTAAATAAATAAATAAATGTAGTAAACTGTTTTTTTACTCAAAGAAATGTTCTCTTCCACAGCTTTAATTCAATCGTTTTTTAAAATTATTTCGTAACGGGTGTGGCAAGTTTTTGATGGCCGCAACGACTTTTTTTAACATAGGACGAAAAACCACTTCGGTGGAACACTTAGGTATGCACTAGTAATTTGTCGCACAACTATTTAGTTTTTTTATTGTGATGTCTAAAATGAATGGCGGATATGCACCGCCGATTATCTGATGTGTTTTTTTTCAAAACCTACGGTACACTATTTTTGGAATCGTGTCAAACAATTTTTTTTGGTTTTGAATGGATTAATGATGATGTCCAGTTTTTTTTATTATGTATGGTACTCCAAAAGTAAATTTTCTGAATCCCTTTCTGATGATCGTACCGTTCAGTATAAATATTTTGCTACACCATCTAAAAGCAGTTTTTACAAAATTCTGTCCATGCCTAACTAGCAACAATTTAGAACAAAAGAGCCAACCAAGTCACTGCGGATGTGTTCGTTGTCTGCTTTCTGGCCTGACGTCAAAAAAACAACAAAAACTTGTTGAATGCAGGAAGTAATCGGATAGTTAATTAAAGACAAAGCAGGAGTAAAAACTGTTTGTTCTCTGCGTTGTGTTTCATTTTCCAATATCCCGTTTCAGTTAAAAAATAAAATTTTAACAAGACCCTAAAAGTGAAGTTTACATTTTCCAAAAAGAACAGCAATCGACAGTGTCAAAGTGTCAAGAAGCAGATGCCCAGGCGATTTGCATGTTCATGGTTGCCCGAACTCTTGGAGCACGCGACGTCGAAGCCATCATCACGGCGAAGGAGGGGGCTGTCAAATACAACGATCCAGGCGTGGGCGTGCGTCATGGCGAGGAGTAAGTGAGCACGCTTTGACAGCTGAGTGGTTGTTGTAGCCGCTGTAGTAACCAGTGTTCCGCTGACTCCGACTCAGAGTCGACTCTTTGACTCTGACTCTGACTCTGAGAGTCGAGAGTCAGAGTCAGAGTCGAGAGTCGATTTTTACAAAATGACCTTTTGACTCTTTGGAGTCGACTCTTTGATGAAATTTTTTTGAAAAAAATACCCTTTTATAGCCATTTTTGATGCAAAATGTTTGATTTTGTAAAATAAAAACTCGTTAAAGATGAAAGCACGCAGTTTTAGGCGTTTATTGATGCATTTTCTGTGAACCTATTTTAACTCGGAGTCAAAGAGTCGATTCTGGGAGTCGGAGTCGAAAGAGTCGACTCTTTCGACTCTCGACTCTCGACTCTGAGTCAGAGTCGAGAGTCGAGAGTCGATTTTGGCCAGAGCGGAACACTGGTAGTAACTCATTCTGCGTTCTGTAACCTTTAACCTTTCAACCCATGTTTTACTAAATACTTAAAACAATCAAGATTATATTTATCAGTTTACAAAATAGTGAATTGCATGAAACCTTGAACGGCACAAGGTCTAATTATTTTTAATTACTTTTTTTTTTTTTTTTTTTTTTTTTTTTTTTTTTTTACAATAATTTTTAACAAAAAACGAAAATCACAAAACAATGACGAATTTTTTATAATGTGTTTTCCGGAAAACGCAAATATCATGAAACAATTTTCACGCGTGATTACCAGAAAACCAAAAATAACTTTTTTTCGGCACGTATGATATTTTTATAACAGATCTATGTCACACTATAGTGACATTAATTTTATTTTGGCTGGCATCGTTAGGTGTATACTTTGTGTATTTTCTTTGAAACAACATACGTGCTCAGACACCAGAATTTCATTCAGGTGGCATCATAAACCGTTTTTTTTCAAAAATCAACACATATTTTTTTTTCCAAAAACTAACACTGCTCGCCAATTCAGTCAGTGATTATTCGTGTATTATAAAATTGTAAAATTTTTTTTTTAATTACATAGTTGTCAGTGACTTTTTTTTAAATTTTTTTATGATGAATTAAAATGTAAAAAATGTCCGCTTTCAGGCAAAAAACTACATGATTTATTTCGGAATTCTTTTTCCAGTGACTTTTTTTGTTTTTTTTTTATTTTTTAATTATTAATTCAAATGTAAAAAAATGCCCGCTTTCAGGCAAAAAATTACATCATTAGTGAACTGCAAGCATTTATTGACACATTCTTGATATTTATCATCTTTACAACAACAAAAAAATTTCGGGGTAGAGTTTAACCAGCAGCGATCAACAGCATCAGTGTCATTCATGCCTGTGTCAGGTCAAATCCAAAAATTTAAAAAAGGTCGACTGGCTTTGTTCAATATTCAATTTGACAGTTAAAGTGCAGGACAAAGAGCCACGATATCAGAAAATCCACAGCTGTGACGACAGCACTGTCGCTGGACGTGGCTGAAGACGTCGCGGTTGACGTAGGCTTCGGCGAAGATTCTGAATGCTCCCGGCACGAAGGGAGGCCTCAGCGAGCCGTAAGCGTCGAGCGAGCAGACGACATCGATGGCATCGACAAAGGACTGACCACAGAGCCTGAGTGCCGGCTCCTGTCTACCTTCGCCCTGGCTCCCGGAGGCAAGGAGCAGTCGTTGTTGGTCTGCTTTCTGCGAGACGGTAGCTGCTAGCAGGCACACAAAAAGCAATAGCGATAGCGCTGAGGACGACATGGCGCATTGAGTGGCAATGAAGGCTCGCTGTCATTGCAACTCCAGGGACCGTCGGCAATTTGTCACGGTGTCATGCCCAGGCAAAAGAAAAAAAGGCGGGGCCGAAGGACAAAACACGTTTTTTAAAAGGGGTCAAAAAAGTTTGATGGACACGTCGTGCAATACATATTTATGGCTTTTTTACACGTTTTTTGTATCCGTCATCAAAGTGATTCCGTTTTAAACAAAAATTTTTCGAACAGCAAAAAAAACGTCGACAGATGATATTTATTGTTTACTTTTTTTAGTTCATGATTTTTTTGAATGATGTATGATATATAGACGAGGAAGTCAGTTTTATAAAAAAATATATTGACAGTGTCAATTTGACACTAAAAAATCACACTTTCAAATGATTTTACGTTTTCTTTCAAGTTGAAAGTTTCAACTAATAATTAATTAAATTAAAAATGTCCAGTTTCTGCATTCATGTCAAACATTGTTCTTCGATTCCCATATCAGTTAAAAAAATAAAAAATGAATTAAGAAAAGCCAATAATTGAAATAAGGACTACGAAGTGACGCAGGTAGCTACGATTGACGGCGCCCTTTTCGTGCAATCTCGATACTCATCACTGTCTCTTTAATTTTGTAATGAGTAATTATGCACGAGTAAGAGTAATAAAGTAAAGTAAAGTAAAGTAAAGTAAAATAATTGAAATGAAATGAATTATAAGCTCGCTTTCCATGTCCCCAACATCGTGAGCACAAGTGAATGTTTTTTATCTTTTAAAAGTTGTTTCTCATCATTAAAGCTCACAATGGTGCGCTAGTAAACAGGTGGGCTGGTAATCTAGGTGACAAAACAAAACAAGGGTGTAATTTTTAAAAAACTGAGTCATCAAGTTATCACTTTTTTTTCTGTTTTTTGATCAAAGTACGTTTTTTGGTCATGCAATTCCAGCCGTCTCTTTGGAACGTAATCACGTATTTTTGATGCATGCCATACAGATTGAAATACGCTCTAATTAGTAATTATTACAAATACGAGATTTAAACAATTATAAAAAAATTATTACTAACACGTACAAGCATTTATAAAAAATTCAAACTTTATTGACCTTAAAAAATCTCATCACAATAGTTAGAAAAACAGTGAAAGGTATCGGGATTTCACCACGAAAAATACGTCGTCAATCATAGTAGCTCCTGCGCCACGTCGTAGCCTTGACAAAAATATTCTGGAAAATTCTGGATTACAGTTTGTGTTTTTTGTTGTCAGTGACACTTGTTTGTTTTTTTTCAGTGATAGGCAAAAAATATTTGTTTTTTCAGGATATCAATGTAAAAGCTATCAATGTACTTTTATAAAAACCATGATTTTGAAATACGATTTGAAAGATTAAAAATTTTTATCATGTTTGTGTTTCCTTTAGTTTGTATTATTTTTTTCAATTCTTGTGAAAAATCACAACAGAAACTTCCCTGTTACTAATCAGAATTTTAGTAACAGGAGAAGCAAAAGTTTTGGTCGCACCCTGTAAAATTATACAAAGGTTTCATTCCAAATAAAAGTGGTCAAAGTTTTTCCTTCCCATGGTTTATGTTCGCATTTTCCGAAGAAAAAAATTGTAACCGGTTTAAAACTCAGAAAAACAGATGTATTTGGTTTTGCCATTACTCTTGTTATTATCAACGACTACTTTTGCTACCAAAAAGGTGCCTCCGCTCCCGAAATGTGATTCACCTTGCGAGTAAAAAAAAAATTTTGTTGTATCAGTTGTTCAGTTTTTGTATTTAGCTTTCATGTCGTCGAAACCGTTCCTCGGAACACGACATACAACACCAACCTCAATAATTACGAAACGTCAAAAATGCTTATCGAGCTTATGCGTCGCGCCCAAAAATCTATTCACATCGGAGCTTTTTATTTTTCACTTTTGGTCAATAATAGTTACATCTCAATTGAAACGGGAGCTCCTCAGGATGAAGTTTGGCTTTTTTTGCATCTCAAAATATTAGCATTTGTTACAGGGTGTTTTTTTTTACAACGCAATGCTCTCCGCCGCATATTTAATTCCAAGAGTTGAGATACAAATTGCCATCAACCATGGCGATAATTTACCATACGAAATACAAAGTTTAGTCGATCAAAAATTGGTTGAAGTTCGAACTTTAGACTTTAAAAAATGGTTTTCCAGTGGCATTCTTCATTCCAAAATGATCATTGTTGACAGCAAGGCATTCTACATTGGCTCTGCAAATATGGATTGGAAAGCACTGACAATGTTCAAAGAACTTGGCTTTGGAGCTTATGATTGCCCTTGTCTGGCCGCCGATTTAGAACGTATTTTTGACATTTACTGGTTTTTGGGCAATAAAAACGCCAAGATTCCCAAGAAGTGGGACGCTGCGTATGGCACTCCGTACAACCCCAAGCATCCACAAAAAATGCCATTAAACAAATTTCAAGCAAGTTTCACAGTCTCTCCTCCAAAATTTCGAGCACCCGGTCGCGCTGACGATATAGATACGATAGTCAGCATCATTCATCATGCCAAAAAATTTGTGCACGTTGCGAGTGAGGAGTATGCTGCGGCTTCGCTGTTTAACGGTAACAAGAACTACTATTGGTCTACCATAGACGACGCATTGCGTCGAGCAGTTTACAATAATCGTGTCCACGTTCGACTCTTGATTTCAAAATATTCATGGATGCCTTCGCTTTCTATCGGATTCCTACGTTCTCTGCAGGACTTTCAAGCAGCGATTCCGGAAGGCAAAGGATCAATCGAAGTCCGACTTTTCGAAATCCCGAATTACGAAATATTCAACTCTACAAAAACTATTCAAAGGAAGAGCCACAGTAAGTATCTTGTAACTGAAAACATCGCTTTTGTATCTACAAGCAATTGGTCAGCTGACTATTTCACAGTTGCCGGGGGCATTTCAATGGTTCTGCAGGGCCTTAATAACACCGTGGCAAACGAAGTGGCAGCCGTTCAAAAAATTTTCATGCGTGATTGGAATTCTCAGTACAGCACGTCAATTGATAAGTTTCCAAACAATGGAACATCTGACAAGAAATACCGAGACTTGAAATTCGGTGATTTCTGATAATTATACTTTGATTGAATTTTGATTGGTGATAACCAAAATCATGGCCGATACAAATCCCAATCCTGTTTTGGTAGAATTCTTCAGTGATTTTATTCGTGACATTAAATAAAGTAGTCATTGGCAAGTAAGATCAGTTTATTTAAAATTAATAATCTCGTGTTTTTCAATAAGTGAACTCTACTGATTGTTATCAGTTATGACATTTTCAAAAAATAAGTATACCTTTGGAAAACACAGAAAAATGTTTTCAGTTTATTGTTTCACCCGCTTTTTTATTGCTGGTGTTTTTGTTAGTTTTTTTTCTGAACATGGTCAAAAATGTTTGCTTTTGGTCAAAATTCAAAAGCAAACATTTTTGGTATCGCCCCTCTGCACCCCCAGTCCCAGGACTCATGAATGTTTTTTCTCTCTTCTTTGTGGCAAGGATTAAATTTTACCCAGTTTTGCGACCTTGCATCCTACAAATAACTTTCAATCAATCAATTTATCCTTTTTTAACTTCAAACAGTTTTTTTCAACAAATAAATAGTATATTTAAACAAATAATTAAACATGGATTAATTTAAACGTGATATGATTCCAATCATGCAACCTTTCATTTTGTTGCATCAGGTTTGAAGCTCCATTCTCTTGCCAATATTATAAACAGATTTATTGTGATAATTAGCCATATGCGCAAAACAAACGCAAAAATATTATAGGAAACAAATTCTTATATTTTGGAACCAAAAAAAAGTTCGTCTGTTTTCGAAAGACAGTTTTTTGAAAACCCCGCATGTTGCGCGCAATCTTAACTAGCATTTTCTAACCCAGTTCATTTGTTTTTTATCACTCCAAATATTTATATTATCATAGCACTTCAAAAATCAATGTGTATGCATAAACCTTGCTCGTTTGTGGGCCAACAAAGTGTGAAAAAAAGCCTGATGATTATACAATACAACCTTGAGATGTCGAGATCCGTGAGTGAGTTTGAATAGTCTCAAAATAAAAAAAAACGGTAGGGGAAGAATGAAGAGGTGGATAAGTAGTGATTGAGCTAGCTGTACGCCTCCTGACTGTGGGTGAACCTGCCTGCCGGTTTACCTGCCCGCGCTGCTGAGCAATCCAATCGTATATCCCCCCCTATCCCCCGCATCCGACAAAAGAGTATCCAATTTTTTTTGGTTGCCCGGATCTCAAGCTGCTTTTCATCATCATCCATTGCTCTGTTTTTTTGTCTCTCGTTCTTAGCAAACTAAGCTTTGGATTTCCCCCAGCTTGCAGATCTTTTTTTTTTATTCCTGACTGAGTGAGCCACGTTAGTATGTATGTAAGAGGTGGGGCAGACTGTCAAGTTTTTGTGCAACTTTGTTTTGTTTACCGATAAATTTTCATTTTCTTTTCCCAGCGCAATCGGAAAAGGTCGAGAAGGGTTGGTTTGTAAATCCAGCGGATCTCGTCAAGCTATAAGCTAGCGGTGACGAGATCCGGGCCCCCCTCCTCCCTTCCTGACAGCCGAGGCCAGGAGGTTGCTATTCATTCACTCGGTACTTCGTTCGTTTTACAACAAAGTTCTTGCGTGCTACCCCTGCTTTTCTGCACAACCCGCAGAAAAAGAGAAGAAAGCTGGTGAGTGAGCTTGGGAACTAACGAGAAAACGAGAGAGAGAGGAAAACCCAAACAAACAGCAGCGGATCGACATCGGGCAACTTGACTTATTTTTATTTGTTAAATTTTGTTTCAAACGTTCATTTAAAAAAATTTGCGTGTAACGCAACTAAATGTCACCAGTTTTAATTTAAAAAATAGTTTTTTGTCCTTATTTATCACGTGTGTGCGTTAAAAACGTCAGTTATTTCAAATTTGTTTATTTATAATACAACAATTTTAGCAAAGAACTAATCTTATTGAATCGCAGTTTTATCAATCTGACTTCATATCAACATGCCTGGTAAGTTATCAGAAACCATTTTATTTATTTATTTCACCATTACTCAGTGGTTAGTTATCATTAGACCAGATGTTAGGAGGCACAAATGACGTCCACGTAGGCGTAAATGTCTCGATTCGTTTTGGTCGCGATTTCTTCTTCCCATCGTCGCTGTGTTAACATTAAAAAAAATACAGCCCCGAAGTTTAATTTTTTTATATAATTTTTATTGAAACTATGCTTTGTTGAACTGTTTTGATTCTTTTTTGTCTGTTACCTCAATCGAAGCTTTTTTTGCGAAACATTTCATTCGAGCAATTTTTACTCATGTGATGGACGAAAACCATCAGTTTTTCCCCCTGTTCAGTGTTCCGCTGACTCCGACTCATGTCAGAGTAAACTCTTTGACTCTGACTCTGACTCCGAGAGTCAGAGTCAGAGTCGAGAGTCGAGAGTCGATTTTGGCCAGAACGGAACACTGCAGTGCAGTGCACTGTCCCTGTCTCCATGATGCTAAAAAACAAAAGTTTGCTTTTTTACAAGTAAAATTTTTTCAACACTTTCAACGTTTTTGATTACAAATAATCAGTTTTTAAGAATTGATAATGAATTTTTTTTTATAAAAGTTAGAGAAAACTAACAGTTAAAATAAAATTTTCATTTCTGCAAACAAACTTCAACTTCAGTTTACGTTTTGTTACAGAACAACTAAACGTTGTCGTCGCCGAAGCACCTGTAACCACAGAAAACAGCCGACGAACACGCAACGGTCGATGGACTCTGGCACAGCTTCGTCAGACCGACGGCATTGTGCCTCTCCAGAGCGGCACCAACAAGTTTGATTCACAAAAAGTGAGTGTTTTTTTAATTCTTACGCAAAAGCAGTTGTATTTTTAATTTGTTGGTGTGGTCTTTGTCCACTCTCTTTTGTGCCTGTAACCGTCCGCGTACCTTTAGGGCATGACGGGTTTTGGCACTCCGCGAAACACGCAGACTAGCATTGTCTTTGCGGACAACGGGAAGCGATGGACGATTGATGACCAGCGAAATCACGACAATCTCATTCGACTTCAAAGTGGTACCAACAAATTTGAGTCACAAAAAGTAAATATTTTTATCCATTAATAATTTCAAAAGTAATTTTTTATATTTTTAAAAAAATTTAAAAAGGTGCTTTTGTGTCTAAAATATGAAAGTACGCAAGTGATCAGTTTTATATTTACCAACACAAAAAATTCTATTATGTTTGTTACAAAAATTCGCGCAACATGGATTCCATGATGACACAGTGTATTTTTTTGAAAAATTTATTTTATAAATATATATTATAAATAAATTTTTCAAAAAAACACATGTTAATCTTTGTACTTTTTCAATACAAAATCTGATTCTCTAAAAACCTATAAGATTCGGAAAAACGTTTATTTTAGGGCTACTAACTGTTCTTCTATCAATCAAAATTTTTATTTTTTTACTAACTCATAAAATGTCAAGCATTTTTTGTATTTCCAATCGACCGCATTCAGTTTTAAAAATCGCACATATCCCCCGTTTCAGGGCATGACATCCTTCGGCGCGCCCCGTGACGTCAAAGGCAAGCACTTGAAGCGCATCTGGGAACTCGAATTCCCCGAAGAATCCCTCGATTACCAAATTCAACAGCAGCAGGCGCTCATCCAGGCCCAGGCTCAGGCCGACGCTCAGGCAGCGAAGGCCCAGGCGCAGGCGTTGGCCGAGCAACAGGTCCTGTCTCCGCCCGCCCCTCTGCACCCGCAACACCTCCAGCAACAGGTCCCATATCAGTCCAAGCAGTATCGTAACGTTCAACAGCCTGTAGGCCAGCCACAGCAGCAGCGTCAGTAGAAAGTTGAACAATTGTGGTTCTGCAACGAAAAAAAGTGGCGCCTAACGTAATTTACAAATACTAAATCTTTGAGCGACAACTATGATTTTTTTTTCTTTGAATGAAAGAAAATTGATCAAAAATTATTTTTTCAAGTTGTCACTACGTGTAAGGGATTTGTGTCACCTGATTATTGGAAAAACAAATAAATCCAACAAAAAATAGCTATGAATTTTTGGAAGGATTCAAACTTTATGCAGATTTTACTTTTTTTAATAAATAAATAAAGAAAATCAAAACACCCAAAATAATAATTTGTCTGCAACAGCACCGGAAGTTGATGATATTACAGTGACCGAATCTATTAGACTTGGTTTGCCGAGTAGTGCACCAATTTTAAAAAATTTTACAAATAAAGCCGCAGTTTTGGGCTTAAATTCTCAAAAAAAACATCATAAACAAATTACGACATCTTTAACGTTTCAGCCAAAAGATTTCAATTTTTGCAACAAGTCGTATAAAAAAGCGCCAGTTAAATACATAAAAAATTTTGACGTTAGAAAGTTACAGCTACAGTTTTATTTTTGTTACGACAAACACCTGAAGCGTATCTAGGAACTCAAATTTCCAGATAATACCACACTCTCCAATACCAGATTTAGATGACGCCATAGAGTCCTAATTTTCAGTTTTTTAACAACAATTAATTTTTTTATTAAAACGTGTCGTTTCGTCATCAATTATTTGTCACCTATCGAATTTCGATAGCCAGAGACGCGTTCGTAAAGTTGCCGACAGTGTAACATTCCCTTCGCCTTCATCGAATTTTTAATTGTGAATGTGTTCTTATAAGTACTGCTTCTTTTTTTGTAAAAGAAGCAGATTTTTTACAAAATTAAGATTAAAAACATTTTTGGTGTAATTATACTTATAACTGCAGAATAATTGACAACAATGGAAAGTTTCCGTTAACAAAAAAAGGAAAGAAGAACCGAAATAAAAAGAGTAAGCCACGGATTTTCCAGTTTTCAAATCCCATCATAAAAAAGAGCATTTTGCTCATCATTTATTCACTAAAAAACAGTAAAAAACTCAACACCAAACAACCTGGCTTTTTTACTTCTAAAAATTTTCTAAAACAGCCAAAATAAAACGAAACCAAAAACATTTTTTTAAATTTTATTCAGTTGCAGGGACTTGACGGCGCCATCCGTCACGACATTGACGAAGAACTTGGCATTGGACGGCGTGATGACGGCAATCTGCTGGGTTTTTCGTCGGAGCGTGATCGGCATGATTTTGACCTTGGAATCCGTCGGGAGACGAAGGACGCTGCCAAAATCGGATGACTTCTTCAGGGATGGCACGGTGACGGTGGCGTCGTCGTCCATGATGTCGACAATCGGGAAATCGTCTTTGAGTTCGGCAAATATGTCGGCGAATTTCTCATTTCTCGTTGGTTGCCGCTTGACCTGGCTCGACGGCGGAGAGGACTTCACCGGGGGCCGATTCTGGCTCGGAGCGAGGGAAGCCAGTCTCTGCGATCGACGCGTCGCAGTCGATGTTATGGATTTTGTATCGCAGTCGGATTCACGGTCGGAATCGAGACGCTTCTTTTTGGACGGCAAAGACGCTTCTCGCACGGATGTTGTCGTCGACGAAGTTGACAGTTCGCGTCTGAAAATATTGAATATAGATTTTGACATTCAAAAAAAAGTTATACAGTTTTTGCGTATTGCAAGAAGTAGTTTTTTGAACTAGAACGACCAAATCAGTTTTTGAAGATAATTTTTTTTACAATTGTGAGTACACTTTTAAATTGATATTCAAGACAATGTTTTCGTAGTTTTACGACGAGTTCTAGCAACCTAGAGAAAAATTAACTTTCAAAAAAAATTTTTTTTGGGTCAAAACTTCCGAAAAGCAGTGAAGCATGAACGCAGATTTCCAATCAAAAATTGTTATATTTACAACTTTTAGTATAACAATTATAAAAAAATATGAATTTCTTACGGAAAACGACTGCAGTTTTACAAGAAAAGTAGCAAAATGCGGATTAAAAAAATAAAAAATGTAACACTAAAAACATCTAACATTCATTGTACCAGTTTTTTTGTACCAGTTAGTAAATAATTTTTATAACTATTTTTTTTGAAAAAGGAAAATCCAGTTTTTTTGCACTTTTTCTCAAAAACTCACTTTCTCGTCTGTCGATTTGTAGACTCACGCAACACTCGTTGGCTGCCACCATCCGTTACCCCCACCGAAGCAGTAGCATCCGAAACGTGACTTCGAGTCTCGTCATCCGACGTCGGGGATTCCTGCTCTCTTTTCTCCTGCTGTTTGCTGACATTTCTCGCCTCTTTGGCCTGTTTCCTGCCGAGTCGCTTGTCGCGCTTTTCCTGGATAGCCTTGTGCTCAACATCGATCCGCTTGAGAAGATTCTCGATCCGTTTCTTCACCGCGTCCTCGTCGAAACGCGCTGGGTGACGTAAAACCTAACAAAACGTGATGGTAAAATACGAAACAGTTTAAAAAACACTTACATCATTGATTTTGTCAATGTTCAGCTTCTCCTCTTTCCGGAACTTTTTCTTGATGTCCTGGCGGGTTTTGAAGGGCATGTATTCGTGAACGAGTGAAAAGTCAGTGCCCGTGCTGCTCAGAAGCTCGTAGAAGAGCTCGGTTTCCAAGTCGGACCAAGCACTCATTCGGGAGAGATTTTTTCGGAAGGACAGGGAATTCAGCTTTTTCGGCAGAAGATCCTAAAATAAAAAACAAGCGTTGCAAAAAGTAAAAAAAAAATAACGTACATCATCAACAGTTTCAAATTCGACTTCCTCGGGATTTGCCCGGACGACCAGACTCGCTTCGTCGATGATAACATTTCCGTCTTCGTCGAGTTTGACCTAAAATTTTTATAAAATTCTCTCCACCCAAAAAAAGCTACTCACCCTTGGTCCGACAGCCGATTGCTCGGTGGATTCAACTTTCTCCTTTTTCCCATTGAATCCTTCCTCCCGGAACCGTTTCTCAAGGTCGTCCCACTTTTTTCGAAGCGTATTCTCCGCCTTTGGCTTCCAGTCAATCAGATCCGACATCGTGAGTTTGGCGGCGTCGTAGGGTTCGTCGGAAGCGAAGATTCGCCGGCGTCGACGTCGTGGGGCTTCAACGGATGTCGCGGAGGACGAAGAAAGGTGAGAGAGTGTCCGGACACGGGTTACGACCTGTCGGGAGCCGGATGTTGGTGACACAGCAGGGACCGGAGTTGTTCGACTTGATGGGCCTAAAGGTTGTTCGTCGACAAAATAAGGAAAATATAAAGTGTTAAAATAAGTATACGGCAAACAGCAGTTTTAAGCCTAAATGTATCTAGAAAAAATAGATAAGACAACTTTCGCCTCAAGAAATGCATCATGATTGACCGTAATCAGGGCTGCAAAAAAATCCCGACCAAAATTTCGAATTTTTGGGTACACATGAAAATCACATAAGTTTTTTAAGCCTGAAAACTCCAAATTTATGCATCAATTTGAATACAAATATTGACTTTTTAAAATTGAAATTTTGTACTTTTTCTTATTGTTTTTGCAAAAATACGCCATTTTGATGGAAGCAGATTACTTACAGTTTAAAAAACCCAAATTTTCGGGAACCCGCCCGAAAATTGGGTCGGATTGCGTTTTTGGACGGATACCCGACGAAACTGTTTGCAATTTGTTTATTACGAATCGACATCTAGTTTTAGCCTAAACGTTAACTTTAAATGGTCAGTTTAATTTTTTTGAGGTTAGACTACTAGATACGAGCAGATGATCACGCAGTAGTAAATATTTTAGGCCTAAATTCTCCAAAAAAAGCACTACAAAACTTCGCCTCGAGAATTACGTCCTTATTGACAGTCAAGGGTGTCAATCGGGCCGGGCCTGATGGTGAGTCGGCCCGGCCCGGCGGCCCGGTTTAAAAAAAAAAAGAAAATTTTAGAACAAAATTTATTCAAAACAGTCAAAAATGAACCAAAAACTTGCTCATTTTGAGTAATCCCCCCCCCATTATGAATAACAACGTGTATTTTTACCTTTTCAACTCATATTTTTCGACAAATTTAAAAAATTTTAGTAAATTTTGCTTCAATTTTACCCTTTGGTAAAAAGGCGGGCCGGGCCGACAAAAATTCGGCCCGTTGACACCCTTGTTGACAGTTACAAACAAAATATAATAAATAAATATAACATTTTAGCCTAAAAAATGTCAATTTCTGAAACTCCTTCGTATCATGCAAAAAGTTAGACACAGTTTCTTTTTTTTTTGACGTCAGAAAGCTAATGTATCAGTTTTACCCTTCAAAACCCAAACCCACGTGATTCTTTGAAAACCGGTTCAGTTGCCTCTGCCTGCTCGGCTTTGGGCTCAGGAGTCCGATTCACCGACGGCGATCTTCTGACCCCTTCTTTCGCCTGTGGGGGTAACAGATTATCCGGGGTCGCAGATGGAGCATCAGATGCTGCTGCTGCTGCAGTCGGTGGAGCAATCGATGCCGGAACAGCCGCGGTCGATGGAGTAGAAGCTGCTCCTGCTCCAGCATCGCCGGACGCGACGACTTTCTGAGTCACGCTCTTGGCCGCGGCCAGACGCGGGCCTCCGAAGCGACGGCGAAGCATTTGAAATCAATAACACACACAAAAAACCAATACGGACACTTTGAAAACGTAAACGATCAAAGCATGGAAGATAGATTTTTGTTGTGTAAAGAGGCAAAAAAATCCAGTTTTATTTTCTGCCTGGCAAAGTGTGGCCTAGTCGCAGCTTGCGCGCAGGACTTTGTACTTTGTTCGGTTGCACAACAAAATTTTGTTATTCTGTTTACGATACTTTTGGTGATCTCTTCCTACGATGACCACAAAATCGGCTGTTTTTGTCATCCCAGGTGATGTCGTCGTCCCACAGAGCGCTCCTGCGAGCAGCAAGCAAAGAATCGTCTGTGGACGCGGAATTGCCGTTCGAAAAGCCGACGATTCCCTCAAAGCGACGGTCGCGGGTTACGTTCACGAGAATGGATCCAAGGTTTGGGTTAATTCATTTTACCGACGGTAAATAAATGCCTGCGCAGTTTTTATGGTCTGTGAACTTTTTTGGCTCACTTGATGTGTTTTTAGATACTTTGCCCAGAGCGGTGATCGTGTCATCGGTGTGGTCACGCACAAGTTTGGCGATTGCTGGCGGGTCGACATCGGAGGCATCGAAAAGGCTGAAATCGAGTTCACGTCCTTCGAGAACGCGACCAAGCGAAACCGGCCGGATGTCAGGATCGGGGACCTGCTCTATGGGACTGTGAATGTGATCAACAAACACCTGGAACCGGTGGTTGGTTTTTTTTGGGGGGTTTTTTGGAAACAGGGGGTATTTTTGAGCTTTTTACTCTCTTTTAATTTTTTTTCACTATTTTTTTAAACGCTTTTACCTTAAGGGCCAGTTATTTTTTTGCGGTTACTTTCATGTATGTGACTGTTACGATTAAAATAAGATTCCCGCAGCATAATTTCCACCATTTACCATGTCAGTTTATAAAAACAAAACCGTCGAAAAAAAACAGTTTTTTTCTTTTTTTAAAAGCCGTTTTTTTTTCTGCTTCCAAAATTTGCTTCAGTTTTAACATTTGAAAGCGAACCTTCAGCTTCTTCAGTTTTTTACCCAAAAACCTTCCAGCTGACCTGCGTGGACGCAGCCGGTAAATCCCGTGGCATGGGTATTCTTCCCCGAACAGGAACGGTCTTTACCGTCGCCTGCAGCCACGCCCGACGCCTTCTCACGGATGGCTGTCCTCTGATCGGTCTGCTGGGCAAGTCCTTCAAGTTTGAGATCACGATTGGCGTTAACGGACGAATTTGGTAATTTTATTCGAGAAATGGTTGTACACAGTTTTTATGATATTTTAGGCTATCCGGAGCCCTCGACGACATCCGGTTCATCCAGCACGTCATCGAGGAGGCCGAGAAGGTCGCTGACGACGGGCTCGAAGAAATGTTTACGTCACTGATCTCGATTGCCAACGGCGAGGTACCCCCGGCTTTACAGACCGGCTTGAGCCACGTCGCCGTCAAATCCGAGCCTATCGATGCCGATGTTGACGTCCATTCTGGTTCTGAGGAGGGGAGTGCCCAGGAAATGGAGGAGGGATGATCGGTGTGAATTGTTTTGTTGATTTTTGTTGGATAAAAAAAGTTATTTTGACGGAGGCTTTGTTTTATGCAAGATACAATATGACAGTGTTTGATCACGCCCCTGTGGCTTATCAAAAAAAATTGAAGAATATAGTAATTCTGTTATTTTAATAAAAATTTGGACATTGAAGGCTTGTCAGTTTATTATACATATTTCGGATGTCAGCTCTCAGTCGCTCATCCTGCCTTGCCCTCCGGCCTGTCTTTGGTCAACTTGGTCCGCCCTGCCTGGCGCTGGCGCCAAGTAGCCGTCGATGGGCGTACACAAAGACTCCTGTCGAATACCGGCAAGGACAGTGGATCAACAACGTCCGGGAGTACTTTTACTACATCGATCACAATGGACAGCTTTTTTTGGACGATGCAAGGATGAAGAATTTTACTTCTTGTTTTAAAGGTATGAACGATTTCCTTCTTATGGACAGTTTTATTTTTATGACTTAAAAATTGAAAGAAAATTTGATCAGTAAATGGCATTTTTTAGTATACTGAAAAAAAATAAAGTATGCAGACACGAAACAAACGAAATTTTGTTCACATTTTTTCAGACATTTTCTAACTTTTTTTAAACAAAAATACTGTAAAACTGTTTGTTTTTGCTTCAGTTTTTTTTTACAGACAAGAGATTCCTGGGCTTTTTCTTCTGGCGTCTGAAGCCAACCCCGGAAGGCGACAAGTATCTCCCCCACTTTCCGTACATTTCGCCCTGCGGCAAAGAGTGCAACTACGTTCGTGCCGAAGATCGGCCCATCGTGTTCACGAGCCTCGACAAATCCTCCAACTCCCTCTTTTACAACCACTCGGACAAGTCGGCTCTCTTCGAGCCGACCAAGCTCTGCATGTTCCCCAACGGTCGTCTCTACCACCCATCCAGGTTCGGGGGCTTCGGCCTTGTCAGCGACAAACTCGCCGACGACTTCTTCCACGACTTTGTCTACGACGACGCGCACAATCCCGTCAAAATCCGGTGGGATGACCAGGTACTGGACTTGACGCAGGAGTTGGCCGCAAAATATGTCGTCGTCGGAGAAGAAGAGGAAAAGAAGGATTCCACGCGAGATCAGGGACAGGGACGCTTTTAGACCCGGTAGAGTCCGGTATCGCGTGTACACGGAATGCTTTGTGCACTCAGCCTGCGCTTATCATTGACGTACACGTACGCAGCGTCTCGACTTGTCCTGGTGCTTGGTCAGGTGTGGTTGTAAATTATATCAGAGCAATTAGAGCACACGTACATATTTAGAAGACACTTGTTGATTTTTGTATAATAATTTTTTGCTTGGCTGCAACATGTGAAGGAATAATAAAAAAATTATAAATAATACTGACGCAGTTTAATTTTTTAATCATTCCGGGTTTAAAAATGGTGTAAATGAGTTCAACTGTGTCTCAGTTCAAAATATCTTTATTTGGTCGATTGGGAAAAAGTTATGTATTCTTTTGCAATTTGAATTTTTTAGGGGTGTTGAGCTTACATCAGTGCACATACATTCTGGTGCATCAGTTAATTATACTAAAACATATAACAATAAAATTTATCTGCAGTAAGAAAAGTAATAAAAAATTGGAACCAAAAATAAAGTAAACTAAAGATGATAAAAGTAATAAAAAAAAGGTATCTGTAACCCAGAACGCAAACAAACAGCGTGTTCAAAGCGGGAAGCTTTCAAGCAGGTGTCACAAGTTTGAAATTAGAGCAGTTAATTTTTTGACAATCAATGATTTGAAATTTTTGAACACGAATTTCGTCCGCCACAGTGTAATGCAAACCAATATCTTTATGCCTTTGATTTTGTTATGTACATTGTTCTGAAAACACGAGTTATCGTGTAACTTTTATGTTAGTTTCAAAAATAGCTTTTGAAGTCGACGAACAAAAAATTGAAAACCGCACAATTATTCCGCAGTTAAAAAAATTGGAAAAACATTTTTTTTGTTTATTGTAAACCCAAAAACAAAAAACGTCGACACCGCGTGAATTCATCGCTTCCGTATCCGGAACACTTTGTGAACAATCAGAATTCCTGTATTACAACAGGATATCAATCAATGCCTGGTGCAGCACCGAAGAAAGCATGCTTGCGTACGAAGATGAGTGTCGCGGTAATTGTGATTGCCACCACCCCCCTCCCTGACTAGCCATCCTTATCACCACCACTTTTCCGTATTCTCGGTGGGCAAGCAAAGATTTTCGCTTCCTCCTCCACGTCTGTCCTTTCTACGCTCTTCCGTGATCACGGTCTCGCAAAAACCGACCCAGGAGCGTTGACAGCCATCGTTTTTGTACTAACCTGGCCTGGAGTGATCGCAGGGCACCATGATGACGCAGGCGTCGGCGACGAGGCTTCGATCGTGGGGTCAGCGGCTCCAGCGAAAGTGTTTCATCGTGCTCGTCATATTTCTCGCTCAATTTGTCCTTACGACGTCTGCCAATGAAGAGGCCCCCGAGAGGTACGAGATTGTCGTCTGGAATTGGGAGGAAGCCAAGATCCCCATTGTTGTCGTTGTTTGGATTCTGGTTGCATGTTTGGCTAAAATCGGTGGGTTTTTTTTCTTGACCATGCCAGTTATTTTATAAAAAATTATACAAAATTTTACTTACTTAATGGTGATAGAAGTACACAAAAATTGATCAATTGATAAAAATAGTATGAATTATAACTCGAAAGGTAAACAAATGCAAGTGAACCAGCGGATTTTATTTTGACGTACATGGTGGCGATTAGCATTTGCACGACATTTGCCTTTAAAAAGTTTTTGCAGAAATCTTCTATCATTTCAGTTTTATTCAAGCTAAAAAAATCATTTCTGGAATAGATATTAAAAACTCGAAGAAGCTATTGTCAGTTTTCAGTAAAAAAAGCTCAAAAATTAAAAAAAAATGATTGGTTGTATAAATACATTTTTTTACATTTCCACATAAATACTACTTGCAAGTACAAAAGGTAAATAAATTCTGTCGAACGCCAAAAAAAGTTGTTCGCAATTCTGAGCTCTCAAACAACTTTTGATACATAAAAAAATGACAAACCAACATACAAATAAATAAATAGATCCTATATGCGGTGTTTCATTTATCGTATGTTATCATAGTTTAGTTAGTAGTTGGTTGCACTCTATTCGGTCTGAGGATTCAGTTTAAAAATTTTCTACAATATTTATTTTTGTAATTGTTTAATTTTTTGTTTAGGGTTAAAGTATTACTACGATAACAACATTGTAAAAAAATGAATTTCTAAATTTTTTTCAACAATTGAAGTTTTGGAAATAAGTTTTCTTTATCTTTTAAAAAGATGTTGCCCCGTGTCCAGTTGAACAATTGATTACCGAATGTTTTTCTGAACAGTGATAAACTTTAATAAAAATTAAAATGGATGACAAAAATATTTTTGTCTCATCAAAAAACAGATATACAATAAATAAAATAACATTTGTACTTCAGTTTTCAATGTCTATCCAAAGGTCTCGGAAATGTTCCCAGACAGCAGTCTGCTCATTCTTGTTGGTCTCATCATCGGCATCCTCCTCAACATCATGGGCGTCGAAAAAGAGCAGTTCTACCTCGACAGCGAGGTGTTTTTCTATTTTCTCCTGCCACCGCTCATCTTTGACGCCGGCTATAACATGCCCGCAAGATCTTTCTTCGACAACTTTGGCAGTTGTCTTACGTTTGCTCTCATTGGCACGTGCTGGAACATTGTTGCTATCGGACTCTCGCTTTGGGCCATTGGGCTGACGGGATTGTTCAGCATTGAGATGTCCTGTCTCGATTTGCTGCTTTTTGGATCTTTGATTGCCGACGTCGACCCTGTCGCTGTCATTGTCATTTTTGAGCAAATGGAGGTCAACGAGCTGCTTTTTATCTCCGTTTTTGGCGAATCGTGAGTATTTTTTATAAAATGTTGTCAGTTACGCTGCAGGTTTTTTGCCTGTTTTATTTTCATTTGCAATATTTTTAAATTTAAAAATTTCTTATGTAACAGTGGACAGTTCCATAAGAAATTCAGAAGAAAAAATATCGTGTACAGTTTTTTAAACTTTTATATGCGAAACCTTTATATATTTTACTCAGTGTACACATGAAGATCCAGGTTTTTAAATTTTTTTTAATGTAAAATTACAATAATAACTGTAATTTTACATTAAAAAAAATAATAACTGTAATTTTACTCTGTACAGAACAATATTTGGTTGTTTATTTCCGGCATAAGAAACAGTTTCCATTTTGTTCGACTTGTTGCATTTTTTTTGTTCTGAAATCGGCGGCCCGAATTGGACAGTTAACAAATTATTTACACCCAAACTATGAACAGATGATTTTTCTTTTGTGTAATAACTTTGGTGAAACTGGGACATCAAAAATAATCAGTTTCTACATGTTTTTTGAAAAACCGTACACAATTTCATTTGTCTCACAAATTTTGAAAACTATCTTTGCGGGTGTCAGTATGTAAACAGATTTTTTGCTTTTTTTTATAACGGAAGCGATATTTTTTTGATTTGATATCCCCGCTCAAAATTAAGGTCAGTTTCAAAAAGTTGTACAGAAAACCGTATTTTTCAGGCTTCTCAACGACGGTATCGCTGTCGTGTTGTACCGCATGTTGCTGACGTTCGTCGAAATCGGCGACGAGAACATCATCCCCCGCGACTACTACTTCGGAGTCATCAGCTTCTTTGTCATCGCTTTTGGCGGCATCGGCGTCGGAATCCTCTTTGGATACATTACGGCATTCATAACCAAATACACCGAAAACGTTCGAATTCTGAATCCTGTTTTCGTGTTCATCGTTCCGTTTGCGAGCTACCTTCTCTGCGAGCTGTTCGGGCTGTCTTCGATCATGGCGATCGTGTTTTGTGGAGCAGCTATGAAACCCTTCGTCAAGGAAAATCTCTCGGACGATGTTTTCCAGGCCATTCACTACTTTACCAAGGTGTTGGCTCTCATGTCTGAAACCGTCATTTTCATCTTCCTCGGGCTTTCTACAGTTTCTGCTGACCACCACTGGGACACGTCCTTCATTATCTTGACAGTTATCTTCTGCCTTATCTACCGGGCTCTTGGCGTCGTCGTGCTTTGCTACCTCCTCAACAAGGGAAGACTCAAGAAGTTCACAAAAGTTGACATGTTCATTATTGCGTTCGGCGGTCTTCGGGGGGCCATTGCCTACGGTCTGGTTGTTGCATTGCCTGATAGTTTGGCAACGAAGAATCTGTTTGTCACGTCGTGCATTGTCGTTATTTACTTCACTGTTTTCATTCAGGTATATTTTTTTTTAATATTTTTGTTTTTTTTTGTTCTTTCGTTTTTTTATTTTTTTTATTTGTTCATTTTTTTCAGGGAATGGCACTCAAACCAGTTGCCAACTTCTTAGAAGTCGAACGGAAACACGAACACGAACAAAAAATGATCGAAAAAGTCTATGAAAACGTATGTTTCTCACGCCGTCTTTAGTTATCTTTTTTTTACCTTAAACCTTTTCCAGATGATCGACAACACGATGATCAACGTCGAAATAATCCTGGGCAAGCGCGGGCATCACTGGATGCGCAACGCGTACGAACAACTGCATCGCCGGGTGCTCTCACCACTGCTCGTGCGCAAGAAGAACAGAAAAACTCTTGACAGGTCAAACCTTGTTCGCGCACACACCAGAATGGAGCAGGAAGACGTGCAGAAGTTCCACGAAAACCTCAACGCTGTCCGCAGCGTCGAGTACAACGTTGCGAAGAGTGCGAATCCCAACGCCATATTCTCGGACCAAATCTTCGAATGGTACACTCAGAATCGAACGAGATCCAACACAACGCTCAGCGGAGTCGCATTCGACGACACCAACCTCATCATGTCGCATCAGGACGACGAACCGATATTTGGCAGCGTTGCCCCACGCTTCGTTCTGGGGGCCCCGCAAAATGGCTACGACAACCATGGTGCTGATATCGGCGGCAGCGATGACGTCTTCCAGCCCGTTCCCATTCTTCGAAACGTTACGGTGTCTGCCAACGAAGATGACGACATTCATGAGAGGCTTTGAGAACGTCGACGTGGTTATCACAGATCGCAGAGATGTTCCAGGAAGTTTGCGGTGTGTCACGCCGTTGTCAATTGTGTAACGTTTTGAATAAAATTATGTTGATCAAAAGTATTTTTTTAAAACAACGAGCTTGCTGTGTCGGTCTGGTTTAACCCAAAACTTGATTAGTAACCGGAAATAGTTACAGTAACTAAAAAATAAGATATTAATATTCAAAAAATCAAACAAGTGACCTAAAAACGGTGTGCCGAAATCTTGAAAACGCAATTGAACAGCATCTAAAGAATTTTCTAAAAACTCATAAATTACCTGAAAAAAGTTTGCAAAAAGACGAAGGCTCACGTACTCAAATCTATCGTCATGAACGTCTCAGATCTTTTTCTAATTTGACTACGCATTTTTCGGAGTAACATCTCTAATAAAAAAAAACATGGTCACAAACACAACATGTTTTTTTTGAATCTTTTTGGAAGAGAAATACAGTTCTTGTCGGGAACGACTTTTGAACTTTGATTCGGTAGTCTTCAAGAAACACGTGTGATAATACATGATCAACTGAAAAAAATCAGTCGTTTTTTCTACACATTCTTATGCTAAAAACAGTTCTTATCAATAATCATGAGGTTGCAGCAAGAGAGAGGATGACAAAAACAATACATTTTGCACTTTACTGCCACATAGCTCTACATGAAATGAAGCTGCCGTCTTATACACTGGGCTTTACAATTTTGTGTTACGGGACCGTCGGCGGCTTTGTTGAGTTTTTTGATGCCTACGTCCGACGACTTGCCATCGTGTTCATCGAGTTTTCAAACCAAAGCATCAGTACGCAGTTTGGAATTCAACTTGATGCAGCGGAGGCAAACTTTGTCTACCTAGCGGCCATCAATACGGGTCTGGCGTGCTCGATCATCGGCCTGTTCGTCGTCGTGCCCCTCATGGATCGTTGGGGTCGACGAGTGGCCACCGTCTACGTCAAGGGTTTTTTCGGCGCCGCAGCTTGCATTGCCGTCATTGCAGCAAAGTTCACCAATCTCGTTGAACTGTTCTTCGTCGCAATGGTGTTCTACGGTTTTGCGGATTCTCTGAGGACTGGTGCAACAAAGGTGTACCTTTCGGAATGCGCTCCTGATCATTTAAGGGCATTTTCTATAGCAAGCATCATGACTGTTACTACGATTACCGGTTCCATTACGAGTATTCTCAGCATCCCAAGCATTTTAGGCACACCCGAAAATTATTACACATTGTTTTTGATTTTGATTGTGTTTATCTTTATTTTCATCATTCTGGCATCTTTGATTCCAGAGTCGCCCAAGTACTTGCACATGGTCAAATCTTCTCATGAAATTATTCGCACTGCAGTAGACTCATTTCATGGCAAAGATGCTGATTTTGGTAAGTTAAGATTTTTTTAATGTTATTATTTTTTTTGTATTTTTCAGAAATGATCTACGAATCGTACAAAACAGAAGAAAATCTTGTCAAAGAATTTTCATTTCTAACAATGCTTCGTGATCCGACGATTCGTGAATGCTTGCGGCTGGTCATGGCACCATTATTGGTTACCTACTTTGGAATTTACACCTTTGGCGTTTATAACATGATGACCACTGTGACAAGCCTTGGCTGGGATTCGGGATCAGTCATGCTGGCAGACAACATTATTACAATGGCAACCTATCCTCTACTTTTTGCCGTCCCCTGGTTGTACGAAAAACTCGGACATCGACTAGTCGTCATTCTTGGCATGACGACTGTTTTCCTGGCAACCTTGACTTTTGCCATTGCCAAAATAATCCTCGATACCTCAGACGGTCCTTCGAACGCAACCTACTTTTTTGGACTTGTCGCTCTTTGCATCCAAAGTGTGGCATTTTCCCTGGACTGCGGATCGTCTTATATGGTCGTGACCATGGATGTCGTATCTATTTCGGTCAAGCTGGCATTTGTCCAGATGGTGTTGGTTATCAAACTGCTGCTTCCCATCGTTGCAAATTTTTTATACGCGATCTTCGACCCTCTGATTGGGGCCTGGTTGTACCTTCCAGTGATGATCATGCAGATCAGTTGCATACGACACGTTTGGATTCACCTTCCAGAAACCAGGTCCCAAAGTGTTGCTAGCAACTTTTTAAAAATCCAAGAAAAAGTGGGAAAAGAAAGGAAAGCCAAATCGTTATTGTTGGAATTCAACAACAATCGAAAAAACAAAAAAAATTGTTATCTATCTTTTTGAGTCCGTTTTTAAAAATCAGAATGTAATAAACAAGATATTTATCTACGCAAAAGCTATAAAAAGTATTTTCTTGTTTTTTTGCCAATAAATAATTTTCGAAAAACATTTAAAAGCAGAGACTGTTCTTTTCAATGTTTTATGTGCGCTGTTACCCTACTTGGAGTCATAACCACATTGTTCAAGGATTTATCAGTCGTGTCGGAATCACGTGCATAGATTAAATTGATCACTTACTACCAAAGATCAAAACTGACGTCTTTCTCTAAAGAAAATGAATTAGCAGCTTTTTGATCAATTGAAAAGCCAGAATTAGTAGCGCAAACAAAAAGAAACATGTTTCTCGTACATAATACTTTGATCATATTTTTTGATCTACTTGACTCAGCAATTTGCATGCCACCATATATAGGGTGTAACACATATTTAAAAAGAAAAAAATTTGAATATTGCCATTGTGTTTTTCCCTGATGTCCGTTGTTGCCCTCGCATGTTTTCATCAGCGTCGGACGCGTCGGGCATCCATGCGGTCATGTATCTTTTTGTTGATTATGGCCGTCATGTTCTTCTCGTCGTCCGTATCTAGCGCATATAGCTGTCCAGATGCGAATGACGGCACAGAGAAGTACTACGATGACCCAGATTCGGCTTTCTGCTACTACTTCATCCCTGCAGGCGACAAGCAATGCTCGTTGGCTGCACCTGACACAAAGGCTGAGTTCGACGTTCTCCGTGAGTTTTTTTATATTTTTTTGTGTTCCCCGATCACGCCGAAACCTTGCAGTCAAGCACATCAAAGCCCATAATCGCGACTTTCCCGGCGCTAACGCTTACTCTACTGGACTGGTTTCTAACAAACTCAAAAAAAAAATTGGTAACAAAAATTACCAACTGCAAGAATATGCTACTGAGCGTGAGGTGGACAACTACCTAAATCTCAATTTGATCGATGCCGGCATTCTGATCATTGGTTTGTTGACGATTCTTTAATTTTGTGCAAAGTTTCATATTTTCAGACACTGACGCATCTGCTAAACTGGTTCCTAAAACGAAAATAACGAATGTCGTGACCCATGCAATCTGTCAGCTACCGGCCGAAAAAGCTGAACCTCAACTGCAAATAGGCGGTGCGTTTTTGGTATTTTTGTTTATCATCGATTAAATTAAATTACTTTAGAACGAGAGGCCTCGACAGCCCCGAACTTCCTAAAAACCAAAAATTCGACGGCAACGTTAAATCCACTAGTAACCAAAAAAAAACGTAGAACAAGAATTAAAGGCAACTTTATGACGGTAAATCCCCATGATCCGATCACATCAAAAAAGGAGGACTACGATGTATCTCTGGTTCTTACAACACCCACGGCAGTATCGCCGTCGACAGCTTTTCCACTAAACTCTTTTATTTTGGTGGCTCTGCTCGGCGTTCTAATCGATGCCAACTAAATCAACTTTTTCACGGCACTCGAATCCTTCAGAAACAATCAAACCTCCAAGAAAGAATCAATTTACGCGTGCATTTTGTATTGACAATGTTTTGTAACATAACAGGGTAAAAAACTTGAGAAATGAAGTAAAAACGAAGCTAAAAAAAGCGCTTTAAAGTTATTCGTAAATAGTCGAAGGGGTGGGTTCGAACACTACAGGTTTTTTTCCTGAGCAAACGTTTTTCAAATTTTCGATTGCTCGGCTCGAAAATATTTCTTGACATTACTCAATTTCGGTTTGGCTGATAATTTTGGTCTAACCGTTGACCAAAAGCATGGCCAAGTTTTAGTGAAAGATTGTGTTACTAATCATTCAAATCGATCAAGTAAAGCATAAAATGCAAATCCGTGCGAATCCATGGGAACGAGCATAATTTACATGTTTCTCCTAAAACCAGTTGTGTCACTGTTTGACTTCGCATTTGAAACAAACGATCCGTCAAGATGCGACGAGCCGTTTTTTGCTTCAGTTTGGCAGTTGCTCTTCTGTCACGTCTCTCATCGGCTGTCGAAAGTGAGTGCTCTGCTTTATCGTTCGACAGCAGTGCACAGTTGTACGGTGGTATTAATGCGGATGACTGCTATGTCTTTGGTGAGATTTCCGAACCAAAGCGAGAAGATGAAAGCATCAGCGATTATCTACTGCGATTTTGTCCCCCTGGCTGGGAAGTTGGAGTTGTTGGCCATAAAAACAATTCATTCTACGGTAAGTCACAAAAAAAGGTTGATATAAAAACTTGATTTTTTTTCAGAAAAGGTCTTTGGACCCCGAAATACCGATTTTCCTAGTGACAAAGGGTACGCCACGGCAGACCGCTCAGCCGTTATTATAGACGTGGCGGTTTTTTTTGGTACGTTTAATAAAGTTCCTATTTCAAAAAACTAATTTTTATATAATTTAGCAAACGGTAGTTCGGGTTTCGTCGATACGTCAAAACTGCAGAAACTCGCCAGTCATGTTTTATGCACGATGAAAAAAACTGCGGTGTCCAAATCTGTAATTACCACGATCAAGCCGTCTACAAGTGAGACCGAACCCCCAACGGAACCAACGGCGTCTAACGAAAATACTGCTGAAACGCACCCGACTACGACAGACCCCCCAGTATTTGATTATACGGAACCCGAAGATGAGGAGTCGTCCAATTCCACTGAGCCATTACCGGTCACCACGGAACCCACTCCTCCTCCAATGCCTCCTGTCGAAGTCTCCTCGTCTCCTCTCCCCGAGATTTCTTCGTCTTCTCCACTGCCTACGGATCCTCCAGATGAGCCATCCGCGTTACCCGAAGAAAGTTCGGAAACGGAAGAAGGCTCACGTATGTTAACCGAACTTTTTCCGGGCCCTAAAAATCCCGTTTCAGCTCTGTTCGGATACATCATCATCGCATTTTCGGGATTTTTGCTCTTCGTTAGTGGTGCTCTGTTCGTGCTCATATTCTGTGATGTGATTCTTCCATCGGGCAAAAAGCCGCCGCCTACCTCTCAGCTTGATCCTCGTTTAGGAATTATACCTCCTAGCGCTGCTGGCGCCGAACAACCTCCCAAATCCATCGCCATGAATGTCTCAGATATGGGAAAATCTGAATTGGGAAAATCTGAAATGATAAATCTTACCAAATGATGTTATGATATTTTGATTGTAATATAACTTGTTTAACTGTTTGTAATTATTTGGTTCTGAACATAAATTGCATAAAGCATATAGTTTGCCGCTTGTTTGGCTTGTCAGCACCGTTGCATCAAATCCTGTCAATTACTGTAAACATGGTGCCATTTGTTACAACTTAGACAGTATTGCTACTTACTTCTCTTCAGAGTTGTTCGATGCTCACCAAATTGCTCCTGCTCACTGCTCGCTCCTGCTCAGCTCACGAGCGCGAGCGGAGCGAGCGCGAAAAATTGGAGTGCTCAATGAGCATGAGCAGAGCGAGCACGAAAAATTGAATTGCTCAAAGAGCGCGAGCAGAGCGAGCAAGAGAAATTTTTAAAATGAGCACTGCTCACTATAAATTTAGTGCTACAAATACTAAAATACTGGTAATTTCGACCAAAAACACGATGTTGGGGGTATCTCGAAGGAGTATACGGTCTTTCTTTTAGTGAGGAACTGAATTTTGGCTCAAAATTCACATTTTTATGTGTGAGCCATGTTTGCTCATTGCTCGCTCCTGCTCAACTCACGAGCGTGAGCAGAGCAAGAGCAGAAAATCTGAGAATAAAAGAGCGCGAGCGGAGCGAGCGCGAAAATTTTAGGAACTCAAAGAGCATGAGCAGAGCGAGCACGGAAAATTGAATTGTTCAAAGAGCGCGAGCAGAGCGAGCGCTGAAAATGGCCGAATTGAACAACTCTGCTTCTCTTAGAATGATTTGGCAAATCATTCTGTGATTCAAAAATCACTGTTGGGAAAATTGTGTAATGACAGTAAATAAATGAAATGCAATGCATTTGACATTTGGAGATTGTCAGCGGTGTCAGCGAGACAGATTGGCGAAGCAGGAAAATTTCTTTGGAGAATCTCCGGAGATTCTCCCGATTCAATTTTAAAAATGATTATACGGGAAATAATGAAACAAATAATGAAAAACAGTGTTTTTATAAATTGCTGCTAACACAAATGCGTTAGCAATATGTCTGAAACATAACAGAACTGTGGGGGTAGGTGTCCACTGGTTGTCGGGGTTAGAGTTAGGGTTTATTCACGTACAATACAAAGGGACAGAACCCGGCCGACTGCTATTTTAACTACCAACTCCTATTTTGACAACTTTTCACAGTCTTTCCTATTTTGTCAACCGAGTCCTATTTTAACAACTTAAAAAAAAGGTGCATTATGAGTTCTTGCATACGCTGAAGCCAATGTTGTTGTCAGAGGGCATGGATGGCTTTATCACGAGATATTATCATTTTTAGTCAAGAGCAGACTAATTAAATAATAATGTGTTAACATTCTTTGATTCATAACTAAAATCAAATAGTACTGTGTTCCAAAAATGCGTTCCAAAAAATAAAACACAAAATGTTTTTCTGTTTTTTTACAAAAAAATTATCACTAAAAATGATAATATCTCGTGATAAAGTCATCCATGCCCTCTGACAACAACACAGTTGTCTTTAGCGCACGCAAGAACCCCTAATGCACCTTTTTTTTTAAAGTTGGCAAAATAGGACTCGGTTGACAAAATAGGAAAGACTGTAAAAAGTTGTTAAAATAGGAGTAGTGTCACTAAACCTAATTTTTTTAGGGGGGGGGGTAACATTATTTTTGAATGTTTTTTTGGAAAACGGGGTTTTCCAGGAGATTTGGGGGAGAATCTCCTGAGATTTCGAGAGAATCTCCGGAGATTTTTCGCTGAGTTGAAATCATCCTGGAGATTTCACCACCCTACAATGAGTACATTCGTTGGGGACCAGAAGTGGCATCCGAATGATTAGAAATACAATCCGACAAATATTCAAAGTTTTGTATCTTTTTACATGCAATCTATCATGCCGACCAAGCGACCGCTAGGACGACCACGCACGCGCTGGACCGACGACCTCGCAATTGCCTACAACGTTCCTACCAAAGACTTCGATTTCAGACGGATTGTTTTTCTTTGATGACCCCTCTTCGTACGACCCCACTGATTTGTATAATCCCGTGTGTACGAGTAAGAGATAAATTGAATTGAATTGAATCTATCATGCCGAAATCAAGAAGTTCATCAGAAATCATAGAAATGTTTTCACAGTATGCGGCACAAAAAAGCCCGGAGTGCTTCTGCCCATGTCATCAAAAATGATCATGCTTCATCCATGAAATAAAAAACGAAGAAAACCAAAATCCATATGAGAGTATCGCGTGTGCCATGCCTCGAGGAATCATTCCCCCTATATGGGAATTTGTCGCTGCCATTAATTAAGCGTCATGCAAATGCGATATTTAGCATATTACTACGATCGTAGAACAGTTATTGAGCATGGCAGTTGAGATAAACTACCCGTCAAGATGCGACGAACTGTTTTCCGCTTCGCTTTGGCAGTTGTCTTTCTGTCACGTCTTGTATCGGCTGTCGAAAATGTCTGCCCTCACACATATCAAGGTGTAAGGTACTACGGCGGTATTAATACTGCCCAATGCTTTGCTTTTGGTGTGATTTACGACAAACCATCGGAAAAAATTGTCGGCCGTGATCAAGTCAAGGCTTATCTACAGCGACTTTGTCCCCCCAACTGGAGTCCTGCAATAGTTGGATATTTGGAACAACATTACTACAGTAAGTCTAATTTCCAAGTAACCAAAAAAACTTTATTTTTTTAGAAGAAGTCTTCGGCCCAAGGAAAAATGATTCTCCTAGTGACAAAGGGTACGTTACAGGTGATCGCTCACACGTTGATACAGACGTGTCGGTTTTTTTTGGTACGTTTAAAAAATATTTTATAAATATTTTATAACATTTAATTTAGGAGACGGTAGACAAGAGTACGTCCCAATATCGAAACTGCTAGAACGCGCCAGTCATATAGCATGCACGGTAATGCATAAAAAAATATCCGATTTACCACCTGTTTTTCCAACAACGACAACAACGACAACGACGACAACAACGACAACGACGACAACAACAACTACGACTACTGAAACTACCCCTAAAACCGAACCACCGACAGAACCACCGACGGAACCACCGACGGAACCACCGACGGAACCAACGACGGAACCACCGACGGAACCAACGACGTCCGTCGTCGAGACTACTCCTGAAACGCATCCGACTACAGTTGCATCGACAGAACCCCCAACATCTGAAGAATCTGATCAAAACAAATCTGCGGAGTCGCCTACTCTCCCGTCGTCCAATTCCACTGAGCCATTACCGGTCACCACGGAACCCACTCCTCCTCCAATGCCTCCTGTCGAAGTCTCCTCGTCTCCTCTCCCCGAGACTTCTTCGTCTTCTCCACTGCCTCCGGATACTCCAGATGAGCCATCCGCGTTACCCGAAGAAAGTTCGGAAACGGAAGAAATCTCACGTAGGTTAACCGAACTTTATCCAGACCCTAAAATTCCCGTTTCAGAAGCTCTGTTCGGGTACGTCGTCATCGCATTTTCGGGATTTTTGCTCTTCGTTAGTGGTGCTCTGTTCGTGCTCATATTCTGTGATGTGATTCTTCCATCAGGCAAAAAGCCGCCGCCTACCTCTCAGCTTGATCCACGTTTAGGAATTATACCTCCTAGCGCTGCTGGCGCCGAACAACCTCCCAAATCCATCGTCATGAATGTCTCAGATATGGGAAAATCTGAATTGGGAAAATCTGAAATGATAAATCTTCCCAAATGATGTTATAATATTTTCATTGTAATATAACATGTTTTAATCGTGTCTGTTCAGAAATTGAATAAACCCATAGACTGAATCCTAACGATGAGAACGGGCTAAATGTGGCATTGCCAAAAGACACTCAATATCACATAAATGATAATATCCTGTGAAGTATCACAAGATATTATCATTTATATGTTTAAAAAATGCTTTCCATTTTCCAACAACACCATGGTAAGTTACTTGTTGATTACCTTACTCTTGAATTTGACGTCACCATCAAGCGTCATGTAAATATGATATTTAGCATTACATTACTACGATCGTAGAACAGTTATTGAGCATGGCAGTTGAGATAAACTACCCGTCAAGATGCGACGAACTGTTTTCCGCTTCGCTTTGGCAGTTGTCTTTCTGTCACGTCTTGTATCGGCTGTCGAAAATGTCTGCCCTCACACATATCAAGGTGTAAGGTACTACGGCGGTATCAATACTGCCCAATGCTTTGCTTTTGGTGTGATTTACGACAAACCACCGGATAGTGATGTCAGTCATGGACAAATCCAGGATTATCTACAGCGACTTTGTCCCCCCAACTGGAGTCCTGTAATAGTTGGATATTTGGAACAACATTACTACAGTAAGTCTAATTTCCAAGTAACCAAAAAAACTTTATTTTTTTAGAAGAAGTCTTCGGCCCAAGGAAAAATGATTCTCCTAGTGACAAAGGGTACGCTACAGGTGATCGCTCAGACGTTGATACAGACGTGTCGGTTTTTTTCGGTACATTTAAAAAATAGTTTATAAATATTTCAAATTACTTATTTATAGTATTTAATTTAGGAGACGGTAGACGAGAGTACGTTACAATATCAAAACTGCTAGAATACGCCAGTCATATAGCATGCACGGTAAAGCATAAAAAAATATCCGATTTACCACCTCTTTTTCCAACAATGTCAGCAACGAAAAATACGACTACGACTACCAAAAGGACGACAAAAACTGTTCCGACGATGAAGACGCCAAGAGCCATCAAGCCTTTCTCTTCTCTCCCGCTGCCTTCGGATGAAGTACCCAAAGTTCCCGTATTCATCGTTATCGCATTTGCGATAGTGTTGTTCTTTGTCAGTTCCATCCTGTTCGTATTTATACTATTTGCTGCAAAATGTCCAACCTCCCAAAACAATCGTCACAAACATTCCAGAAGAAGTAAGAAACACCGAAGTGGTAAATAAGTGTTTAATTTTTTATTTGTGGTATAACGTGTTTGTTACTTGTTGAATTGTTCTTCAAAAGTAAATTGAATAAACCAGGAAAACTTGGCTCGCAGGTCTGACAACTTTCGCATGCGAACTTTGATAGTTAGAAATTTGCAAATCATAAACAGGTGAAATGTTCGCAAAGTTCGATCACTTGAATCAAACTTTCCGCCAAGATGCGACGATTCGTCCTATCGGTTGTTTATAATTTTAGTCTAGCCGTTGATCAAAAGCTTGGCCAAAGATTTTGTTACTAATCATTCATATCGATCACGTACAGCAAAAAATGCAAATTCGTGGGAATACGCTTATTTGCATTTTTCTCATGAAATCAGTTGTGTCATTGTTTGACTTCGCACATGAAATAAACGATTCGTCAAGATGCGACGAGCTGTTTTTTGCTTCAGTTTGGCAGTTGCCCTTCTGTCACGGTTCTCATCGGCTGTCGAAAGTGAGTGCTCCGTTTTATCGTTCAACAGCAGTGCAAAGTTGTACGGTGGTATTACTGCTGATGACTGCTATGCCTTTGGTGAGATTTACGAACCTAAGCAAAAATATGAAAGCGTCAGCGATTACCTACTGCGATTTTGTCCCCCTAGCTGGGAAGTTGGAATTGTTGGCCATGAAAATAGGTCATTCTACGGTATGTCACAAAAAAAGGTTGATATAAAAACTTGATTTTTTTTCAGAAAAGGTCTTTGGGCCCAGAAATACCGATTTTCCTAATGACAAAGGGTACGCCACAGGAGACCGCTCAGACGTTGATACAGACGTGTTGGTATTTTTCGGTACATTTAAAACAGTTTATATTTCAAACGACTAATTTTTATATAATTTAGCTAACGGTAGTTCGGGTTACGTCGATAAATTAGAACTGCAGAAACACGCCAGTCATGTTTTATGCACGATAAAAACGACTGCGGTGTCCCAACCTGTAATTACCACGATCGAGCCGTCTACAAGTGAAACCGAACCACCAACCCAATCGATGACGCCTGTTGAGACAACCCCTGAAAGCGAACAGACGACGTCTGTTGAGACAATCCCCGAAACCGAACCACCAACGGAACTGGCGACGCCTGTCGAGACAACTCCGGAAACCAAACCACTAACCGAATCAAAGGCGCCTGTTGAGACAGTCCCCGAAACCGAACCACCAACCGAATCGATGACGCCCGTTGAGACAATCCCTGAAACCGAACCGCCAATGCCTGTCCAGACAACTACGGAAACCGAACCACTAACCGAACCAAAGGCGCCTGTTGAGACAATCCTTGAAACCGAACAGACGACGCCTGTCGAGACAACCCCCGAAACGGAACCACCAACGGAACTGGCGACGCCTGTCGAGACAACTTCAGGAACCGAACCAATGGCGCCCGTTGAGACAATCTCTGAAACTGAATCGACAATGCCTGTACAGACAACTTCGAAAACCAAACCAGCAACCGAACTGATTGCGCCGGTCGAGACAACCCCCGAAACCGAACCACCAACGGAACTGGCGACGCCTGTCGAGACAACCCCTGAAACCAAACCGACGACGCCTGTTGAGACAACTACGGAAACCGAACCACTAACCAAACCAAAGTCGCCTGTTGAGACAACCCCTGAAACCGAACAGACGACGCCTGTCGAGACAACCCCCGAAACCGAACCACCAACGGAACTGGCGACGGCTGTCGAGACAACCCCCGAAACCGAACCACTAACCGAATCAAAGGCGCCTGTTGAGACAATCCTTGAAACCGAACAGACGACGCCTGTCGAGACAACTTCAGAAACCGAACCAATGGCGCCCGTTGAGACAATCTCTGAAACTGAACCGATAATGCCTGTCCAGACAACTATGGAAACCGAAACAGCAACCGAACCGATTGCGCCGGTCGAGACAACCCCCGAAACCGAACCAGCAACGAAACCGACGACTCTTGTCGAGACAACTCCGGAAACCGAACCACCAACCACAATGCCTGTCGAGACAACTACTGAAATGCCATCCAGTTCCACCGTCCCTGAAACGGAAGCGACTACGACTATATCAACTACCCCCCCGACAAAGGCCAAAAAAACCAAACGGCCGACAACAAGTGCACCGATGACGACGACGGTACCGAAGATGATCGAGCCGTCGACAAATGAAACCGAACCGATGACGCCTTTTGAGACAACTCCTGCAATCGAACAAACGACGTCTATCGAGAATACCCCTGAATCCAAACCACCAAACAAACCGGTGACGCCTATCGAGACAATTCCTGAAACCGAATTACCAACCGAACCGACGACGCCCGTTGAGACAACTCCGAAAACCGAACCACCAACCAAACCAATGGCGCCTGTCGAAACAATTCCTGAAACGCAGTCGTCAAGTTCTACTGTTCCTGAAACGCACCCGATCACAGTTGCATCGTCCAAACCCCCAACATCCGAAATGTCTGCTAAAAACGGATCAACGGAGTCGCCTACTCTCCCGTCGTCCCATTCCACTCAGCGATTGCGGTCCACGAAGCTGTCTACCAAGAAACCCACTTCCCTTCCGATTCCACCTATCTCCTCGTTTCCTTACCCCGAGTCTTCTTCTTCGTTTTCCACTTCGCCTCCGGTTCCTCCAGATGTGCCAACCGCGTTACCCGAAGAAAGTTCGCAAACGGAAGAAGGCTCACGTATGTTAACCGAACTTTATCCAGACCCTAAAAACCCCGTTTCAGTCGCTCTGTTCGGATACGTCATCATCGCATTTTCGGGATTTTTGCTCTTCGTCGGTGGTGCCTTGTTCGTGCTCATATGCTGTGACGTGATTCTTCCGTCTGTCAAAAAGCCGCCTCCTACCCCCAAGTTCGCAGTTGATCCTCGTTTCATAAAAGACAGCTTCCGTGCGGTTAGCATCCCAACACCTCCCAAATCTATAATTATGAACGTCTCAGATATGGGAAAATCGGAATTGGAAAAATCGGAAATCGTAAACCTGTTAATAAATAATGAAAAGTAAAACTTACTGAATCATGTCGGCGTCGGCACACAGCAATCAGACATTTGCAGAACACGTGTCACGAGTAGACGTGGCAGCAACACGGAAAGGGCACGCGAAAGCGATGAGAAAACGGATAGCAAGGGCGGACATGGTCTTGAATTTTGTATTTAAAAAAAATGTGTATTTTAAACAGATACAAGAACCGTTGCTTTAAACAGAAATATACTGGTGTATCTATTTATACGCTATTTTACACAGTTACACCACACCATCTGTACCAAAAAAAAATTTTAAAGCAGCAAGCTAAAGCTGCGCAGACCTGGCCGAAAAAATACAAGTAGGGCCGGGCAATGCATGCACACCTCCGCGTGTATCCCTACGATTGTTTGTTTACTAGGTGTACTGTATGCGCACTTACACCGGTCGCTTTTTTTTCAAACAATAATAATTTTGTCGTGCCGATTAACTAATCGGTGTGCTGTCAATCCGAGTTACAGCTATTAGGGAAACAGAACCCGCAGTGCCGTTACTGGGTACTGGGAAAATAGGGCATTCAACCGCAACAACAAAGCAGGGTGGCGAAACTCCCATGGGATTCACATGGGAATCCCATGGGAGTCACCTGGGATATTTTTTGGTACGTTTAAAAAAGTACATCTTCATACATGCTGACCTCATTGAATTGGACAGTAAAATGCCGTACTTTTTGTGGTGTAACCTCAGTAGTTGGAGTTAGACAAAGTGTGTGCGTGTATGCTTTATTTTGTTACACCGACACACAGATACACCATACACAGTACGTTTGTTGCCGTAGTCGAACAGAAGGCGGCAACGGCACTCTAGGTTTGTCTATGCGCAAATTATAATACACGATACACTTTCGGTTAATTGATTCATTCCACGATCAACAACGCACGTTATTTTGCATTTCCTCACTGAAAATTATAAAAATGGTTGTCAGTTTTGTGCAGTTGTAGACAAAACAAAACCATCCGCCAAGATGCGACGAGTAGTTTTCTGGTTGATTTTGTCTGTGGCTGTTTTCCTTCTCTTCGCTCTGGTATTCGGAGATGAATGTCCCAAGGAACATCGGGGTGTCAGATACTACGGTATGAACGGCACACAGGAGTGCTATATATTCGCTCCAATCTTCATGGAACCATTTAAAGGCACTACCAAATCATGTGACGGTGCTATAAACTTCCTACAGCAGCACTGTCCTCTCAACTGGAATATCTATACTCTTTCGACGCTCAAAAGAGAAGATTTTAAAGGTCAGAAACATTGAAAAGTTTTCAATTGCATTATCAAAGTTTTTTTTCAGACCAAGTCCTGAATGTGAGACGCGCGGAATATCCAAATGATACAGATTACGCTTCGGGATATTGTTCGGAAGTAATCAGAACCACGTATGTGGGATTATATACGAGTGAGTTTTCATAATTTTTTTTCCAAAAAAAATATTTTTTTAGAAAACAACACATTTAAGTACATTAAAGCGTGGAATATATTGAAGTCTGCAAGCCATGTTATCTGTCAGGTCAGCAAAAGGTATATACAATATTTTCCACCCAAGTTCCCCATTGACGTTTCCAAGCTTCCGAAACGGGATACCAATGAGTCAGATCTCTCTATTCCTGGAGAATGGACGACAGACACAAACGACATAGATCCAGGATCTGACGACCATTGTTTGAAGCTTTCAAGAGAAGTCAAGTTATACAGTTATCCCGGTACCGACGAGTGCTACCTTTTTGCACCACTGATCATGGAACAAGAGGGTGACAATGTGACACTCTGTGACCAAGTTTTCACAAACATCGAAAACAATTGTCCACCCAACTGGTCACCTGATTCTCTCGTTGCTCTAAAGTATGCCGATTTTCACGGTTAGTTTTGAATTTAAAAAATTAATACAACATCCAAAATTCATGACAATTCAGAAAAAGTGTTGAAACGCAGGCGCAAAGATTTTCCCGGTGATAGGGCGTACGCAACAGGATTTTGTGCAAAATTTGAAGATAAAGGAATCCTTGCTGCTGAGTTTTTTTTGGGTATGTTTTAAAGTACCTCAGATTTGTAAACATTACACATTTTAGAAAACGGTACTGTGGATTATGCCACAACGCCTTCAGACTTACCGAAGTACGCAAGTCATGTTATCTGCCAGCAATACGGTAAGTACATACCGTATTTTCCCGCTATTATGCCAACCAAGCCGCCGCCAATAAAAGTTATCAACCCCGAGACAAAAGTAACCAAAATGCTGATAAAAAGTACCAGGCCTCTGACAACAAGTTCACGGACAACAACAACGACCACCACCCTGACAACAACAACGACATTCGACGACCCCTGTCTGAAATATTCAAATGAAGTCAAGTTATACGGTTATCCCGATATCGATGATTGCTACTTCTTTGCACCACTGATTATGGAACCAGGAGGTGACAATGTGACAACTTGTGATCAAGTTTTGAAAAACCTTGAAAAAAATTGTCCGCCCAACTGGTCACCTGATATTCTTATCGCAGTAAAGTATGCCGATTTTCACGGTAAATTTTAAATTTTAAAAAAATTGTACAACATCCAAAATTAACTTTTCAGAAAAAGTCTTGAACCGCAGGCGCAAAGATTCTCCAGGTGACAGGGCGTACGCGACAGGATTTTGTATAAAATTAGAAGAAAGTGATATCCTTGTTGCGGAATTTTTTTGGGGTACGTTTCAAGCAATTTTTTAAAACATTTCAAGTTTGAAAATACACTTATTTTAGAAAACGGTACGCTGGATTATGTCTTGAGGCCTTCCGACTTACCAAAGTACGCAAGTCACGTTATCTGTCAGCAATACGGCGATTACATACCGTATTTTCCCGCCATTATGCCAACGAAACCCTCATCTTTAACTTTCAAACGGCCTGAATTGGTTACAGAAAAGCGTTCTTCATTATCAGATTTCCCTTCAAAGCAACTTTAAATTTTCCCTTCATTTTACCGTGAAATCTCCCTTATCGTTTTCGTCCTCACCAAGATTCAAAAACGTGTCGATTTATTCAAACGGTGTTGAAATTTTTGGAATGCAAGTAAAAAAAAACTTCGCTTGCAGGTCTGACAACTTTCGCATGCGAACTTTGATAGTTAGAAATTAGCAAATTATATCCAGGTGAAATCCTTGCAAGTTCGTTCACTAGCGTCAAACTTTCCGCCAAGATGCGACGATTCATCTTAAAGGTTGTAGTGGCCGTTGTCTTCTTTTCGCCGTCTGCGTTAGGCGATTATGAATGTCCGACGGCAAAGTACGACGCAACTGAGGCACATCTTCCAAAGTACTACGGTTATCCGAATTCAGCTTATTGCTATTATTTCATCCTTGCCAACGGCAAGCAATGTTCGCTGGCTGCACCATACACAAAGGCTGAGTTCGACGTTCTCCGTGAGTTTTTTTATATTTTTTTTGTGTTCCCCGATCACGCCGAAACCTTGCAGTCAAGCACGTCAAAGCCCGGAATCGCGACTTTCCCGGCGCTAAAGCTTATGCCACCGGACTGGTTTCTAACCGAATCAAAAAAAAATTTGGCAAAAAAAATTACCAACTGCAAGAATATGCTACTGAGCGTGAGGTGGACAACTACCTAAATCTCAATTTGATCGATGTCGGCTTTTTGATTATTGGTTTGTTGACGATTGTTTTGTTTAATTTTGTGGAACTCCTTAAATTTTCAGACGCTAACGCATCTGCTAAACTTGTTCCTATGAGAGAAATCATGAAGGCAGTGAGCCACGCGATCTGTCAGCTACCGGCCGAAAATGTTGGACATAGACTGAAAAGAGACGGTGCGTTTTCGGTCTTTTGTTTTCTATCAAATATTTATTTCAAAATATTATTTTAGAACGCGCTGAAACAACTGACGTTGCGGGAGCCCCTACAGAGGCCCCTACGGAGACCCCTACGAAGGCCCCTATGGAGGCCTCTACGAAGGCCCCTACGAAGACCCGCACGGAGGCTCCTACGGAGGCCCCTATGGGGACACCTACGGAGGCCCCTATGGGGACACCTACGGAGGCACCTACGGAGGGACCCACTGGGGCCCCTACGGGGGGCCCAACAAAACCTACTGTCAAAACAACGGTTACAGAAAAAGCCAATACAACGGCTCCAGCCTCGGTAGCGCCGGTAACACCGGCGGCCACCGAGAAGCCCTCCGCAGCGTCAGCGGCACCGGCCACACAGCCTGCATCTGCGGCACCTCATCTTTCGTCGGTCGCACCATCAGCTGAACCCCAGAATCCCGAAGCGCAGACTGACACGTCGGAGAACGACAGTAAGTGTTAATAATCACAAAATCAGTGACCCTGAATACCTAAAACCAACTTTCAGCGGACATGCTTGGCTTAGCGGTGATAGCAGGCTCAGGCGTTATACTCTTCATCAGCCTCATGATTTGCGGACTCATCTTAGGCAACGTCATATGCCCCGCTCCCCAGATGCATCTGCAGATGGCTAAGAAAGTAAATCCTTTGAGCGTACACAATAAAACAGAAACAGATACCGACACTATACAGAAAACCATAGGCACGGGCACGGAACAGTCGGATATGTCATCTGTCATTCAGATATGAAAGGTGATTTTTGTTTTGTATTATTGTTGATTGTGTTAACTCTTGGTTGATAAAAAAAACTTCATACTTCACGCCATGTTCGACGGATGAGTGAAAAAAGTACCTAATTTTTTTCACTAACTGTGCAGGTTTCACTAAACCTAATTTTATATGAATTAAACAGAGTCATGCTCACAGAACACAATTCGACAATTGAACCCCAAGTTTGAAAAAAAAATCTAATATACAAAAAAACCTGAAATTCGGAAAAAATAACCTAATTCAGAAAAAATAACCTAAATTTGAAAAAAAAACCTTAAATTAAAAAAAAGGTTTCCAAATTCGAAAAAAACCCCAAATTTGAAAAAATATATTTGTCTTTCGAATGAAGCCTCCATGTCCCTTCACCCCCAAATATACTGGGTCCCGTTCATTTTTTTCCAAAAAAAACAACTCACAATTTAGATAGTCGGTAAAATCCACATAAAAACACAAGAGAAACCAAATAGAAAGGGGAACCTTAATAATAAATTTAGTCTAAGGGCGACAAAACGCAAGAGAAAGAAACAGAACACAGGGGAAGAGAATCGGAAAGAAGAAAAAATTCTGAAGATGTCGAGGGCAAAAAACCAGAAGTAGCAACAATTTCAGGAGGGAGAGAACACGATTCACGTCACAAAAAAAAGCCTGTAACAAGGAACGACGACGACGGGATGTCTGATGATTGTAGAACCGGACTCGGAGGAGGAGGATGCGGGGGAGGGGATAAATCAGTCGACTCGGTTTGAGGGGAGAGCAACAGGCAGCAAGCGGCACGCAAGTGAAGGTAGGGGGTGGTGGGGGGACAAAAGATCGACTCTCGCCACGAAGATGACGACGACGTCGACGCTCGTCCATCCATCCATTCCTGCCGACGCCTACAGCAACTTTTTCTCATCACGATTTTTTTTCGGAGGGTGCGCAGGTAACACTCACCTCACCAAACATTCAATCGTGGTCACTACCTCCGCCTACATGGCGTACTTCTGGCACCATTCGCGTGCAAGCTGGTTGTAGCGCTCACGATCCGATTTGTAGATGCGCGCAATCTCGGGAACCAGTGGGTCATCGGGATTCGGGTCGCAGAGGAGAGAGCAGATGCTGAGCAGAACTGAAAGAAATTCAAAAATTTTGATTTTTATACAAAAATGTGTCCCCCAAAGAAAAATACAAAAACTGTATAGTTTACGATATGAATCAGACGATGAGTCGCGTCCAGGACATCATTTTCACACGCTTTCGCTATGTATCATGCGACAACACCTATGATCAAAATAAACCAGCTGATGCGAGCTATGAGTCATAATAACACAAAAAAAAACTGTTTTTTCGTTCATTTTTGATTCAGCAAACCACTTTTTGGGAGGCAAAGTATTATTTGAAACGTTTGCGTGTTCTAAATAGCATTTTGACCATGTGAAAATCCCAAATTTCAGCTTAAACCAAACATTTTTACAAAAAACTGATGGTCAGATTACTAAACTGTCTATAAAATGAACAAAAACAGGCCGATTCACCCCCAGCATAAAACATCGAAAAAATAAAATATCACCCCGTGACTCACAGAACATTGAGTAAACCATAAGTCATACTTTTGAACGCTGATGCAACGGTTATAAAAACGATAACGTAAACATTTTTTGACAAACCCTGATAAAACTTTGAATACACAAGATAAAATCGTGAAAAGTTGAACATCAACCCGCAGTTGGCCTAAGTTCACGAAAAAGTTCAGAATCAAATGGACCTGATACTTCGTATTTCGCAATTAAACCGTGAAATATAAAAAAAAACAGTAAAAACCGCGAAATTTTAGTTAAAAAAAGAGATTAGGACTACAATAACGCAACATTCCCCCAAAACTGATTATGTATGTCTTCTATTACCCACTAGACCCTCAATTGACCACATTTTCATATAAAACCACACACGACAACATAAAAATCCACAAACCTTTGGAAATGGTCAAAGCCGGAGACCACTGAGAGCGCAGGATGTCGAGACAGATGGAGCCATTGCTGTTGATGTTGGGATGATAGATACGTGTCGTAAATGCAACCTTGGGCGGCTTGAATGGATAGTCTGTGGGAAAGTGAATTGTGAGAAAGAAGACACCACCCTGATACGGTGATTCGGGGGGTCCCATGATTGTTGCCTGCCAATGAAAGAGGTCATCGCCAACGGGTCCGGCTGAGCATTGGGCTGGTGGATCACGTCCGAGGTCTTGGAGTTCCTTCTGAATGCGTTTAAGAGCCATACCTTGTGCGATGCCTGCAACCACAAAAAAATCGATTTATTTTGCCGCTCAAAAAACCGTCGTGCCGTGGCAACTCCACGTTTATGCAAAAAAACACACAAATAGACCGTAAAAAACAGGTCAAAAATCAATAAATGCACGCAAAAAACAAATTTTGTTCGAGAACGTTCGATTGCAAAAATCAAACTCCCGACACGATAGTTTTTTACCCAAGTCGTTGTAGGGTGTTTTTTAGGTATACCGGGTCGTTGGCAGGCTAACAACCATGGCAACAAGACCAAAAAGGCACGAAAAAAGCGTGCACCGACAACCTGACATCAGACAAATAAATTTTTGAGCGTCCGACACCACGTGGTGACCGCGACGCACAAAAAATGCGTTCGCGAGGAGTCAACTCGCTGGACACAAGCCGACCAGGCCTAAAGCGTCGTTGCAAGCACGATCCAAGGCCAAAAAATCCCCCAAAATTCGGCAAAAAAGCACGCAAAACGAATGAATTTTGAGGGATGTAAAAAAAAGCTAAAAATCATGACTGGTCCGCGCTCTCTGTGTGCAAAGTGAAGAGAAAGAAAGATAAGCCAGTCAAAAAAATTCACCCTTCGGGAGTACGCAGCGTGCGGGTTATTGCCGCATTGTGCGCGCAGAACTCGCGTGTGTGCGTGGTTCGTCTTTTCTTTGTCGTCTGTCAGACAAGTGGCCGGTGGTGTCGGTCGACCAGACAACACGATTTGTTTTTTTTATTCCTGCTGCTTCTTCGTCTATCTCCGTGTCTCGGCTCTTCTGTCCACTCTCTCGCACATTTATGTGTGTTCTCCGTTCTCTGCCTACGGTTTTTTAGCCTTGCCGTTCGTATAATTCTCTCTCATATCATCTTTTTTCTTCTCTCTCTCATATTTTCTGTTTTTCTTTTTTTTGGCTTCCATCACGACGAATGGCGATGATGACCACTTGCAGCAACTTGTCTCGTATTCATTTTTTTGCTCCGTCAGTCGGGGGCAGTAAATTGGACGACAGTTTTACAAAAAATGGTGAGCAATCAAGTTCAGTTTTCACTAAAAAATACGTAAAAAAAAACTTTGGCAAAAAATCCAAACCATGTCAAAATTTAGTTTTTTTTCATTTTAATTTATGCTTTTTTTTTCAGAAAATGTTATAAAAAACATTTTTTTTGCACTTCGGCGGGTCAGTTTTTTTTATTTTCGGCAATCTGACTGAGTAAACAGTTTTACATGTTGAAGTTCTGCAAATCATCAGTAGGCCTAAAAATTGGTTTTTTTGATATCATTTTGAGGTATTTTATTTTTTTTTTGTTATGAAGTTGTCAGTTTTAATCAAAAAAAAGTTTATTCATATCTCTCTGACAAAATAACCTGTTCAGTGATTTTTTTATTTGATCGAGGGCTAAGGCAGTGTGAAAGCAGTGAAGTAGATAAATTTATTATTGTAAAAAAAGGCAGCTCTGTTTTTTTTATTTCTTGGACAGTTTTTTTGCTTCGGCGGTGAAAACTGTAAACAAACACAATATTTTTTTCATCCAGGAAAATCCTATAGATTTTAAAAACGCATTTTATACATTTTGAAGTGTTTGTATTTGGGTCAAGCAATTTTCTGGTCATGAACGGTGGTAGTGAAAGATAAAAAAACCTACAAAAAAAAACAAACAGAGCACCAAGTGATACAACACATATTCCACAGTTAAACCAAGAAATGCACCAATGTTCACTTACAGTAATGTTATGACAACTGTCGATGTGCCTTACCGTACCTGACGAAAGCAAGTTGAGAAAATCGGCAGTGATGGCTGCAACTGATGTGTTTAGGCATCCTTCAGTGAGCACATTTGTTTGCATTCGCAAGGTTTTACATTAAATTTAATAAAGTTTAAAAACTATCAGTGATGCAAAATTTTATATATTGTATCTAAAATTTAAATATGTTTTTTTATCGGATTATTGTCAGTAATTTTACAAAATCTAGTTTTTTTTAAAAACCACTAAAATTGACTGTGCTCAAGGCCCCTCTTTTGTTCAAGAAGGTGAAAAAACGTAAACCATGTTTGTATCAGTCAGGACATTTCCTGTTTGGCTTGCTAGTGCTATAAACAGATTGAACGAAGAGCTCATTTATGCGCGTAGAGTATGAGATTTCTCTGGTTTCTCTGCGCACTGGCTGCCCTTTAATTAAAATCCGCTTAATGAGTGCATAATTAACGATCCGAATGTTTAATCAGGTATCGCTTCTCGGCCTCTTGGCTAAGATCAAAGTGTAGTTCTGTTCTTATCGGTTTAACCCCCGATACGGTATCCACAAGATACCTGGAGGTTAAGAGAATTTTTGGAACCCGGAGGTGTGCAGAAGCTTGCTTCTCCCCCTCCACGGGTCGGCCCAACATTGCACTGTCGTTGGGAGCGGCCCAATCCCCTCTGGGGGATAAATATAATATTTCATCATTTCATCATTTATTCTCTAACTCGTACGCACCATATCATACATACATACAACACTACAATGAACAGGTAAATAAATATAATAACTGAATAAGAAATACCAACTGCTTACTCAGTTTTCAACTTTTTTAAAGGCATTTTACTTTTGCCAGTTTAAAAACATTCCGTGATAGATATTTATTTTGATATATATTCTATCATGCCTGATTATAGCCAAATGTTATCACAAACGTTCGCGTTTTCTTGACGTCTTGATTTGTTTGCAAGTTCGTCGATTCGGTCTGGCTTGTCGAACATCGAGTTGAGCGAGTCGGCCATATTCGCAACAGTAGTGTGCGTGCGCATCGGTTTTTTTAACCAAAAACTCGTGGAAACACACGTTCACATGTCTGAAAGATGGTTTTTTACCGTGTTTTTTTACCTTTGATATGCAAATGTATGTCCCTACCAAATCAGCACATCCCTTCTCCGCCAGCGAGCCACACAGCTACAGCACAGCACGCATCAGCATCAGAAGTCCATGGTCGACAACACCCGTGGAATGTCTAGGCTTCAGCGTGACTCGTATGCATTTCTGCCACCACAGCTGTCATCTCGCCGCAGTGCCATTAATCTGCAATCTATCGTGTTTACAACGCGTCGAATCCCGGGCAAAAAGTTTGTGTTTATAAAAAAACGTAGTGTCAACAGTTTGGATTATGTTGCAGGCAAGTAGCCAATTTGACTGTTGAATGGATCGACGACCTTGATGTACCCACGGAACGGCGTCGGAGTTTGACTCCCCAAAATCGTCCCGTTCCTAGAAAGACTTCCACGGAGTGCCCGCTAGAAAAACTTCGCTGTGATGGCATCTGTGGACGTGTATGGCCGGTCGGTGATATGACCGCGATGGGCGTCTGTGAACACGTAATCTGCCAGCAGTGTATGGCAACTGCTCCCCGTGCCAAGTCTGAATTTGGGGTCCCCACGTGTCCGAATCCCAAGTGCTACGCCATGGACAGCGCCTGTAAGTGCCCGGATCACAATAAACGGATTGCACTCATCCGAAAACTTCTTGGCATGCGCACGCCCACCGCGTGCTCTCCGATTATCGTAGGACCCTGCTCGACATCCGAATCCGCGTCGTCGCTGTCGATGTCGATGTCTAACCGATCGGCAGCATCAAAGGCCTTCTCTTCGGCCAGCAAGCTGCCATCTCACGCCGTCCGGGTTGTGTTGGTCCTCTTCAGGCCCAATCACTCGATGAAGACCGACTTCTACGAGATGCCGTCCGACATCAGCCTCGGCGCGGCGTTCAAGTCTTGCATCAGTGACAGACGACGCCTCAGCAAGCTCAATCTCCAAAACCGGTGCTACATCGGTCCGGACAATCTCGTAGAAGCTCTCGACCGTGATCGCTGGATCAGTGTCAACGAGAAAAACGTCAATAAGCAGCTCTCTGATCTGGAGAACGACAAACAAATTGTGGTGCTTGTTATCGACACGATCGGGCTTGAGAAATAAATTAGAAAGTATAATAAAGCATAAAGTAGATGCGCGCGATCTCGGGACGACGTGGATTGTCGGGGTTCGGGTCGCAGAGGAGAAAGCAGATGCTGAGCAGAACTGAAATATATTTTCAATGATTAAAAAACGCATAAATTGGAGAAGTCCATTGTGAGCACAACAATTGATCAGAGAGTTTTTCCATGACAAAGCGAGTCACGTTCCATAGAGATACACCTGCAGCGACTAAACAGAACAATAGCAACAAATCGAAGAAGAAACACAAAACTCATGCCATTTATGTGCACAACAATACGCGATTTCTCTGGCTTCTCTGCGCGCTGCGCTGCCCTTTAATTAAAATCCGCTTAATGAGTGCATAATTAACAATCCTAAAGTTTATTCAGGTATCGCTTCTCGGCCTCTTGGCTAAGATCAAAGTGTAGTTCTGTTCTTATCGGTTTAACCCCCGATACGGTATCCACAAGATACCTGGAGGTTAAGAGAATTTTTGGAACCCGGAGGTGTGCAGAAGCTTGCTTCTCCCCCTCCACGGGTCGGCCCAACATTGCACTGTCGTTGGGAGCGGCCCAATCCCCTCTGGGGGATAAATATAATAACTAAATAAGAAATAGCAACATGCTTTCTCAGGTTTCAACTTTTTTAAAGGCATTTTACTTTTGCCAGTTTAAAAACATTCCGTGATAGATATTTTGATATCTTCTGTCATGCCTGATCGTAGCCAAATGTTATCACAAATTATGTTTGTTCTACAATTTAGTGCCTCAGGTTTGTTTTGCTTCACAATTCAAAGTACCAACTGTGTTCAAACAATAAATAAATTAAGTTATGTTCATGAGTTGCAAAGTGTAATCAGTTATTAAATTTTCTGTATCAAAATCATTGTATAAAGCATAATAATATTATTGCTTTATTATGAAAAAATATTTATTGCTTTATTTATTTCACCAATATAATTTTTGTCTTGGTCTTTGCCTCTGGATGCGAAGAGGACTTTGGCCCCAAAAACCTTCAAACTTGATTTAAATTTATTTCGTTGCTTCATTTAGGTTTACACATTGGCAGGTTTTGAGCCGACCTCCAGCTGGGTCAATTTGCCTGGCAGGATGATAGATGTACCTGGGTTACCCAGTACCAGTTATGTACAATTATGATTCGGGGCAGTGGAGCTGGAGGGGGAGAGGGGCATTCATTGCAGGAGACAAAACAAGACCAGTGTTCGGAGTGGCGGGAATGAGAGCTAGGCTAGTTCAATTTCTGTTGCGTCAGTGAAATCAGCGACGATACGCGCTAAACGAGTGGTCGTCGACGCTGGACGGCACGTAGTTGGGCTGCGAGCTGACAAAGTAGTCCTCAAAGGCGTGGTGGAGGAACTCGAACGTCGGCCTGCGCTCGGGGTTGGCATCCCAGCACTTGAGCATGATGGAGTAGACGGGCTCTTCGATGTCCGACGGCCTAGGCATACGGTAGCCGCGTTCCACCTGGTCTATTACGTCCTTGTTGCTCATTCCTGAAAACGAATTTATAATCAACTAAAGTGAAAACAGTTATTTTTTTCAATATAAAATATTACATTATTTTGAATTTAAATGCAATTACTTTATTAAAGACATTGTAACAATTTAAATAAAAAATTTAGTAAAAATCTAAAGTTGTTGAAAAAATACTTTTATTAGCGCTAAATAAATATAATGAAAAAATGATGTTAAAATTTGTCTTAAATACGATATAAACATTATAAAATTCATCATGCAGTTTTTGTTCATTAAAGAAATTGTAACAATGTTAATAAAAATTTTACTGATAAAAAATTCAAAAATTGTTGAAAAAATATTTTTTACTACTACATGACATCAGTTAAAAAAAGTTTTAAATACAAAATGAATATTTTAATATTTTCTCTAAATATTTTATTATGCAGTTTTTTGTTATTAATTTTACTGATGATAATAATAGATCAGTTTTCTGTGCACCTTTTTCAAAAAACTCTTACCTGGATAAGGCGGCGACCTGGTAAACATTTCATAAAGCAAAATGCCAAACGACCAGACGTCAGACTTGACCGTAAAGTTTCCGTAGATGGCAGCTTCGATGGCTGTCCATTTGATGGGGAACTTGGCCCCTGTATGGGCCTCATAGATGTCCTCTTCTACCAACGCCCTTGCCAGTCCAAAGTCCGCAATCTTAATTTCCGGAACGCCGGAAATAATGTCGCCGACCAGGATATTTCTTGCCGCCAAATCCCGATGAACCAATTTCCTATCCTCAAGATACATCATGCCGGCCGCCACCTGGGCACACATATCGATGAGTGCCGCGTGGGACAGCGAATTGTCCGGTTTTTTGAGGTACTGTAACAGTGAACCGTTTCTCATGTATTCAGTGATGATGTAGAATGGCTCCTCCCGGGTGCAGACTGCGTAGAGTCGAACGAGTTTGGGGTGGTTGCACTGTTTCATGATGTGGGCTTCTCGAAGGAACGCATCCGGAGACATCGTTCCTGGCTTCATCGTCTTAATGGCCACCTCTACAGTGTTTCGCCAGGTGCCGTAGAATACCTGACCAAAGTTTCCATCACCTAACTTTTCGACCAGTTGCAATTCATTTCTGGGAATTTCCCAGTTATTTTTGGTATCAGCGCTGAGATCCGTTCGCTGGGGTGCCATTTTGGGCGCAGGAAAAGTGAGATTGCAACAAAGGCCGGCAGAAGACTCGGAATAGTACCGGACGAGATCCCTGATCGTCGGGAAGACCTTGCGCGTCGTGATGTAGTAACCGTGGTTGTCATCGAGGGGCTTGATTTTGTAGTGCTTCACATTCGGTCCGCAGGACCTCGAATTGTCAGAATCGTTGATCGAGAGCGCGTATTCGTGATCAGACTCGCGTTTTCGAATGAGGAACGTCCCTCTCGGCAGATTGGGCGCTGATACGAGTTTCTCGGCCATCGATCGGGTGAGTTTGCCCGCGAACCATTCTTCGGATTCGAGGGATTCTAGCTTGGCAATAAAATTTGTCGGGGCATAGCCGAGGCCACTTTTTGGGTGCTTGACGAACCACCAGTCAGGATTGCTAAAAAAAAAAACAAATATATTTGTAAAAATTCAGTTCTTTGCTTTTTTTTATAATTTTTTGTTGTACTTTTAAATCAGTTAAAATTCATTAAAGCTTTGAACAATAATCGCATTCTCTGTATTCAGTTATTTTAACTTTTTTATATTTATTTTTTTACCATACTCATTTTTTTATCACCAAATAAATATTTTTATCAGTTACTGTTTTAGGTTTCTTTCACCGATTTTTCCCAAACAAACGATCACTATTTTTCAAATTTTTTGTAAGTTAATCGGCGTCTACAAAAACTGCCTAAAACCAAAGGAAACGAAAAATAAAATCAAACTCGGCAACCAATCTCAGTTTTTCGCTAATTCCCTGGGCAAGTGTGATCATAAAAGTTAATTTCTGCCAGCTGGCAGGCACACCGCAGTTGCAACTGCAGCGGTGCACTAAATTCATGGGATGATGGTTTTTTGACCAAAAATTATGTATTTATCTGTGCAGTAATCGGATCAAAAGCCGGTAATGTTCATACATTTGTTTTTCGTTAACGTTCCATACATTCGGTTTTTTTTTAAATAAATCACCAATCGAATTTGGGTTGACAAACTAAACAGGTTGCAAGAATGCGTTTTTTGATCCAAAATGTATTTATGCCATATATTTTGCGTCTCAGTTTAAATTTTTTAATTTCAATATCTGCAATTTTTTGCAACATTAAAAAGAACGCTATTTTTACCAGTTTTTTTAAAACCCACCTTTCATCAAGCAGAATCATGACATCATTTTTCTCAAACTGAATATCCGATCCATTGGTGTCAAAAGTCTTGTACGAGTAGTTAGCGATGACCTTCTGCACCATAGGCATGCCACCGCTACTGCCACCCCGGCTTCCCAGCGTGCCAGACGACCCATTGCCACCCCCGTTGCTACCCATCGTTCCGGAAGGCGGCGCTGAAGTCGTCGTCAGAATTGCAGATCCCTTCCTCGAGAGGGGATCTTCCTTGTAGAGATTCATATGGGCCACCATGCGATGACCGGACCCCATGCCGTTAAACAGCAGCCCTCCACCGCCATGGCCGTGACCGTGTCCACCTGCCATGCCGTGGGGCATCGGCGGCGGCGAGGGATTCTGGTGGGGGTCGTTGGGGCGCGAGAAGCAACTACCCATCGCGAGCGAGATCCTCGAGGGTAGTTGGCGTCTCGGAGGGGTGGGGTCGTGGCAAGACGACGGGGCAGTGAACTGGAGGGTAAAAAATCTGAAAAAAAAGTTTATTTGACGGTTAACAAAAATTTTCGCGTTGAAAATCATTGGAAACGCAAGGATGAAATTATTTTTAACATGCAATAATTTTTTGAATGTCTATTAATTATTTAAAAAACTAATACAAATTATGAACGCAGTTTTTTACAAGAAATTTTTGGGTCTACTATACTTCAGCCCCCCACTGACTTTTGACCCCCCATGCTCGGACTTTGGCCCCCCATTTCACCTTAAATCAATGACGACATGAGTTCGGAAATCCGTATGATAGAGCCCCCCATCTGTGGGGGGCTTTTTCATACGGAAATCGTGTTTAAGGAGAAAATGGGGGGTCGTTCCATACGGCCGTGGCGCTACTATACTTTGAGCCCCCATCACGTTGAAAAATAAGCCCGCGGGATATTTTAGAATACAGCCCCCCATACAAATTATTTTCATTCAAATTTTCAAATATGGGGGGTTGTTGTAGCGCTATAACAGTCCCCCAGATTAAATGGGGGGCCATTGTAGCGCTACAACAGACCCCCACATCAAATGGGGGACTGTTGTAGCGCTACAACAGCCCCCATAATTTTAGGTCTTGTTCCAAGACAAAATATTATACCGTAATAGTTTTTTCCCCCCAGAAAGCATTTTTAGACAAATATTCTCAAATACAACGTGGGGGGCCATTGTAGCGCTACAACAGGCCCCCACATCAAATGGGGGACTGTTGTAGCGCTACATTGGCCCCCCATAATTTCCATAAACACAAAAAACATACCCAGCAGCCATTCGCAGCAGACGAATTTTTGTACAGTCTCATGGTTTTACCGCATCGACGACAGAGAGGAAACAAAAACAACGACTGTCCAACGAATACAAATTTTTACACAAAAATTCAGGGATAAGATTTTGCAAATTTGGGGGTTGTTATAGCTATACAATAGCCCCCCAACACCCATGTATAATCAAATGCTTGCGTGCAAAAAATGAAGTGGGGGGCTATTCCATACGGATAATCAAACTCCTATGGGAAGCAGTTCATACAAATTTTCAAACACCTCCACACCAAAACACCTGGGGGGCCCTTCTGTATGTATAATCAAACTCCTGCGTGCAAAAAATGAGATGGGGGGCTATTCCATACGGATAATCAAACTCCTATGGGGGGCTGTGCTCTAAAAAAACCCAAGGCGGCGTTGTTGCAATCGATGGGGGGCTGAAGTATAGTAGACCCAAATTTTTTTTAATTGATTTCGAAATCTTTCAAACCCAAGTAAATGTCCACAAACAAAAAAGTCGAGTATCCCCCTCACTTCACCGGTTTCCCTGATAAATATAAGTTGTAGCGAGCCCACTACATATGTACATACACGCCAGCAGCCATCATACTTGTACTGGTCAGCATCTTTCGATTTACTAGTTATCTCTCGCCTCTTTCCCTCCCAACACGTCGGGCGACAATTTTGATGATTTTCTCTTCACACACACCCCCAACACACATACACGTTCAAGAACCCTTGTAACTAGCACAACACGAGTGTTGAAGAGTCAATTTGTCTGCCACTTTGCCTATCTTGTCTCCGATAAATATTCCTGTCCTCAGTCAGTCTGAGTTTCATGTCCTGCGGGCAGTAGAATTTATACTATTCATGTTTCAACAAAATTCGAAACAGTAAAAATAAAACTAAAAATACATAGAACAGTATCCATTACGACAGTTTATTATGTGTTAAAAAAATTTTTAGCAGAAAATTGAAACAAAAAATGATCCATAGTTACTGTCAGTTTTTCTGGAAAACCTAAATATTTTTAGAAATTATTTAGATTTGTCATTAAATCTAAAATGATGATATCTTACCAACTGTTCTTGTCTTCCTTGTGGGTATCAGTTATACATTATCACCTTGAACCAATTTTTTTTAAATTTCAAATTTTTTTTATTTTTAACAAAAGAATTAGAAAATTTTTTATGAGTCATATCACAAAGTGTTAACATTAAAAAAATTTAAAGGCAAATAAATATTCGCCTACCAGAAAAAACATAAATTTTTTAGACCTTCGCGTGTGGCCCAAAAATTGATGAATGAGTCCTGAATAATAATGCACATAATTGGGAAACAAAATTTTACTAAAGCAAAGTTAAAAAAATATTTAGTACGCAGCAGAGTTTTCGAAATGCCATTAAATTACTACAATCTACCAGTTTCGAAATTCTCGCCCTCCGCGGCACTCCAGAAAAATACTGAGAATAACAGACCAAAAGCTGTCATCAAAAAATGGTCTAGACTCGCTCGGATAGACGAGATATCAACTCCCAACAGAACTCCGCCCCCCCCTCGTTCCAGGTCCGCTCTAATTATGCAATTATTCATTCTGGCTTTCTTTCCTAAATCGATGAAACCAGACAAAACAGTGCTATTTAACACGAGGGAAAAAATTTAAAGAAGATAGTGGAAAAAAAAGGAACAAAGCACAGAACAAAAACGGGTCTTCTTCTTCTCCATCTTTTGCTCTTATTTTTTGTTCCCCTTCGGGTAGCCGCCAGCGAGCGAGCCAGCAGTCGTCCGTCATCCATCCTATCCCTGACTCCTCAAACAAGGGAGTCGAGTTGCGCATGCAGCACGCAAGCAGTTGTTGGTCGATCGCGCAGGAGAAGACTCCGAACCGTTCCACGTGCTGAATCGCGTCGTCCATCGCCTGTTGCTCTCCTTTTTTTACCTTTTCGGGTTGCTCTCACTGTTCTCTCTTCGTTTTTGGATTGATGGGAAAAGGACAGACGGGGTGATGGAATTCGGAGCATTTCTCACAAAAATAGGTAAATAGATGAGCTTGCAATTAGCAGAATGTTGTTTTTGAATATTTCGACTCATGTTTTTAAAATTAAAAAACCGAGAAATTTTAAATCAAAAATTGACAACAAAATGGTATAATGTACACATTCATAAATATTTATTGCCAGTTTTTTAACAAATCAAATTTAAGTAAAAACTTACTAACTTGTATCCAAAATTTTTTTGTAAGTAAAAAATATGTGATTATACATAACACAAAACCCAGTTAAAAAAATTATACGTCCAGTAAAAAAAACAAAATTAAAATTCTTTTTAGCCTGACGAAAGCGACAAAGTAAACCGATCAGTCAAGTTATCCATGCATACACAACTTGGGTAAAAAATGTTATGCATAAATATAAATTGCGTGTCACGCATTACCTTTCATCAGTTACAAAAAAACAACGCTTTTGCAAAAAAAAAGCTACTAAAATAAATATTTTGAAATACAAAAAAATTTTTGTAAATAAAAAAAGAACGTAAGAAAAAAAGCACGTTAGTTTTTAAAAAATAATTTTTGTGCTCCGATTTGACAAAAACACTAGAATTGTATATGCCAATATTAAATTTGAAAATTATTAATGCTAAAACGGATACAGTGAAAATTTATTAGATGCTTTGAAATATGGTAAATTTTGAGCACACAGGCTACCATTTATTTTTATTTATAAAAAAATGGAGTCGGACCTGTCCAAAATCAGTAAAAAAACCCACACAAAAAAACTAAAATTAAAAATAAAATTATTACGTACTTTAACGGATAATTGAAATGTTTTCAGTTAAGAAACAACAACGAAATTCCTCAGTTAAAAAAAACAACAAAAACCCATTGGAATTACGGAAGTACCAGTTACTCATGTTCAGAAAACAAAAGTATAAAAGCACAAAAAAAGGAATAAGGCAGTCATTGTGGAGGTGCAACTGACAATGCGGGTCGAACATGGATCTATCCGTGCTGTCGGCAGGGAAAGCAGGCTTCCAGCATGCTTTGCATAAAGACAAAGCGAACGGCAGGCAGCAAACGCGACATCGCGAGGAAGACGGGACAGTAAATCAATTGCCTTGCTGTCCTTGAACTTGTCCAAAAGGACGAAAGCTAGCAAGAGCAGCGCCAAAAGTTCTCAGCTCATTTTCATCGATAGATGGATGGGATAGCTTGGAAAGTGAGTCACTCGGGTCTGTCTCTGCTGTTTGGCTTTGACTTGGCGGATGATGAGGATGAGTGGGTAAACGCTGCTGCTGCTGCGGCACGGCCGGCGACTCGACTGCAGCAACCCCCCCCCCAGTTCAGCAGCAGCATCAACGCCAACTGGACGACGACGACGACGATGACGACGACGACGTCCTGCCACCAGCTGACGACCGAACCGCGACATACGACGGCCGCGGCCGGTGCACCCTCTTCCTTGTGGGATGAGTGGTCAGCCAGCCTGCGAACCAGGCATGCAGGGCAGCCTCTTTTCGGTGCGAGCCGGACAAGACGAAACGAGACGAGACGGTCAATGAATGTTGCCTGCGCCGAGCACAACAACCAGGGTGGCCGCTGGACGTCGGTCGCCGGACGTTGGTCGCCGGTCGCCGTGTCCGCGGCGGTGGCGGCGGCGAGGGCTTTCATGCAAACAAACACGGCGGAGCCAGCCGAGAGGGGGGGAGAAAAGGCAAACGGGGACAGGAACGGTTCAACGCATTGTCGTATCGTATCGACTTTCTGGTAGGTGCACGTCAGGTCGAGGAGGTGGCGAGCGATAAAACGCACAACGCACATGAACAATTTTTACAAAGAATTTTCTAATTCTTCAATTCAGCGGGAATATCCAAATACTTATTTCCTTTCTCCTTCGGGGGGGGGGGTGCATCCGAAGCAAATTTTAAATTGTTCAGAAAAATATTCAAAAAGTCAAAATACGCGGGGATCAGTCAGTCAACCACAAAGAAAAGAAGGAAAAGGAAAGGAGGGCGTCGATTATGACAAGGCTCATTTGCTTTTCCTTCATCCGATTTTAAATTTATTTCTTATTTACAAATTTTACCGGATGCAAATAAATTTGCATTTATATTTACAAGTTTCGTAGGGCTATACCGATGATACACTGATTGTAAGCAGGTTTTTTAACAGAATGGATTTTTTATTTTGTTTGTTTTTTCGTTCAACGAAGACACTTGCTTGGTTGCAGATGATAATTTTTTTGTCATACAAATGGAGAATACAGTTTAAATTTCAAATGGTTTAACATCGTACAGTTAACGTCAACCTAAATTCTAAAAAAGAGCATTTCGGCCATTCGATAGAAAGTCTGCAGTTAAAAAATAACTTTTGTAAAAGTGATTTGTTTTTTAAAAAATATACAAAAAAAATTTTAAATACTACTGAAAAAACTTTTTTATTAAATAAGATTTTTTAAATTTGGTGTAAAAAATGAACTGAAACTCTCGCTTCTTTTTTCTAAATAGTGTTTGTTTTTGTATTTTTACACATAAAATTTTTGAAAATATTTCCTTTGTTTCACCCATTTACTTTGAAATAAGGTTTCATTAAAATTCGAAATAATCTTTCAAAATTTACCGATAAGTTTTTGTATTTATTATACTTTGATGCATTACCTTTTCTTTAACACATGACATTTAGCTTAAAACGCAGGACAAGTCAGGAAACATAAACGAATAAAAAAGGTTGTAGGTTCGCACCAGCCGATAATGCACTTTATCGTCAGTTATCAGCAGGATAGCTAGACTTTGTTTTTTACTTTTTCCCGAGCGAATGATACCACTCCAGCTAGAAGGCATATGAGTGGTAGAGTATCCGGGAGAAATCTTTGATCCTTATACATCTGTTTATTTAAAAGCGTCATTAGCGCAGACACGCGCCGCCGTTCACGAGGAGGTTTGCTACGCAGCGCAGAAAAAAGAGTTGAGATCCTAAACTTGCTGTTGATGATTTCTTTTTGCTATTTAGCTTAAATATTTCTTTTGTGACGTTTTTGAAAGTCGTTTTGAGATTTTTACAAAAGATATTATTTTATTTGTATTTTTATTTTTACTCAGTGGTTAGTTATCATTAAACCAGATGTTAAGAGGCACAAATGATGTCATATTATTTTATCTCAAAGCTTTTTCAAAAATCGCTAAAAATAGCAACAAGCATAATTCTGCCGTACTTGTCAAAAACAGTTAATTTTGCTTGAAACACCAATGCATTTTTTCTTGTGTGAATTTTCCGACTAATTTACATGCCATCACCGAATTTGGCATAAATACCTCCGGCGTTCTTTCTTGGCATCGGCGTTTTGTTGATTGCCACGTGTCGCGCGCCGTTTCCGAGGATGTCCGTCAAGCGTATCATCGCGGTCGTCACGCTGTCTATCCTCACCCTCGTCGTAAGAGGCGAAGATATTCAAATAGGTATGCGTTTTCTTGTTTTTATTCCAATTTGTGATCCTTGTTTTTTTAGTTAGTTGTGATAGTGCAGTGCCGGGCTTTTGTTATCGCTTCAGTGACTCTGACCATAACGATTTCGTGGATCTCAATTTCGAATGCGCCTGCACCTTTATTCGAGATAAGGCCAAAGTCGAAACAGTTGATTTCGAAGATGAATCCAAAGTTTATGGAAGTCATCTCCTTCAGCGAACGGCTTTTTCTAGAGGAAAGGTACATCAAATGTTTCGCGTACCTACTGGCTTTCTTGGTAGGCAGAAAAGAAGAAAAACCAAAGTAATAATCCGATCCCCATGTGAAAATTCTAAAAGAAGCTACTGGGGAAGTGGAAAGGATACATATTTGATATTTGATGATAAGTGTCCTGTCGATTGATAATGGCTGTATGCAGAATAAATGTTTGAAAAAACACCATTGTTTGGATTTGGAGAACGTAAACAAGTGACCGGATTTTTATGCTGCAAAGCCCTTGCACGCGCAGCTTCAACAGAAATTGGTAGATTTCAATCCCGGATTTCAAAAAATTTTGTACTTTGACAATTTCAGCTGTTTTTGAAGACCAAAAACCAGAGTTGTTCAATTCGACAATTTTCAGTGCTCGCTCTGCTCGCGCTCTTTGAGCAATTCACTTTTCCGTGCTCGCTCTGCTCATGCTCTTTGAGTTTCTAAAATTTTCGCGCTCGCTCTGCTCGCGCTCTTTTATTCTCAGATCCTCTGCTCTTGCTCTGCTCACGCTCATGAGTTGAGCAGGAGCGAGCAATGAGCAAACATGGCTCACACAAAAAAGTGAATTTTGAGCCAAAATTCAGTTCCTCACTAAAAGAAAGACCGTATACTCCTTGGAGATACCCCCAACATCGTGTTTTTGATCGAAACTACCAGTATTTTTGTATTTGTAGCACTAAATTTATAGTGAGCAGTGCTCACTTTAAAAATTTGTCTTGCTCGCTCTGCTCACGCTCTTTGAGCAATTCAATTTTTCGTGCTCGCTCTGCTCATGCTCATTGAGCACTCCAATTTTTCGCGCTCGCTCCGCTCGCGCTCGTGAGCTGAGCAGGAGCGAGCAGTGAGCAGGAGCAATTTGGTGAGCATCGAACAACTCTGGCAAAAACACAAAAGTTTTATAAAATAACGCGCGTGCGTTTTTACCGCAACGAAAATCCCAATTTTCGCTTCGAGAACCCTCAATTCGCACGCGCTCCCAAATTGTGGTCTTTCAGCGAACTGAAATTTTTCAAAAAATCACTTTATTCAACAAAAGCAAAAAACTACGATACAAACGATAGATCAAAAAAGGATGGATACACGGTAACAAAAAAAAGAATAATCAAAACCCAACAAATCGATTTACGCGAATAAATCTTCTTGATCGGTCGGCATCGTACCTGCTGGATCTTCAAAGTTACGGAAATTCCGGAAGTGAAGGGGGCGATGTTCTTCGTGGTAGAACTCCTTGGGCGTGGCCAGCACCAAATCATAGTCCATGTGAACGTCGTGTCTGACCGCTGCAAAAAAAACAAAACAAATTCATATAAACCCTCAAAAAATAACCAAATCTCACCGATAAAGTTGTAGTTCCAAAGTCCATCAGAAGGAACCATGAAGAAGCCGAGGAAGCGATCAGTCAGAAGCATCTGGACCTTTTCGTAGTGCGTGGGCATGTAGCCCTTGGGGTTGTTGCCTTTGTCGGCGTTGTTCCGCCCCCATTCGAAGCCTCCGGGAGTCAGCTTGTAGGCCGTCAGCGAGACCGATCCTGGCGTGAAGCTCGACGTGATGACGACCGTCTTTTCCGCATCCCAGGTCTGGTTATTCGAGACCATTTTTGCGTGAGCCGTCACATCCTGGGGCGAAAGTTGGGGGAGTTCGTTGGGCTGGGTGTGAATCCTGAAATCAAATACATAAATGCCATTATAGATTTTACGTTCATAAATTTTTTTACGCCCTTTGGACCAAAATAAAAGAAATAATATATTCATCCTCGAAGCCAAAACTCTAGGTACACTTTTTAGCTGAAACAAAAAAGACAAATTTAGCCCAATTGTGCAAAATTCAATTTTTGCACATTTTTTCTCCAAACCCCCTTTTTTCCACACTTTCACCCAAAAACGTCATTTTTTCATAAAATCAACCAACTCACCAGCCAAGTGGTTCCAGATCCTTGATAAACTCATGCGTCGGCATGTGATCGGGCAGTGTGACCATCTGATGCGTGCCCCACTGCGGCGGCATGATGATGCATCGAACCTCTTTGACGTGTGGGTTGTCCGGCGGCGACACGCCCATCAGGTATCCCGCAATCTCGGTCCTCAGATCCGATATCGTGATAAACTTCTTCAAGATGTTCTTCGGCATGACGTATGTATAACCGGTATCCTTGACGTCATCCGAGTTGATGAATATGTGCTGGGTCCTGAGATGGAGATTGGTCGCGCTGATCGCCCTCAGACGCCATTCCGTTTTGGATGCAAACGTTTGCGTTTCGTAGTTGGACGTCGTCGCAGTGATGATCTCGTCGCCGTGCTTGTTGACGGTGCGGGTGGTCGTGGCCGTCAGCTGGGACTGTTCCTTCGTCTGCTTTTCAATATCCGCGATCTGCTGTCTCTGCTGGGACGGCGCGCTGATTTCCATTCCCAGGATGATGTCCCTGACTTCGGATTGCGTCAGCGAGGAGACGTTCACGTTGCTCTTCTTGCCGTAGTCATTGAGAATCATGTCCTTCAGCGCGAGTTCCACCTTAATCCATTCTTCGTCGGAGAGCGTCGGCCAGATGTGATGAGGCTCTGTGATCGTCGTTCGATCCGGCTTCAGGATGACCTTTGTCTTGTCGGGATTGATGTGCATGCCTCGCATGATCAGGATCACCCTCGAGAAGGCCGTGTAGCTGCTGATCGTCTTCAGCCAGTCGTCGTACAGGTTGAACAGCACCATCTGCGGTTCCGTGGCCTTGAGAATGAGGTCAGAGAATTTCTCGACGGTCATGATGGCTCGGAAGGGCAGCATGAGTTCGGAGCCCTTGATGACAATGTTCGGGAAATCCAGGAGATGGACTTCGAGGGGATCCAGCATGGCCTTTCGCGTGACGATGATCTGACGCGGCTGCTCTTCGACGGGAAGCGATCGAATGAGCGCGGCAACTTCTTCGGCGGTCTTCCACTTGGCCAGCTGGCTGAGACGCTTCTGACCCGCCCAGACAGAGGTGTGAATGATCTTGAGGAAAAGCTGTCCGGTTCGGGGGTTAAAAATGAAGATCGCGCCGTTGATGGGCTTGGTCGTGAGGTTGCCTTCGAAGGTCTTGTGGATTGTCACGCGGTAGACGTTCGTGTCATCGACGAACCAGATGATCTGGTTGGAAAAGAGCTCACCGTAGTTCTGGGACGTCAGGTAGGGCTCGGTGGGTTCGGAAGAGTACAGCTGGAGACCCTTGCGGATGCGCTCCCTCAGGACGTAGAGCGCGGGGTTGGCCTTCATGATCTTGGCCATGGACTGGCGGAGCAGCGCCTTCAGGCCGGGGAACCAGTTGCCGTACGCCGAGTAGAGGTTGTAGGCGAGATCGACGGCGACGAGGACCCCGTTCGGCGACGGGTAGATGGACATGTTGTCCGTCGTGTAATCCAGGAACTTGGACCTCGCGTACCGCTCAATGTCGTGGCTGTCGTAATCGCCCCATCGGAGCTGAACATCGACCCAGAACTTTTGCGTCGTCGTGTTGTCCATGACGTCCTTCGAGTCAGCGAGCAGCGACGGCCGCGAAATGTGCCACTTGAACTGCGAGAAGAGCAAAAGATCGGCGCACGAGCTGTTCATCTTGTACGACTTTCGGGGGTGAATCGTCTCCTTCTGGACGTTCTGGATCTCGAGGGCGTCGAGTTCAAGGTCAAAGACCTGACAGAGATCCATGACGATCGATTCGTGGATCTTCTGCCACAAATGAGCGCGGAAGATCTGGATCAGCGAAATTTTGAGTGTCGGAATCTTTCCGTGCATGAAAATGCCCGTAAGATCGAGCTGGACCTGGAAACCGACGTAGACGTTCGCGCGATTGATCGTAGGCGACCACCAGAGCGTGAAGCGACGATTCGGAATCTGATTCAAACCGGAGCGCTGAGCGTTCGTCAGTTTCTTGAATTTCATGGATTCCTCAAAACCGGAAGCTCGCTCCCAGAAAAGACCTTCCCAGGTCGGGAAATACGTTCCGCGGAAAAGCGTATGCTCAAGGATGCCTTCAACACCGCCGAGAGCCTGGATCATGTCTGTTCGGTAGTTGTTCAGGTTCCAGAGCTTGCCGTCGTGTCGCTGGTGCGTCCACCAGAAAGGATTCTGCTTCAGGATCTGTAAAAAACATATAACCATATTTCTTTCAACATTTTTCCCCAAAACAAACCTGATAAGTCTTGAACTCGGTCCTGACACGCCAGCCTTTATCGTAGGCAAGGGTGTTGCGATCCTTCTGGAACAAAGTGTTGATTCGCGGCACTCCACGATCCCAGCTGTCGTCCAGATCCTCGAGAGTCAAGCGGCGATTTTGTGTATTTGCTTCTTGGCGCTTGAGTGCGTATTCGGCCCAAACACGCTGCGAATCGATGATTTCGGCTTCCCACGGCTAAAATCAATTAAAAAATCACATTTTTTCCCCAAAAAACCGTAAAAAACAAGGTGGCAAAATTTCCCGAGAGAAAATCTCCGTAGATTCTCCCAAAAATTTATGGAAATTCTCCCGACATCTTCCGGAGACCCCGTTTGCCAAAAAGTATAAAAACATGATTTTTTCATTATTTACCGTACCATTATGTTCCCAGGAGATTTTTTTATTCGGGAGAACCTTCGGCGAAATTCTCCAGCTTTGCCACCATGTTAAAAAGTAACAAACCTGGATGTATCGATACAAATTGGGAATAATCTGGTTCTCATCGTGCGTCATGCCAGATCGGAAGTGGGTAACGCCACCGGCATCCGTCTGCTGAATCCATCGAAGATCAGACTGCGGAATGAGAACGTGGCCCATCGAGAGCATGCCGAGGCCGCCAATTTCCTTGGGTGTGTAAAAAACGACGGGAGGGAAACGAGCAGGCATCTTGGAATTCAAGCCGATCTTGATTCTAAAAAAATCCCAGAAATAACCTCAAAATCCTTCATTTTCCTCCAAAATTCACAAACCTCGTCTGGATCTTGTTCTCGCATTTGACCAGCAAATCGAGCAGTTCCTGCGTATTGACAACGGCTTCTCGGTAGTACGTCATGAGGCCGATCAGCGCCGTATTCCACTTGTTGACAATCTTGGTGAACGTCGTCGATCCAGAAGACATCAAAATCTGCCGAATACGATTGTGGAACTTTTGCATGGATTCCTCGTCGACCTTGAGAAAGCACTGCGCCGTTCTTTCCTTTGTCAGCTCGTTCTGCAGGTTCCAGATGCCATCTCGATGCACGACTTCGACGTTCGCCGTTCGACACTTTGGCAGGATGCGGCACTCGAAGCCGGACATGTCAAAGAGGAGGTTGGGGTTGTCCTTGCTGTAGACAGAGACGAACGACGACTCCCACTCGACGGTGGTCAGAGAGCGCGGAAGACGGTTTTTGATGTCCCAGAAGGCGGCGCGTCCGAGGTTGACGTCGTGCTTCATGAGACGCATTCGTGCGTCTCGGGGCCAGCATCGCTTGTTGTTGTAGCCAACGACGTTCTCGTTGTTGGGGTCGGGGTGTTCCGCGAGGTAGCGCTGGATGAGGTCTCGGGTCTCTTCGGAGTCGAATCTCATGAACATCCAGATTCGGTCAATGTACCTAAAAAACATGTTTTTCTTAAAAAAATGTTTCGAAAAAATGCTTTCCGTAGAATTTTTTTACAAAAAATATGACTTTTTTTTTCATTTTCTGATTTTTTTTAAATAAAAAATTGTGTTTTAGAAAGTTTTTCATAAATTTATGTATATGAAAATTAAAATTCGGTCAATGTGTTTCTTGATTTTTTTAAACTTCTATAAAAAATAGTTTCTCACAAAACATAATACGGAAAAAAAAATTTTCACAAAAACATTTTTGAACTAATTTTCTCTAAAATTAAAACTTTTCTCAAAATGTTGTTCATAATTGAAAAAAAAAGAAAAACATCATAAAATACTTTTCTCAAAATATTTCCCAAAAACCCACCGGCAATAAAGTCGAACGGGATGACAGTTCTCCGTGTCGACGTCCTGGAACGATACGAAATCGTTGGGGCACTCTGGAGGCCCGGCAATTTCGTTGGCCCGTCGCATGCCGAGAATGAGCAAATCCATGATGAGGCCGTAGTACTGGACGATAAATGACGAAAACTGGAGTCCCCGGATGAGGCCGTACGTATTCGTATGATTCATGTCCTTGTACGTGATCGTGATGTTGTTCTTCGCCGTCATGTAGTCCGCAATGTTGTGATCGACGATGAGACGAAGGAGTCGACTGAGGAACGTCAGATCAATCTTTTCGCAGAGCTTTTCGAGTTTGGCCTCGAGGAGAACGTTGCACTCGCCCTCCTTCGTCTCCCAGACGTTCTGGAGGTTGTTGATGCCCTGGCACCACTTGTAGACGAGCATCGGCGGAGGCTCCGTGTCGGCCGGTTTCACCCAGTTCGGGAAGAGGTGCCGCTTGTCCGCCTCGTACCAGAGGTACTGGTCGATGTACGCGTCCGTCACCTTTTCGAGCGGTTCAATGTCGTAGACCGGGACCAGGTGGCTGTACAGGTCCATGAACTCGATGCCGACTTCCTTGAACGAACGGCTCGTCAGGATGTGACGCTTGATGCGGGAGAGCGCCTCGTGCGGGTTGTCATAGGCCTGTTCGATGAGTGCCAGTTCCTCGCGCTGGCTTTGGTTGAGACGATTTTTGACCGAATACGCTTCCTTGAGCCGCTCCAGGGCGAGAATGAGGAGTTTCGTGTCGTGCTTGTAGGAGAGCGGCGGGAAGGGAATCGGCGAGAAGCGCCGGAGTTCCAGCCAGTTCACCGTCGTCGTGTAGATGGCAACGGCCTCTTCGGCACTGACGTAGGGTCCGTCTTTCAGGTAGTTGTGCTGGCGTTCTTGCTCGGCCTAAAAGAAAAAATAAATAAAAAACCGCCTAAATTTTTTTCACTTTCATGCAAAAATAAAATTCTGTAAAAGAATCAAAAAACGGCCTAAACAGTTTTTATTTTCATAAAAAATTGTAATAATAAACTAAAAAATAGTAATCCCCTAAAGTAAAGAAAGAAAAAAAAAATTACTATTTTTTATGAAAAATATTTACAAAAAAATCGGCCCAAATTTTTTCCATAAAAAAATAAATGAAAGTTGATCTAAAAAATATAATAAATTTTGTTACAAAATTTTTTTTTTTAAATCCCTTCAAGACCAACCTTGAGGTAAAGTCTCGTCAGACGACCCAAATTCTTCTTGCACACAGTCTTGTCGACCGTAGCACCACGACGGACGCGTTCACGATTGAAATGCGCCGAATTGGTCCACCAATCAGCCTTGGCTTTGACGTAGCGAAGAATCATGTTTTCAACGGGCGTCGGAAGACCCGGGACCTTCCATGGAATATTCGCTTTCCAGCACCGCCAGGCTTCGCTCAGGTGCTGCAGGATGACGCGGGCCTTGTTCTGCTTGACGCCTTCGGGCATCATGTCGAGGATGTCGTGCATCACCGCCGCGCGCAGTTCGAGATCAAAGTGGGACTCGACGCGCTGCTTTGTCACCGTCTTGGCGACGCCTTTCGAGTGGCGTCCTTCAAACTGACGCGACAGCAGGTTGCCGAGCCAGCGTTCGAGCAAAGGGGTGATGCCCCGCATGAAGAAGATCCAAACTCGCCATCCGGGGGCCCAGAAGCCGCAGCCGGGGCCTTTGCCGACGGGACCGGTGTTGAAGCGGTAGTAGATGAGATGCTTCAGATCCTTGCACATTCGGACTTGGCGCATCAGCTTGTACTTGTAACGGTACATGCCTAAAAAACATTTTCAATCATAAAAAATAATTTTTTCAGAAAAAAAGTATAAAAATAGTTTTGAAAAAAACAAAAAAATTTTTTAAACAAAAAAACGATTTTCTTAAAAAAACAAACATAATGATTTTCTAAAAGATCAAAAAAAATTCTATAAATAATTTTTTTCTAAAAAACAAAAAAAAAAGATTTTCTGGAAAAAAAAAATTATTTTCCAAAAAAACAAAATTCTAAAAAATTTCAAAAAACAAAAAAAATATTTTTCAAAAAATTGCTCACCTGTAACCTGGCCGACGTGAGCAAACAAATACTGCAGACCATCCGACAGCTGGTAGGCATCAATGTTGTTCAGCCGGTACTGAACATGCGAGTCGACGATCAACTTCGTCAGACGCAGAATCTCACGGCAAAGATGGAAAGCATTACCGAATCTCGACTTTTTGCGCTCCTTCGTCGTCAGCGTCTTCACCGGTTTCAAATTAAAGTTGTAATCCAGATGGAGGTAATTCAAGTTCTTGCGATGAATCAGGAGGTTGAGCATGTTGTAGCCCTGTCTGAGGACCTGCAGGCCAGCCTCGACCCAGTCGATCGTCGTCACCTGGAAGAATTTGGTCGCCTTGAACGACCGGAACAGATATCTGCGTTTCTGGGGCTTCGGGGGACGGTGGTGAAGAGCGTTGAGGACGAACACCTTGAGGAGCTTCTGGTACGACACGCGGACCTTGACCGGCATGCCCGCAGGACAGTGCTCCTTGTACCAAGCCTTGACGAGTGGAACATCGACGACCCGGCGCGTTCGCCCGGAACGGATGTTGAAGGGTCGGGGAGCGAAGAGGAGCGAGATGCCATTCGACGTGTTTTCACTGTACAGTGGAGTCTCGGCAAAGAAGGGTTCAAAGTCATCGGGGAGACCGAACTCCTCATCGTCGAGGTCCGGCAGAGGGTCTTTTGACTGAAAAAGGTAAAAAAACAATAATTTGTGCCTATTTTGTTCGAAAAATTTAGGACAGTCCGCAAACGGACAGATTTACAAAAGTAATACTTTTTGAATGAAAAATGACCAAAAAGGTAATAACTTGGGCCTAAAAGTAACAAAAAGTTGAAAGCAATATCGCAAAAAAGTAGTAACAATATTTTTACGATCGAAGTAACTTTATTATTACGGTCATATTTTACCGACAATGTTACGTTCACTTACTTCTTCGTTGTTTCGACACAAAATATTATTATGCTCATTTTTTCCGTTGTTTCAAAGCGTAAATACTGTTCTGGCTAGGTTTTTGGTTATTTTTAGCCGTATTTTTATAAATATTGGTTTTTAGATCACTTTTACTCTTTTTTTTGTAAAAAAAAACAATAAAAAAACTCACTCGATCAGCATTCCTCTGAGAGATAGGATTGATCAGTGGATCAAAGTAGAAAGCAGGCAGCTCGTCGTCCTCTGTCCTGATGTAACAGACCGTCGGCGCGTGATACCACGACACCGTAACCGGGACCTTGTTGTAGAGGTTGTTGTACAAAAAGGGAAACGCAATCCGGTATTCAGTCCTGATCGGTGACCGAACAATGACCTTGTTGATATCGTTGAACTCGTTCCAGTCTTCGTCCTGCTGGATGAGGTCCTTGAAGAGCGGCTCAAACTTTGGACCACCCGGAATGGCGACGTTGAGTGCCTTGGCCGTAAAGAAGGACTTGAGATCAAAGAGATAAAAGTAATTTTCATCGTTGAGATCGGTGAGAAGCGTGCTGGCGAGGCGGTAGAGCGTGTACATCATGGGTATCGTAAATGACCACGATTTGTACGATTCACCGTTGACGAAGCGGGTCTTGGCGAGGGGTTTGTGATCGTAGAACCACGCTGCGACTTCTGAGTCTTCTTCTTCGGTCAGGCGCATCTGAATCGGCTCCAGGGGTTCGACGTCGAGGATGTTGTCGGTGTAGTCGAGGGGAGGTTCTTCGTCATCAAAGGGAGGAAAACGCATGCGCTGAAAGCAAAAAACACTTGAAAATGGCATAAAAACCGTTAAAAAGATAGAAAAACTGTCAAAAAGGCCCAAAACAGTCCAAAAATGATAATTTACGTTAAAGAACTTCAAAAGTACCAAAATTGACCCAAAATAAACGTTTCACAATAAAAAATGAGAATTTACGATAAAACCACCTCAAACCCCCACAAACCTTGAAATGCCGTCGATCGCGCTTCTCTCTTCGCATCATGATCCACATGGTGCCCCACTGAGCGATGAAGACCGGCTCGATCACCTTCGGCACTTCGTTGACGAACGTAATTGCTCCGGTGATGTGGTACAGGATCTTGACGTCCCTGATCTGCTCCCAGGGCATTGGCATGTTTTCGAGGAGCTTGACAATCGCATGCGGCATATACTTGAGCGCTCCGAGGTAGACACGTTTGTCGTTTTTGAATTTACGGGAAGACATGTCGCCATGGTCTTTGATGACCTTCCGGACGTGTTCTGAAAAAAAACACAATTTTTGTTTTAAAAAAAGTCTAAAAGATTTAAAAAAGCTTACCTGGTGGCAGTTCGGCCTTTTCCGTATTCTCAAATCCGATGCGCTTCTGGACGGCGTACCGCTTGGCCTGGAGCGTGCGCCATCGACGCTGCTTTTCCTTGAGACGGTCTGGAGGCAGGACGGCGCCGGTGGCTTCGTTGGTGTCCATCGCTTCGATGCCAATCGGCGCATACTCGGCTGCGCCGTACATGGTTTACACTGAAACGGCAAAAGTTGTACACAGATTGAAAAAATACGCGCTAAGGAACACGAAAGGACAACAAGACCGGTAAACAGCCTCAAAATTGAAGCTTTTCTTCAAAGCGTTTTTTTTTCTCTTCGAGACCAGAAATCATCCTAGCGAGTTTGCGCTTTTTGTTTCCTTTTTTTTGTTGTCGAAGTTGATTTTTGCTTCTTGAGATTTTTTGCAGTTTTTTTTAACATTTTTGTCTAATTGACGTAAATTTGTTGATTACAGATGGCATTTTCAGCACAAAACTTTGAAAGAATTTGCTTTTATTCGATTTTCCATGGTGTTTTATATAATCCTGACCAGCTGACTGATGGAATGACTCGAGCGATAACAAAAGTGATAAAAATACCACCCAATGATGGCCTGGTTTATGGATTTTTTGTTTGAAACGTTTTATTACGTTCGCGACCGTCGAGTAACGTTCTTTCTCCCCACAAACGTTATTTTCTTACGGTTGATTTTAAATTTTCGGGAGTAACATTATTTTTTTTACGGTTTTTGCTTTGTTACTCGCTATCGTAAACTGTTACTGTATTTTTGTTTTTTTTTACCATTTTCTATCGTTTGACATCTTTATGACAGTTTTTATATCATTTTCAAGTTGTTTTTTCCAGCCTAATGCCATCATGCTCCTGACAGGTTTGGTGGCGTTCAACCAGGTCCGAGTATGGGTGCCGACCATTTTTCTGTCTGCATCCATGGTCCCATTTGCAACTGCCAGCTTTGTCGTCGGTGCGGCTTCTTGGATCGTGCCACGACGACTGTCGGATTTTCTCGATGACTGCCTCTACGCTTCTTACCTTCGTCTGACGTTATTTGTGTTTGAGAATTCGGCTTCGGTCCGGATCCATCTCTACGGCGATATTGAAGACCTCAAGCGTCGCCCTGAGAACGCCGTTACCATCTCTAATCATCAGTCTAACGTCGATTGGGCTATCATTACGTTGCTCGCTGCCAGACAGAATAATGAGGCTGGACTCAGGTTTATTGTCAAGTCTGTCATCCATTTTGTGCCCCTTTTTGGGTGGTATGTCTTCCAGGTTGGTTTTTGGACCTTTTTTTGTGGGTTTTCAACAAATTTTATTTAAATTTTTTGTTGCAAATTTTGGCATATTTTACTGTAATTTTTCCTTTTTTTTGTGGTTTTACAACGAAAATTTTTTTCTTTGGGCAATTTTTTTGTAGAAAAATCGGCTTATTTTACGGTTAACAATATTTTTGTTTTTGATACCTAAAATTTTGATTTTTACGCTGTATCCCAAATTTAATTTTTAATTTACTTTTTACCTTTTTTTGTCGTTTTTGGACAAAAAATGTAGTTTTTTTACCTGTTTTTTTTTATAAAAATTGAACTTTTTTACGGTTATTATGCTTTTTTTGTGGTTTTATATTAAAATTTGTGTTTTTGATGATTTTTCGACTAAAACTGGGCCTATTTTGCAGTTATTGTGTACGATATAATTTTTTGCTGCCTAAAATGTCGTTTTTTACACTTTTTCACAAAAAAATTACTGTTGAACTCGTTTTTTCAACTTTTTTTTTCAGCACGGCTATGTCTACGTCCGCCGGTTTGGTTCGTTCGTGCCGGATCCCCTCCTGCGACAGTTTGACTTTCTCCGCAGCCTGTCGTCCCCTTTCTGGCTCCACGTCTTTCCCGAGGGCACCCGTTTCGACCGCCGCAAAACCAAGGTGATCGCAGACTCCCAAGCCTTTGCAGCAACTGCCGGCCTGGGACCTGCCAGGTACACTCTGATTCCTCGGACGGGGGCCTTCTCACTCGCAGTCAAAGAACTCAGACCCGTGTTGAACGCTGTCTACGACGTCACAATCGCTTACGGTCAGACGCTGATCCCCAATCGGGTCGGCGATGCTCCCGGGATGCTGGAATACGTCGATGGACCTGCTTCGCCGCACAAGCACGTCCACGTGCACGTCAAGAGAATACCCGTCGAAGAGCTGCCTCCCAACGACGATCAAGCCCTCAAAAAGTGGCTCTACGAGAGATTTCGAATCAAGGACGAACTCATGACCAACTTTTTTCTCAACAAAACCTTCCCCGACTTGGTCGATGATAATGCGCTCAAAATTTCCTTTTCTCGAACAGCGCTGCCGTTTTTTGTATTCTCGGCGGCTCTCGTGGCACCTTTTTTTTACAGGAACGTTCGGATTGCTTACCTAGCGACAATTGCCTTTTCGCCGTGTCTTTTGGCATGGCTCCATGTCCGGCAGAATGTATGAAGATTAGTCGAGTTGCTTTTTGTTGATTTTTTTACAGACAAAGTAAATATTTGAGGATGACGGTTGCAAACGGGAATTTAACAATGAAAGAGAAAATTTGTTGTTGTCTCATAGAAAAAAAAAGTCGAAATCATGGTGGCAAGCAATCTTCACGCTTTGGATACTCGCGAAGAGTGAATTTCACAGAAAACAAAAGACCAATCCTAAAAAATTTTAAAGTTTAAAAACCAGTGGAAATTGAACAAAACTAAAAATTATATTTAACTACAGTATGGACCAGGGTTGAGCGAGCAGCCCGTTTTTTGTTCGCGAACGAAAACGAACAATTTTTCAGAAATATTTGAAAAATTGAACGAACGCGAACAATTTTGACCTTGCACCCTGACCCTAATTTTTTCCAGATTTTTGTTCGTTTTATGTGTTACGAAAATTTAGCTTTGTTCGCGAACGAACGCAAAGAAATAAATTTACGAAAAAAATGTTCGCGAACGAACAGGAAAAATGGAATCTGTTCGCTCAACCCTGGTATGAACCTTTGAAAACCCAGATTTTTTTTTGGTTTCAGGAAACCAATTTTTTAATTCCATTTTCTATTTTTTGAGCTCGCTCAACTCGCGCTCATGAACTAGAACGAACAATCGGCCGGAACATTTTGGTGTGCCGCAAACAATCCCGGTCAAAATTTCCGGTCATGTACTTTCGACCTCTTCCGCAGCAGTCTTCGCACGCTGCCCGCACTTTCAACTCACTTTTTTGCATTTCGGAGTATAAATTATTTCTCTTCTTCCGTCATCGAAAGTTTCGACTTTCGTTGATTGCTTTTTGAATTGTTTGTTTTTGTTTTTGTCTTCAAATTCAACTTTCCCTCTTCTCCACTACACATCCAGCGCCAATCAATCATCGACACGGGTTTTATATATTTTTTCCGACTTTCATCTACTTCCCGAAGGAAAGGACGTAAAATCCTTGTGTGACGTCGGACAGCACTCTGTGCTGATTCATCATGGAGCCAACGACTATTTATTGGACTCTATTCAGCGTTTCGTGGATAATTTTCTTTTTTGAGTTTTACCTTGCATGGAGACAGGTTGGTTTTTTTGACGCATTTGTGGTTTAAAAAGACGTAAACTAGCGATGATAACAAATTTCTCCCAGGAAAGAAAAAAGTAGTACTCCGGTTTTTTTATGATATGCAGAAGTAACGTAAACTCATGATTTCTGAAGTAATACAAATAATACTTTTTTTACGGTATTCCAAACTTTACTCTTTGTATTACGTTTTTTCTTTCCAAAGTCACATGAAAGTGCAATTTGTACTCGTAATCCTTCTTTTTTTTTCTTTGCAATTATTTACTTTGACATTTTCTCCGTGTGCCAACGATAAATGCATTTTTCAGTACCAAGCACACCTCAAAGCCGTCGAACGACCCGAACACGTGGCATTCCTAATCTCCGAACGTAACTTTACCAAGGCTCGTAACTACAAACTTGATAAGGATCGCTTTGAACTCATCGTATCCATTTTTACCCAAATTCAGTTACAAATTTTCATCTTTGGAGGATGGATGCCTGCGTTGTGGAACTTTTGTGGACAATTTGCGTCATCCGAGGTGAGGGCCAAATTGTTAGGGGGTCAAAATTTATTTTTCGTTAATTTCAGATTCCTCACACTCTCATTTACGTTATTTTGATGAATGTCGTTGATTTTATCATATCTTTTCCATTCAGCTGGTACGATACCTTTGTCATTGAAGAAAAACATGGTTTTAACAAGCAGGTTGGTTTTTTTTAGGCATATTGGCCTAAAATTTCGGTTTTACCATTTTTTTTATTCGAGGCCTAAAATTTCGGTTTCATTAAATTTTTGAACTTCTAAAAATTTAGATTTTACGTTTTTTGGCCTAAAATATCATCCTCATGCACGTGTTTCAATTTCAGACTGTTTCATTTTTCACCACCGATAAGCTGAAGAAGACGTTCATCTACTTCCTCATCACGGCGCCCATCGTTTCCGGCCTCGTCTGGCTCGTCAAGTGGGGTGGCGATTATTTCTTCTTCTACGTCTGGCTCTTCATTTCGCTCATCATCTTTGTAAGCATTTGTTTTGCCCAACCCTACTTTTGGTTCACTTTTGAAATGTTTTCAGTGTCTCATGACCATTTACCCCGAATTTATCGCTCCTCTCTTCGACAAATACGTTCCCCTCCCAGAAGGCGAGTTGAAGACCAAGATCGAGACTCTCGCAAAGAAGGTTGGCTTTCCCCTGACCAAGCTTTACGTCGTCCAGGGATCCAAGCGTTCTTCGCACTCGAATGCCTACATGTATGGATTCTGGAACAATAAGCGGATCGTGCTTTACGACACTCTGTTGTCCCCGGAAACGATTTTGAGTCTTTTTGGTGAGACGGACAAAAAGGATGACGATGCAACTGCAACTGCTGCCGCGCCCAAGCCCACCTCCTCCGAAGGCGACGAGCCTCCGAAGAAGAAGGGAATGACCGACGACGAGGTTGTTGCTGTGCTGGGACACGAAATTGGTCACTGGAAGATGTCGCACAACCTCATCAACCTGACGGTCACGGAAGTGAACCTCTTCCTCTCGCTCTTCATCTTCGGCCACCTCTACCAGGCGTCGGTGCTCTTCGAAGCCCTCGGCTTCTACAACGACCGTCCGACGATCATCGGACTCCTCCTCGTCCTCCAGCTCGTCATGGCCGTCTACAACGAAGCGTTTGGCATCGCACAGAGCTTTGTCGCCCGCAGCATGGAATTTGCAGCGGACGCTTTCTCTGCGGATCTCGGCTTCGCGGACGACCTGTCGTCGAGTCTCATCAAGCTGGGCGTCGACAATCTCTCGTTGCCCGTCGACGATCCCTACTACTCGGCGGTCCATCACTCGCATCCCCCGACTCCGGAACGCGTCAAGGCGCTTGCCAAGTACAAGTAGGCAGATGTTAATCGCTGCTTTTTGCGCTTTGGACTTTTGTTTCTGTACGCATGTTTCCTTTCTGACCCGCGCATTTGTGAACACATCATTTGTGTATAATTATCGGATAAAATGAGAATCAAAACAAATTCAACAATCAGAAAACAACAAGTGGATCAATCAGAAGGGCGAAAAAAACACATCTGTTCACAAGTGACCAAATTCTGACGACAAAAAATGTCAGGAAAATGGCCCAAACGTAAAAAAAGAAAACGACTACGCTTTCTTTCTTCAAAGAAAGAAAACAATGAGATTGAAAAAACAATGTAAATAGGGTATCAGAAACGCAATTCACTCACACGATGAACGGGTGAATTAATTGGCAGCTGCCTCAACCTTGACAGGGACCGCGGATTTGCTGTCTTCCGGAGCAGCAGCGTCGCCCTTGGCTTCGGCAGGAGATTCACCGATGTCGGTCTGTTCAATTTTTGGCTGTACACCGCTCTCGGCTGGCTCGTCTTTGAGTTCCTCTTTGAGTTCTCCGTCGTCTCCAAACTTCTTGTGAACGCCGCCGCGCGGACGCTTGTTTCCACGATGATTTTCGTTGTTACGATCGTTGTTGTGACGCTTGCGTCCACCACGCCTGTGATCGGAAATCCGGTTGTGTCGTTCTGCCTTGGCACGGGTGAAGTCTGCCCAGTAGGCGTCCTCATCGTCGCCTGTTAGCACGCTGGCCTCCAGCTTGTTGCCTTCGAATGCAAAGTTGTCGCCGTCTTCGGTGATTTTTTCGAGCGCACGCGTCGCAGCGCCTTCTTCCTCGGACTTGAAACGCACCGACGCCTGCAAATCGCAAAAATAAGGATACAAATACACACAAAAAAACCAACCTCAGAAGACTCGCCGTCCCGGGTAACGAATGCGACCTCACCGTACTTGGACAGAAAATCACGAACAGTGGTAAAACTCGCGGTAGGAGAGACATTTTTGATGAGCAGGATCTGGCCTTTCTGGTAGTGAACGTTGGAGAAGGCCTTTTCAGCCTCGTCGTTCTTCTGCCTCTTCAGAGCCTTCTCAGCAGCTCGGCGCTCCTTTGTCTCGGCAATCGTCTGCGCCCAGTACTCGTTCTGCATCAGTCGGGTCATTTCCTTGCCGTTGAACGTCTTGCAATCTTCATTGGCCACAAACTTCTCAGCTTCTTCCTTCGTTTCAAAAGTCGCGAAAACAGAGCCCTTGAAGACGCGGGAAGGCTTCAGTCGTCGGAGCACAATGTTGACAACCTTGCCAAAAGGCGCGAGGTACTCCTGGATGTCATCTAGCGTGTTTTCCGGTTCGAAACCCTTCTAAAAATACAAAGAATGTATAAAATGAAAAAACAACCAAAAAACAAAAAACGCACGATGTAAGCGGTGCGAGACTTGACCTCAGTCCAGAACTCCAGACTGTTTTCTGGGAGTGGGACTTCAGGGTTACGACGGATCTTTTCCTTGTCCTCTGACAGGTCGATGAGGTGGCTTTCCTTGATAGCATCAGCGATGAGTGCCTGGTCAGTGGTGAGTTGCTTCAGTCTGTTGAACGTCAGAAGAACGGTGATTGGCACCCCTGAAAACCACAAACAATCAAAAAACCAGCAAAATTTCAAAAATATAGCAAAATCGCCCCAAAATCCTAAAAAATTAGGCCTAATACCCAAAAAAACATTCAAAAACTCACATCCGTGGTTCTTCTTCATCTCATCCTGAAGAAAACGATCGCGCTGCACATTGACATCGCCAAAGTAATACTGAAACGACAATAATGATACTTGTTTATAAAACATTACCCTTTCACTCACCTCCAGTTGACGCAGGACCTTAGCCTTCAGCGCAGATTCGTCATTGCCAGTCGTCATTTTAGTCCAACTAAAATGGAATACAAATGTTAGGTAAAAGACGGAGAGAGACAAAGTAAGCCACTCAAATCACGCAAAAATAAGGAATGAGGCTTGACTGCACAAACGCCAGCACACGCGGTTTTTTTCAATCGCTCAGAGACCACTTGGCGCGCGCGCGTTCGCTCGTTCACACATTTGGTTTGTCGTTCATAATTTATGGAATGCCAAACTTTTTGCCGACTTTGGCGCGCTTTGTTTTGGTTTTTGAACGTTCTTGAAATATTTCTTTGACGTATGTCCGACAAAATTGGGGGAGGGGGGAGGTGGGTACGGATGAACGGTGTGGTAGGATAGATTGGAGGAAGATAGGCTGTCATGCGTTTCCCAGTTTTCATAAAAATTGCAAATGCGGCTTTTCTTTTGAGAATCATGCAGGACAAAAATCACAAATCCTTTCCAGCTACGAATCCTGCCAACAAAAAGAAAAATGTATCGTAAAAAAGTAATACTCCGAGAAAAATAATTTGTTATCCACAATCAATCGTAATTTTTGCACACGAAGTAACAAATTTACGATCTTGCAGGCGTTACTTTTTGTATCATAATTTTTTTTTATTATACGATACGATCATTTTTACGATTGACCACTTTTCCAACATTGATGCCGACGAACAAAGGAAACATTCATCGGGGTTACATTAATTTTTTTTGCCTTCACCTTTAGTTATTTTTTTATTTGCCATTATTGCAGTTATTACAAAAAAAAACTTTTTTTCAAGCCATCAGCTAACTCAAATTTCAAATCTCGTGATAGCGAAAGTCGGTTGTTTCATTCCGAGTGCTGAAGCATTTTTTGCATTCTCCACTAAAAATAAAAAAAAACTAAAATGAAGGTTGTACGAATGGTAAAACTTACTTCAGGCCAGTCTGCCACCATCGACGTGGACGAAAGCAGTAAGGACAATGTGATGCACGGCGACGATCGCCACGCACCTTTTGTACAGCGCAGACAATCCCAGCTGCAACTGCAGTTGTGCCATTCAATACTAAGAGTGTTGTACCGACTATTAGAAAAATCTCTAACATTTGTATCAAAAACGGGCGCCCGCGGGCGTCTTTCAACAACTTTTTTTTTGTAGTGACAGTCTGTTTATTACGTTTCGTCGTGTATTTTTTTATGAGAAACGATCGAGACAGGGGAGGGAAGGAGTTCAAGCTACGTGACTCATTTACGGCATTTCTTTGGTGATTAGCGTCAGACGCCAAAAAATAATTCTGAATTTCTGACATCGAATGCAAAGACCGTCATGTCGGTGCTGTCAGTTTTCCGATGAATTAGAGGGCCGCGTTTTTCAATTGTTTGAGCATGTCTGGCAAAGACAGGAAGTTGAACGTTCAAAAAGCACTTCAAAGAAAACAAAAAGAAAAAAAGTTCTTTAAAATGATTACGCAAAATACGGTACTCGTAAAAAATCGCGTTGGGAATCTCACATAGATTACGGTATTACGGTGTTGTTCTGTTCTCACGACGAAAAATTTGAAGTCGTGTTGAGAGTTGTGTCATTACGGTATTCTTCTGTTTCCGAAACGAAAAGTTCAAATTTGTGTCGAGAGTTTAGCTGTTCGTTTTCATACGATATCGTAATCACGTGATCATACGATCCCTAAACCGTCTACAAAACGCAACATTTCGGCATTCCATCACCATCATCTGCTCGTGCCCATGTCCCTCACGACGCGTCTATCAACCACCAACGGTTTTTTTTATAATATCGAGGAATGAGAGAAACTCCATAGGCCATAACATTGACGCTCTCGTCCCCCCCCCCCCTGCTTGCCGTCCCCCGCCACCAGTCAGCTTCCTTGCCGAAAAGAAAAGTGAGCAGTCAACGATGAGGAATAAGAACAATTGACGACGGCTGCTGCTGCTGCTGGGTTTGGCACAGCCTTTCCTCCGTTTTCGCCAGGGGCTAGCGAGCTAGGTCCGACCGACAAACGTTGTTGTGGAATGAATTGATTGTTGGTTGGTTGGTTCAGCAGCCGTTATACACTTGTCTTTTTTTTCTTCAACCATTTCTCAAGTTAAAAATTGAAAACGTTCGTTTTTCAATTATTTCCCTGTGGACCCATTTCCACGACGTTTACGGTTGTTATTTTTGTTTTTTGTCAGTAAACCAGTCATGGGCAACAGTGCAAGTTCAATCAGCGACTTGAACCTATTCAGTAAGGGTGGTGTGTTTACATCCGAACAACTCGATGAATATCAGGTGAGTCAATTGAGAAATAAATCAGTTTATCGATTTCTTACCGCGAAAAAATGAAAGAAGTAAGAAAAAGTAATACTTCAAATTACGGTATTTGAGATCAATTTTTGTTACGTACAAGAACGGAAGTAACACTTTTACGATCATGCAGACGTTACTTTTTGTATTGTAACTTTTTTTACGATAAAATCTGTTTTTGGTATATTATCGCCGTTTTTTTAATCTTCATAATTTCAGGATTGCACATTTTTTACAAAAAAAGACATTCTTCGATTATACAAAAGATTCTACGCTCTGAATCCCAACAAAGTGCCATCCAACATGCAGGGCAATCGCGCGAGTATCGTAGCCCTAACCTTCGAAGAAGTCGAAAAAATTCCTGAACTCAAAGAAAATCCCTTTCGTCGTCGAATCTGCGAAGTCTTTAGCGAAGACGGATGTGGCAACCTTACGTTTGACGATTTTCTCGACATGTTTAGCGTATTTTCCGAGATGGCACCTCTACCCCTCAAGCTAAAGTATGCGTTTAGAATTTATGATTTTGATGGTGATGATTACCTTGGACACGATGATCTCAGCAAGATGATACGATCCCTTACACGTGATGAACTTACCGATGAAGAAGTTGAATTCATTATTGAAAGGGTGAGTATTGGGGTCAAAATAAAAAAACAACGTAAATTGGGGTAAAAAATTACAAAAAAAGTATCGTAATTTCAAATGCTCGAAAAGTAACAAAAAACAGCAAAAAAATGTTACTTTTGCATCAGAAAATTTTCGCGTTGAGATTTTTTGATACAAAAGTTACGTTTTTTTTTGTTACTCGACACGGACATCGTATGTTTTCTATTTTTACGTTCTTTATCTATCCATCGACTGTTCAGTTCATCCTAAATCTATTTTTTTCTAATTTACGAATCACAAAATTCAACCAAACAATAATATACGAATAATTCCTTGCAGATAATCGAAGAAGCAGACCTCGATAGCGACAACCAGATATCGTATGCCGAATTCGAGCACGTTGTTTCTCGTTCACCAGATTTTATCCGTACATTCCACATTCGTATATGACTTGTTTTAATTCTTGATAAATTACGACTTGCCTAAAAAAAGTATTTACGATTGAGGAATGGCAGGAGTCGACGACGCCGGCTGATCGGAAGCCTTGGCATTGGCAGTCGCGACCTGCTTGTAGACCGTCAACGCCTGGGTAACCATCGAATTGACGTCATTGGCATTCGCAGGCACGATGAGGGTATTGGAATCCTTGGCAAGCTGGCTGAAAGCCTGGACGTATTGTTCGGCGATGACGAGGGAAGCCGCATTTCGGCCGCCGTGCTTTTCGAGGGCTTCTCCGATGAGTTCGAGTGCCTTCTGCCTCGCGGAAGCCTGGAGTTCGATGGCAGAAGCCACGCCCCGGGCTTCGTTGATCTTCTCCGTCATGTTTGCCTCGGAGGAGAGAATTCTCGCCCGCTTATCGCCCTCTGCGACGTTGATTGCCGCATCCCTCTGACCCTCGGATTCGAGGACAGCGGCACGCTTTCGTCGCTCGGCTTCGACCTGCATTTGCATGGCTTCCTGCACTCGCTGGGGCATCGTCATCGTTCGGATCTCGTAGCGCATACAAACCAGGCCCCAGGGTTCTGCGGCCTTGTTTATGGCGTCTAAAATACAATTTATACCGTAAAATCCCCAACGAACAAATAAAAACCACTCACGAACAATGCTGACGTTCAACTGCTCACGTTCCTTGAAAACAGTGTCTAGAGAAATTTTACCGACCTCCGAACGCATGGTCGTTTGTGCGAGTTGTGTGACTGCGAATTCTGGGTCATCGACACCATAGGAGGCCTAAAAACCGTTCAAACAACAATTCCAGCCTCAAAAAACCCACCTTGTACGGATCAACAACGCGAAGGTACAAAACGCCATCGAGATGAAGCTGGACGTTGTCGAGCGTGATGGCACCTTGCTGGGGAATTTCAATTGCAATTTCCTTCAAGCTCTGAACGTATTTGATCCTATCCAAAATAGGAATCAGGAAATTTAGGCCCTAAAAAACCCCAAAAACAGTCAAAATCATCAAAATAACCAAATTTCCTCCTACCGGTTCGAGAATTTTGTGAAACTTTCCCATTCGCTCGATCACCCAAGCTTCTTGCTGTGGCACAAAGTTTATAACCGTATTTCGAGCGCTTAGGGGGGCTGAGTAGGAAAGAGCCCTGCAAATGAGCCAACCTCAAAAAACAACAACAAAATGAAAAAGAACTCACCTCGCAGCCAGCAGCGCACGCGTAGGCCTCAAAACCTGTGAATGCAGCTTCAGGACTCCTCTGTACATTCTTAGTAAGTTAAAATCACCAAACAGTGATAAAACAAGCCGGCAGGAGTTGATAAAATTGATGAGATTTCAAAAAAGAAGGGAAAACGGCAATTTACGCAAGGTTTTTTATGCAGTCGAACTTTCGTTTCAAGACCGTGTTTTTTGTGAAGTTCAGAGTTATGTTACTTTGACGCTTTTTTTTTCGTTGTGCAATTTTGCTTTTCCTCTCCGAAGTAATACTTTTTTACTGTTCTTTGTTATCTGCCGAGTAATACGTCTAACTTGCCAAAATTACAGTATACGTGATCGTAAATGTATTCTGTCGCGTTTTGGCTTCATTTTCATTTTTCTGTTCTTTTCAGTGATCAAATCATGTCTCTCGCTGATGATTTTCTCGCCGACTTCGAAGACGACGCCGACGATGACGTCGACGAGCTCATGCCAATCGAGGAGGAGAACGATGACATCGATGAAGTCACCGAAGCGGTCATGCAACCGGTTGCTGCGTACGGGAGAGTAACGGATGTGGCAAAGCTGACGTCTTCTGAAAAGTTGGTTTTTTTTGCACTTTATGTGGCTTATTTTATGTATTTTTTTAGGTACATAGAACTGGTTCGTAATTTGCAATCACAGTTGTCGCTGTCCGAGATTCCGCCTCTGACTGCTCCTCTGGAAGCTGATCCACAGTATCAACTCATTGTTGCCCTCATGGAGGTTGGTATTTTTGTTTTGGAAGTATCGTAAACGATGAAAGAAGATTTTTTTGAGTGTTACAATCTTTTTTACCATGGTATCGTAATTTGAGTAACATTAGTTGTTTTCTGGCGTAAAATGCATAATTTGTGTGCATTTTTGGTTATTTTAACCTATTTTTATGATTTTTACCTTTTTCTGTACTTTTTGATCAAAATTCAACATTTTTTACCCAATTTTTCTGTTTTTACACCATTTTATTCTTTTTTTACAGCTCGCAACCGAAGTCGACCAAGAAATCAACGTGATCCACAAATTCGTGCGCGACAAGTACGAAAAGCGTTTCCCCGAGCTAGAATCACTGGTCATGATGCCAGTTGACTACATCAAAACCGTCCAAACCCTCGGCAATGATATTCAGGGCAAAGCCCAGAATCGCGAAGTCATGGGCCAAATTCTGCCCGCTGCGACCGTCATGGTTGTTTCCGTCACCGCTTCCACCTCCCAGGGCAAGGTCCTCGAGCCCGAAGAACTCGCAATCGTCCTCGAAGCCTGCGACATGGCCCAGACGCTTCAGGAAGAGCGACTCAAGATGCACCAGTACGTCGAGCAGCGCATGACCCTCATCGCGCCCAACCTCTGTGCCATCGTCGGCGCCGGCACTGCCGCGATGCTCCTCAGCCAGGCCGGAGGCCTCGGACCCCTCAGCAAGCTTCCAGCCTGCAATTTACAAATTCTCGGAAAACAGAAGCGTACACTCGCTGGTTTTTCTTCTGCGACGTCTCTGCCGCATGCTGGATTCATCTACTACCACCCGAGGGTCCAGTCTCTGCCCCCCGACGTCCGGGAGAAGGCTACCAAGATCATCGCCGCCAAGTGCACCCTCGCAGCCCGGGTCGACAGCCTTCACGAGTCCCAGGACGGAGCTACGGGACGAATGCTGTCCGATCAGATCCAGCAGAAAATCGAGAAAGTGCTCGAGCCGCCGCCGGTCAAAAATCAAAAGGCTCTGCCGAAGCCGCTCGACAAGGCGAGCAAGAAGAGAGGCGGTCGCCGGGTTCGTCGGCAGAAGGAAATGATGGGCATGACCGAGCTCCGACGGAAGACGAATCGGGTCAACTTTGGCGAGCTCCAGGAAGACGTCTCGCAGGAGCACATTGGATTCACGCTCGGACAGGCTGCGTCCTCGTCTTTGGCTGGCGGAGGAAGGATTCGGGCCAACGTTGTGGATAACAAGACCCGCGTCAAGTGAGTTTTTTAATTTATTTTTTAAATTTTTGTTATCGACACTGATTGAAACGACTAGATGTCCTATTTTTTATAAAATTCGGGCAAAAAGCAGATTTTTCTTTTTTTCACTGGGAGTTCTTTTGCTGCTAAAAAAATTTGCGGAGCCTTTGAGTTACAGGGGTTTCAAAAATCTCTTTTTTTCTTGCCTGTTTTTTTTTATTTTTCATCCCTGGAGTGAGTTCTTGATAAAATATTTGTCTGCAACTTAAAAAAAGGGTTTTTCTTGGCAAAAAGCCGTCGAAAATTTAATTTGAAAAACTTCAATTTTGTCAAAAAAAAAGCAACCTTTATTTTTGCATTTTTTAAGTGGGGATCCTTTTTGATCGCCAAGTCACTTTGGGAAGTCTTTATTCAGAGGAAAGTTTTATAATAGCTAGCCTAAGTTTATAATTTTCAGTTCATTAATTTTTCATTACGCGTTGTAATTTGCGGTTACTTTTTGCGTGGGAGAAAAGACTCCCACGCAAGAAGAGGAAGAGACCGACATCATTAGTATTTGCCATTTTTGTCTACATATTTTTAATTCAGATTTATTTTTAATGATGTAGTATACAAATTAATATTTACAACCCCCGATAACCTTTTAGCCTTTGTTAATCCTACCGGATGAAACGCTTATTTTTGTACGTTCATTCATCATTCCAGGATTTTTTTGGATTTGAATTTCAAATTTTATCATACATGACAACGTCATTTTTTTTGGTTATTGACCCTTCTATTTTTTTGCATGGTTTCTAATTGAAATTGCATACTATTTTTAGTCCTTTGTGAATTATGCAAAAAGGACTAAAATAAGGCCAGCACAATGCTTGTTTCACTGGTTGTAACAAAAAAAGTAGTCAAAAGGTGTTACAATTTTTTGCGGGGGAGATAAAAGTAAATAAACTGTTATCTAAGCATCAAAATCCAACAGAAAAAAATTTACTATGTAAATCTGAAGTACACAAACTCCGCCGATGTATTATACTCTATTTTTGCATTTTTTTTCTTCCCCCCTGTAATTTAGGGATATCCGTAGCTCCAAAATTGCATCCGGTTAGAACAGAACCAAGCTAGCGTAAGTCTAGTCGAGCAAATTCATTGCAGACTTGCGAACTTCGTCTGCAATGCGAAGCCGCATAAAAGCCTTTTTACTTTTCTCCCTTTGTCAGGCAAAAATGGCAATTTGACCTTAGTAACCCCACATCTTTCTCTCCCAGGCAAAGAAAAAAAACTCTCTTGCTTATTCATCCAAACAATTCAATTCAAGACGTACTCTACGTTCTAAATATTTTTTTAATTTCAGGATGTCACAAAAGATGCAGCGACAACTCGAACGCCAACGCCAGCAAATGGGCGCCGTAGGCGGTGGGCTGACGTCGATTCGGTCGGGTACCATGTCTTCGATTTCCTTCACCCCGATCCAGGGCCTCGAAATCATAAACCCCAACAAAAACCGACAACCGGCTTCCGGCGGAATGTCGACGTACTTCTCGGCAACGTCCAACTTTGTCAAAGTTCAGACGCCCCTGCCCAAGCCGTAAGGAGGAGGACAAAAGACGAGATGTCGTCATGGTTTGGGGAAGTCTGGAGGACTCCGGGAACCCTTTGACGGGGTTCAATGAGTTTGCATAAAGGCCGACAATTTTTTTCGCTTTGTACACATTTTTTTATTCTTTTTTTTTGCTGTCACCGCGGAAAACAGTGAGGTGGGAGGTTGGATTTTGCAGGCAAGCAAACATCGTGTCGTCATTAGCAGTCATCTAGTGTGCCTACTTTGGCTGTCTGTGTTTGCAGAAAATGAAAATGACAATTATTGGCTGGTAAACGCTTTGCATGACAAATCCTCGAGGGGATAATTTGCTTTTTTGGTTCGTTTAAACTGGAATGCGCTGTCGCCCGAAAAGTTGATAACAACGGTATTTGAAAAAAAACTGACGTACAGTAAAGTGTTCTGTTTAATTTTTGCGGTTCTCGAAGGGAATTTTTTTGGACTCCAAAAAATTTCCCTTCGAGACCCACATAGGTCTATTTTGCTTTTTTTGAATGTCTTCAATTCATTTTCTTTGAAACTGTACTTCTTTGACATTGTTAGAACGCTATGTCATATCATAAATTTATATTGCATCTTTTCGACTAGATTATATGTTTTTTTGGGTACGTTTAAACTGGAAGAAATTGCAATCCTACAGTAACGGTATTTGAAAAAAATTGGTGGAAAATGTGAAAGTTATACAATTTCGATTTTCACGGTTATCGAAGTGAAAATTTTCGGAGTCCTATAAATTTCCATTCGAGACCCACATTGGTCCATTTTGCTTTTTTTTGAACGTTTTGAATTCATTTTTTTGAAACTGGATGGCTTTGTGATGTCGTCAGAACGCTATGTCTTATCGTAAATTTTTATGGCATGCCATTGAACACGGAATGTACCTGTCAATAAAAACCAATAAACTCCATTTTCCTCCCAGATTTTACGTATTTTGTTTTTTTTTCTCGTTACCTGACTTCTTGTGCGCCTAGTGCACTTGGTTGCGGTGTACCAATTTGATTATCCAAATGCCAAGCACCACGCCCTGCCATAAACCCCATCACATCCATCACTGAAGTTGCAACTGCGTTTTTTTCCTTTTGCATTGTAATGGGCGCCGGGTCGCCTGCTCTACGTTTCTATGGATTTGCCATGGACGCAGGCAGTCATAAGCCAGGCCAATATTTATTCCGGCGAACAAAAACTATTTTGGCATAAAAAGTGGCACGCTTGTATGATAAGTTATGACCCCCTCACTCCCGGCAGTTTTTCTTCTTTTTTTCTGTTCTTCCGTGACGTTGCGTTCTCCTTTTTTTATTTTTTTACCCGCGGTGGAATTAACTGCGAGGGAAAACTGACAATTCAATAATCTGGGCTATTCGGAAGTATACTAACATAAATATCTATGATTTGTGCGCTTTGATAATACAATTTTTTGTAAATACACAATTTTTTTTATTTAATTTAGAAAATCTGGCAATTAACCTGCCGCGGCCGCGGGTTTCCTTTTCTTGCATATTATTTACATTTGGTTTTTAGCACGTCTTTATTCCAAATGGGCTTCGATAATTTTTTTTCGAAACGATCATCCGTTGTTTGCCTCAAAAAAAGGGGGGAGAGCAACGAGGAAGGAAAGGAATAAAAAAACTGATGTGAATAGGACGACATTGGAAATGCCAAAGATGAATAAAAAAGACGATAATAAGGGAAGTCCTGCTCTCGTGGAGTAAGTTTTAAACTTTAATTTTAAAACTTACTTTAAAATTAAAGTTTTAGGCGAGGGTTTTTACTGATTTTGTGTTCAAATTTGGATTTTTAACCAAATTTTTTGTGATTTTTTAACTGGTAAAAATACCATAAACAATGTTCCACTTTTTTGGCATTTTATTTAATTTAGCCGACAAATTTTAGTTCAAATGATGAAAAATCAAATTATTTTTGACCGTCCTAAAATTCGTTCAAATTTCCATTTTTGCGCGTTGTTATCGAATTTCATAAACTACAGTTGGGCTAAAAAAGGAAAGTCTAATTTTTTTTACAAATGTGTGGTCAAATTTATCACTGCTGTTAGATTTTTCAAAGGATTTTTCATTCATCCCGTCATGACAGGTGTAAGAAATTTGTCTTTTTTTAAACTGTGTATTTACGAACTTTGGCTTGGATGATTAATTGAAAATTTTTTTGTTGGTGCGTTTTTTTTGTGTGCCATGATAAAAAATTTGAGGTAATTACTTTTCATTTCGCCACAATTGATCTAAATATTTTATGATTATGGCTTATAAACTGTGTTAAAAATTCAAAACACACCTGCAGGTGGTTGTTGTTGTTTTTTTTCAAATGCTCGTTCAATTGGACCAAAAAAAACATAATTTTGTTCTGAATGGTTTCCGCCGAGGGGATTAAACATCCATCCACTTGCAACCCTCTCAAAAAAAGTCCATCCATTAATTTTTGTTCCCTTTTCATGCTTGGCAATTTTACAATGGGCGGCAACAAAAAAAATTTGTTACTTCCAAATGACGTCAAATTGAAGTTGAAAACGAGGACGAGGACAAAAACTGTGTGAAAGTTTAGCGCCCTGTCTTTCATCCTGTCAACTTTCTTCTCCTTCTCAGGGTCTGTCCTGGGCTGGGCTGACTGGGACTAGCTCGTCCAAGTCAGTCAAGCCAACATAAGGGCTAGGTTGGCACATGCATGCCTGGAAGTAAGTACTAAATACACTGAAGAACGTCCATTTTGAGTCTCTTTTTTTTTATTTGGCTCTGCTGGCATCGACATGTGTCAAACACGTGGCTGCTGTTGGCAGGAGTAAGCCAAAAAAACTCCCCCTCGATGCCCATAAGCGTAGGGCTCCTCTGACGGGTAGGTGTGGGATAGACAGTATCGGATTACGGTTTGGAAGTTTTTTCGGAAAAACTGAAATTCTCATCATTTCATTTTAAAGTTTACAGATTTTTTTAACTGGATATCATTCGTAAAGGAACTTTTTAAAACTATAAAAAAAATTATTGACGTTAAAAAAATTACCGGAAACAATCTAGCATTTTTTTCCAGTAGCCTATAATTGTTATTCGATACTCTTCGATCCCTATTTTATTCCTAGTCCAACTCGTATACTTTTGAAATTCATCTAAAATTCAAATGACGCGAGAATAAAAAAATAAATTCTATGCGTCACTTGTTTTGAAATATTTTTTGTTGTTTCCACCTTCTTTTTTTAACTGGCTTTGTTTATCGTTGAACTGATTTTTTTGTTTACTCCATTGACCATTCATTCATCCATTGGAAGCCATCCGCCAGCAGCCAACGAATAGACGGATCAAATTTTGTCTGTCCCTGACCTCGCATCCCACTTTTTTCCCCGCTCACTCCGCTACCATCGATGATTGCTCTTCCGATACGCTCATATTTTTTTTTCGATCATTCACCACTAATTTTTTTCGGATGTGCACCCAGCTGTCTTTTTAGTCAGTCAAAAAATGCGTTCAACTCCCTCAAAAAAAACAAACGTGTATCTTCTTCGCCCCAAGCTCCTCCCCAATTTTTTGAGTACTATTTGTTGCGTTTCTTTCTGATGCATGCTGACTAACTGATTGATCGCGTGTGCGTTAAATCAAGCGCAAAAGTGTATTGTGCTGATTGATTTTTTTGCTTTCCTTTCCTTTCCGACGAAAAGAATGGAATCGAACAAAAAAAGAGCCAATCAGTCAGCAGTCAGCACTTGCCCTAGGGACGCATTGTTGTTTGTCTTGCTTCCTTGCTTCCGTTGAAGACTTTTTTACTGACTGACAGTTATTTTTTTCTTTTGTTTCCGCTTTTATGAAGTCGTTTCTTCCTTTTTTGGCATTCTTACGTGGGGTAACTGGTGTGGCAGTTTGCTTCTTTTAAAGCTTGAGGAAGATAAACTGAATACTGAATCTTGATGTTGGTATAAACAGTCAACTAACGACCTACATATTTACAAAATATTTCCTGTTTCCTTCACTCATTCATTTACTCACTCTCGACACTGTTGTCGGAAAGGTACATAAATGTGTACCGGTTTGCCCCCTGTGCGCGTGCGCGTGTTTCACATCGCACATCATCATCGACCCGGGGTTGGAGTTGACTGGGGTTGGAGTACACGAGACACCAGCCAGCCAGTCAACCACAACCAACAGACCAGACCAGGCATGCCTCGACGCAAAATCCATCCATCCATCCATCCACCTCTTTGCGCCTGCAATTAACTGGCTGAAGGAAAAAAACGAAAGAAAGAAACAGCACCGGGAACCGAGAGTGCGCTGCGTAGTGCTGCGCGTCAAGGCCAGGCCGCCCTCCCCTGTGTTCCGTCAACGACGACGTCGCCATCGTTGCCGCCGACGACGACGACGTTGCCATCGTTAATCGATGGCACACGGGCACGGTGTCTTATTCCCCCTTATTTTCGGACAAACTTGCCTGCAACGTGCGCGCGCGCACAGCTTCAACCTGCTTTGTTTTCCTGTGGGTGAAAATGATAACTTTGAGTTTTTTTCACAGGCATTTTTTTCTTTTGTGTGTTCATCAGATCAACAGATTACAATTTTGCGATCATTTTGATACCACACGTGAAAAAAAATATTTAGTTTGGGCTCAGCGACAGACTACATAAAATTGACTTTTTTCAAAATTGTCATGATCTTTACAGCCGAAGTCGACCGTCTAATTGTCCCAATTTTTTTTTATAGAATTAAAATGCCTAGAGGAACACATACAAATAATAAAAATCACCACTTATGCTTTTCCCCAATGAGATATCAATTGATAACTGATTTCCCTTATAAAAGAGTGCGCACGCGCTGCGCGCTCACACGGAATTTTAAAATTAGTCGTTGCGAGAACCCTCAAATTGCATTTTTTCTGTCGATTACGTAGTTTTTTATAAGGGATATCTGTAATCAATTGATATCTCATTGGGGAAAAGCATAAGTGGTGATTTTTATTATTCGTATGTGTTCCTCTAGGCATTTTAATACCATAAAAAAATTATAAGAGAATTTGACGGTCGATTTCGGCTGTGATTGTCATGACAATTAAACAAAAAGACAATTTTGGGGAGCTTGCCGCTCCGCCTAAACTAATTATTTTTTTTCACATGTGGTATCAAAATGATCGCAAAATTGTAATCTATTGATTGGATGAACACACAAAAGAAAAAAATGCCTGTGAAAAAAACGCAACGTGCTCACTGGGAAGCGAAGCAGACTGAAGCTGTGCGCGCGCGCACGTTGCGGGCAAGTTTGTCCGAAAATAACACACCGTGCACGGGGGGGGGAAGAAAGCTCGGGATGAGCAAGGAGAAAAAAAGGCTTTGTTCGTCCCGTCCCTATTCCGACCAACTGGCTGGCTAGCTTTGCTTCTTCTTCGTGGCTGCTTTGCTCGCGCGTGAAAAGTTGTCTTTTTCGCAGCTGTAACTGACGTCGAAGTAGGGAGAGCGTTTGGCGTGCCTATGCTCTCCCTACTTCGACGTACAGAACGTGTACTATTTTCTATCTCGCCATTGCCGCCGCCGTCACCGCCTAGCTAGCATTTTTTTCTCCTAGCCACCCCTTAGCCCGGGATGACTGACGCAGAGCCAGCCCATTTCTGGGACGGTGGCGGCGGTGACTGACGACGGCGAAGGCCAAGGCGCCTAGTATCCTCCCCCTTCTTTATTCTCTAAAAAATGGGAAAAAGAAAAAAAAGTGAGTCTACGACACAACGGAAATCGATCATTCGAGTCTTCCCACTTTTTTTCTTCCCCCTTTTCCCTTCGGCGGGAGAAGAGTCGCCGGCCATAAACTTTTTTTTCTCGCGTACAAGGTCGGTCGCCAGCGGCCCGTCCGGCATCATCCATCGCCTCGTGACGAGACCAATGCGACCGCGGCGATGATGTACACTCATATACACACAAACACGCGTTCCCGATGAGTGATAGATAGATAAGCGTGTGCTTAAATTTTTTATAAATATCTCCTACGCGAACGTGCAAAAAAAACAAATTTTTGAATAATATTTTTCTATTTTTTGTCAATTTTTTCAGGTTGCACTAATCAATCGATTTCGACCTGGTTGACTGACTCGTACACGCAACGACGGCCAACATGTCGCTTTCAGGGCTGCGTAAGCAGTTCAACAAGGCCAATCAGGTGTGTTTTTTTGTTTTTTTTAATGGGTTACTCTTTCGTAGATTAACTGATTTTTCAACGTTTTTTGAATTTTAATTCCCATTTAAACTGCTTGTTAAATCCAACAAACAAAAAAATCGTTTTCAGTATCTCAGCGAGACGGTCGGAGCAGCTGAACCCACAAAACTCGACGATGAGTACAATGAGATGGAAAGGGTAAGCAACAATGAATTCTGAATAATCTCTTGTATCCCTTTTTCTTTTTGTCTCCTTCCAAATATTATCTAGAGCACGTTATTGAACAATCCAATTTTTTTTTCACTTGCAAAAAAAAGCCTTTCAAAAAGCAATAAAAGCGGTTGCGGCTGTGAGGTGAGGTTTTTTGTTGTTTACTCAACCCACAGCACGCAAACCCATCTTGGGCAAGCTCACTGGCTAACGGATGTGAAATCCAACCTTTTGACTGTTTTACTTCACAGATTCCGTTGTTTACACGGGGCGCATTCTTTTGAACTCAAAAAACACAAACACAATTAATTCTTTTGAAAATCACAAAAGTTACAGAGCAAAACATTTTTTACCTGTTGCATAGCTGACCAATTATTTACGTTTGAAAAAAAAACTGATCGAATTAGGGGAATTTTTCATTAATTCGCTAATAGAAAGCTAAAGAGTATATATTTGCTAACGATGTTTGGTCTTGTTGGATGAGTGACATACGCAAGCCGGTAGAGCAAAATATAAAGAAACAACCAAACAAAAGACAAAAAAAAGAAAGATAAAACGAACAGAAGTAGGATAAAAGTAAGAAAACGTCGCGATCGGAGTAACGATAATCTTACGATTGTTCTGACACGAAAAAACTGTGATAATTTTTTTTTCGTTCTTTCGACACGAAAAGTTTGTTACGTTCATTTTTTTTCTCGGCACGAAAATACTGTTTCGACCTACTTTTGAACATTTTTGATCATTTTTTTACGCTTTTGGACCTTTTAACTGTTTGAAATATTTCCACTTGTTTTAGAAGATCGACGTGACCTACGAGCTAATCACCGCTCTGATCAACGGCACAAATGAATACCTCCAACCGAATCCCGCGACCCGAGCCAAGATGGCAGCGATGGGAGCGATGTCGAAGGTCCGAGGCACGACCAAGACGATGCCGTATCCCCAGACGGAGGGTTTGCTCGCCGAAACCATGACCAAGTATGGCCAGACACTCGGCGACGACAGTGAACTCGGCAAGGCGCTCAAGGATGCGTCTGAATCGTATCGTCAGATGGCTGATATCAAATATCAACTGGAAGACGTCGTGAAACACAACTTTCTCGATCCCATTACGCATCTTCAAAACAACGAGTTGAAAGACGTCAATGTAAGTGGCTTTTTTTCTCATTTGATTGAGGCTACTTTTTTTTGCCCGGAAGTGGACAGCGGTCGTTTGGGGTTATGGATTTTACGAGTCTCGGTCGTAATCTGGCATAATGGTTTTTTAGGGGGTCTTTGGAATTGAAAACTGAGAGCGATGCTGTAAATTTGTTCAAATTGACTTTTGATCGTAAATAAATTAGGGTAAAAAAAAAGAGTTTTAGGCTAAAAATCTTACGGTCGCAAAAACTGTTCCTATCAATTTTTCGTTCTTTCGTCACGAAAGAAAATATTACCATCAGTTTTTGTTTTTTTTCGATGCAGCTATATTTATAATTTTTTTTTGTTTTTTTTTGCAAAAAAACATATTTTTTGGCTAGCCATATTTTTACGATCGAAAAATGTTACGATAATTTTTCGTTTTTTTTCGTATCGAAAATACTGTTGCAATCGTTGATTTATTTTTTTGTTATGATTATTTTTCGGTTTTTGACATTTTCATTTTTTTCCATTTTATGTAGCCTCAAAAGTGAAATTTAGGCCAATTTGGTATTAATTTTTGCGCTTGTTTTCCGACATTTTTTAGTGACTAATGAATTTTAACCAGATGCAACCATTTTGTTTTGTTTTGTTTTCCCCAGTCGATGGGTGACTCATCTATTCTTTCAACAATAGATACCAGCAATTTTTTTTGACAAAAAATGTCGTGACCAAGGGCGAGGGAAAGAATTGTAAACTGTTTTTATTGATTCACCCAACATTCGATGATTCATCTGTTGAATCCAATTTTTTTTCAGCACCATCGCACGAAGCTGAAGGGTCGACGACTCGATTATGACTGCAAAAAGCGCCAACGAACACGCGACGAAGAACTCATCCAGGCAGAAGACAAACTTGAGGAGAGCAAAAAACTCGCTGAAATGTCCATGTTCAACGTGCTGAGCAATGACGTCGAACAGATCTCTCAGCTTCGGGCACTCGTCGAAGCCCAGGTCGATTTCCACCAACAGACCCTCGGCGTACTCGAACAACTCAAACAACACCTCACGCAGCGGATATCCCAGGCAGCGTCGCGTCCGATTGGTGACCACTTTGTCAAGCCCGTTCTCGCGGATCGAACACCCCGCGAACGGTCACCCGTGCCGTCCGAGCTCTCGACTGCCACCGGAAACCTCAACATCAATTCTCACTCTCCAGGATACCCGTCAGCGACGTCAAATGGGGGCTCAAAGCACGATTCATGGGGTGCAGCGCCGCCCGCTGCGTCGGGAGCCGTGCCACCGCCCTATCCGGCCACCGATACAGCCCCGGCCCCGGCGAAGCCGTCTTGCAAGGCACTCTTCGACTTCAAGGCCGAAAATCCCGGTGAACTCGAACTCAAGGAAGGCCAGATCGTAAATCTCATCTCGCAGATCGATGAAAATTGGTATGAAGGATCCGTCGATGGTAAGAGTGGCTTCTTCCCCGTCACTTACGTGCAAGTTGTTGTACCGCTCAAATAAGTGAGTTTTTTCATTCGTAAAAAAATTTTTATCAAAAAAATGTTTTCATTTTATGTAAAAATTGCAAGCTCCTTTTTTATTTTTAAAATAAAAAAATTTACTAAACTTTTTCGAAATTTTTTCATGCCAAAAATAAATTTAAAAATTGCATCAAAATTTTTTTATGTATGTTTTTGTCATTTTTTTAACGTTTTAAAATAGATTTTGGGCGTTGTTTCGTACAAAAAAAATATTTTAAATAATTTTTTTTGTTTTTATGCCGGATAGAAATTTTTGTATTTTTTTTTTCAATGTTGTCAACAAAATGTTCGTTGTTTTTCCATGCCAAAAAATTGTTTAAAAATTTAAAAATTAGTCAAAAATAATTTATTTAAAATTTTTTTTTGATTATTTAAATTTTTCATTTTTTATGCCAAATAATTTTTCTAGGCACAAGGATGAATTACAAGACGCAGTTCGTCTTCATGATCATTGTTTGTTGCTCGCTGCTGCTCTCTGTTCACTTCTTCATGCCGACGTGTAATAAGCCAAGTCGCCGCCGCCTCCTCTCCTCCTGACGTACACTACGTTGTTGCTGCTCCTCGTGCAAGAAAAATCAATCGACATGCCATTCGTAATTTTTTTTTCTTCATTTTCATTGTTTCTTCCTTCTGCTCGAAGATCACCCACCTTCCCGGTTCGTGGCACTTCTACCCTGGGCCAGTCAACCTTCCTTCCTTCCTTTTTTTCGAGACAGAAGCAGAAAGATCAGTGAAAAGAAGAAAAAAAATCAAATCTTTTGGTATGTCCTTGCTCTTGAGAATTCTCAATCATTCATTTTGACACTTTTTTTCTAGTCTTTTTTTACAAAGTTTTTATTTAGACAGACACATTTTTTGTTTCTCGAATTAATTTATATTTTTTTGTAGTTTTTTATTCGCCGCATTCTTACCTTTTTTTGTCCAAAAAAAGAAGTGTTTTTACCCGGTTTTTTTTCAAAACTGTATTTGATCCCTTGAATATTATTTTTTATTTCAGTTGTTTTTTCATACTCCAGCCCACTTGAAACAACCCCAGAGCAATACACTGGCCCTTTTGATGTCTTCCACATGCCTTTCTCCTCTCCGCCCCGCCCCCTCTGAACCGTAACCCCATCCAATATTTTTATTTTATTTTTTGCTCTCTTGTTATCATTTTTATTTCCAACTGCGCCGAACTCACAGAGAAAATAACTGTTTACAAATATAATAAAAAAAAATAATAAAGCAACAGATTCGAGAATCAAACATTGAAAATCGTATGAAATGCAGATTTTCCGAAAACAAGGGATAAGCAGATTTTTTTGAACGAAAAAAACAGTCGCGACGGCGAACAAAGCGACAGTAAGCAACTACGATGACTTCTATAAATCAGTGACGGACTGCCATGGAACAACAACGACCGCTTCTCACCACGTATGTTTGCTTTTTTTGGCGGGCTTTGATCAGCGTTCCGCTCTGGGAAAAATCGACTCTCAGAGTCGGAGTCAGGGTCAAAGAGTCGACTCTGAGTCGGAGTCAGCGGAACACTGATTTCGATTCGGGGAATTATCCCGGGATTCCACCTTCCAAAATAAATACCTTCAGAAAAATAATACTGATAATTTCTTGTTTCGTATCAAAACAATAAATTTTGATTTCTTTTTGTTTATTTTGGTTTAAAAAAAAGCGTTTTAAATACATTTTGTCACGTTTTTTTTTTCATTAAAAAAGTACCCCCTTTGAGCAATTCCAATTTCTCTTATTCCCAAGCGAATTTCGCAACCCTAACCAATAAAACGTTTTGCAGCGAACTTATTACACAGCCCCCCGTACAGCTCGAACCAGTGAAAGCAAAGACAAGCACAACTGAATCGTCGAAATCTCCAAATAAATCGACGATAGTGGTGAGACGAAATTTGCTGCTTTGCATCGCAATCCAAATTGCTCTCATCATAATCTATTCTGCTCTGGGGTCGCTGATCTTTTTTGTGGGTTTCAATTAGCTTTGTAGTCATAGAAATCCAATTTTCAGCTGTTGGAATATCAGCAAGCGATCAAGGAAAAGGTGTACAAAACAGGTTGCTTGAACAATACCAATATCATGGACAAAAATTTTGACTTGGTTTTGGATTATTCTTTATCAAGCAACGAGTCAAGTCGGGAGAATGCTGTTGTGGCTTTCAGGGAGGCTTCGAAGGACTTGAAGAAGTGCTTCATGTGAGTTTTTTTTTGTTTTAAAAAAAAGTTTTGTGCATCTGACGTGAACCTGTTGAGTGTGAGGTGTGACCTGTTGAGTGTGTACAAACGACGTTGCTGCTTTTGACCGGGAAGTTGACATTCAACGGAACGCTCATCTCGATTTTGGAGAGGGATTGCGTCCACTGATAGCGCGGGTGGTTGTAGCCGTTACCGGCGTTCGGTTTCAGCTTGTCAACTTCTTCTTCTTTTTCTTCGGCTTCGTCGCTTGATTTCGCAGTTTTATTGACTGGTGGGACTCCAGAAAAAACACCATATTCATGTTCTTCTGAAGCTCCACCAACCCAGAAAAGTGCCAAATCAGGTGACAACGCCGATGAGGAATCAGAAGAAGAAGCTGAAAAGTTGAAATCGAACGCAGGAAACGACTACAATCACCCGCACTATCAGTGGACGCAATTCCTCTCCGAAATGGAGATACGCGTTCCGCTGAACGTCAACTTCCCCGTCAAAGGCAGCAACGTCGTCTGCACACTGAACAAAAGAACATCAACGTATATGTATTATACATACTTCCTTTTAGACACATAAGAGAACGCGAAACCCGCTCTCAGATCAAAACCTATATGGACGCCATGCTCTACGTCACCACAGTCTATACTACCGTGGGTTACGGTTGCATAATTACGGTCACGCCGTTCGGTCACGTGTTCACGATGCTCTACGCTATCTTCGGCATCCCGCTCTACACCGCGTTGGTTAGCGATCTCGGAGTGGTCCTCGGTCGATGTCTGATTAACATCGCCATTCGGGTCAAAAAGCATTTGCTGGGTTCGGCAACTCGGCTGAATACAATCTGGAGATTCGTCATCTTCGCTAATGTCTCTTTGGTAGCCTGCACGATCACGACAACGATCGTTTACATTTGTGAAAGGAAATGGAGCTGGTCAAAAGCGGCGTACTACTGCTTTTCGACGGTTACACTCATCGGATTCGGAGACATCGACGATGTCAACGATTACTTCAACTTTCTCTACATGCCATTTTTTGTCGTCACTCAAACGCTGGTTGCCATCACGTTCTACTTCATGCAGCACTGGCTCCGCTACGACGCCTACCAGATAGCATTTAGTCGGATCAGTGGAGAGAAGACGACCGTCCGAGCAGACGGCACCGAGGTCAACCTCACGATCGATAACACCAATGATGCGTTCCATGGGGCGGGAAGCATCTGCGTGAACATTGACTCGGATAAGGCAATGAAGCCTATCAGCGATAATTCCTAACTATTATCAGTGTAAATAATTGTTTTGTTTTGTAAAAAAATGTTTTATTGTCCGGTATGTTCATAAATAACTAAACAAGAATTGAAATTTCAAAATGCAAATTTTTGAATAAGGGAGAGGAAGATTTTTTTGAACAAAAAAACAGTCGTTCAAACTTAGCGACAGTAAGCAACTACGATGACTTCTACCAATCAGTGAAGGACTGCAACAACCGCTTATCACCACGTTAGTTGGTTTTTTTGACTGGTTTTTATCAACCTGAATTGCAATAATTGCAGAGAAATTATTACAATGCAGCCAAGAATACATGACCCGGACCATAAACATATCGAATCTGACTCGACGAAATCTCCTGAATTACCGATCGCCGTAGTGAAGCGAAATGTCGCAGTGTGCATTGTGGCCCAAATTGTCATCCTTATAACCTATTCTGTTCTCGGAATGTTTCTCTTCTATGTAAGTTCAACAAATCTTCCAACAATCTAAACAATGCCAAAATTTTTATTTTTAGTCACTGGAGGAGCAACCAGCGTTGACCCAGGAAAATCGGTACAAGGCAATGTGCGTGAATGTTTCCGATCGCATGACCGAGGATTTTCACAAGATTTTGGACAATCCTCCTCCTGACAACAATTCTATTCGCCATCATGCCACTTTGGCTTTCACTGAGGCGTTGAAAGACTTGGAGAAGTGTCTCGAGTGAGTTTTTTTTGCGTTTCAAGAATCCGACGATCAGGTGTCCCTTGTTGAATGTACAGACGACATTGCTGCCCTCAACGGGGAAATTGACGTTCAACGGAACATACATCTCGACTTCAGAGAGTGATTGCGTCCACTGATAATACGGGTGGTTGTTGTCAGCGTTTGGTTTCCGCTGGCCGCTTCTTCTTCCGATTCCTCCTCGGCTCCTTCGACTGAGGGGGTTTTTCTGGGTAGGTGAGGCTTCAAAAGAAACACCATAGAACAAACTATGGATGCATGAAGCCGCACCGACCCCGAAATCACCCTATCAAGCGAAGAAACCGAAATCAGAAAAAGAAGCTAGCCAGTTGAAATCGAACGCAGGAAACGGCTACAATCACCTGCACTATCAGTAGACAAATCCGTTTCCGAAATCGAGATGCGCTGAACCTCAACATCCCTGTCAAAGGCATCAACGCCGTTTGCATCAACAAGGAGATGGGATCCACGTAAATATCCTATCTGGGAATAACACGTGAAATTCCCCTTGACTCTGCCAAATCAAACCTCTAATCCTTAGCGTCAAAGTATTTATATTTACGTTCATACGCTTTTTAGTCACGTAAAAGACCGCCAAGGCCTAATATCCCACATCCAAAGCTACATGGACGCCCTGCTCTACGCCAGCACCATCTACACCACCGTGGGTTACGGTCGCATCCTAGCGGTCACAACGAACGGTCGCATACTCACGATGCTCTACGCCATCTTCGGCATCCCTATCTACACCGCGTTGATCAGCGATCTCGGCGTGTGCTTCGGCCGAAACCTCATCAACATCGTCGTTTGGGTCCGCAACCACTGCCAGCCTCCGGCAAACGGGCTGAACACGATCGGAAGATTCATGATCTTCGTTGCCGCCGCGTTCGCAGCCTGCACGTTCACGTCAGTAGTCATTTTCGTCTGTGAGCTCTACATGCAACACGATTGGTACTTGATGGACGCCGTCTACTTCTGCTTTTCGACAGTTTCACTCATCGGCTTCGGCGACGTCTACGCATCCCACGACCTATTTAACTTGATCTACATACCGTTGTTCGTCATCTGTCAGACGCTGGTTGCCATCATGTTCTACTTCATGCAGCACTGGCTCCGCTACGACGCCTACCGGATAGCGATCAGTAAGATCACGGGAGTGAAGACGGTGCTCCGAGCCGATGGCACCGAGGTCAACCTCACAAGCTGCGACAACAACGACCAGTTCCTTGGAACAGGAAGCATCTGCGTGAATATTTACTCAGAGAGGGGGAAAAAGTCGGGGAGTGACAGTACCCATGCTCACAGTAGTAAATAACTGTTTTTGTTTTATAAAAAAAATTAAACAAAGATAATTAAAGTGGACTGTGAAAAATTGATTGACCAAAACAGACGGGAGTGTCTTGAATGTGCCACAGATGATTGTTGGATTCGTTCGGTGACGTGCCAGCGGCTAAAAAACCTTTTGTTTTAAGTTTGGGATATTGGATTCGTTTGCGAACAGTTTTTATTTTGACAAAATTGTATTACTCAACTTTGTTTTTCCCCTTGGAAAAAGATTTGCCCGAATGACAAAAAAATGTGCGCTGTTTCACGTTCACAAATGTTAGCGTTCTTTCACGAAAATACATTTTTTCTTCTTTCGGGAACGAACACAAACGTCAGCCCCACTTCAGGTCCCAAATCTAAAAAACCCACCTGCTTGCGATTTACTGAATTTTCGCATTAGAAAAGTCCATTTCGGGGTGTTGTTCCATGAATTTCTTGAGAATGTCCTGCTTCTTTTTGTCCTCGCTGGTCGGGAGGCCGAGTTCCTTCTGCCGCTGATCGTACATCATCTTCTCGACCATGGTCCTCGTCTCGCCCTCCAGATCCGAGAGTTTCGAGTTTTCAGGCACGACTTTCTTCGTGTTGATCGGCGTCTCGCCTTCGAAGACCTCAGACCACCAATTCATGTCCTTGAGTTTTTCCAGCGTGATGACGACCTCCTTCCTGTCTTCGATGACCCACGTAAACGAGTCAGGCTTGACCTCACCGGTCAGCTTGCCATCGAGAATTGGAGTCTGTCCCTTGACGCCGACGATCAGGTGTCCTTTGTTCAGTGTACAGACGACGTTGCTACCTTTGACGGGGAAGTTGACGTTCAGCGGAACGCGCATCTCGATCTCGGAGAGGGATTGCGTCCACTGATAGTGCGGGTGATTGTAGCCGTTGCCGGCGTTCGGTTTCAGCTTGCCAGCATCTTCTTCTGATTCCTCATCGGCGTCGTCGCCTGATTTGGCGGTTTTCTTGACTGGTGGGGCTTCGGATGAGGCAGCAGGTGCACTGGCTTCGGTGGCGGCGGCTGAAGACGCGGCATTTCGTCTGAAAAGTGGTAAAAATGTCAAAAAGTAAGAATTCAAAGAAATTCAGAATAAAACGCAACTTTAACCACGGCAATTTATTGTAACAATTTTTTAATGAAAACATGTTTTCAATCATTCGAAAAATGTAATTTGTCGTTTTTAGGCCTCTAACAATCGAAAAAATGTCAAAAAAACATAATTTGAAAAAATGAGCAAAAAACATAAATTTTAGAAATAACAAATTTTAGGCCAAAAAATAAAAATCTCCGTCAAAAGACAATTTGACGTTTTCATCGTTTTTTAACACCTCCAACACCCATGAAAAACAAAAATAACCGAAAACAGCCATAAAAACCGACCTGTCAATCTCCTTCTGCAACTCCTCGGCTTCAGCATCCGTAAGCTCCTGAATCTTCGGCTCTTCCTTAAACCTCGCTTCCTCCTTCGCCTTCTGAGCAGCTCGCTGTTCTTGGAGCTTCTTCTGAGCCTCTTCCTTCTCGCGACGCTTCTTTTCTTTGGCCTAAACATGCAAAATGATCCTTTTTTCATGCCAAGGCCTCCAAAAAATAACCCACCTGATCCGCAACACTGGCGTACTTTTCAAACTTATCCAGCAGCTTCTTACGGCTCACAGCAGAATCCATGCCCGTGAAGTAGTCGGTCTTGCGGTTGAGAAAGTCGAAAAAAACATCGAAAACCTCATCGATGCCGCCTTCGATGTTTGAGAGAACGGAGAAAAAAACACCGTCAAATTTTTCGTTCGACGACATGTTGGCACAATGGGCTGACTGGTAACTGGCGACTGGAAATAATAGACGACAATTTACGGTCACTGATTCGGTTCCGAAACCATAGAAACAACGATTGCGCAAAATTGAGGAGATCGTTCGAGAAAAACAAAAATTGGTCACACCTTGCCAAAGTTTTCAAAAAATTTATGTGCGCGCGCGCTTTTTTTTGTTTCAGAATTTTTTATCAGGCTTTTTTGCCTTTTTCCCTATTCCGATGTTTACTATTCTTTTTCCGTGCGTCTTGCGTTTGATAAGGTATCCAGTTTATGGTTAATGATGTTTGTGCGAAGGCAATACTTTGTCAATATCGTAATGGTAACCCTTGATGTCTATTTTTTTGTTTTTTGTCCCCAAAGTTGTTTTTGTTTTGCTCGTTTGCATTGTTTTTTTTTGCTTATAAGCAGCACATCTAAAGATGAAGATGTTTTCTTGTTGTCCCATTGGCTGCAGATTCTTTCCCGTATTCAGGAACCAGGATTAGGGAACAGGGGAACAAACACAAATCTTGTTTACATGGTTTACCTTCATTTTTTATCGTCTCTCGATGTTATTTATTTTTTGTTGGGGTGGAATTTTTGGGTTCAAAAGTTTTTTATGAGCAGAAAATTGAAGTTTTACGGTTTTGTGATTCACACAAAGATTTTTTTAGAGCGCAATTAACGATTTTTTAAATTTATCGTAATTTAGGTTTCTGTGGTATTTTGGCGTAATTTACGATTTCTTGAAATTTGTAGAATTTTACAGCCATCTGGATACTTTGTTGGTGTCACAGGTAAAAAAATACATTACTACGAAAGATGTAAAACTAATTTTTTTAGGTCAAAACTTTACTTCACCCGAAAAAATATTCAAAAACGTAAATTCGTGGTTTTGAATGGAAATTCGAGTTTTGAAGCTAAGTTCCATTCAAAAATCCCAATTTTGATCTTTGCCCATTTTTTTGTGATTCTGAACTTTGATTTTTGCAAAAAAACTGTCATTTGGGCGTTCGTACCAAAACGCGCCATAAATTACGATTTTTTTGCGATTACGATAATTTTTTAATTAATGTAAGTTATTGACAGGCCCAGTTTACAGTTTACCATCATATTCTTGGTTTCAATGAACTTTTTTTTCTAATTGTGCCCTTTTTTTCGCGTGTTACTTCAGAAAATGATTATCGTCATTTCTTTCACCCCTTTTTTTCCACGGGTATACATGGGTTCGTGTTGGAAAAGCAGCACGGGACAGGACAGGAAAGGACGTGAGAAGGGAGCCGGGTGATAGAGCATGCAACCAAACGCCTCGGGACTTGTGTATGCACATGTTTTGAAAACCGGCTGTCTGTTGCGAGCATGAATTGATGCATGCTCGCAAGAAAGACCCTGGCAGGCAGGCTGACTTGACTGCCAGGTGACAAAAACCAAAAACAAGACCCAAGACAAAACACGAGACGAATTCGAGACCGGCTATAGCCGAGGCATCTCGTCATCCGATGTGTAACAGACACATCAGATGAACGTGATGAAGACGATAACACTGACAGTAGTCAGTAGAAGCGTCACCTTGTTGGTTGAACACCCCCTTGGGATGGACGGGATGTTCAACCAAGAAGTATTTAGCGCATAGCACACGTCACGTTGTTGCTCTATGCTCTGTAGATTGTTTTTGTTTAATTGTACTTCGGAATCGTGGTTTTTTCATGATTTGAAAAAAATGGACTCATGATAAGACTTTTTTCTTCTCTGAATTTTTGCGATGACATTTAGATAATAAGGATGACGTGAGACGCTTGTGGAAGCTTTATTTGACAGGAAATGACTAAATAAGCAGGGAAGATGCAACGATGGTTTCTGGTTTTTTTGAAATGCTTGGAATGGATTTTTGAAAAAAAAACAAATTTTTGGTCAAAAAAAGTTTGTGGCGTTTTTTTTCAATTTTTTTCTTTTTTTTTCTAAAAAAACTATACTGTTGGTTTTTCAATTTTTAATTGCAATTTGTTCCAAAAATAAATATAAACTAAACTAACCATAAATAAATTTTGTGTTCCAAAAATGTTTGATAAATTTTTTTTTCAATTTTCTCGTAGTTATTCCAATTTTTTACAAGAAAAATGTTTATCGTTTTTTTTCTTTAAAAAAATCCATTCCAATTATCATTAAAAGCCGGAAAACATCTCAGCATCCAACTTTGCCCTTTCTTTGAGCCTTTAGCGCCAAACAAGGCTCCAGACTTGCTTCACGTGATTTATGTAGTATCCAGCGTCATAGATTTTAGTAGGCATCATTATTCCTCGAAGTTCTGCTGCTTCGACTTTGTGGAAGCACAGCAGCTCGTGTGTGTCTTCTAGGCATGTTCACGTGTTTATTTTTTTATTAGTCACACCCCATGATTATGATGAAGAAAAAAGTGACCGAGAAGAAGGCGAATAGTTTTGTCAGTCTCGAACTGCGCTTCAGACATGCCAGAAAAACACGCATTCATCAGTGTTGCCCGTGTTTTTTAGTCCGTGGCTTTGATGGATGAAGTCCATCATCCAAAGTGTCTAGGTCAATTATTTGTTCAACGATAAATTTGATACTTGCGGGACCATTTGTAGTTTGATAGGGGTTGGCGTCATTGAATACATAGGTATGGTTTCCCCCGAAGGTTATTCTTTTTTTGTTCTCTGGGATTACAAACCCACCGGCAGTGGTGGTACAGACATCACAGTGTGTTTGTTGGTATTTAACGGATTAGGACGGGATTATCAAGGGCCTCTGGTGCAGAGATGAATGGCATGTCTGAGGCAAAGGTGTGGTTTCGAACATAAAAAAATGGAACTGAGTGTTTCTAATTTGTGGACGAAACTGAATTTTGCGAAAAAAAATTCTGCAGCGTTTAAGAATTTACTCAAACAATGCAAGTTTTTTTTGAATTCCAAAATGGTTCCTAAAACCATTTTGGACTTTCCTAAAAAAAGCTGATAGAGCAGTTGGCAATCTGAACATTGGAAAAGTATTCATAGGAATTTTTTTATACCCAAAAATGTTTATAACACGGAAAAAAATCTGGAACATTGCACAAATTTATTGCGCACGTTTTAGGAACATTTTTGACCTTTTAAAAAAAATTGCTGAACAAGTTTGAAAAAATAATTTTGTTCAAAGCAGGATTATAAATTCCTACGCACATGAATGATTTTGAATTCAATTTTTTTTCTTTTCATTCCTTTCCTGTCTTTGCTAATAAATAATCAGACAATTCTAATTCCCCCTATTCACCACTAAAGTAGGCAATTTAGTAGTTTTTGAACTTTTTGTTTTTCCATCTTTGACCTTTGCAAAATCAGACGAGTTCACATGTCCTCCTACTGCTCTTTCTCCTGTTCTAATCGTGGGGGTTGGCTGTCTAACGTGTTCTGTGTGTACTTTGCTTAACCCACCTCTCACCAGACCTCGATCTTGTCGTCTCGGACGATGAGCAATCTTGCATCTTGCCAGACGTTACGATCAGACAGGTAAACAGGTAGACAGACAGGCACATAAATACCATACCATACTCTTACGATCCGTGGGATGGTCTTGATTGGTCTCTTTGATTTTCGGCGACTTTATCCACTCTTCCATCTACAGAATATTTTGCAAGAAGGTATCCATGATGCAATCATCAATTTTTGCTCCATAAAATAGATAAATTTTTATTCTTTCTTCTCAAAATAATGTGAAAAACGTTCCCAGCACACTTTAAAAAAAATTTATTTTCCCATTTTTTTTATTGCATGATCAATGCATGCGTGTGATCCATAAATACCACATAAGTATCGTTTTTTTTCATATTCAAAAAAAATATTTCGCACACTTCAAAGAGCGCAGCAAAATTTTTTTTTGTGACAAAATTATTAGTTTGTCCAACAACTAACCTCCCCGATTATTATGCCCGTTTGTTTGGCCGTGTATCCAGGCAAGTAAGCACACGAGGTATACTTTGGTTTTTCCATGAAATATCTCCTCGTTTGTCTGTCACGTTCCCCCTATTTTTTTTTCATCCGAAAAGTAGTTCGTTCACCAGCGCGCCGCCAGCGCCTCTTTCTTCTTGTGTCACGGGTTTTGTGTTCAGCGCAGCAGCCGACTCGACTGACTCTTCGCCGTCCCGTCCCACCGTCGTCGTCGTATTTGTGTGTGGGGTGGTGTGCATTCATTTTTGTGTGGTGACGACGACAGACCGGCTAGGACTGCTTTTCTCTTCTTTCTCCTCTTCGTCGTCGTCTAGGCTCCCCCCTGCCGCAGGCAGCCAGCCTCCTGGCTGTCAGAAAAGCACCCAGCCAGCAGCAAAGCAGCTGTGCTGGAGGAGAAGGTCTCGTGGTTTACTATCTATCTTCCCTTGCTTGGTTGGGTGCCTGTTCATAGTATCTTTTTTGCCGGCGTCTGCTTCTACGTCTACGTCGACATCGATGATGTGCTCTGTTCTGCTCTTCCCTCACTTGTTTTTTTTTCTTCCTTGAAAAGCACGTTTTTTTCTTGCCTCTGCCTGGGGAGGCGTGGAAGGGTGCGTACGGCTTATCTTATCTCGCCGGCCAGCCACAGCCCCAGGCAGAGACTGGCTGGCGAGATAAGTCATATGATCGTTCGTCTAGGAAGGAAGTTTGAAGTAGACTCTGGGTTCGACAGGTATCAGGTGTTTAGTCGCACTTTGGTCTTGCGTAGTTGGACGAGTGAACACTTTACATTGATTGTTGGGATCCTTGACTCTAGAATCGAAGTAAAAATACTTGGAACAATATTTTACGATCAGTTTAACCAAAAAATTGTCGAAATAGACAATTGATAGGTTGAAATTCATTGTAAAAGTTGGTTTCCACCATTTACGTTCACTCGCAGCTTGTAAAAGTACCGTAACTTAAGAACTTATCGTTTACGGTATCTATACAAGCTGTGAGTCACCGTAAATTGTGGTAACCAACTTTTACGATTAATTTGAACATGTCGACGGTCAAACTGATCGCAAAATACTGTTACATGCATTTTTACCTGGATCCTAGACGAATCACGGGTCCCCTCTCAATTCAGTCGTGTTCACGGATTCAATCATGAACTCTCCTCTATTTTTTTTGCTCGCCTGCAGCAATCTATCGATCCATCTCTCCATCCATGCAGGCTCATACGAAGGAAGCTCAGCCAAAGCACACAGGGTTCGGTTGGTTGGTTGGTTGCTGTCGGGTGGAAGGGAGCTGAGAATGTATGTGAATTCATTCGATTGCACCCAGTCACCCAACCAACTAGTCCCAGGCCCCCTGGCCCGGCCTGGGGCCGGACCAATCATCCCATCCTCTTTTTGCTCACCTTCATTCACATTTGTATATTTTATGTGCTTGGGGCATTGATGATTGACTATCGATAACAACAACGATAACGGGTGTATTAGGAAGTTTGGCATGTTCTGGACCCCAGAGAACTCCCAATTACACAAGTTTGAATTGAATGAATGCTCTGAGGGGTCTTCGATCCATAATATGCATGTCGTCATCTCATTCGTTCGTTCACTGAACTTATGCTAGACACCTGGACGGACACAAAACTCGACACAGAGCGCATGACTTGGGTCAGGTTCGTTCGACAGGTGACGGAGACTGACTGACTGAGTTGATGTGTGGTTGGTTGGTGGGTTGATTGCGGTGTCTGACCCCGTAAATCAAGCACTTATAAAAAGTTTATTTCGATTGAATTCAATCGTTTGGTTTACTTTCCTTTCATTCATTCCATCCCTCACCTGTTGTCTGTGCAAATTGTTTGTCAAATTGATTTTAACGATTCTATAGAAAAAAATGTTTGTTGGAGGACGTTGGTTTCATTGAGATCAATTTGTCAGACGGTTCGGTTCAGAAGATTTTCTAGACTGTCAGTCAACAGTCAGACCAGACCGGACAGACAAGACAGTTGGTTGTTGCACACCGAAAAAATTGACTGGACTAGATTTTGGGTTTCGGGTTGCCGTGGTGACAGAAACCGTAATCCAGCTTTCTTGTGTAGATTTTTTTGGATGTTTGAATTTGAATTTAAATATAATTTTATGTATGAAAGTGACGATTTTCGAATTTTACGCACTCTGATTTTCGATTTATAAAATGTTTGATCGCGCACACAAAAATTTTAATCGATAGAACGCAGAAGTGATCTCGATCACTTTTTCTGTGCTCGTTCGAAAAAACTCAATTGTTAGGATAGTATCTGTGTTCGGACGGACTTCGAGGTCGGAACAGTCTGTGGTAGTGTGTATGTGTTCACGAGTTGGTTGGTTAGAGGGGGTTGGATAATGAAGCAGTACTACTAGTACTACTCTTCGACGTCACAAACTGACACGGCGACGGACGAGAGAGAGTCAGCAGTGGAGAGAAAAAAAAATGAACAACACCGATCAAGCAAGGATGGGTGAGATGGATATAAAGCGTCCACCGGCGATGACTGTGACGGTGACGGTTACGACGAAAGGTCGAATGAGAATCTTTTCGGTCTTGAATTGGTTTTTGGGCTGTGGACAATGCAAGGACGAAGCAAGGACGATTTCGAGAGTTTGGGCTTGGTATGGGGTGAGTCATTGTTCTCGAGCGCCACTTTCACCCCTCTGGTCATGCCACCTGCCTCCACCCTCCCCCTCCACCTGCTTTCTGTCGCCCAAAGTGTTTCCAGTTAATGAATAATTTTTTCGCGCATTGTTGATTCCATTTTGTTGCCTTCCAACCGGCCAAAAAATTATTATATATTTAGAAAATTAGTCTCAAAGTTGCTCGCATTCACCTGAGTGAATGCATAATTTCAGTCCATTATTGCCTTGGTTAGTACAACTGTCCTTGTCCTTGTCCGTGTCTCTCTGACGCAATCCCAACCACCACGACGACGTCTCGTCTAGGCGAGGTACATAGTAGCCTCGAGCGTAGTCCACTCCGACTAAGCCCCTCCCTGTCTGCCTCCGGCGCTGCCTCTGCTTCTGCTTCTGCGCACCACCGCGACACGACCCATGTGTTTGTGTCTGTGTCGTGTCGGGCCTTCCCTTCCCCTCCTCTTCCCTGGTGCCATTACCGACGTTGGTGCAGGCAGGCGGTGCCGAGGTTGGCAGATGTGTTGTGCTGACAGCAGCAGCAGCGGCAAAGGAAGCGGGACAGTTCCTGGTTTGGTCGCAACCTTTGGTTTCGCCATAAAACATGTTTTTACGATATCATGAGATCAAAGGGAGGAAATTGGAGAAAAAACCTAATTTCAAAGTGAATTTTCCTGTTTTTGGACCGAAAACTGGCTGGGAATAGAAGAAATTACGATTTGATTTTAAAAAATTATTTTTGATCGTAAAAGTAACGTAACTTTTTTAAAACTGTTTTTTTTGTTACTTTTAGGCCTAATTTTCAATTACGATAGAAGTAATATTTATTTTTTCGTTCAATTTTTGTTACTTTTAGGCAGAATTTGCAGTAACGATAAAAGTAACACTTTTTATTCAAATTTTGTTACTTTTGACTTCAGTCGTAAAAATTCACTGTAACGATACTTTTTGTACTTTTATTGGAACCTAATTTATTTTTTTTGTTTTTTCACAATCCAAGAAGTCTATTTTGTTACCCAAACAGGTTTACGATATTTTTCCGAACACATACTGAAAAAAACGAGCCCATCAACGCCTTTTTTACGGTCACCTATTTTTCTTGATAACAGATTGATTGTGCAATCAAAAAAAACATACACCACCTATTATAAATATGTAATTACATATACATTTTCAACGACACTGTCGTCGTAGTTGTGTTGTTTTTTTCTTGTCCGCAGGGCGTCTGGTGACGAACCAGATGCACTATTACAGCAAAAAACAGCCCGGCGCTCCTGTCTTGTCCCCGAACACGCGCGCGCGCGTGCTTATCCCTTCCCATGTTGTTGTCATCATCATCACAAGATGGTGATAAACTTTTTTTACGTCACCTCTGTAAAATTAAATACACCCAAAAAAGTGTCAAAATATAGTATTTTTTGTGCCGAGTGAATTTTTTTATAATTTAATATGCAAATGTTGTAAAATTTAGTATCCGGCACGTGAATGAAAAAAATGATACGCGTAAGTAGGCACAGCAGAAAGTAACTGTGGCGCGGTGGTGGGTTGATTCGTGCGTACGGGCCGCGAAGGAAAGAAACGATCAATCAATCGTCGTCTGACGCGTGTTGTGGGTCTCGTAGCGAATATTTTTCTACTTCGTAAGTTTTCGTGTCGTGTTTTTTTTTTTTGCCGTTTTCGTGTTTGTTGCGCGTTTCGTTCCTTTTTTTGTATGCGCTATTAGAATGCCATTTTTTATTGCTAAAATTTTTCAGCAACGAGACGGCAACGATGTCGAGGATGATGTTTGGCGGACGTGCATCATCCGCAACGGCTACTTCATCGACGTCATCTGCTCGTGCCCTTCAAATGGAACTAAAATCTCTCCAGACATCACCGGTTGAAGGATTTACGGTTGCCGTTGAAGACGATAATCTATTCAAATGGACAGTTGGAATATTTGGTCCTCCAGGTACAATCTATCAGGGTGGGTATTTCAAAGCCCAGTTGTCTTTCCCAACAAATTATCCCTATGCACCGCCGTCTATGAAATTTCTCAATACAATTACTCATCCTAACGTGTATGAAACGGGTGAGCTATGTATCAGTATCCTTCATCCTCCTGTCGATGATCCTCAATCCGGTGAGCTGCCATCCGAGCGTTGGAATCCAACGCAATCTGTTCGTACTATTTTGCTTTCTGTCATCTCTCTCCTCAACGAACCCAACACATCGTCACCAGCCAACGTCGATGCATCTGTCATGTATCGAGCGTGGAAGGATACCAAGGGTGCTGATACGAGATACGTGCGAATTGTCGAAGAACAGGTCAGTTTTGGCTTGAAATGGGTTTTGATTTACAATTTTTGGGGTAAAAAAGTAGGCCAAACTTTTTTGGTACTCTTGAAACGATCGAAGTAACATTTTTTTGTTCACTTTTTATTACTTTTGAATTTCATCGTAAAAACTAACGTTTTTTCCGTTTTGTTACTTTTAGGCCTAAAATTTGAAGTAACGATATATTTTTTTAGCGTCACGTTACTTTTTTTTTCAGTTTTCAGAATGAATTTTTTCTATTTTATTACGCATGTCATTGATACATGATCGTAATGAACACGTTTTTTGTACCTTTTGACGGCTTCAATTGTTCCAATGACGTTCCCCATACCTTTTTTTCTATGTTTTTTGGCCTAATAGCGTGTCTTGCGTGTGACAATTGTTGTTGTTACTTGACGGCAACTATAATCAGTGTGCAAACAAACACGCAACCTATTTTTTTCTCACGTGAACGTGATATGCCATTGAAACCAGGAAATTTGACCGAATACAATTATTCGTATATATCTATTTTATTAATTTTCCATCGTTTTTTAGGTGAAAAAGTCAAAAGAACTTGCCCAGCAGGATGGGATCAAGGTTCCAGAGACCATCGAGGAATACGTCATGAAGGGCAACCAAAAGAAGCCTTCCGATTCCGATGTCGTCGAAATGGACGAGGATTACTACGATTACGAGTATGAAAGCGGTAAGTTTTTCGGTCTTAATTGGAAAATATTATTTTTGGCCTAAAAATGTTTTTTTTGTACAAAAATGGATTTTATTATTTCTTTCGAAATTCATTGTTGTTTTTTTCAGACAATGACGATGACTACGACCAGAATGACGATGACAGTGGCCAAGGCGACGAGTAGCCAACAGCGACGAAGGAAGAAGAAAAGGAAACAAAGAAGTAAACTGAAATCAACTTTGTCTACGATCTGGTCTGACTGCAACACTAAGAATAACACCAACCTGATGATGATCAGTCTCTCATCAATTTGAAAAGATCCTCCTCCCCTCTTCGAAGACGACATCTGTCCTGCGATTTTGTCTGTTTTGAAAATCATGATAGGATGGATCTGTTAAGATTGATTCCTTGTACACATTCATAAATCTTTCTGTGGTTGGTATAACTTGGCTGGGGGATGTGACAGGGGTGGGATTAGGAATTTTTTAAATTTTTGATGGAAAAAATTAAAAAAAATCCGCAGGTATATAATTATTTTTTTCATGTCAAAAAAACGATTATCAGATCTTGGAAAATTGACTGGTTTCTGATGAATAATAATTATTTTCCAATGTGTCTGGGGCACTGTAACGTGTCTGGGATTCTATGGATAAAAAATATCAGACATAAAAATTCCGCATAAATGAATATATCGCTGGTGTAAACTTTTTCTCCACTAAAAAAAGATTTACGGAATTGTACGTAAACTTTCTGATATTGGCCTCAAAACCAGGAATAGGCGAACGTTCGTGTTCTTTGAAAGTTCGTTCGTGCACAAATTTGATTTTTCCAGCTTACGTTTGTTTGCGAATAAAAAAATTAAAAAAATTATAATATGTAGGAAAACTGTTATCTAAAAAGAGAAAATATGTAATACTCATGTTTACGTTTTCAAACGAAAATACGGCTGCAAGCCAAACGTTTGCGAAATATTTTCTTTATCCACGAGGTCATTCAACGCTGCTACGTGCATCGCAGCATCGCATGGCTCACAATATCGAAATTGATTCATAATACAACGTTACTATAAATTGATTGAGAAACATTTACATCGTTTTCAAACGCAATTGTGGGCTTGTTATCAGTGTTAAGTTCTTGTTAAGTTCGTAATACATATTAGCCTTCTATGTTGCCATGTCGTCCCTGATTTCCGTAATCGAAGCAGTCGATGCTGAAATTGTGAAAATTCAAGGTAAGTTTGAATGCCGTCATTTATTTATTATGTATTTGAATCGATCAACAAAAATAAATCCTTGTCATTTTTTTAGAACGAATGTTAAATGTCGATGTTGATGTCGATGCTGTGCAAGAATTTACGGAAACATTGACGCAATTGCTTCAATGTCGAAAATGTCTCGTGTCTGAGGTTTCAGCCCGACTTTTAGAGAATCCTTCAAGGAATGCTTCGGGGAGAGCACCCCGATCTTCGTCCCTGACTACACCCGGCCTCCGTCGGAGAATGCCTTCTCCGTCCGTTACTCGATTCGAGGACTCTGACCGGCATCAACAAAATGATACAACACATCAAAATCAAATTGACAGCATAATGCTCTTTACTTGGTTTATTCAGATGGCTTATCTTGGATTCATCCACAGCATGATTCTGAAATTAAGCCCTCCCAGATACTCCGACATTTATTTCTGTTTTTTTGTCGATCTGGTCTGCAATGTATCTGCTTATAATGATCTACTTACTGCCATGTGTAATGGCGGTCGTCGGCCCGGTTTTCGTTGCTTCATAACTCTCGGAATCAAACTAATTTCGGGTCTTTTTGAGATGTACGTTTACATGATCGGCACCGATGCTTACCAGCTCCACTGCATGCGCCTTTGCCTCAATGGACGAAAAAGAGCGCGCGCGCGCGTCGAATGAATCGTGTTCAAAAAAAGGCCCTGAAGCCAGTAATAGAGTTTTTTGCTTACGGTCACTTGGGTAGGCTTAGGCATTTCCCAAAGATTGTTTTAAGCCATCGGCGGTCATTGTCGGATTTTTTTGTGCAATGTTACAGACATTGGAAGAACATGAAATTTCCTGAGACTGTAACTCACCAGAACATCTGTGAATTTTTGAAAATCGAACGTAACTTTTTTCATTACGTCTATAAGAAGCAAATTACGTGAGATGTGCCGTAGCATTATAGTAGTATGCGAGATCGAACCCAAAATAGAATACGTGCTTCATAATGCGCACGCGCCTATTGTCGTATATGAAAAAAACGTTCATTATTGCGTTCCTTCTGCTGGTACTTGCATATCAGAAAGCAAAATGAATATAAAAAATGAAAAAGAACCAAAGAAATCAGATGGATAAGAAAAGATACACTCTCTTAGATTCCGACTTTTGGCTAAAATTCATTCGCTGCAGGAACATCGAATAGAGCTTTTTTTCTGCTTTTCTTCAAAATTCTCCCTTGTTGTTCACCGCGCGTGCGCATTTTTTATCATTTTGCGTTCGATCTCGCATACTACTATAATGCTACGGCACATCTCACGTAATTTGCTTCTTATAGACGTAATGAAAAAAGTTACGTTCGATTTTCAAAAATTCACAGATGTTCTGGTGAGTTACAGTCTCAGGAAATTTCATGTTCTTCCAATGTCTGTAACATTGCACAAAAAAATCCGACAATGACCGCCGATGGCTTATAACAATCTCTGGGACATGCCTAAGCCTACCCAAGTGACCGTAAGCAAAAAACTCTATTACTGGCTTCAGGGCCTTTTTTTGAACACGACACCTTCAAAAAAATGCACGCGCGCGCTCGATTGAGCAGAAATAAGGCGAAAGCGCATGCAGTGCAGCTCTACGAAACCACCGAAGAAATAAATGCAAAGGCATATAAGGTGTATGTTATTTTCGTAGCTTACATACTCGCTATAATTTTCGTCTCCATAAAATATAGAAAATGATTTTTGCTCTAATAAAATCTGATTAGAAAAGTATAATACGTTATCAATATTTTGCGTTAGAAATAAAAATTTTTTTTTTGTTTATGAAAAATGAATTCAGTATGTAATAAATGCTTTATATTGACATTTCTGACATTTGACATTTATTTCTCTGATTCACGTACGACAACATCACACTACATAAAAATAATACTAAAAATGATAGGCATATGACATTCGTCGTGAAATGACCTCTTTTTACCAACTGTCTGTCAACGATGTGTTTTGAGATAGCAGTATATCATGGCAAAAATTTATCATCGTTCATAAGTATCCGCAAATAATTTTTTCTATAAATTATACATAAAAGTGAACTTTCTTTAAAAAAAAATTTTGTTCAAAAAGATTCATAATTTTTCTGCGACATTTTTTGGTTGTCGTTACGTTCCAACAACGATGCTTTAGCTTTCCTTTTTCCTAGTACATCGTCCTGAATTTTTAAATAGTTATTAGCAACTGTTTGCGACCTGGTTTCGGGTAAATGGATCCACACATGTCGGATGCAGTAAACCTGCATAACTATCACTGGAAGATATAACCACGCACCAAATATAGGATCGAAAATGGCGTACAAAAAATTAGCAAGAATGGGAAGCAGCAACTTGATTATCAAAATTATCTGTACGAATACGAGTTTGACGGAAATGGATACCAAATCCATGGTTACGACCATAAAAGACGAATCGCAGTCAATAGCAAAGGCCACTCGGGTGAAAAAAAGGGCGACAAACCCGAAGTAGTAAGTCGCGTTCGACGGTCCGCTTGAAACATCCAGGACAGTTTTGGTTACTGCGTAGATTATGGTTGCAAGAAAAACTGTCGCCATGCCAAGGATAACGACGGTCTTATGCCCCCATTTTTCGTACAGCCAGGGAAGTGCAAAAAGTAGTGGATACGTGGCAAAAGCGATAATGTTTTCTGTTAGCATAACGGATCCTAAATCCCAACCAAAGCTAGTTTGAATGGTCATGCGGTTGTAAACTCCTATAGTGTAGAAGCCAAAAAATGTGACCATGAGTGGTGCCGTTGCCAATCTTAGACATGCCTGGATCGTCGGGTCCCGGAGAGTGGCAAAAAATGAAGACTTCTCGATCACGTGTTCTTCTGTTTCGTAAGATTCGTAAATTTTTTCTAAAAAAACTCAAATAATCAGTTTTTAGAAAAAATTTAAAAACCCACCAAAATCAGCGTTTTTTCCGTGAAAAGAATATATTGAATCCCGAACGCTGTCTCGAGAAGATTTAGTCATGTGCAAGTATTTTGGCGACTCGGGGATCCAAGATGCAATGGCAACAAAAATGATAATAAATGCAATCAAAATTAAGAACAAAATGTAAAACAAGTCCATTGAGCCAAAAATGCTTGGAATTGTGAGAATACTAGCTGCAAAACCGGTAACAGTAGCGACCGTAGTAATACCGGCAATAGCAAATGCTCTTAGATGATCTGGAGCGCACTCCGAAAGATAAACTTTTGTAGCCCCAATTCTCAGTGAATCCGCAAAACCGTAGAGCATCATTGCGACGAAGAACAGTTCAACGAGATTGGTAAACTTTGCTGCGACGACGGCAATGCAAGCTGCAACGCCGAGAAATCCTTTGACGTAGACGGTGGCTACCCGACGACCCCAACGATCCATGAGGGGCACAACCACGAACAGGCCGATGATCGAGCACGCCAGACCCGTGTTGATGGCCGCTAGGTAGACAAAGTTTGCCTCCGCTGCATCAAGCTCGATTCCAAACTGCGAACTGATGCTTTGGTTTGAAAAGTCCATAAAAATGATTGCCAGACGCAGAACACAACCATCGAAAAACTCAACAAATCCGCCAACACTGCCATAACACAAAATCATGAATCCGAGTGTAAAAGTCGGTAGCTTCATTTTTTTTCAAAAAAATGACTTTTCTGCGATACAAGATGATCAAAGTTGATACTCAATGTCGTTGATAAGAGTGGAGTGTTTTTGGAACCAGCACATTACTCGAGTGACTTTTAGGACCTTCAGATTTTGTCTTATCAGCAGAGCATCATACGTGCCTTTCCACTTCTCCTTGCCAAAGTTAAAAAAGTTGTTTTGAATAACCAACAATGTGATTGTATGTTCTATGATTTTGCCGTTACAAAAATCAATGTTAATGACCATAATAAAATGCTTGAAACATGTCCGGACTTGAAAATTACGGCCCTTCTTAGACTGGCCTGAACTGTAAAAAAATTATAAATTCAAGAATTGTTTTCAAAAATGTTCACAAAAGTCAGAGTGATTCAATTATTTATTACGCGATTCCTGCTAATGATTGATTTTTTGTTGTTATTAATGAAGTCGATATTGTACAAATTGGAAACAAGGAAGATCATTTATAGCCCCAATTTACAGGGCAGCACTCAATAAGCCGACAAACCGTAAAAATTGCGGCGAGGCTAAAAATAATTTGGAAATTATTTTTAGCCTCGCTTCTTGACAAAAATTGTTATGCACAAAAGGTGAGTGGTAAATTTGCCGTCTCCAGCGTAATTACAGGTTCTTTTTTGACAAACTTTATACGCTACAAACGTGCATGCATTCAATTTATTGCCGTGACATAAAATTCAGGCATCCGAAAGCCTGCTAAAAGGCGGATGACACATCAGGTCATTATTAGATCTGTTTTTTTCGTTCAATAGATGATTTAGGAATACCATGACCACCAAAAACGTAAAATGAATTGAAAATACTTGAAGATGAGATGGTGATGAAGGCGAAAAGAAGGCAAACGACAAGCAGGAACTTGTCTGCAGCCATGGCCATGGTAGAACCAAATAACATGAAGTGTGACTATACTGATCTCGTATTTATGCCAATGGAATTCAGATCGTTCACACTTATTCCTGCATATTAACTTTTTAATGCATGTCAAGTAGGAAGTTTTGGTAAAAGAAAATTAAATCTCGTTCGCTTGATGAAGGAGAGCGTGTTGCTTAATAGACAGTCTGCGAGCCGATTTACCAACAAGGGGAGGAGGCCGACACATCAATTTTTACACTTTCAAATGTTTTGAGTCTAAGTTGTGGAGGACCCTAGGGGCAGTCTATAACCGCAATATTAGATTTTTAAAAAATCGGATTCTGGAGATTTGGCTTCAGATGTGTTTTCATAAAAACGAATGGCGCGCGCTTCGTTTCTGAGCAAAAAATCTGAAAACTTGCTTACGGGGGTTTCAGAGGACAGGGAATACGATGGCATACTCAGATTTAAAAAAAACAACTGCAAGTATTTTTTATTGAATTTTGCCGTAACAAAATTCGGCTTTACCATGCCTAAAAAAATAAACAACCATTTTCATATATCCTATCTGAAAGAGCGATTTTTTTGGCTCAGAATGCAGTGTCCGTTAAAAAAACGTAGTGTCTGGAATCACCTTTTAGGTGCTGATTTGTCGTCAAAACGACCAAAAAACCCCCTTTATTGCGCGTGCGCACTTCCCGCCATTTTTTTGAGGGGGTTTTTGGTCGTTTTGACTACAAATCGGGACCTAAAAGTTGATTCCAGACACTACGTTTTTTAACGGACACTTCATTCTGAGCCAAAAAAATCGCTCTTTCAGATAGGATATATAAAAATGGGTGTTTATTTTTTTAGGCATGGTAAAGCCTAATTTTGTGACGGCAAAATTCAATAAAAAAATACGGTAAACAAGTTTTCAGATTTTTTGCTCTGAAACGAAGCGCGCGCCATTCGTTTTTATGAAAACACATCTGAAGCCAAATCTCCAGAATCCGATTTTTAAAAAATCTAATATTGCGGTTATAGACTGCGCTTAGGGTCCTCCACAACTTAGACTCAAAACATTTGAAACTGTCTATTAAAAAGACAATGGAGGAAAAGGGGACTTTATTATCTGGAATCGGTAATATATAATCAAAAAAATCCGATTTTGTTTTAATTTCGTTTTGAGTACCCCAATAATTTTTTAACCGATGCCCTAGTCAACAAAACATAACTGTTTGCAATCAAGTAGTTTTATTAAAAATAAATAAAAACAATTGACACCAAAAATGTGTTCAAATAGCTTCATAATTATTCTTTCTGTTTTTACAATCATGCAATGACGCTTTGGATTTTTTTACTTCCAACATCTTGTCTTGAATTTTTAAAAAGTTGTCAGCAACTGTTTGCGACCTGGTTTCAGGTAGATGAATCCAAATGTGTCGGATACAGAAAATTTGCATAACAATCACTGGAAGGTAGAACCAAGCGCCAATCAGAGGGTCAAAGATGGCGTATAAAAAATTTGCAATTATAGGAAGCAGCAACTTGATTATCAACACCACCTGAACAAATTCGAGTTTGACAGAAATCGATACCACATCCATTGTTATCACCATAAAAGAAGACCCACAATCCAAAGCAAAAGCCACTTTTTGAAAGCAAAAGGTGGCAAATCCAAGGTAATAAGTTGCGTGCGAAGGCCCGCCTGATGCCTCTAGAACAGTTTTAGCAACTCCATAGGTCACCGTTGTCAGACAGATTGCTATCATGCCGATAATTACAACCAATCGATGCCCCAGTTTTTCATAAAGTGCGTTCAGAAAGGATAGCCTCACCCCTAAAATCAGGATTTTTGGTAAAACGGTTAAAGTTACGGTGACGGGAGTAGGCTTAATCGATTTGTCGTGAAAAGTTACACTAGAACATTATGTTCCGATGTCCATCCTCGAACAAGTACGGCCTGCAAAAAATAAAATCTATTTTTCGACCGTTCAGAAAGGATAGCCTCACCTTTGATTTTAATAGGGTTGACTAATTTTTTGTGCGTAAAAACGCCGCAAAGCGCGTTTAAATAAACAAGTAGGTTGATTTAAAATTAATAGGCTTCTAAAGAGACGATTCGCAATGAACTGATAAAAATTTTGGCCATTTTATTACAAATTAGACCCCCAACATCGATAATGCCGTCCTAATGGTCAGTAACTCCCGAAAATTGACCTCTGTTGGCACAAACGGCTTGCAGGTGATACTCCGTCAAGTTTCCAACAGGCGTCACCCCAAACAACCCCGCACTGTTTGATAGGAAAATTATTTTATTTAAAATAAGCGCCCCAATGATCAGGTTTCAGTGCGTTTAGACCCCCTTTTTTTGTAGGAAAATTTTTTTTGATGCGTCAATGTTGATAAAATTGTAACAGATAAAGATTACAAACTAAGCGGTATGAATTCATGTTGATCCGACACAGATCAAAAGTCTAGGAGATGGGTTTGTGATTTGTGAGAAACAAGAGTTAGATGTCAAGTTCAGAGATTTTATTTTTCAGCAAAATTTTGTAGCCTGCTATGTGTTGTGCCATTAGATAAACTTGAACATGAACTGCTTTGATAGTTTGACGCGTTATTTGATAGATGTGCAAAAATTTATTGGTTACTACTGCGAAAACATCTTATGGTGGAAGGTAGGGTTATCGTTGCGTTTTTCAAACTTTTTATATAGAGCGCTTTATGAATATCATGTATGGGAATCGTGCCGTATAGCTTAAACTGATTATCTGCTACAATTTTATCAACATTGACACATCAAAAAAAATTTTCCGACAAAAAAAGGGGTCGAAACACTCTGAAACTTGGACATTGGGGCGCTTATTTTAAATAAAATAATTTTCCTCACAAACAGTGCGGTGTTGTTTGGGGTGACTCCTGTTGGAAACTTGACGGGGCATCACCTGCAAGCCGTTTGTGCCAACAGAGGTCAATTTTCGGGAGTTACTGACCATTAGGACGGCATTATCGATGTTGGGGGTCTAATTTGTAGTAAAATGGCCAAAATTTTTATCAGTTCATTGCGAATCATCTCTTTAGTAGCCTATTAATTTTAAATCAACCTACTTGTTTATTTAAACACGCTTTGCGGCGTTTCTACGCACTAAAAATTAGTCAACCTTATTAAAATCAAGAGTGAGGCTATCCTTTCTGAACGGTCGAAAAATAGATTTTATTTTTTGCTGGCCGTACTTGTTCGAGTATGGACATCGGAACATAATGTTCTAGTGTAACTTTTCACGACAAATCGATAAAGCCTACTCCCGTCACTGTAACTTTAACCGTTTTACCAAAAATTCTGATTTTAGGGGTGAGGCTATCCTTTCTGAACGCACTTTACAACCAAGGAATAACAAAAAGTATGGGATAAGTTGCGATGCTGATAAGACTGTGATCATTTTTGTCAGTGTTCGCGAATGAACACCAACAAACAACGAACAGATTTTTAGCATATTTTATACAAAATTTTGTACAAACTGGGCATAAAAACGTAAACTTTGGTACTATGCGTTATTGCCGAAGGAAATTGACACTATTTGTCATTAACATCAATTTCGGCATCTTTAAACTGATTTTACCTTGAAAATATTTTTTTGTTATTTGTTTTTTTGCGAATTCAAAAAAAATGTTTTATTCACTTACATCAATTTTTTTTATCAACAAAACTTTTTCAGTATTCCGAAACTTCTTCTAATGTTTTTGACGCCAGTTTCTTGAGAATTCACATACACAACTTAGATGCACAAAATAAAATTGGTGAGATTTTTTCAAACACAGCACTCAAATTCTGTAAAATTCCGAAACTTTTAATGTTTTGGACGCCAGTTTCTTGAGAATTCACATACACAACTTAGGTGCACAAAATGAAATTGGTGAGATTTTTTCAAAGATAGCACTCAAATTCTGCAGAATTCCACTTTGTCATGAGAAAAGACAGTACTTCTGTGTTTCTGCGCTTCGCATAAATACAAGCTTGGAGGCAATAGTTTCATGTCACTTGGATTCATCTCTCTGTTACAATGAAGTTGGTCTTCGCGCTCTTCCTTCTCTCTGCTATTGTCGAGACTGCGTTTGGGCAAGGTGGTATTGTTGTTTCAGGTGTGGGAGATGGCTCACTTGGAGCTAGCCTTGGAAGTTTTTTGTATGACTCAATCTCAAGCGGTCAAGCTGCTGCTGTCATAAATGACATCGGCAACGCTGTCGGTGATGCTGCGAATGCTGTCGCCGGCGCTGCGACAACCGCATGGAACACATTAGGAGAGGCCCTTAGGTTTGAAAACTTCGTTGGTAACGAAATACTTGGCGACATATTTGGTTAAAACTTTGAAATCTGACGTTTAAAGATGTTACATATGTATTGGTAATAAATTGAAATGTATGCAGAAGCAACTGAAAAGACGACGGTTGTGACCAATTTTTGTCTTTTTTTTTCTGCTATCGTGAAGCTAATCTCGGCACTCCAGCTATCCCCTTTCCTTTCGCAATTCTACCTAACAACTCGCAGAAACTTAGAGAATCGCAAAAAAAAAGGTAAAAAAGGTTGAAACTGATTTGGTTTTCAAAAATACAAATTATAATTCACACTTTTCTTGTTTTTCCGTAACTTTTTCAAAGTGTTACGGAGTCAATTTCGTTCGGCTTTTACTCTTTCAAAGTGTTATAGGTCATCCTTATAAGTGTTACGCCGTTTTACACTTCAAAGTGTTTTTTTTGTGAGTTGTGCATTGCAGATTATCAATCGGGGGCCAAAAATTAAATTACTCGAATGACGTGAATCGGAATGTTGCGTTTCCGTATGTTTTTTATTTCTATTTTATTTTTTATTTTTTTATTAAAAAAATGTTTCTTTATTTAAAAAATGTTGGTATGATAATTCGATGTAAAAAGTATTATAGTTATTATAATTGGGGCGATTTGGCAATGTTTTCAATACTGGAAACGATCCATTTGTAATATTTGTAAACCACGTCTAGGAACACTGATTGTAGGGTTTTAACTCTCCGCCGAATAGGGTCGGGAGAAAATTTCCCCCGACATAGATAAATTGTATAAAAACGTAGTTATCACAAAAAATGTTGAAATTAAATAGCTTCATAGTTATTCTGGTTGTTATTGGGTTCCAAAAGTGACGCTTCACTTTTTTTTGTATCTAACAATTTGTTTTGAATAATCAAAAAGTTGTTGGCAACCGTCTGGGACTTGGTTTCGGGGAGATGGATCCACACGTGCCGGATGCAGTAAATTTGCATAACGATAACTGGAAGATACAACCAAGCGCCAATCAGAGGGTCAAAGATGGCATATAAAAAATTTGCAATTATAGGAAGCAGCAACTTGATTATCAACACCACCTGGACAAATGCGAGCTTGACAGAAATTGATACCACATCCATAGTCACGACCATAAATGACGCTCCGCAGTCAATTGAGAAAGATATGCGTTGGAAATTCAAATCCTACGAAAAAGAAGAAAACGTAATCAAAAAATCATCATTTTTGAACATTTTCCGAGATCCGACAATCCGTGCCTGCTTACGCCTCGTCATGGCACCTCTCTTGGTCACCTACTTCGGCTTCTTCACCATTGGAGTCTACAACCTGATGACCATACAGACCAGTTTTGGCTGGGATTCAGGGTCCGTTATGCTGACAGAAACGTTTGCGACTATCGCGACTTACCCTGTGCTTTTTGTACTTCCATGGCTATACGAAAAGCTAGGACATAAACCGGTAGTTCTCCTCGGTATGGCCGCGGTCTCTCTTGCCACCATTACCTACGGCGTAGCCAGAGTTGTCTTGGATATATCAGACGGGTCGTCGAACTTGACTTTATTCCTTGGATTTGTAAAAACTGTCGCCATGCCAAGGATAACGACGGTCTTATGCCCCCATTTTTCGTACAGCCAGGGAAGTGCAAAAAGTAGTGGATACGTGGCAAAAGCGATAATGTTTTCTGTTAGCATAACGGATCCTAAATCCCAACCAAAGCTAGTTTGAATGGTCATGCGGTTGTAAACTCCTATAGTGTAGAAGCCAAAAAATGTGACCATGAGTGGTGCCGTTGCCAATCTTAGACATGCCTGGATCGTCGGGTCCCGGAGAGTGGCAAAAAATGAAGACTTCTCGATCACGTGTTCTTCTGTTTCGTAAGATTCGTAAATTTTTTCTAAAAAAACTCAAATAATCAGTTTTTAGAAAAAATTTAAAAACCCACCAAAATCAGCGTTTTTTCCGTGAAAAGAATATATTGAATCCCGAACGCTGTCTCGAGAAGATTTAGTCATGTGCAAGTATTTTGGCGACTCGGGGATCCAAGATGCAATGGCAACAAAAATGATAATAAATGCAATCAAAATTAAGAACAAAATGTAAAACAAGTCCATTGAGCCAAAAATGCTTGGAATTGTGAGAATACTAGCTGCAAAACCGGTAACAGTAGCGACCGTAGTAATACCGGCAATAGCAAATGCTCTTAGATGATCTGGAGCGCACTCCGAAAGATAAACTTTTGTAGCCCCAATTCTCAGTGAATCCGCAAAACCGTAGAGCATCATTGCGACGAAGAACAGTTCAACGAGATTGGTAAACTTTGCTGCGACGACGGCAATGCAAGCTGCAACGCCGAGAAATCCTTTGACGTAGACGGTGGCTACCCGACGACCCCAACGATCCATGAGGGGCACAACCACGAACAGGCCGATGATCGAGCACGCCAGACCCGTGTTGATGGCCGCTAGGTAGACAAAGTTTGCCTCCGCTGCATCAAGCTCGATTCCAAACTGCGAACTGATGCTTTGGTTTGAAAAGTCCATAAAAATGATTGCCAGACGCAGAACACAACCATCGAAAAACTCAACAAATCCGCCAACACTGCCATAACACAAAATCATGAATCCGAGTGTAAAAGTCGGTAGCTTCATTTTTTTTCAAAAAAATGACTTTTCTGCGATACAAGATGATCAAAGTTGATACTCAATGTCGTTGATAAGAGTGGAGTGTTTTTGGAACCAGCACATTACTCGAGTGACTTTTAGGACCTTCAGATTTTGTCTTATCAGCAGAGCATCATACGTGCCTTTCCACTTCTCCTTGCCAAAGTTAAAAAAGTTGTTTTGAATAACCAACAATGTGATTGTATGTTCTATGATTTTGCCGTTACAAAAATCAATGTTAATGACCATAATAAAATGCTTGAAACATGTCCGGACTTGAAAATTACGGCCCTTCTTAGACTGGCCTGAACTGTAAAAAAATTATAAATTCAAGAATTGTTTTCAAAAATGTTCACAAAAGTCAGAGTGATTCAATTATTTATTACGCGATTCCTGCTAATGATTGATTTTTTGTTGTTATTAATGAAGTCGATATTGTACAAATTGGAAACAAGGAAGATCATTTATAGCCCCAATTTACAGGGCAGCACTCAATAAGCCGACAAACCGTAAAAATTGCGGCGAGGCTAAAAATAATTTGGAAATTATTTTTAGCCTCGCTTCTTGACAAAAATTGTTATGCACAAAAGGTGAGTGGTAAATTTGCCGTCTCCAGCGTAATTACAGGTTCTTTTTTGACAAACTTTATACGCTACAAACGTGCATGCATTCAATTTATTGCCGTGACATAAAATTCAGGCATCCGAAAGCCTGCTAAAAGGCGGATGACACATCAGGTCATTATTAGATCTGTTTTTTTCGTTCAATAGATGATTTAGGAATACCATGACCACCAAAAACGTAAAATGAATTGAAAATACTTGAAGATGAGATGGTGATGAAGGCGAAAAGAAGGCAAACGACAAGCAGGAACTTGTCTGCAGCCATGGCCATGGTAGAACCAAATAACATGAAGTGTGACTATACTGATCTCGTATTTATGCCAATGGAATTCAGATCGTTCACACTTATTCCTGCATATTAACTTTTTAATGCATGTCAAGTAGGAAGTTTTGGTAAAAGAAAATTAAATCTCGTTCGCTTGATGAAGGAGAGCGTGTTGCTTAATAGACAGTCTGCGAGCCGATTTACCAACAAGGGGAGGAGGCCGACACATCAATTTTTACACTTTCAAATGTTTTGAGTCTAAGTTGTGGAGGACCCTAGGGGCAGTCTATAACCGCAATATTAGATTTTTAAAAAATCGGATTCTGGAGATTTGGCTTCAGATGTGTTTTCATAAAAACGAATGGCGCGCGCTTCGTTTCTGAGCAAAAAATCTGAAAACTTGCTTACGGGGGTTTCAGAGGACAGGGAATACGATGGCATACTCAGATTTAAAAAAAACAACTGCAAGTATTTTTTATTGAATTTTGCCGTAACAAAATTCGGCTTTACCATGCCTAAAAAAATAAACAACCATTTTCATATATCCTATCTGAAAGAGCGATTTTTTTGGCTCAGAATGCAGTGTCCGTTAAAAAAACGTAGTGTCTGGAATCACCTTTTAGGTGCTGATTTGTCGTCAAAACGACCAAAAAACCCCCTTTATTGCGCGTGCGCACTTCCCGCCATTTTTTTGAGGGGGTTTTTGGTCGTTTTGACTACAAATCGGGACCTAAAAGTTGATTCCAGACACTACGTTTTTTAACGGACACTTCATTCTGAGCCAAAAAAATCGCTCTTTCAGATAGGATATATAAAAATGGGTGTTTATTTTTTTAGGCATGGTAAAGCCTAATTTTGTGACGGCAAAATTCAATAAAAAAATACGGTAAACAAGTTTTCAGATTTTTTGCTCTGAAACGAAGCGCGCGCCATTCGTTTTTATGAAAACACATCTGAAGCCAAATCTCCAGAATCCGATTTTTAAAAAATCTAATATTGCGGTTATAGACTGCGCTTAGGGTCCTCCACAACTTAGACTCAAAACATTTGAAACTGTCTATTAAAAAGACAATGGAGGAAAAGGGGACTTTATTATCTGGAATCGGTAATATATAATCAAAAAAATCCGATTTTGTTTTAATTTCGTTTTGAGTACCCCAATAATTTTTTAACCGATGCCCTAGTCAACAAAACATAACTGTTTGCAATCAAGTAGTTTTATTAAAAATAAATAAAAACAATTGACACCAAAAATGTGTTCAAATAGCTTCATAATTATTCTTTCTGTTTTTACAATCATGCAATGACGCTTTGGATTTTTTTACTTCCAACATCTTGTCTTGAATTTTTAAAAAGTTGTCAGCAACTGTTTGCGACCTGGTTTCAGGTAGATGAATCCAAATGTGTCGGATACAGAAAATTTGCATAACAATCACTGGAAGGTAGAACCAAGCGCCAATCAGAGGGTCAAAGATGGCGTATAAAAAATTTGCAATTATAGGAAGCAGCAACTTGATTATCAACACCACCTGAACAAATTCGAGTTTGACAGAAATCGATACCACATCCATTGTTATCACCATAAAAGAAGACCCACAATCCAAAGCAAAAGCCACTTTTTGAAAGCAAAAGGTGGCAAATCCAAGGTAATAAGTTGCGTGCGAAGGCCCGCCTGATGCCTCTAGAACAGTTTTAGCAACTCCATAGGTCACCGTTGTCAGACAGATTGCTATCATGCCGATAATTACAACCAATCGATGCCCCAGTTTTTCATAAAGTGCGTTCAGAAAGGATAGCCTCACCCCTAAAATCAGGATTTTTGGTAAAACGGTTAAAGTTACGGTGACGGGAGTAGGCTTAATCGATTTGTCGTGAAAAGTTACACTAGAACATTATGTTCCGATGTCCATCCTCGAACAAGTACGGCCTGCAAAAAATAAAATCTATTTTTCGACCGTTCAGAAAGGATAGCCTCACCTTTGATTTTAATAGGGTTGACTAATTTTTTGTGCGTAAAAACGCCGCAAAGCGCGTTTAAATAAACAAGTAGGTTGATTTAAAATTAATAGGCTTCTAAAGAGACGATTCGCAATGAACTGATAAAAATTTTGGCCATTTTATTACAAATTAGACCCCCAACATCGATAATGCCGTCCTAATGGTCAGTAACTCCCGAAAATTGACCTCTGTTGGCACAAACGGCTTGCAGGTGATACTCCGTCAAGTTTCCAACAGGCGTCACCCCAAACAACCCCGCACTGTTTGATAGGAAAATTATTTTATTTAAAATAAGCGCCCCAATGATCAGGTTTCAGTGCGTTTAGACCCCCTTTTTTTGTAGGAAAATTTTTTTTGATGCGTCAATGTTGATAAAATTGTAACAGATAAAGATTACAAACTAAGCGGTATGAATTCATGTTGATCCGACACAGATCAAAAGTCTAGGAGATGGGTTTGTGATTTGTGAGAAACAAGAGTTAGATGTCAAGTTCAGAGATTTTATTTTTCAGCAAAATTTTGTAGCCTGCTATGTGTTGTGCCATTAGATAAACTTGAACATGAACTGCTTTGATAGTTTGACGCGTTATTTGATAGATGTGCAAAAATTTATTGGTTACTACTGCGAAAACATCTTATGGTGGAAGGTAGGGTTATCGTTGCGTTTTTCAAACTTTTTATATAGAGCGCTTTATGAATATCATGTATGGGAATCGTGCCGTATAGCTTAAACTGATTATCTGCTACAATTTTATCAACATTGACACATCAAAAAAAATTTTCCGACAAAAAAAGGGGTCGAAACACTCTGAAACTTGGACATTGGGGCGCTTATTTTAAATAAAATAATTTTCCTCACAAACAGTGCGGTGTTGTTTGGGGTGACTCCTGTTGGAAACTTGACGGGGCATCACCTGCAAGCCGTTTGTGCCAACAGAGGTCAATTTTCGGGAGTTACTGACCATTAGGACGGCATTATCGATGTTGGGGGTCTAATTTGTAGTAAAATGGCCAAAATTTTTATCAGTTCATTGCGAATCATCTCTTTAGTAGCCTATTAATTTTAAATCAACCTACTTGTTTATTTAAACACGCTTTGCGGCGTTTCTACGCACTAAAAATTAGTCAACCTTATTAAAATCAAGAGTGAGGCTATCCTTTCTGAACGGTCGAAAAATAGATTTTATTTTTTGCTGGCCGTACTTGTTCGAGTATGGACATCGGAACATAATGTTCTAGTGTAACTTTTCACGACAAATCGATAAAGCCTACTCCCGTCACTGTAACTTTAACCGTTTTACCAAAAATTCTGATTTTAGGGGTGAGGCTATCCTTTCTGAACGCACTTTACAACCAAGGAATAACAAAAAGTATGGGATAAGTTGCGATGCTGATAAGACTGTGATCATTTTTGTCAGTGTTCGCGAATGAACACCAACAAACAACGAACAGATTTTTAGCATATTTTATACAAAATTTTGTACAAACTGGGCATAAAAACGTAAACTTTGGTACTATGCGTTATTGCCGAAGGAAATTGACACTATTTGTCATTAACATCAATTTCGGCATCTTTAAACTGATTTTACCTTGAAAATATTTTTTTGTTATTTGTTTTTTTGCGAATTCAAAAAAAATGTTTTATTCACTTACATCAATTTTTTTTATCAACAAAACTTTTTCAGTATTCCGAAACTTCTTCTAATGTTTTTGACGCCAGTTTCTTGAGAATTCACATACACAACTTAGATGCACAAAATAAAATTGGTGAGATTTTTTCAAACACAGCACTCAAATTCTGTAAAATTCCGAAACTTTTAATGTTTTGGACGCCAGTTTCTTGAGAATTCACATACACAACTTAGGTGCACAAAATGAAATTGGTGAGATTTTTTCAAAGATAGCACTCAAATTCTGCAGAATTCCACTTTGTCATGAGAAAAGACAGTACTTCTGTGTTTCTGCGCTTCGCATAAATACAAGCTTGGAGGCAATAGTTTCATGTCACTTGGATTCATCTCTCTGTTACAATGAAGTTGGTCTTCGCGCTCTTCCTTCTCTCTGCTATTGTCGAGACTGCGTTTGGGCAAGGTGGTATTGTTGTTTCAGGTGTGGGAGATGGCTCACTTGGAGCTAGCCTTGGAAGTTTTTTGTATGACTCAATCTCAAGCGGTCAAGCTGCTGCTGTCATAAATGACATCGGCAACGCTGTCGGTGATGCTGCGAATGCTGTCGCCGGCGCTGCGACAACCGCATGGAACACATTAGGAGAGGCCCTTAGGTTTGAAAACTTCGTTGGTAACGAAATACTTGGCGACATATTTGGTTAAAACTTTGAAATCTGACGTTTAAAGATGTTACATATGTATTGGTAATAAATTGAAATGTATGCAGAAGCAACTGAAAAGACGACGGTTGTGACCAATTTTTGTCTTTTTTTTTCTGCTATCGTGAAGCTAATCTCGGCACTCCAGCTATCCCCTTTCCTTTCGCAATTCTACCTAACAACTCGCAGAAACTTAGAGAATCGCAAAAAAAAAGGTAAAAAAGGTTGAAACTGATTTGGTTTTCAAAAATACAAATTATAATTCACACTTTTCTTGTTTTTCCGTAACTTTTTCAAAGTGTTACGGAGTCAATTTCGTTCGGCTTTTACTCTTTCAAAGTGTTATAGGTCATCCTTATAAGTGTTACGCCGTTTTACACTTCAAAGTGTTTTTTTTGTGAGTTGTGCATTGCAGATTATCAATCGGGGGCCAAAAATTAAATTACTCGAATGACGTGAATCGGAATGTTGCGTTTCCGTATGTTTTTTATTTCTATTTTATTTTTTATTTTTTTATTAAAAAAATGTTTCTTTATTTAAAAAATGTTGGTATGATAATTCGATGTAAAAAGTATTATAGTTATTATAATTGGGGCGATTTGGCAATGTTTTCAATACTGGAAACGATCCATTTGTAATATTTGTAAACCACGTCTAGGAACACTGATTGTAGGGTTTTAACTCTCCGCCGAATAGGGTCGGGAGAAAATTTCCCCCGACATAGATAAATTGTATAAAAACGTAGTTATCACAAAAAATGTTGAAATTAAATAGCTTCATAGTTATTCTGGTTGTTATTGGGTTCCAAAAGTGACGCTTCACTTTTTTTTGTATCTAACAATTTGTTTTGAATAATCAAAAAGTTGTTGGCAACCGTCTGGGACTTGGTTTCGGGGAGATGGATCCACACGTGCCGGATGCAGTAAATTTGCATAACGATAACTGGAAGATACAACCAAGCGCCAATCAGAGGGTCAAAGATGGCATATAAAAAATTTGCAATTATAGGAAGCAGCAACTTGATTATCAACACCACCTGGACAAATGCGAGCTTGACAGAAATTGATACCACATCCATAGTCACGACCATAAATGACGCTCCGCAGTCAATTGAGAAAGATATGCGTTGGAAATTCAAATCCTACGAAAAAGAAGAAAACGTAATCAAAAAATCATCATTTTTGAACATTTTCCGAGATCCGACAATCCGTGCCTGCTTACGCCTCGTCATGGCACCTCTCTTGGTCACCTACTTCGGCTTCTTCACCATTGGAGTCTACAACCTGATGACCATACAGACCAGTTTTGGCTGGGATTCAGGGTCCGTTATGCTGACAGAAACGTTTGCGACTATCGCGACTTACCCTGTGCTTTTTGTACTTCCATGGCTATACGAAAAGCTAGGACATAAACCGGTAGTTCTCCTCGGTATGGCCGCGGTCTCTCTTGCCACCATTACCTACGGCGTAGCCAGAGTTGTCTTGGATATATCAGACGGGTCGTCGAACTTGACTTTATTCCTTGGATTTGTAAAAACTGTCGCCATGCCAAGGATAACGACGGTCTTATGCCCCCATTTTTCGTACAGCCAGGGAAGTGCAAAAAGTAGTGGATACGTGGCAAAAGCGATAATGTTTTCTGTTAGCATAACGGATCCTAAATCCCAACCAAAGCTAGTTTGAATGGTCATGCGGTTGTAAACTCCTATAGTGTAGAAGCCAAAAAATGTGACCATGAGTGGTGCCGTTGCCAATCTTAGACATGCCTGGATCGTCGGGTCCCGGAGAGTGGCAAAAAATGAAGACTTCTCGATCACGTGTTCTTCTGTTTCGTAAGATTCGTAAATTTTTTCTAAAAAAACTCAAATAATCAGTTTTTAGAAAAAATTTAAAAACCCACCAAAATCAGCGTTTTTTCCGTGAAAAGAATATATTGAATCCCGAACGCTGTCTCGAGAAGATTTAGTCATGTGCAAGTATTTTGGCGACTCGGGGATCCAAGATGCAATGGCAACAAAAATGATAATAAATGCAATCAAAATTAAGAACAAAATGTAAAACAAGTCCATTGAGCCAAAAATGCTTGGAATTGTGAGAATACTAGCTGCAAAACCGGTAACAGTAGCGACCGTAGTAATACCGGCAATAGCAAATGCTCTTAGATGATCTGGAGCGCACTCCGAAAGATAAACTTTTGTAGCCCCAATTCTCAGTGAATCCGCAAAACCGTAGAGCATCATTGCGACGAAGAACAGTTCAACGAGATTGGTAAACTTTGCTGCGACGACGGCAATGCAAGCTGCAACGCCGAGAAATCCTTTGACGTAGACGGTGGCTACCCGACGACCCCAACGATCCATGAGGGGCACAACCACGAACAGGCCGATGATCGAGCACGCCAGACCCGTGTTGATGGCCGCTAGGTAGACAAAGTTTGCCTCCGCTGCATCAAGCTCGATTCCAAACTGCGAACTGATGCTTTGGTTTGAAAAGTCCATAAAAATGATTGCCAGACGCAGAACACAACCATCGAAAAACTCAACAAATCCGCCAACACTGCCATAACACAAAATCATGAATCCGAGTGTAAAAGTCGGTAGCTTCATTTTTTTTCAAAAAAATGACTTTTCTGCGATACAAGATGATCAAAGTTGATACTCAATGTCGTTGATAAGAGTGGAGTGTTTTTGGAACCAGCACATTACTCGAGTGACTTTTAGGACCTTCAGATTTTGTCTTATCAGCAGAGCATCATACGTGCCTTTCCACTTCTCCTTGCCAAAGTTAAAAAAGTTGTTTTGAATAACCAACAATGTGATTGTATGTTCTATGATTTTGCCGTTACAAAAATCAATGTTAATGACCATAATAAAATGCTTGAAACATGTCCGGACTTGAAAATTACGGCCCTTCTTAGACTGGCCTGAACTGTAAAAAAATTATAAATTCAAGAATTGTTTTCAAAAATGTTCACAAAAGTCAGAGTGATTCAATTATTTATTACGCGATTCCTGCTAATGATTGATTTTTTGTTGTTATTAATGAAGTCGATATTGTACAAATTGGAAACAAGGAAGATCATTTATAGCCCCAATTTACAGGGCAGCACTCAATAAGCCGACAAACCGTAAAAATTGCGGCGAGGCTAAAAATAATTTGGAAATTATTTTTAGCCTCGCTTCTTGACAAAAATTGTTATGCACAAAAGGTGAGTGGTAAATTTGCCGTCTCCAGCGTAATTACAGGTTCTTTTTTGACAAACTTTATACGCTACAAACGTGCATGCATTCAATTTATTGCCGTGACATAAAATTCAGGCATCCGAAAGCCTGCTAAAAGGCGGATGACACATCAGGTCATTATTAGATCTGTTTTTTTCGTTCAATAGATGATTTAGGAATACCATGACCACCAAAAACGTAAAATGAATTGAAAATACTTGAAGATGAGATGGTGATGAAGGCGAAAAGAAGGCAAACGACAAGCAGGAACTTGTCTGCAGCCATGGCCATGGTAGAACCAAATAACATGAAGTGTGACTATACTGATCTCGTATTTATGCCAATGGAATTCAGATCGTTCACACTTATTCCTGCATATTAACTTTTTAATGCATGTCAAGTAGGAAGTTTTGGTAAAAGAAAATTAAATCTCGTTCGCTTGATGAAGGAGAGCGTGTTGCTTAATAGACAGTCTGCGAGCCGATTTACCAACAAGGGGAGGAGGCCGACACATCAATTTTTACACTTTCAAATGTTTTGAGTCTAAGTTGTGGAGGACCCTAGGGGCAGTCTATAACCGCAATATTAGATTTTTAAAAAATCGGATTCTGGAGATTTGGCTTCAGATGTGTTTTCATAAAAACGAATGGCGCGCGCTTCGTTTCTGAGCAAAAAATCTGAAAACTTGCTTACGGGGGTTTCAGAGGACAGGGAATACGATGGCATACTCAGATTTAAAAAAAACAACTGCAAGTATTTTTTATTGAATTTTGCCGTAACAAAATTCGGCTTTACCATGCCTAAAAAAATAAACAACCATTTTCATATATCCTATCTGAAAGAGCGATTTTTTTGGCTCAGAATGCAGTGTCCGTTAAAAAAACGTAGTGTCTGGAATCACCTTTTAGGTGCTGATTTGTCGTCAAAACGACCAAAAAACCCCCTTTATTGCGCGTGCGCACTTCCCGCCATTTTTTTGAGGGGGTTTTTGGTCGTTTTGACTACAAATCGGGACCTAAAAGTTGATTCCAGACACTACGTTTTTTAACGGACACTTCATTCTGAGCCAAAAAAATCGCTCTTTCAGATAGGATATATAAAAATGGGTGTTTATTTTTTTAGGCATGGTAAAGCCTAATTTTGTGACGGCAAAATTCAATAAAAAAATACGGTAAACAAGTTTTCAGATTTTTTGCTCTGAAACGAAGCGCGCGCCATTCGTTTTTATGAAAACACATCTGAAGCCAAATCTCCAGAATCCGATTTTTAAAAAATCTAATATTGCGGTTATAGACTGCGCTTAGGGTCCTCCACAACTTAGACTCAAAACATTTGAAACTGTCTATTAAAAAGACAATGGAGGAAAAGGGGACTTTATTATCTGGAATCGGTAATATATAATCAAAAAAATCCGATTTTGTTTTAATTTCGTTTTGAGTACCCCAATAATTTTTTAACCGATGCCCTAGTCAACAAAACATAACTGTTTGCAATCAAGTAGTTTTATTAAAAATAAATAAAAACAATTGACACCAAAAATGTGTTCAAATAGCTTCATAATTATTCTTTCTGTTTTTACAATCATGCAATGACGCTTTGGATTTTTTTACTTCCAACATCTTGTCTTGAATTTTTAAAAAGTTGTCAGCAACTGTTTGCGACCTGGTTTCAGGTAGATGAATCCAAATGTGTCGGATACAGAAAATTTGCATAACAATCACTGGAAGGTAGAACCAAGCGCCAATCAGAGGGTCAAAGATGGCGTATAAAAAATTTGCAATTATAGGAAGCAGCAACTTGATTATCAACACCACCTGAACAAATTCGAGTTTGACAGAAATCGATACCACATCCATTGTTATCACCATAAAAGAAGACCCACAATCCAAAGCAAAAGCCACTTTTTGAAAGCAAAAGGTGGCAAATCCAAGGTAATAAGTTGCGTGCGAAGGCCCGCCTGATGCCTCTAGAACAGTTTTAGCAACTCCATAGGTCACCGTTGTCAGACAGATTGCTATCATGCCGATAATTACAACCAATCGATGCCCCAGTTTTTCATAAAGTGCGTTCAGAAAGGATAGCCTCACCCCTAAAATCAGGATTTTTGGTAAAACGGTTAAAGTTACGGTGACGGGAGTAGGCTTAATCGATTTGTCGTGAAAAGTTACACTAGAACATTATGTTCCGATGTCCATCCTCGAACAAGTACTCACAAAAAAATAAAAATAATACATTGATGTATAAGTGTGCTGAATACATTTCTGTATCGAAACTAATACATTAGACGTATGAAAACAAAAAAAACGTATTTTTATCAATACAAAAAAAATGTATTTTTATTCAAACACGAAAATGTATATATTTCAATACATTTCTATATTTCACACACCCGAGCTCGGGTAATTTTCTTGTTTAGCGGAGTCTCAAAGCGAATGCTACGATCGACTCGCTGCAATTGCTCGCCAAATAGAAATTTGGATAGCATCGTTTTTTTGTCTGTTGTTTTTTTTGACACACGCATTCTCTGTAATTGTTGTTTCTTTTTGCGTGACTTTTCGCGTTTCTATTTCAAACTACTTCGGCAACTTTCCAAAAACGAATGCAACCTATGGAGCTAACCTGCTGTCGACTTTGGTATGTTTTTAACATTTACAAAATTTTCTGTTTGTTTTCATGCCCTTTTTATAAAGCCAAACAAGTTTCACCCACTTTTTACCTTTTTGTGCGATTGTGATCTAAGTTTTTGCGAATTGTTAGATAGAGTTGCAATGATGTCGATAGCTGGGGTGCCTTGATTGGCCTCACAATCGCAGAAAATGGTAATAAAGGGGGTTGAAATTCATTTGGCATCAAATTTTTAAATAGAGATAATTTTTGAGCTTAAATGTTGTTTTCAGCATGCAGCAGGTAACATAAAATTGCGCTTCAACAACGCATATGTGCTTCGCTTCACACTGTCTGTAAGTTTCAGAAAAAACTCAAAGACCAAAATTATGTTCACATTTTTAGGTAAAGCGGCTGCAATCAAACAACTTCAAGCCTCAATGTGATTGAAAAACAAATTAACTTCGAAGTCGAGGTCAGGTTCCCGGCGATCTTCCAAGAAAAGACAAGCTGTCGCAACCAACGCGATATTCAAGAAGACGGTTGTCCTCATTTTTTTTTACTTTTTGCTTCGGGTTGTTTTATATTTTCTTGTTTTTATATGATTGTGTTAATAACTGAAATAAATTATGTCTAAAACGAATACCGTGGAACAACAACGAGGGGACGGTGGCCTAAAAAGCAGCTGCAAGCAAAACGCATTCGACGCGCTTTGCCAAGCCGAATGCTATTCATTTTCGTTCATTTTTTAATACAAGCAAGGTATTATTTGTGATACGAAAAAATGTATAGGTCGGCTGAACTATACATCGCTGTATTGAGCACTCAATGTATACATTTTTTTTTCGATATTAATACGTCAGTGTATTAAATTCTATACACTGTTTTTTGTGAGTACGGCCTGCAAAAAATAAAATCTATTTTTCGACCGTTCAGAAAGGATAGCCTCACCTTTGATTTTAATAGGGTTGACTAATTTTTTGTGCGTAAAAACGCCGCAAAGCGCGTTTAAATAAACAAGTAGGTTGATTTAAAATTAATAGGCTTCTAAAGAGACGATTCGCAATGAACTGATAAAAATTTTGGCCATTTTATTACAAATTAGACCCCCAACATCGATAATGCCGTCCTAATGGTCAGTAACTCCCGAAAATTGACCTCTGTTGGCACAAACGGCTTGCAGGTGATACTCCGTCAAGTTTCCAACAGGCGTCACCCCAAACAACCCCGCACTGTTTGATAGGAAAATTATTTTATTTAAAATAAGCGCCCCAATGATCAGGTTTCAGTGCGTTTAGACCCCCTTTTTTTGTAGGAAAATTTTTTTTGATGCGTCAATGTTGATAAAATTGTAACAGATAAAGATTACAAACTAAGCGGTATGAATTCATGTTGATCCGACACAGATCAAAAGTCTAGGAGATGGGTTTGTGATTTGTGAGAAACAAGAGTTAGATGTCAAGTTCAGAGATTTTATTTTTCAGCAAAATTTTGTAGCCTGCTATGTGTTGTGCCATTAGATAAACTTGAACATGAACTGCTTTGATAGTTTGACGCGTTATTTGATAGATGTGCAAAAATTTATTGGTTACTACTGCGAAAACATCTTATGGTGGAAGGTAGGGTTATCGTTGCGTTTTTCAAACTTTTTATATAGAGCGCTTTATGAATATCATGTATGGGAATCGTGCCGTATAGCTTAAACTGATTATCTGCTACAATTTTATCAACATTGACACATCAAAAAAAATTTTCCGACAAAAAAAGGGGTCGAAACACTCTGAAACTTGGACATTGGGGCGCTTATTTTAAATAAAATAATTTTCCTCACAAACAGTGCGGTGTTGTTTGGGGTGACTCCTGTTGGAAACTTGACGGGGCATCACCTGCAAGCCGTTTGTGCCAACAGAGGTCAATTTTCGGGAGTTACTGACCATTAGGACGGCATTATCGATGTTGGGGGTCTAATTTGTAGTAAAATGGCCAAAATTTTTATCAGTTCATTGCGAATCATCTCTTTAGTAGCCTATTAATTTTAAATCAACCTACTTGTTTATTTAAACACGCTTTGCGGCGTTTCTACGCACTAAAAATTAGTCAACCTTATTAAAATCAAGAGTGAGGCTATCCTTTCTGAACGGTCGAAAAATAGATTTTATTTTTTGCTGGCCGTACTTGTTCGAGTATGGACATCGGAACATAATGTTCTAGTGTAACTTTTCACGACAAATCGATAAAGCCTACTCCCGTCACTGTAACTTTAACCGTTTTACCAAAAATTCTGATTTTAGGGGTGAGGCTATCCTTTCTGAACGCACTTTACAACCAAGGAATAACAAAAAGTATGGGATAAGTTGCGATGCTGATAAGACTGTGATCATTTTTGTCAGTGTTCGCGAATGAACACCAACAAACAACGAACAGATTTTTAGCATATTTTATACAAAATTTTGTACAAACTGGGCATAAAAACGTAAACTTTGGTACTATGCGTTATTGCCGAAGGAAATTGACACTATTTGTCATTAACATCAATTTCGGCATCTTTAAACTGATTTTACCTTGAAAATATTTTTTTGTTATTTGTTTTTTTGCGAATTCAAAAAAAATGTTTTATTCACTTACATCAATTTTTTTTATCAACAAAACTTTTTCAGTATTCCGAAACTTCTTCTAATGTTTTTGACGCCAGTTTCTTGAGAATTCACATACACAACTTAGATGCACAAAATAAAATTGGTGAGATTTTTTCAAACACAGCACTCAAATTCTGTAAAATTCCGAAACTTTTAATGTTTTGGACGCCAGTTTCTTGAGAATTCACATACACAACTTAGGTGCACAAAATGAAATTGGTGAGATTTTTTCAAAGATAGCACTCAAATTCTGCAGAATTCCACTTTGTCATGAGAAAAGACAGTACTTCTGTGTTTCTGCGCTTCGCATAAATACAAGCTTGGAGGCAATAGTTTCATGTCACTTGGATTCATCTCTCTGTTACAATGAAGTTGGTCTTCGCGCTCTTCCTTCTCTCTGCTATTGTCGAGACTGCGTTTGGGCAAGGTGGTATTGTTGTTTCAGGTGTGGGAGATGGCTCACTTGGAGCTAGCCTTGGAAGTTTTTTGTATGACTCAATCTCAAGCGGTCAAGCTGCTGCTGTCATAAATGACATCGGCAACGCTGTCGGTGATGCTGCGAATGCTGTCGCCGGCGCTGCGACAACCGCATGGAACACATTAGGAGAGGCCCTTAGGTTTGAAAACTTCGTTGGTAACGAAATACTTGGCGACATATTTGGTTAAAACTTTGAAATCTGACGTTTAAAGATGTTACATATGTATTGGTAATAAATTGAAATGTATGCAGAAGCAACTGAAAAGACGACGGTTGTGACCAATTTTTGTCTTTTTTTTTCTGCTATCGTGAAGCTAATCTCGGCACTCCAGCTATCCCCTTTCCTTTCGCAATTCTACCTAACAACTCGCAGAAACTTAGAGAATCGCAAAAAAAAAGGTAAAAAAGGTTGAAACTGATTTGGTTTTCAAAAATACAAATTATAATTCACACTTTTCTTGTTTTTCCGTAACTTTTTCAAAGTGTTACGGAGTCAATTTCGTTCGGCTTTTACTCTTTCAAAGTGTTATAGGTCATCCTTATAAGTGTTACGCCGTTTTACACTTCAAAGTGTTTTTTTTGTGAGTTGTGCATTGCAGATTATCAATCGGGGGCCAAAAATTAAATTACTCGAATGACGTGAATCGGAATGTTGCGTTTCCGTATGTTTTTTATTTCTATTTTATTTTTTATTTTTTTATTAAAAAAATGTTTCTTTATTTAAAAAATGTTGGTATGATAATTCGATGTAAAAAGTATTATAGTTATTATAATTGGGGCGATTTGGCAATGTTTTCAATACTGGAAACGATCCATTTGTAATATTTGTAAACCACGTCTAGGAACACTGATTGTAGGGTTTTAACTCTCCGCCGAATAGGGTCGGGAGAAAATTTCCCCCGACATAGATAAATTGTATAAAAACGTAGTTATCACAAAAAATGTTGAAATTAAATAGCTTCATAGTTATTCTGGTTGTTATTGGGTTCCAAAAGTGACGCTTCACTTTTTTTTGTATCTAACAATTTGTTTTGAATAATCAAAAAGTTGTTGGCAACCGTCTGGGACTTGGTTTCGGGGAGATGGATCCACACGTGCCGGATGCAGTAAATTTGCATAACGATAACTGGAAGATACAACCAAGCGCCAATCAGAGGGTCAAAGATGGCATATAAAAAATTTGCAATTATAGGAAGCAGCAACTTGATTATCAACACCACCTGGACAAATGCGAGCTTGACAGAAATTGATACCACATCCATAGTCACGACCATAAATGACGCTCCGCAGTCAATTGAGAAAGATATGCGTTGGAAATTCAAATCCTACGAAAAAGAAGAAAACGTAATCAAAAAATCATCATTTTTGAACATTTTCCGAGATCCGACAATCCGTGCCTGCTTACGCCTCGTCATGGCACCTCTCTTGGTCACCTACTTCGGCTTCTTCACCATTGGAGTCTACAACCTGATGACCATACAGACCAGTTTTGGCTGGGATTCAGGGTCCGTTATGCTGACAGAAACGTTTGCGACTATCGCGACTTACCCTGTGCTTTTTGTACTTCCATGGCTATACGAAAAGCTAGGACATAAACCGGTAGTTCTCCTCGGTATGGCCGCGGTCTCTCTTGCCACCATTACCTACGGCGTAGCCAGAGTTGTCTTGGATATATCAGACGGGTCGTCGAACTTGACTTTATTCCTTGGATTTGTAAAAACTGTCGCCATGCCAAGGATAACGACGGTCTTATGCCCCCATTTTTCGTACAGCCAGGGAAGTGCAAAAAGTAGTGGATACGTGGCAAAAGCGATAATGTTTTCTGTTAGCATAACGGATCCTAAATCCCAACCAAAGCTAGTTTGAATGGTCATGCGGTTGTAAACTCCTATAGTGTAGAAGCCAAAAAATGTGACCATGAGTGGTGCCGTTGCCAATCTTAGACATGCCTGGATCGTCGGGTCCCGGAGAGTGGCAAAAAATGAAGACTTCTCGATCACGTGTTCTTCTGTTTCGTAAGATTCGTAAATTTTTTCTAAAAAAACTCAAATAATCAGTTTTTAGAAAAAATTTAAAAACCCACCAAAATCAGCGTTTTTTCCGTGAAAAGAATATATTGAATCCCGAACGCTGTCTCGAGAAGATTTAGTCATGTGCAAGTATTTTGGCGACTCGGGGATCCAAGATGCAATGGCAACAAAAATGATAATAAATGCAATCAAAATTAAGAACAAAATGTAAAACAAGTCCATTGAGCCAAAAATGCTTGGAATTGTGAGAATACTAGCTGCAAAACCGGTAACAGTAGCGACCGTAGTAATACCGGCAATAGCAAATGCTCTTAGATGATCTGGAGCGCACTCCGAAAGATAAACTTTTGTAGCCCCAATTCTCAGTGAATCCGCAAAACCGTAGAGCATCATTGCGACGAAGAACAGTTCAACGAGATTGGTAAACTTTGCTGCGACGACGGCAATGCAAGCTGCAACGCCGAGAAATCCTTTGACGTAGACGGTGGCTACCCGACGACCCCAACGATCCATGAGGGGCACAACCACGAACAGGCCGATGATCGAGCACGCCAGACCCGTGTTGATGGCCGCTAGGTAGACAAAGTTTGCCTCCGCTGCATCAAGCTCGATTCCAAACTGCGAACTGATGCTTTGGTTTGAAAAGTCCATAAAAATGATTGCCAGACGCAGAACACAACCATCGAAAAACTCAACAAATCCGCCAACACTGCCATAACACAAAATCATGAATCCGAGTGTAAAAGTCGGTAGCTTCATTTTTTTTCAAAAAAATGACTTTTCTGCGATACAAGATGATCAAAGTTGATACTCAATGTCGTTGATAAGAGTGGAGTGTTTTTGGAACCAGCACATTACTCGAGTGACTTTTAGGACCTTCAGATTTTGTCTTATCAGCAGAGCATCATACGTGCCTTTCCACTTCTCCTTGCCAAAGTTAAAAAAGTTGTTTTGAATAACCAACAATGTGATTGTATGTTCTATGATTTTGCCGTTACAAAAATCAATGTTAATGACCATAATAAAATGCTTGAAACATGTCCGGACTTGAAAATTACGGCCCTTCTTAGACTGGCCTGAACTGTAAAAAAATTATAAATTCAAGAATTGTTTTCAAAAATGTTCACAAAAGTCAGAGTGATTCAATTATTTATTACGCGATTCCTGCTAATGATTGATTTTTTGTTGTTATTAATGAAGTCGATATTGTACAAATTGGAAACAAGGAAGATCATTTATAGCCCCAATTTACAGGGCAGCACTCAATAAGCCGACAAACCGTAAAAATTGCGGCGAGGCTAAAAATAATTTGGAAATTATTTTTAGCCTCGCTTCTTGACAAAAATTGTTATGCACAAAAGGTGAGTGGTAAATTTGCCGTCTCCAGCGTAATTACAGGTTCTTTTTTGACAAACTTTATACGCTACAAACGTGCATGCATTCAATTTATTGCCGTGACATAAAATTCAGGCATCCGAAAGCCTGCTAAAAGGCGGATGACACATCAGGTCATTATTAGATCTGTTTTTTTCGTTCAATAGATGATTTAGGAATACCATGACCACCAAAAACGTAAAATGAATTGAAAATACTTGAAGATGAGATGGTGATGAAGGCGAAAAGAAGGCAAACGACAAGCAGGAACTTGTCTGCAGCCATGGCCATGGTAGAACCAAATAACATGAAGTGTGACTATACTGATCTCGTATTTATGCCAATGGAATTCAGATCGTTCACACTTATTCCTGCATATTAACTTTTTAATGCATGTCAAGTAGGAAGTTTTGGTAAAAGAAAATTAAATCTCGTTCGCTTGATGAAGGAGAGCGTGTTGCTTAATAGACAGTCTGCGAGCCGATTTACCAACAAGGGGAGGAGGCCGACACATCAATTTTTACACTTTCAAATGTTTTGAGTCTAAGTTGTGGAGGACCCTAGGGGCAGTCTATAACCGCAATATTAGATTTTTAAAAAATCGGATTCTGGAGATTTGGCTTCAGATGTGTTTTCATAAAAACGAATGGCGCGCGCTTCGTTTCTGAGCAAAAAATCTGAAAACTTGCTTACGGGGGTTTCAGAGGACAGGGAATACGATGGCATACTCAGATTTAAAAAAAACAACTGCAAGTATTTTTTATTGAATTTTGCCGTAACAAAATTCGGCTTTACCATGCCTAAAAAAATAAACAACCATTTTCATATATCCTATCTGAAAGAGCGATTTTTTTGGCTCAGAATGCAGTGTCCGTTAAAAAAACGTAGTGTCTGGAATCACCTTTTAGGTGCTGATTTGTCGTCAAAACGACCAAAAAACCCCCTTTATTGCGCGTGCGCACTTCCCGCCATTTTTTTGAGGGGGTTTTTGGTCGTTTTGACTACAAATCGGGACCTAAAAGTTGATTCCAGACACTACGTTTTTTAACGGACACTTCATTCTGAGCCAAAAAAATCGCTCTTTCAGATAGGATATATAAAAATGGGTGTTTATTTTTTTAGGCATGGTAAAGCCTAATTTTGTGACGGCAAAATTCAATAAAAAAATACGGTAAACAAGTTTTCAGATTTTTTGCTCTGAAACGAAGCGCGCGCCATTCGTTTTTATGAAAACACATCTGAAGCCAAATCTCCAGAATCCGATTTTTAAAAAATCTAATATTGCGGTTATAGACTGCGCTTAGGGTCCTCCACAACTTAGACTCAAAACATTTGAAACTGTCTATTAAAAAGACAATGGAGGAAAAGGGGACTTTATTATCTGGAATCGGTAATATATAATCAAAAAAATCCGATTTTGTTTTAATTTCGTTTTGAGTACCCCAATAATTTTTTAACCGATGCCCTAGTCAACAAAACATAACTGTTTGCAATCAAGTAGTTTTATTAAAAATAAATAAAAACAATTGACACCAAAAATGTGTTCAAATAGCTTCATAATTATTCTTTCTGTTTTTACAATCATGCAATGACGCTTTGGATTTTTTTACTTCCAACATCTTGTCTTGAATTTTTAAAAAGTTGTCAGCAACTGTTTGCGACCTGGTTTCAGGTAGATGAATCCAAATGTGTCGGATACAGAAAATTTGCATAACAATCACTGGAAGGTAGAACCAAGCGCCAATCAGAGGGTCAAAGATGGCGTATAAAAAATTTGCAATTATAGGAAGCAGCAACTTGATTATCAACACCACCTGAACAAATTCGAGTTTGACAGAAATCGATACCACATCCATTGTTATCACCATAAAAGAAGACCCACAATCCAAAGCAAAAGCCACTTTTTGAAAGCAAAAGGTGGCAAATCCAAGGTAATAAGTTGCGTGCGAAGGCCCGCCTGATGCCTCTAGAACAGTTTTAGCAACTCCATAGGTCACCGTTGTCAGACAGATTGCTATCATGCCGATAATTACAACCAATCGATGCCCCAGTTTTTCATAAAGTGCGTTCAGAAAGGATAGCCTCACCCCTAAAATCAGGATTTTTGGTAAAACGGTTAAAGTTACGGTGACGGGAGTAGGCTTAATCGATTTGTCGTGAAAAGTTACACTAGAACATTATGTTCCGATGTCCATCCTCGAACAAGTACGGCCTGCAAAAAATAAAATCTATTTTTCGACCGTTCAGAAAGGATAGCCTCACCTTTGATTTTAATAGGGTTGACTAATTTTTTGTGCGTAAAAACGCCGCAAAGCGCGTTTAAATAAACAAGTAGGTTGATTTAAAATTAATAGGCTTCTAAAGAGACGATTCGCAATGAACTGATAAAAATTTTGGCCATTTTATTACAAATTAGACCCCCAACATCGATAATGCCGTCCTAATGGTCAGTAACTCCCGAAAATTGACCTCTGTTGGCACAAACGGCTTGCAGGTGATACTCCGTCAAGTTTCCAACAGGCGTCACCCCAAACAACCCCGCACTGTTTGATAGGAAAATTATTTTATTTAAAATAAGCGCCCCAATGATCAGGTTTCAGTGCGTTTAGACCCCCTTTTTTTGTAGGAAAATTTTTTTTGATGCGTCAATGTTGATAAAATTGTAACAGATAAAGATTACAAACTAAGCGGTATGAATTCATGTTGATCCGACACAGATCAAAAGTCTAGGAGATGGGTTTGTGATTTGTGAGAAACAAGAGTTAGATGTCAAGTTCAGAGATTTTATTTTTCAGCAAAATTTTGTAGCCTGCTATGTGTTGTGCCATTAGATAAACTTAAACATGAACTGCTTTGATAGTTTGACGCGTTATTTGATAGATGTGCAAAAATTTATTGGTTACTACTGCGAAAACATCTTATGGTGGAAGGTAGGGTTATCGTTGCGTTTTTCAAACTTTTTATATAGAGCGCTTTATGAATATCATGTATGGGAATCGTGCCGTATAGCTTAAACTGATTATCTGCTACAATTTTATCAACATTGACACATCAAAAAAAATTTTCCGACAAAAAAAGGGGTCGAAACACTCTGAAACTTGGACATTGGGGCGCTTATTTTAAATAAAATAATTTTCCTCACAAACAGTGCGGTGTTGTTTGGGGTGACTCCTGTTGGAAACTTGACGGGGCATCACCTGCAAGCCGTTTGTGCCAACAGAGGTCAATTTTCGGGAGTTACTGACCATTAGGACGGCATTATCGATGTTGGGGGTCTAATTTGTAATAAAATGGCCAAAATTTTTATCAGTTCATTGCGAATCGTCTCTTTAGAAGCCTATTAATTTTAAATCAACCTACTTGTTTATTTAAACGCGCTTTGCGGCGTTTTTACGCACAAAAAATTAGTCAACCCTATTAAAATCAAAGGTGAGGCTATCCTTTCTGAACGGTCGAAAAATAGATTTTATTTTTTGCAGGCCGTACTTGTTCGAGGATGGACATCGGAACATAATGTTCTAGTGTAACTTTTCACGACAAATCGATTAAGCCTACTCCCGTCACCGTAACTTTAACCGTTTTACCAAAAATCCTGATTTTAGGGGTGAGGCTATCCTTTCTGAACGCACTTTATGAAAAACTGGGGCATCGATTGGTTGTAATTATCGGCATGATAGCAATCTGTCTGACAACGGTGACCTATGGAGTTGCTAAAACTGTTCTAGAGGCATCAGGCGGGCCTTCGCACGCAACTTATTACCTTGGATTTGCCACCTTTTGCTTTCAAAAAGTGGCTTTTGCTTTGGATTGTGGGTCTTCTTTTATGGTGATAACAATGGATGTGGTATCGATTTCTGTCAAACTCGAATTTGTTCAGGTGGTGTTGATAATCAAGTTGCTGCTTCCTATAATTGCAAATTTTTTATACGCCATCTTTGACCCTCTGATTGGCGCTTGGTTCTACCTTCCAGTGATTGTTATGCAAATTTTCTGTATCCGACACATTTGGATTCATCTACCTGAAACCAGGTCGCAAACAGTTGCTGACAACTTTTTAAAAATTCAAGACAAGATGTTGGAAGTAAAAAAATCCAAAGCGTCATTGCATGATTGTAAAAACAGAAAGAATAATTATGAAGCTATTTGAACACATTTTTGGTGTCAATTGTTTTTATTTATTTTTAATAAAACTACTTGATTGCAAACAGTTATGTTTTGTTGACTAGGGCATCGGTTAAAAAATTATTGGGGTACTCAAAACGAAATTAAAACAAAATCGGATTTTTTTGATTATATATTACCGATTCCAGATAATAAAGTCCCCTTTTCCTCCATTGTCTTTTTAATAGACAGTTTCAAATGTTTTGAGTCTAAGTTGTGGAGGACCCTAAGCGCAGTCTATAACCGCAATATTAGATTTTTTAAAAATCGGATTCTGGAGATTTGGCTTCAGATGTGTTTTCATAAAAACGAATGGCGCGCGCTTCGTTTCAGAGCAAAAAATCTGAAAACTTGTTTACCGTATTTTTTTATTGAATTTTGCCGTCACAAAATTAGGCTTTACCATGCCTAAAAAAATAAACACCCATTTTTATATATCCTATCTGAAAGAGCGATTTTTTTGGCTCAGAATGAAGTGTCCGTTAAAAAACGTAGTGTCTGGAATCAACTTTTAGGTCCCGATTTGTAGTCAAAACGACCAAAAACCCCCTCAAAAAAATGGCGGGAAGTGCGCACGCGCAATAAAGGGGGTTTTTTGGTCGTTTTGACGACAAATCAGCACCTAAAAGGTGATTCCAGACACTACGTTTTTTTAACGGACACTGCATTCTGAGCCAAAAAAATCGCTCTTTCAGATAGGATATATGAAAATGGTTGTTTATTTTTTTAGGCATGGTAAAGCCGAATTTTGTTACGGCAAAATTCAATAAAAAATACTTGCAGTTGTTTTTTTTAAATCTGAGTATGCCATCGTATTCCCTGTCCTCTGAAACCCCCGTAAGCAAGTTTTCAGATTTTTTGCTCAGAAACGAAGCGCGCGCCATTCGTTTTTATGAAAACACATCTGAAGCCAAATCTCCAGAATCCGATTTTTTAAAAATCTAATATTGCGGTTATAGACTGCCCCTAGGGTCCTCCACAACTTAGACTCAAAACATTTGAAAGTGTAAAAATTGATGTGTCGGCCTCCTCCCCTTGTTGGTAAATCGGCTCGCAGACTGTCTATTAAGCAACACGCTCTCCTTCATCAAGCGAACGAGATTTAATTTTCTTTTACCAAAACTTCCTACTTGACATGCATTAAAAAGTTAATATGCAGGAATAAGTGTGAACGATCTGAATTCCATTGGCATAAATACGAGATCAGTATAGTCACACTTCATGTTATTTGGTTCTACCATGGCCATGGCTGCAGACAAGTTCCTGCTTGTCGTTTGCCTTCTTTTCGCCTTCATCACCATCTCATCTTCAAGTATTTTCAATTCATTTTACGTTTTTGGTGGTCATGGTATTCCTAAATCATCTATTGAACGAAAAAAACAGATCTAATAATGACCTGATGTGTCATCCGCCTTTTAGCAGGCTTTCGGATGCCTGAATTTTATGTCACGGCAATAAATTGAATGCATGCACGTTTGTAGCGTATAAAGTTTGTCAAAAAAGAACCTGTAATTACGCTGGAGACGGCAAATTTACCACTCACCTTTTGTGCATAACAATTTTTGTCAAGAAGCGAGGCTAAAAATAATTTCCAAATTATTTTTAGCCTCGCCGCAATTTTTACGGTTTGTCGGCTTATTGAGTGCTGCCCTGTAAATTGGGGCTATAAATGATCTTCCTTGTTTCCAATTTGTACAATATCGACTTCATTAATAACAACAAAAAATCAATCATTAGCAGGAATCGCGTAATAAATAATTGAATCACTCTGACTTTTGTGAACATTTTTGAAAACAATTCTTGAATTTATAATTTTTTTACAGTTCAGGCCAGTCTAAGAAGGGCCGTAATTTTCAAGTCCGGACATGTTTCAAGCATTTTATTATGGTCATTAACATTGATTTTTGTAACGGCAAAATCATAGAACATACAATCACATTGTTGGTTATTCAAAACAACTTTTTTAACTTTGGCAAGGAGAAGTGGAAAGGCACGTATGATGCTCTGCTGATAAGACAAAATCTGAAGGTCCTAAAAGTCACTCGAGTAATGTGCTGGTTCCAAAAACACTCCACTCTTATCAACGACATTGAGTATCAACTTTGATCATCTTGTATCGCAGAAAAGTCATTTTTTTGAAAAAAAATGAAGCTACCGACTTTTACACTCGGATTCATGATTTTGTGTTATGGCAGTGTTGGCGGATTTGTTGAGTTTTTCGATGGTTGTGTTCTGCGTCTGGCAATCATTTTTATGGACTTTTCAAACCAAAGCATCAGTTCGCAGTTTGGAATCGAGCTTGATGCAGCGGAGGCAAACTTTGTCTACCTAGCGGCCATCAACACGGGTCTGGCGTGCTCGATCATCGGCCTGTTCGTGGTTGTGCCCCTCATGGATCGTTGGGGTCGTCGGGTAGCCACCGTCTACGTCAAAGGATTTCTCGGCGTTGCAGCTTGCATTGCCGTCGTCGCAGCAAAGTTTACCAATCTCGTTGAACTGTTCTTCGTCGCAATGATGCTCTACGGTTTTGCGGATTCACTGAGAATTGGGGCTACAAAAGTTTATCTTTCGGAGTGCGCTCCAGATCATCTAAGAGCATTTGCTATTGCCGGTATTACTACGGTCGCTACTGTTACCGGTTTTGCAGCTAGTATTCTCACAATTCCAAGCATTTTTGGCTCAATGGACTTGTTTTACATTTTGTTCTTAATTTTGATTGCATTTATTATCATTTTTGTTGCCATTGCATCTTGGATCCCCGAGTCGCCAAAATACTTGCACATGACTAAATCTTCTCGAGACAGCGTTCGGGATTCAATATATTCTTTTCACGGAAAAAACGCTGATTTTGGTGGGTTTTTAAATTTTTTCTAAAAACTGATTATTTGAGTTTTTTTAGAAAAAATTTACGAATCTTACGAAACAGAAGAACACGTGATCGAGAAGTCTTCATTTTTTGCCACTCTCCGGGACCCGACGATCCAGGCATGTCTAAGATTGGCAACGGCACCACTCATGGTCACATTTTTTGGCTTCTACACTATAGGAGTTTACAACCGCATGACCATTCAAACTAGCTTTGGTTGGGATTTAGGATCCGTTATGCTAACAGAAAACATTATCGCTTTTGCCACGTATCCACTACTTTTTGCACTTCCCTGGCTGTACGAAAAATGGGGGCATAAGACCGTCGTTATCCTTGGCATGGCGACAGTTTTTACAAATCCAAGGAATAAAGTCAAGTTCGACGACCCGTCTGATATATCCAAGACAACTCTGGCTACGCCGTAGGTAATGGTGGCAAGAGAGACCGCGGCCATACCGAGGAGAACTACCGGTTTATGTCCTAGCTTTTCGTATAGCCATGGAAGTACAAAAAGCACAGGGTAAGTCGCGATAGTCGCAAACGTTTCTGTCAGCATAACGGACCCTGAATCCCAGCCAAAACTGGTCTGTATGGTCATCAGGTTGTAGACTCCAATGGTGAAGAAGCCGAAGTAGGTGACCAAGAGAGGTGCCATGACGAGGCGTAAGCAGGCACGGATTGTCGGATCTCGGAAAATGTTCAAAAATGATGATTTTTTGATTACGTTTTCTTCTTTTTCGTAGGATTTGAAAATCTTCTCTGGAAAAATTTAAAGATGCATAAAAAAATATATTTTTTTAATAAACAATTTACCATAATCGGTATTTTTGCCGTGAAATGAGTCTACTGCGGTGCGAATAATCTTGTGTGAAGATTTAACCATGTGCAAGTACTTGGGCGACTCTGGAATCCAAGATGCCAAAATGACAAAAATAGAGATAAACCCAATCAAAATCAAAAACAATATGTAATACGAGTCTGTTGTGCCAAGGAGGCTTGGCATAGTGAGAAAGCTCGTTGCGGAACCAGTAACAGTTGCTACCGTCGTGATGCTTGCAATTGCAAATGCCCTTAAATGATCTGGAGCGCATTCTGAAAGATAGACCTTCGTAGCACCAATCCTGAGCGAATCCGCAAAACCAAAAAAAGCCATAGCAAGAAAGAACAGTTCAACGAGATTGGTAAACTTTGCTGCGACGACGGCAATGCAAGCTGCAACGCCGAGAAATCCTTTGACGTAGACGGTGGCTACCCGACGACCCCAACGATCCATGAGGGGCACAACCACGAACAGGCCGATGATCGAGCACGCCAGACCCGTGTTGATGGCTGCGAGGTATACAAAGTTGGCCTCCGCTGCATCAAGCTCGATTCCAAACTGCGAACTGATGCTTTGGTTTGAAAAGTCCATAAAAATGATTGCCAGACGCCGTACATGCATGTCAAAAATTTCAACAAAGCCGCCTACAGTACCGTAGCAGAGAATCATAAAACCCAGTGAGAAGGTCGGCAGCATCATTATTCTATACTTGAAAAAAACGAAGAATAATTTTTTTTTTCAATAAACGGTTTTATGTTTGGAACACAAGGTTGTTGATAAGAAAACTTTTTTATTTGAGCAAACAAAGAGAACGGAACACGCTGAGATTTTTCATTTGTTTCTTCTGTCGGGTCATTAGGTTTGTCATCTTATCAATGTAACATGCATACTTCCTTGATTGTTCGTTATCAAAGTCATTTTCTGAAAGTTACTTTTATTTAATACCACAGGTTCAAAAAGTTCAGGGGGGTAATACTAAATATATTCGGAACACATGCAAGTGCCGAGGAAAGAGCTGTCGGCTACTCAGTAGCTCTAACTAAACATTATTTATTTTATTTATTTATTTATTTCAACGTTACTCAAAAGAAAGTGTCAGAGTTCATTTTGGAATTTCTTCACGAAACTTTGCCAAAAGTTTGATTTTACTATGAAAAGTTTATACTGAAAAATTCAGTTGCACCGCTCATGATCTGACAGAGTTACGGTAGTCGAAAATCACGTTTTTGCCATTTTTGACGATTTTTAGCACGTTCTAGCTTAGCAACTACGGCATTTTCAGAACCAAGTGGTATATCAAGTATTTTTTTATGGAGAATCGGTTAAAAATATAATAACGTAGGGTTGTGACCTTGAAAAATGCCAAAACCAATGTTGCCATTATGACCTCTTTTCAAATGCAAATTTCGGCATTTTTTAAGGTGGCAAACCTATATTTTTATATTTTTATCTGATTCTCCATGCAAAACTACGTCGATTGATGCACACCCTGATTTTGAAAATAACGTTGTTCGTTAGCTAGAACTTTCCAAAAATTGTAAAAAATGGCAAAAACGTTATTTTCGACTACCGTAACTCTGTCAGATCATGAGCGGTGCAACTGAATTTTTCAGTATAAACTTTTCATAGTAAAATCAAACTTTTGGCAAAGTTTCGTGAAAAAATTCCAAAATGAACAATGACACTTTCCTTCAGTGATTAGTGATCATTAGGTCAGACAAACGATGGTTACGTAGGCGTCAATGTTTCGTTTCAATTGGCCGCGATGTATAACATCACCAAACTCCGCATTTCTGGAAGTCTATAGAACTGTGAAGCATGCACAAAACTCTGATTCATCAAACGAACAATAGAAATTTCATCTTGATGTTGACAGCATACGATAAAAAACTACAAAATTTATTCATTTTAAACCAAAAATGTCCTACTTGACATGCATTAAAAAATGAGTATGGTGGAAGTTCAGCAAACGTATAAATGCAAGCATAGCGGGGACAATTTCATGTTATTAGATTTTGTTTGGATACAATGAAGTTATTTCTTGCTATCATTCCTTTTGTTACTCTTTTTACGACGGCTATTGCTGTCTTTAATACGGAGGACCCCACAGATTTACCTCCAGAAGCTATCACTGTTGGAAACGCGGAATATGACGTTGTAGTTGAGCCAACGAATTTAGATAATGAATCCGATGCTGAAGTTGTAGCTGAAATAATCGAATCTGAAGACAAAGATGAAAAATCCAAAAGTTCTGAAGACGTGCCAGAAAAATCCAGTAGTTCTGAAGACGTGCCAGAAAAATCCAAAAGTTCTGAAAACGTGCCTGAAAAATCTAAAAACTCTGAAGATGACGAACCCAACAAGAAGGCTGCGGTTGATTCTGCTTTAACCTTTGGAAAACATCTGAGTGATTTTGAGGAGAAACTTAAGGGAATTGTAGCGGCCGTATCGCAAGTGACCAACGCCCTTGCTCAAATATTTAACTGACGCTTAAATTTTTGTGTGATGCTTAAAACTTGGTTTTGAATGTAGTGATGGCAATAAATGGCGTGCATTACATTTATTTACTCTTACTCGTGCTTAATTACTCATCACAAAAATTATAGAGATAGTGATATCGGGACTCAGATGGGAGAATGCTCCAAAGTTATATTTATATTTTCTTCTACGAGTCGTATTTATCAGCCCCTCAGCTTGTCGGCTCCGGCCCCCAGGCCCCCAGCCCCCAAGGCCCTCCTCTATAAAATTATTATTTTTTGGCACTATGAAACGTATTTTTAAGGATAACTGAAATAATCAAAGTAAAAATTGTATTAGAAAGAAAGATTGTTACAATTGTTAACAGTAAACGCATACTGACCAAAATTTCAGTAAATAATGCGTTTCGTTGTAACTTTTTCACATTTTTTTGGTTTTTTTTGCTTAAAATTTTGTTTTGGGAGCCAAACGGGGCTTTGAAGCCCCCTGAAAATCGGTCCCCGGCCCCAGGGGGCCGGGGCCGGCCCCCGATTTTTGGCATGCCTGCTTACAATGCCGACTAACGCCGCGGCGTGTTATCGGAAAATTACGAGAAATTACGACGATTTTCCGACAAGTAAAAACGAATTTTTTTGAACCATTGTTTTAAAATCTATATATGAATTATCCCGGGATTCCCATTGCACAACATGCGTTTCCACTTTATTTTTTTATCAACGACACAACTATTTATCAAAAAGAAATTCAATAAAAATATTCCGCGGTATTTCCGCCGTACCGCTCTCTGAACGGAATCAGTCTTTATGCTGCATACATTTCATTTCGGGAATACAACCCTCCGAAACAACCAATCTAAGAATTGAGTTGAGGGTTCGACGAGGACAAGAAGCAGCAAGATGCCTAACAGGAACTTTATTGTAGGCATTATCAGAAAATCAAAGTTTAATTCTGAATTGATGGGTGAGGAAACGAGAGGCAATCAGGCAGGCAGAAATGACATGTTTATTTTGAGCACATCGCGGCCCCTAAGTACGGAATGGGTCGCATGGTAATTCTCATCATAAATATTTTATTTTTTTAAATTTATGTCGAGTAAACTGTTTTGTATCATAGGAATTTCCACGAATCAGGGGGGGAAATGAATTAATTAAAGGATCTTACGTTGGTGAATTTTGGAAATGTGTTGTGCAGAAAAGTTTTGCTATGTGTAGGCTTTTTTAATGTTCTTTTGATTGTTAGAAACAGGAATTTGAAGGTATTCCTATTTCCAACAATGATCTTACAGTAGTTAGAAAAAATCGTAAAATAAAATAAAATAAACAAATACAATCATTTCTTTTCACTTTTTAACAGGAAACTTTATTTATTAAACATCGGCAGTGACTAATTTTGAGATTTTGGGTCCGAAAAAATTACAAGTTTTTGTATGCTCAAAATACAGTCAAATGGATTCATAGTTATTCGTTACAGTACTTCGGTTGTTATTGCTTTCTAACAATGATGCCTTGATTTTTCGCCTTGCCAAAACATTGTCCTGGATCCGTGAAAAGTTGTTAGCAACAGTCTGCGACCTGGTTTCAGGTAGATAGATCCAAATGTGCCGGATGCAGTAAATTTGCATAACGATAACTGGAAGATACAACCAAGCGCCAATCAGGGGGTCAAAGATGGCGTACAAAAAATTTGCAATCATAGGAAGCAGCAATTTGATTATCAACACAATCTGCACAAAAATAATCTTGACCGAAATGGATACCACATCCATGGTCACAACCATGTAAGACGATCCGCAGTCGAGAGAAAATGCCAAGCATTGGAAAATCAGTGCAAGAAATCCAAGGTAAAAAGTCGCTTTTGAAGGCCCACCGGATATATCCAGCACAATTCTGGCTACTGCGTAGGTCATGGTTGATAGAGTCACTGCTGCCATGCCGAGAATGACGACCCGTCGATGTCCTAACTTTTCGTAAAGCCAGGGAATGGCAAAGAGCAGAGGGTACATTGCGATGGTGACAAGGTTGTCTGCCAGCATGACAGGCCCTGCATCCCAGCCCAAGCTAGTTTGATTGGGAACGTAGCAGTAGACGGCAATGGTATAGAATCCGAAGAAGGTGACCAGGAGAGGTGATATGACCAGGCGTAGGCACGCGCGGATTGTCGGATCCCTCAAAATGGTCATGTAAGAGGACTTTCTGAGTATGTTTTCTTCCATTTCATAAGATTCGCATATTTTTTCTGAAATAAAGTTCAGTGGTAACCCAATTTGATTATCACTTTTCTTAAAACTTACCAAAGTCAGCGTCCATTCCTTGAAATGAATTTACGGAATTCCGAATAATGTTATCCGAAGACCGTACCATGTGCAGGTATTTGGGGGACTCCGGAATCCAAGAAGCCAGTGCGACAAAAACAACGATAAACACAATTAAAATCAAAAACAGTAAAAAATATTTGTCAATGGTGCCCAAAAAATACGGTGTGGTAAACAAACTCATGACAGCAGCAGTAGCAATCGTAAGCGTGCTGATGCTAGCCATCGCGAATGCCCTCAAATTGTCTGGTGCGCATTCTGACAGGTATACCTTCGTAGCACCGGTCCTGAGGCTGTCTGCGAAACCGTAGAAAACCATTCCAACAAAGAGCAACTCGATGAGGTTTGTGAACTTTGCTGCGACTACGAAAATGCAAGCTGCGGCTCCGAGAAAGCCTTTGACGTAGACAGTAGCCAACCGACGACCCCAACGGTCGATGATCGGCACAACCACAAACAGGCCGATGATCGAGCACGCCAGACCCGTGTTGATGGCTGCGAGGTATACAAAGTTGGCCTCCGCTGCATCGAGCTCGATTCCAAACTGCGCACTGATGCTTTGGTTTGAAAAGTCCATAAACACAACAGCCAGCCTTCTGACATACATATCAAAAAGTTCAATAAAGCTGCCAATGGTACCGTAGCACAGAATCATGAAACCCAGTGTGTAAGTTGGCAGTTTCATTTTTGATCAAGAATGATTGCAGCGACGCAATAGAATTTGTTGCAAAAAATATGACGCTCTAGACTTTGGTTGAAGTTGATGTCAGGACATGTGTTGCGTGTTGGAGAAAAGAGAAAACATTGTACCTAACATAACCTTCTGCTCTTTAAAATATTGGGTTTGATAAGAAAAAATTGTTCTAATCTTTGTTTGAGGGCGATGACCTGACAGGAAAAAGAAACGACCGAGCTCAATTTGGAAAAATGTGGAGGGGGGAGAAAAGATTGTCACCAAGGCTACATGTCAGTCACAATGTTGACGTTATCAATACCTGCCTAAGCGGTAAAATTGACTAAACTTTCTTTGCACAGAATCTTGAACCAAGACATTGCAAAAAAACAAAAAAATGCAAATAAAAAAAATCTGTTTATTCTCAAAAATGAAGAAAAACGTGAACTATTTTTTTGCAAATTTCAATATTCCAACGAATAAATTTATAAAAAGTTGTTGTAACATCGTCTCTCCTCTCAGTAAGCATGCCACGCCCCCGAAGTCAACGCGACTTTTTTTCCCACTTCCTTTTCACCAGGTAAGTTCCCCGTTCCCTTCACCCCCTCCAAATCACCTTCAGCAATGTCTACGAGTACTGGCGGGCCCGTGTGCTCCTCAACATCCCTGTTGGTTTGCTGTTCTCTTACGGTGCCTACACCCTTGGCTGGTCTCGTCTAAACTTCGGTGATTTTGACCCTCTGCTGTCGGAAATTTTCAAGATGACCGTCGTCGTCGGTGGAGGACTCGCGTTTGCCTTTTCGCCTCTTTTTCGCTGCGCCATGTTCTGCGTGATCTTCGGCGCCCTCGGAAGCAGTGGTCAGGCCCTGCTGAGTGTCTACGTCGCGGAACAGCTCAGCGAGGGTCCTGTGGCGAATATTCTTCACAATATAAGACTGACGTCTAGCATTGCTATCTGCCATCTCGAACAACAGAATAAGCTGACGACCCAGAGGATAACACTCGCTACCGGACCTTTGGAGTCTTTGTTTGAAAACAATTTGGGTTCGTTTTTGCGTTTTTGAGATAATTTTTTTTGGAAATCTTATTTTCGAAAATGGTAAAATTGGTCGAGTGTGTGGCTGTGAAACCGGGGGTTTTTGAACTTTGAAAGGTTCAAATCCTATAGAATGCACTCTTTTTTTTCAATATTTTTTCAAACTTTAAAAAAAGTTAAACTTTCGATTTATCGATTTTTCAGCAAAAAGTGCAAAGAAAACGTCAGAATACATGGAACCGCTGCACAAAATCATGGACATGCTCAAAGCCGAACTTACACATCATACCGAAGAAGACGAATATCTGGCGCGAAAACTCAAACTCTTTGACGAGTACAAAACCTCACTCAAAAACACAACAAAGAAGGCCGCTTTGACTGCAAAAGACAAAGCCAAGTCCACAGTCGACTCTGCCAAGAACGTCGGATCCAAAGCGAAAAACCTCCTCAAAGGCGGTATCAGCGCTCCTACATCGAATTCCACGTTACCCGAAGACGACGTAGTCAATCGAAGGTTTCACGATCGGTGCATGGCAGTCTTTGCGGATTCTCTGACACAGTGCCTAGAAAACCTGGACATAGCATCCCAGTGCAAAGACTATATGGGACCGATTCTCGGACTAATTGTGTGCCCTTTTTTACGGTCGTACACTATCTGCGACGGGAACGCAGTGACCGAAAAAGCCACCGCAATTTGTGGATCTGCGGCTGCTAAGCTGAATGGAAGTACGTATTTTCAGCAGTATCATGATACTCAGGAGTTTGTCAAGAAGATGGAATCTGAAGTTGGTATCAAGGTTGGTCGAACTTTTGTTTGCGAACTCGGAAAAGGGGGGTTTTTGATCAGTGTTGTCGGTACCGAAAATTTTTTCGTTTCTTTCTGTTTTCCAAAAACAGAAAGAAACGAAAATTGTTTTTTCCGGTAATCGGAACCGGAACAGGAACCGCAAACTATTATTTTTTTGGTTTCCCAAAATCGGAACCGAATACGAAATTGACATTTTCGGGTGTTCGAACCGATAATCGATATCCCGAATTTCATTTTGGAAAATCAGGTATCGGTTTTCGATTTGTGTACTTAAAACACTGTTTTTGAACAAACTTTTTTTTCTTGTTTAGGTTCACTTCGAAGCAGTGATACAACCCAGAATCGAAAAGCTAAACATCCTTTCCGAACTCAAGAATTCCATCATTTTCCAATTGGAATACGTCCGTCTCATCTTGACCACCGTCCGAGAATTCTTTTCGTCAATCATGATCATTTTTGTCTACCTTATCTTCAAAGACGTCATCGCGATGATCAACAACTACCTCAACGATATTGATTTCAAAAACTCCTTTCTCACGAGTTACTTCTGGTACATCGATGCAAAGCGTGCGAAGCTCGGTCAGCTCTCTCTCACTCCCCTGACTCGTGCCGAACGGATCGCGCATGGTCTCATGAGCCCTTTCGCTCCGCCCACTAAACCTGAAATCAAGGCAATGTGGCAGCCCCTCGTCAAGTGGTTCATCACCTGCGTCATCGCCGGCTTCGTTTGCTTCACCGATTTTTACCTGCATCGAGTGCTAACTTACGTCGTCGAGATGGGCAGGCAGTCTGTCGTCAGCCAGAGCGGTGAATCCACGGTGGCCATCAGCGTCGACGGCGACGGCGTAGTGGCTGACATGATTCGCGACGCTCTTGAATTCAACTTCACTCAATCATTTGACGAGGAGCTGTTGCCTGAACTCTGCATGCTGGATCCGAAGCCCCCGGATTGGGGGCTCTATGCCATGACGATACTCATGCCGTTGTTGACCATGCTTCTGCTCCAGGTCGCGTTCAACTACATAATCAAGCGTCTCGTCCTCTTCTTTGTGTTACCGTACATCTGGCGCAGAAGGGCCAAGGCGCGTGCCATTGCGCTGTACAACAAGATTCTCTTCAGTCGAGTCAACTCCCGCCGCCTCGCTAGAGCCAGAATCCGTGAAGCCGCTCGAACAAAGCAGCTTGGTGACGTGAAGGAAAATCGTCTCTTCAAAGACAACAGCCTCTTCAAGCGATTTATTATAGATCGTTTTATACCGACAGTTCAGTGCCTAATCTGCCAGGAAAGGCATCGATTTGTCAATATTCGGGCCTGTAACACCTGTCCGGCAACATACTGCAGATGGTGTCTAAACGAGTTTGGCGGGCAGTGTTACATGTGTCTTGTGAGCATATTTAATTTTTGATCTTAATTTGTTCATTTTTTATTGCAGGTAATCCAGCATTACGAAAACAGGTCGTCGTCGAGTTCTGACGACGACGACGACGACGACGACGATGACGAGGAGGAGGAAACTTCAAACAAAGAAAGCAAGAACAAATAAAAAATGTTATCATTTAGTTCCCCAACCCTCCCAGAAATATTATTACTTTTCACTATGTCTCACTAACTTTTGTAATGAATAAGTAAGGACAAGTAAAAGTAATAAATGTAAACGTAGTCCCACACCATTAAGGACTACTTTAAAAATGTTGGCAGAACGACGACAGCGGACCGGACCTGATATTATTTGTAACTCAGGTTATAACTTATCGGAGAAATCTGCTACAAAGCGGTGATAATGCCTGATTTTTCCATTATTTTTGATCCGCTTTTAAAATACTGAAACAATATTTTCGTTTTATTTATTTAACGACCCAGAAGACTGAAACTTTTCATCTGTTTTCCTGCAACAGGAACGAACGAACAATATATCAAAAAAGAAAACGTGTCATGAATTTGAAAATTATGCAGCAGCATTTAAAATTCTGGGGTGTACACAAACGCAACTTTTGGATTCCAACCAAAAAAACAGCCATCTCGCGAATACAGCCCTCTGATTTTTTTAAATTTAATTTTATTCTGAATAAATTTAAATTTAAAACATCCTTAAAAAAATAAATATGCACGATTGCATGCCAATGATAATGAATTTAAAAATTTTTTATATTTAACCGATCTGTGAAACTGATTCTGAGTCAGTTTCACAAAGAAACATCCATTCTTGATCCACCATGTCGACAATGAAATTCCTCTTCACTGTCTTGCTGTTTTTTGCCCTCTTCGGCCTCTCAACTCAATTTCTTAATTGGGTTAGAACTAGACGTGTCTTAGCCTAAACTGTAATTGGTATGTGTGATTAACGCCGTTCATACAAAGTCATCAAAGGTTACGAATTCAAAATGGTGCAGTCAACAAAATCATCCAATATGGTAGATTTTTTAAATTCAAAAAATATTTTTTAAGTGGTGTGTGGTTTAAATAAATGAAATGCAAGGTATGCCTGGCTTAAAGAGAATGAAAGGTTTGGAGGGAAAATCAGAATAGCGAAGAGAAGATTTTCATTGGCACGGAGAAGTCGAAACCAAGCTTGCGTCCCGTTAAAGTTAAGTTTGCGCCGGCCATTCGTAAACTTGCCATAAAAAGGACGCAAGCTTAACTCTGACTCGACGCAAGCTTAACGCATAGGCGTAAAATTTGCATATTAGGTAGCGTTCGTGCCCGGTTGTTATTTTGTGTTTTCCATCCCTATTGTGTCCCCTTGTGTCCACGTTTTCTCATTGCATCATTTTATATGCTCAAATTAACAAAACAATCATCAAGTTAACAAAAAAAGACAAGAATAACGCCGGATCAACGGCTAACCATGGGTGCTGTTGTCGTCGATGTGCGGGTATGATCACCGGTGCCAGTTCCGTCGCGGACGCGTTTGTCGTCAAGCATTTTTGATTCAGCGGTATTTTCGTAATGATGATTCAGGGGCGCTTTTCATGATTCTGATTCCTGAAAAAATATATAATCTTTTTGTTAAATGTAAATAAAAACTTACAAACAATCCTCGAAGTTGTTTCGAATCATAAAAAGTAGTTGTTGGTAAAGAAGTGCTTCTCTCGGCAATCATCACTACGCGCAACGTCGAAACTGATATCTAAAACGAAAAAAAACAACAGATAAAAAGCAAAAGCTCGACACAAACGGACAAATGCGAACACTGACTGAAAACAAGAAAGAATTGAAACATGAATCGAATGCAAAATTTTTATCGAAAGATCGCGAAGTCAATTTCGCTTTGAGATCAAGGTGTTGCATGTCGTGTAAGTTACACGAGCTACACGACGAAAATTCACTGATTTACATGTTTTTTCCCTTGTTTTCAACTAATTTACATAAATTTTCGTCGTGTAGCTCGTGTAACTTACACGACATGCAACACCTTGTTTGAGATTCGATAACTTTTCATCAAAAAAAACAAAAAAAGTAAAATTTGAATTGAACAACTTCAGGCAAATTGCCAAATTAAGGGGCAGAAGTCTGACTTTGCTGCACCGCAAGCTTGATACGACCAATTTTTGACAAAATGTTAAGTTTGTGCCATGTAAATGTCAGATTGCAGCCCTATGAACAGCGAAAAACGTTCATTTTTTTATTTTTTCATTTTTTTTAAACTTGTTGCAAGTTTGTCGCAAGTCTGACATCGCTTAAGTCGACCGTAATCTAACTTCACATGCCGTAAGTCTGTCTCTGCGTCGACGCAAGCTTGATTTCGACTTCTCCGTGGGAGTCCCATGGGAAATATGTATACCGGGAATTATCTCACGGAACAATTCCCCACGGAATTTTGAAAATGCGCAATCTCGCCTAAAATAACGCCGTTATTTTACGCCATTTTTACGTTTTGTGATTGATTTTTGTAATAATGTTTCTCGTTAAACATTTTATATTTTTTACAATAATACATTATGTCAAACAACATCTGTCATAAATAACTTCAAAATTACGATTCAAATTTGAAAAAAACAACTTTTTTCCACTTTTTTTCGAGTTATGCTGAAGCTTGTCCCCAGCCTCCTCCACCAGGGGTAGAGAGCAGGAATTTGTCCTAAAAAATAATGAAATTTCAATTTTTTGTAATCAAAAAAACATACCCCAGGCTCGACGTTGAGCGTCTTGCGAGGTCCAATGTTGACGATCATATCTTTCTTTGCCTTGTACAGAAGATTCAGTCCACGCTCACCCGGCTCGCCTCCGTCGATGCCGTAGGGGGCATTCGCTCGACGCTCCGTGAGCACGGACAGGATCATGGGTCTGCGGAACTGGATTTCACGGTATAGACCGTTTCCTCCGTTGAACAGTCCCCGACCACCGGAATTCTCACGGAAGCCAAAGCACCTCAGGATAACCGGGTACCTGGATTCCAGAATCTCAGGATCCGTGATTCGGGTGTTCGTCATGTGGGTATGGACCCCGTGCCGGCCGTGGAAATCCCTGCCTGCACCTGCTCCGCCCCCAACCGTCTCGTAGTAACCCAGGGTGTCGTCGCCAAACGTGACGTTGTTCATGCAGCCTTGACTCGCAGCAACGGCCCTGAAAGCGCCAAAAATGACGTCACAAACTCGCTGTGAGGTGACAACGTTGCCGCCAACGACTGCAGCATCGGGGTCGGGGTCCAGGAGGGAGCCAGGTGGAATGATGACTTCTATGGACTCCAGACAGCCTTGGTTGAGCGGAATGTCGTCGTTGACGAGGCACCGAAGTGCGTAGATGACGGCAGCCATGGTCACGGCTCGGGGTGCGTTCGAGCTCGAGTACACTTGAGGGGTCGTGCCGGTGAAGTCGAATGTTGTCTTGCCCTGAAAAATATTCGTTCTGCGCAAAATTCTGTACGTAAAAAAACTGTCAAAATATTTTTTATAGAACTTTGAATAAAATCTGACGTTGAGGATTTTAAAATAAAAGAGAAACAAATTTTTTTAGAAATTTTTTTATCCAATAATAAAAATTATTTTACAACTTTTTGTAACAACAATAAAAAAAATTACTATACATTTACTATAAAAAACAGGTTATTTATTTTTTTATAAACAAAAATTGTTATTTTAATACATCAATGAAAATTTTTAAATTTATTTATTTTATAAAAAAAATCATTTATTTTAAATTAATTTTTTATAGACAAATTTTTTTAATTTATTTTTTTTACTCACATCATTTTTGTCGATAGTTACGTTCAAAACAATCGTAGACCCATCATCCATGTAATCCGTAAAACCCAACGCAAGGCGTCCTCCATTACCTGGCTCCAGGTAGGCTTCCAGCATGTTTTGAACTGCATCCGCAGCTGCCCGCTGGATTCTTGCCATGTACCGCTTGACTGTTTTAATACCGTACGACGCTACCAGCTCCCGTAGTAGACTAATGCCCTAAAGCATTTTTTTAAATAAAAATAATTTACTAAAAAAAAAATATCTAACTTTCTGATTAGCCGCGATTTGAGCGTGCAAGTCCGCAATGTTGTCCGAAATGTTCCGAGCTCCTGAACTGCCTGGAATTTTTTCCGGAGCTCGGAGGTGATCAATCAGACTTGTTTCCTGGAAGACGCCGGTTTCCACGACTTTGAAGGCTTTGAAAATCGCGCCTTCCTGGGAAAGGGAAGTCGAATCAGGCGGCACCGATCCCGGAACGATGCCTCCAATGTCGGCATGATGGCCTCTGTTCGCGACGAAAAAGTCTGGAACATCCGAGCCTTCGGAAATATAAACCGGCGTGATGACCGTAAAATCCGGCAGATGCGATCCCCCGGCAACCGGATGATTGGACAAAATCACATCGCCTTCCCGAATTCCGCCCTTGTTTTCGAAGTATTCGATCTGGAATTTGACAGCGGATTGCATGCCTCCCAGGTGGACAGGTATGTGGGGTGCGTTGGCGACGAGACCCCCATCAGGGCCGAAGAGGGCGCATGAGAAGTCGAGTCGTTCTTTTATGTTTGTCGAAATCGCCGATCGTTTCAGGACCGAGCCCATCTGTTCTGCGATGCTCATGAATCGGTGACCGAAGATGGCGAGGTCAATCGGGTTGATTGGAGTCAAGTCTTCGGCGTTGGTGTCGTCAACGCTGTCGGCGGAGGCGTCTGCGGCACCGCGGACACGGCGCATGTTGACGTCGCCGTTAGCGCTGATGTGACCGGTCCAGGCCGGTTCGATTAGAATTGTGCTAAAAAAATTCCAAGTTTAATTTAACAAACAAAAATTTAAAAAGCTGTCATAAACATTTTTTTATTTTTTTAATTGTAAAAATTTTTTTAATATTCAAAAAACACACCAATTGTCATCAATAACAAGCGCCGGTCCCGGAATCACATGTCCCTGTTCCAAATTCTTGGACAAATAAACCTTTGACTTCTGATATCCATTTTCGAAGAAAATGTCATGCACCGCAATTTCCTTCGGCTCGTGTCCACCTGTCTTTCCATTTCCATGGTCGACAGCTGTCGGATGAAAGCACCTCTGCCCGAGTGACCGGACACGGACATCGTCCACAATAATCGGCCTCCCGGCGCAGAGGAACCCGAATTCACGCTTGTGATTCTGTTCAAAATCTTCGACAAAGGCTTCCTGACTGACGACCTTGCCAAATTGGTCGGAGCAGATGATGACCGTATTCGTGCGATCGTAGCGCATGTGAAGCAGCACCTCGTACCGAATGCTGTCGTCCGAGATTCCCTGTTCGCTGATGTGAGCGTGGGTTTCTTGCTTGAGTTTTTGGATGATAGATTTGATGGCTTCGAAGTTGCCTTGAATGGGTTTGAGAAGAGGTTCTTGGCGTTCAGCGACGACGTCAGCCAGGAGGAGGCCGTAAGCCGAGAGCACACCTGCGTGCCGGGGGATTGTGATTTCGGTTATTCCTAAAAAAATTTTAATGAACCAGAAAAGTTCAAAAAAAGTTTGTTTCGCATTATTTTCAATAATTAGAAATAAAAAAAAAACACCAAAAAAGAAAAAAAGCAACCTCATTTTTTGAAAAAAAGAGAAAACAAGAACAATTTTTGGTAAATATTATTTTTGTTGCAGAATAAAAAAACGTTCTCCAACAAAATTAAAAAAAAAGAATTGTTTTTCAAAAAATTTGGTATTTTTTCAAACATGACAAAAAGAAATTTTACAAAAAATGCATAAACATTATTCTTAAAACCGACCTAAAATATCGGCAATAGCGCAAGCATGCTGTCCTCCAGCACCGCCAAAGCATGCCAAAACATGCTCAGCCGTGTTGTAGCCCCTCGCTTCGGTGATGCGACGGATCGGCCGGCACATGGCCTCGTTGGCGACCTTGACATAGCCGAGGGCAATTTCAGGCAGGTCAATGGCACGTCCCCCAGAGGCGGTCAGATGTTCATCAATGGCTCCTTCTTCCGCCTGAAATCCCGCAGTGGCAGCCTGCAGGTCAAGTTCTTCGTTTTCACTTGGTCCAAAGATTTTTGGAAACAAGCTGGGAATCAGGCGTCCGAGAACGAGATTTGCATCTGTCACCGAGAGCGATCCATTTTTCCTGTAGCACAGAGGTCCAGGATTGGAGCCGGAAGATTCCGGGCCAACGTAGAATAAACCGTTTCTGAAGGCAAGCATGGAGCCTCCGCCGGCGGCTACGGTATGAATTTCGAGCTGGGGAGACTGAATGATGATTCCATCCGTTTCGGACTCAAGCACCTGGTCCAGGTGACCGGCATACCGACTGACATCCGTCGACGTGCCACCCATGTCGAACGAAATGACCGGCTTGGCACGGGTTTTGTCATACGCCGTGTTCGCGATGCCTACGATGCCTCCGGCCGGGCCTGACAAAATCGCTTTTGAACCAATAAAACTGAAAAAAAAATTTTAAACAACCAAAAGTCAAAAAAAAGTGTCTTACTCTTCGATGGAGCACAACCCGCCGTCAGACTGCATAAATTCAACCGTAACCCCGACAAGATCATTTGCGAATCCGGATTTGAAGCGGTTGATGTAGTCCTGGATGATTGGGGTCAGGTAAGCGTCGGCGGTAGACGTGAAACCTCGGGGGACAATTTTGATCATGGGAGCGACACTCGAAGAGAGAGAAATGTGACGAAAGCCGAATGCTAACGCTTCGCGGCGGATTATTTCTTCATGGTTTGGAAAACTAAAAATAAAAAAAAATATTCGAAATTTCTTTTAAGAAAAAAAAGTAAATCAAAAAAAATTAAAAAAAAATTAGATAAAAATTTTCTAAGTTTAAAAAATTTAAAATTTTTATGTATTTTTTTAGTTTTGAAAATAAAAAAATGTATGTAAAAATTTTTAGGACAATTTTATTTTCAGAAAAAAAATTTTATGCATAAATAAATTTATTTCAAATATAATAATTTGTCTATGTTTTTCAAAATTTCAAAAAAAATGTTGAAACCTTTTTTAAACCAAAAAAAATCGAAAAAGAAAGTTTCCAATTAGAAAAATTTGCGATTTTCAATATAAAAAAACCTAAAAAAAAAACTAACATGTAAGAATGCATCAAGACGACAGCAATAGACTGAATACCCTCATTGACAGCAGTCTCGAGCGCCTCCCGAAGTGCCTCAACATCGAGAGGCTGTTCGACGATGACTTCCTGTCCATTGCGTCCGACCTCCCTCCGACCCTTAATATCCATTTGGCACGTTGGATCTACGAGGACCACCCGTTCTTTGACCTCGAAGATCCTCTGATACAACATTTCGGGCGTTTCAATGTTCAGCTTGAAAATATCCTTTCGGGACTGATTTCCGATTTGTAGCACGTCACGGAAGCCCTCGGTTATGAAGAGGGCCGTTGGAGTGCCTTTTCGCGTAATAAGCGCGTTCGTGGCGACTGTCGTTGCCATGCGAATGAACGAGATGTTTCCTGCAAATTTTTTGTAGTAAAAAAATTTTTGTAAAAAAAGAAATTTTGTACCTGTAGGAAGCTTCTCGCCCCTTGGAATATCCCTGCCTTCAATCTTCGACAGGACACGCCGTATGGCTTCGGTAGGAGCGTCCGCATAGTGCCGATCCTCGCTGAGAAGCTTGAACGTCTCGATCGAGTCATCCGAATGAATAACAACGACATCAGTGAACGTGCCTCCTCGGTCGATGCTGAAGCCAATTTTTCTGGTACCCGGCTTAGCCATTTTTCTTTTACTTTCTGAATAAAAAAAAAGTTGAACACTCGCTTATTTATATTTAAAAACCCGGAATAAATCGTATTTCTCGCTTGTACAACGCCCCAAAAACTCCGAATAGGCAGCGTTTATAAACAACAGTTTCGTGAGTACCTCCCGCAAGAACAAAGCGCTAAACCCTCAATACTCCACATCATAATCCCGGTTCACCTTGTCAGTAAACGCATACATTTGCATTTGCCAGCTTTGCACGTGTCGTGCAGAGTGCAGTCGAGTCGCACTTCGAAGACGATTAGCATAAACAGCGGGCAAATACATACACAATGTGTTGTAGTGTGCGGTGGTGCCGGTTAGTGGTGACCAGGTAATTGATAGGATCAGTGACTGCGCCTGAACATTACGCGAAAGATCACTTTTTTTGTTGCATAAAAGAATGCATCTGTGGAAATCAATAATGATGCAAAAATTACTAATTGAGCATTTTTTTTACAAATAATATCTGAGATTTGACTTTTGCTTTTTGCGAAGATACATAAGAATTTTGACACTCAATACTAGCTAATTTGTATAACATACGTTTTTCATTTTTTATCGTTTTTGTTTTGATGGCCTAGTTTTTGTTCAACACCGCCAAAAGATGCAAAAAAAAAATTTTGGTATTTGCTACTCTGCCAGATCATTGATTTACAAATCCTGTTTGAATATTAGGAGCAAGGATAGGAGAACAGCCGTTTTTTTTTGTTCTCGAACGAACATGAACATTTTGTTAATTTTGTTCGAGAAATCGAACAAACACGATCATTTTTGTCAGTGTTCGCGAATGAACACCAACAAACAACGAACAGATTTTTAGCATATTTTATACAAAAAAAACGTAAACTTCGGTACTATGCGTTATTGCCGAAGGAAATTGACACTATTTGTCATTAACATCAATTTCGGCATCTTTAAACTGATTTTACCTTGAAAATATTTTTTTGTTATTTGTTTTTTTTGCGAATTTAAAAAAATGTTTTATTCACTTACATCAATTTTTTTTATCAACAAAACTTTTTCAGTATTCCGAAACTTCTTCTAATGTTTTTGACGCCAGTTTCTTGAGAATTCACATACACAACTTAGATGCACAAAATAAAATTGGTGAGATTTTTTCAAACACAGCACTCAAATTCTGTAAAATTCCGAAACTTTTAATGTTTTTGACGCCAGTTTCTTGAGAATTCACATACACAACTTAGGTGCACAAAATGAAATTGGTGAGATTTTTTCAAAGATAGCACTCAAATTCTGCAGAATTCCACTTTGTCATGAGAAAAGACAGTACTTCTGTGTTTCTGCGCTTTGCATAAATACAAGCTTGGAGGCAATAGTTTCATGTCACTTGGATTCATCTCTCTGTTACAATGAAGTTGGTCTTCGCGCTCTTCCTTCTCTCTGCTATTGTCGAGACTGCGTTTGGGCAAGGTGGTATTGTTGTTTCAGGTGTGGGAGATGGCTCACTTGGAGCTAGCCTTGGAAGTTTTTTGTATGACTCAATCTCAAGCGGTCAAGCTGCTGCTGTCATAAATGACATCGGCAACGCTGTCGGTGATGCTGCGAATGCTGTCGCCGGCGCTGCGACAACCGCATGGAACACATTAGGAGAGGCCCTTAGGTTTGAAAACTTCGTTGGTAACGAAATACTTGGCGACATATTTGGTTAATCGCGACCAAAACGAATCGAGACATTTACGCCCACGTGGACATCATTTGTGCCTCCTAACATCTGGTAACTAACCACTGAGTAATGGCGAAATAATAATAATAAAAAAATAATATTTGGTTAAACCTTTGAAATCTGACGTTTAAAGATGTTATGTATTGGTAATATAAATTGAAGCATTTCAATTTTAGGCGAGATCGCGCATTTTCAAAATTCCGTGGGGAATTGTTCCGTGAGATAATTCCCGGTATACATATTTCCCATGGGACTCCAATGAAAATCTTCTCTTCGCTATTCTGATTTTCCCTCCAAACCTTTCATTCTCTTTAAGCCAGGCATACCTTGCATTTCATTTATTTAAACCACACACCACTTAAAAAATATTTTTTGAATTTAAAAAATCTACCATATTGGATGATTTTGTTGACTGCACCATTTTGAATTCGTAACCTTTGATGACTTTGTATGAACGGCGTTAATCACACATACCAATTACAGTTTAGGCTAACACACGTCTAGTTCTGACCCAATTAAGAAATTGAGTTGAGAGGCCGAAGAGGGCAAAAAACAGCAAGACAGTGAAGAGGAATTTTATTGTCGACATGGTGGATCAAGAATGGATGTTTCTTTGTGAAACTGATTCAGAATCAGTTCCACAGATCGGTTAAATATAAAAAATTTTTAAATTCATTATCATTGGCATGCAATCGTGCATATTTATTTTTTTAAGGATGTTTTAAATTTAAATTTATTCAGAATAAAATTAAATTAAAAAAAAATCAGAGGGCCGTATTCGCGAGATGGCTGAGTTTTTTTTGGTTGGAATCCAAAAGTTGCGTTGGTGTACACCCCAGAATTTTAAATGCTGCTGCATAATTTTCAAATTCATGACACGTTTTCTTTTTTGATATATTGTTCGTTCGTTCCTGTTGCAGGAAAACCTTTGCCTCTGGACGGGTTTTGTATAAGCAGTTGACATTAACTGAAGACTTTTTTGACAAAGTATCGAAGATAATGTATGACATTTATTTTGACAAAGTACAGAAATAAATATAAATAAAATTTTAAAATAATAAAACAATTTAAAAAAATCAGTTTATTTGGAGGAGTATGCAGAACATGTTTTTTAAATTAATTTTTTTAAGTACAAAGAGTATTTATTTGTTGTGGGGGCTTCTCTGGTGTAGCATGTTATTCATTGTCGGGTGCGCCAGTACCAAGGTTTGGCCACATTAGAGCAATACAAAATTCTGCTAAAAACTAGATAATAAAAAGTTGTTTTTTAGGTTAAAAGTGTACCTAGAAATATACACAACGCATAACAAAATACTGTATAAATAGGTCAGAAACACGATAATCAGGTCGTTCGGGCCGAGCCTGTATTTGCAATTTGAACAAAAACTTTGTTATTCTTAGGACGACACCACTTTGGCAGGGATTCCCAAACCATCGCCCGAATTGTAGAGTTGAAAGCTATGAAAAACACAAAGTGGAGAAAACCTTTCAGTGTGTATGCCTCCAATCCAATGAAATTGAAAATCAATTTGTCTTCCGTAAAACTCGACAGGATCGTAGATTCGACAACGTTGACCAGGGCCAATGAAAAACACTGAATCGCAATCATGATATCCTGCTTGCGTCGAACAATCATATTTTCGGGCTTTTTGAAACCGTTTTTGATGCATTCGACAACGCGGAATTTGATTTCGACAAAAATGCACACGTAGCTGATGAACAGAAAGTACGTGTTATACATTCGGAATAAAACCTAAAACAATATATTTTTGTATCCTTAGTTTTAAATTTTTTTGAGTATTTTACCCATGTTGTCAAAATGTTCATTTTTTCGCAATAAAAGTTCGCTTTCAAACGCGATACTATGACGCACGTGGAGCACCCTGCATACCATATGACAACAAAGTATTCAACTGCCGCCACGAGTGTAAAAGCCAGGATTGTGTAGACCGTATTTTCGTCCGAAAATAGCCACCGATTTATCTTTGGCGTGAAGAACATTGTCAGGCGATTAATTGTCAGAAGAACTTCGCCAATCAGAGACAAAATGTAGCCAATGGCATCGATTTCGTAGAATCGAATTTGTTGGTTCGAAAAGATAAAACTTGCTTGAAAAATTAGTTGATTAAAAGTCAAAAACACATTTCCAAGATTTATGCCGACGGAAGTCATCAGAACTGCCGACTTTTTTGTTTGTTTGTAACACTGAAGAAACTTATTATGGTTTTAGGCGTCGCACAGAGGGTATCACCTACCTTTATCAGGATACAAAACAAAAACAAACTCCCAACAAGCCCCAAAAACGCGGAAGCTTCGAGTACGCCAATGAAAAAATGTAAAAGTTCCGGAGATGTTTCTGCGCGAACGCTTTCATTAGCTTTGTCGATCAGACAGACATTTTGAGCAAAAAATGTTGGAAACAGCATGCCGTGGGGGTGTTACAAAAATGAGGTTTGTTCGAAATGCAGTTTTATGCAGTGAAATATGTGGGCGTAGGCTTCTGAGTTTTTTGCAATTTAAAAAAACGTACATACCTTTTTGTTGCGTGTATCTACCGCATAATCATAGTGTTCCGTTTTGCTATATGCAACCATTGTTATACAGTATACCTTATACTTACAAGGTTTTACAACTTGGACACATACTAACTCATAAATTTAAATCATTTATCATGTATAACATATTTACTGATTTACAAGGGTACCAAAGGAGCATTAAATTTTCATAGATACATATATAATAAAAAGATTCATAATTGAAAAATTAGCGAGAATGCATGAAGATGACATTTTTTTAAGGGATATCAAAATCGACAATTGTTTAGGAAGAATGGAAATTCAGAATTTAATGTCGAAAATTAAAATTAAAAAACATATTTTAATTAAAATTTATTTTTAATTCAGATTGTTCAAACATGACCTATAAATTGGTCAAAAACACAATACTCAGGCAGTTCGAGCAGGGCCAGTATTCACAGTGCTGACAAAAACTGTGTTATTCTTAGGACGACACCACTTTGGCAGAGATTCCCGAACCATCGTCCGAATTGTGGAGTTGAAAGCGATGAAAAACACAAAGTGGAGAAGGCCTTTCAGTGTGTATGCCTCCAATCCAATGAAATTGAAAATCAATTTGTCCTCTGCAAAACTCGTCAGAACCGTGGATTCAATGATGTTGACCAGACCCAATGAAAAACACTGAATGGCAATCATGATATCCTGTTTGCGTCGAACAACCATGGTTTCCGGCTTTTGGAAACCGTTTTTGACGTATTCGACAACGCGAAATTTGATTTCGGCAAAAATGCAAACATAGCTGATACACAGAAAATACGTACTGTACATTCGAAAATTGAAATACAACTAAAGAAAAAAATCAGTGCTTCAGAGTTGGGCAAAGTCTTACCAAATATGTCAGAACATTCGGGTTTGAGCAGTGAAACCACCACTTTATCCGCGGCATTATAACACATCCGCCGCATCCGCTGAAGATCAAAACAACGTATTCGAATGCTGCAGGAATGATTTCGAATACGAACTCTTTGACGAGTACAAAACCTCACTCAAAAACACAACAAAGAAGGCCGCTTTGACTGCAAAAGACAAAGCCAAGTCCACAGTCGACTCTGCCAAGAACGTCGGATCCAAAGCGAAAAACCTCCTCAAAGGCGGTATCAGCGCTCCTACATCGAATTCCACGTTACCCGAAGACGACGTAGTCAATCGAAGGTTTCACGATCGGTGCATGGCAGTCTTTGCGGATTCTCTGACACAGTGCCTAGAAAACCTGGACATAGCATCCCAGTGCAAAGACTATATGGGACCGATTCTCGGACTAATTGTGTGCCCTTTTTTACGGTCGTACACTATCTGCGACGGGAACGCAGTGACCGAAAAAGCCACCGCAATTTGTGGATCTGCGGCTGCTAAGCTGAATGGAAGTACGTATTTTCAGCAGTATCATGATACTCAGGAGTTTGTCAAGAAGATGGAATCTGAAGTTGGTATCAAGGTTGGTCGAACTTTTGTTTGCGAACTCGGAAAAGGGGGGTTTTTGATCAGTGTTGTCGGTACCGAAAATTTTTTCGTTTCTTTCTGTTTTCCAAAAACAGAAAGAAACGAAAATTGTTTTTTCCGGTAATCGGAACCGGAACAGGAACCGCAAACTATTATTTTTTTGGTTTCCCAAAATCGGAACCGAATACGAAATTGACATTTTCGGGTGTTCGAACCGATAATCGATATCCCGAATTTCATTTTGGAAAATCAGGTATCGGTTTTCGATTTGTGTACTTAAAACACTGTTTTTGAACAAACTTTTTTTTCTTGTTTAGGTTCACTTCGAAGCAGTGATACAACCCAGAATCGAAAAGCTAAACATCCTTTCCGAACTCAAGAATTCCATCATTTTCCAATTGGAATACGTCCGTCTCATCTTGACCACCGTCCGAGAATTCTTTTCGTCAATCATGATCATTTTTGTCTACCTTATCTTCAAAGACGTCATCGCGATGATCAACAACTACCTCAACGATATTGATTTCAAAAACTCCTTTCTCACGAGTTACTTCTGGTACATCGATGCAAAGCGTGCGAAGCTCGGTCAGCTCTCTCTCACTCCCCTGACTCGTGCCGAACGGATCGCGCATGGTCTCATGAGCCCTTTCGCTCCGCCCACTAAACCTGAAATCAAGGCAATGTGGCAGCCCCTCGTCAAGTGGTTCATCACCTGCGTCATCGCCGGCTTCGTTTGCTTCACCGATTTTTACCTGCATCGAGTGCTAACTTACGTCGTCGAGATGGGCAGGCAGTCTGTCGTCAGCCAGAGCGGTGAATCCACGGTGGCCATCAGCGTCGACGGCGACGGCGTAGTGGCTGACATGATTCGCGACGCTCTTGAATTCAACTTCACTCAATCATTTGACGAGGAGCTGTTGCCTGAACTCTGCATGCTGGATCCGAAGCCCCCGGATTGGGGGCTCTATGCCATGACGATACTCATGCCGTTGTTGACCATGCTTCTGCTCCAGGTCGCGTTCAACTACATAATCAAGCGTCTCGTCCTCTTCTTTGTGTTACCGTACATCTGGCGCAGAAGGGCCAAGGCGCGTGCCATTGCGCTGTACAACAAGATTCTCTTCAGTCGAGTCAACTCCCGCCGCCTCGCTAGAGCCAGAATCCGTGAAGCCGCTCGAACAAAGCAGCTTGGTGACGTGAAGGAAAATCGTCTCTTCAAAGACAACAGCCTCTTCAAGCGATTTATTATAGATCGTTTTATACCGACAGTTCAGTGCCTAATCTGCCAGGAAAGGCATCGATTTGTCAATATTCGGGCCTGTAACACCTGTCCGGCAACATACTGCAGATGGTGTCTAAACGAGTTTGGCGGGCAGTGTTACATGTGTCTTGTGAGCATATTTAATTTTTGATCTTAATTTGTTCATTTTTTATTGCAGGTAATCCAGCATTACGAAAACAGGTCGTCGTCGAGTTCTGACGACGACGACGACGACGACGACGATGACGAGGAGGAGGAAACTTCAAACAAAGAAAGCAAGAACAAATAAAAAATGTTATCATTTAGTTCCCCAACCCTCCCAGAAATATTATTACTTTTCACTATGTCTCACTAACTTTTGTAATGAATAAGTAAGGACAAGTAAAAGTAATAAATGTAAACGTAGTCCCACACCATTAAGGACTACTTTAAAAATGTTGGCAGAACGACGACAGCGGACCGGACCTGATATTATTTGTAACTCAGGTTATAACTTATCGGAGAAATCTGCTACAAAGCGGTGATAATGCCTGATTTTTCCATTATTTTTGATCCGCTTTTAAAATACTGAAACAATATTTTCGTTTTATTTATTTAACGACCCAGAAGACTGAAACTTTTCATCTGTTTTCCTGCAACAGGAACGAACGAACAATATATCAAAAAAGAAAACGTGTCATGAATTTGAAAATTATGCAGCAGCATTTAAAATTCTGGGGTGTACACAAACGCAACTTTTGGATTCCAACCAAAAAAACAGCCATCTCGCGAATACAGCCCTCTGATTTTTTTAAATTTAATTTTATTCTGAATAAATTTAAATTTAAAACATCCTTAAAAAAATAAATATGCACGATTGCATGCCAATGATAATGAATTTAAAAATTTTTTATATTTAACCGATCTGTGAAACTGATTCTGAGTCAGTTTCACAAAGAAACATCCATTCTTGATCCACCATGTCGACAATGAAATTCCTCTTCACTGTCTTGCTGTTTTTTGCCCTCTTCGGCCTCTCAACTCAATTTCTTAATTGGGTTAGAACTAGACGTGTCTTAGCCTAAACTGTAATTGGTATGTGTGATTAACGCCGTTCATACAAAGTCATCAAAGGTTACGAATTCAAAATGGTGCAGTCAACAAAATCATCCAATATGGTAGATTTTTTAAATTCAAAAAATATTTTTTAAGTGGTGTGTGGTTTAAATAAATGAAATGCAAGGTATGCCTGGCTTAAAGAGAATGAAAGGTTTGGAGGGAAAATCAGAATAGCGAAGAGAAGATTTTCATTGGCACGGAGAAGTCGAAACCAAGCTTGCGTCCCGTTAAAGTTAAGTTTGCGCCGGCCATTCGTAAACTTGCCATAAAAAGGACGCAAGCTTAACTCTGACTCGACGCAAGCTTAACGCATAGGCGTAAAATTTGCATATTAGGTAGCGTTCGTGCCCGGTTGTTATTTTGTGTTTTCCATCCCTATTGTGTCCCCTTGTGTCCACGTTTTCTCATTGCATCATTTTATATGCTCAAATTAACAAAACAATCATCAAGTTAACAAAAAAAGACAAGAATAACGCCGGATCAACGGCTAACCATGGGTGCTGTTGTCGTCGATGTGCGGGTATGATCACCGGTGCCAGTTCCGTCGCGGACGCGTTTGTCGTCAAGCATTTTTGATTCAGCGGTATTTTCGTAATGATGATTCAGGGGCGCTTTTCATGATTCTGATTCCTGAAAAAATATATAATCTTTTTGTTAAATGTAAATAAAAACTTACAAACAATCCTCGAAGTTGTTTCGAATCATAAAAAGTAGTTGTTGGTAAAGAAGTGCTTCTCTCGGCAATCATCACTACGCGCAACGTCGAAACTGATATCTAAAACGAAAAAAAACAACAGATAAAAAGCAAAAGCTCGACACAAACGGACAAATGCGAACACTGACTGAAAACAAGAAAGAATTGAAACATGAATCGAATGCAAAATTTTTATCGAAAGATCGCGAAGTCAATTTCGCTTTGAGATCAAGGTGTTGCATGTCGTGTAAGTTACACGAGCTACACGACGAAAATTCACTGATTTACATGTTTTTTCCCTTGTTTTCAACTAATTTACATAAATTTTCGTCGTGTAGCTCGTGTAACTTACACGACATGCAACACCTTGTTTGAGATTCGATAACTTTTCATCAAAAAAAACAAAAAAAGTAAAATTTGAATTGAACAACTTCAGGCAAATTGCCAAATTAAGGGGCAGAAGTCTGACTTTGCTGCACCGCAAGCTTGATACGACCAATTTTTGACAAAATGTTAAGTTTGTGCCATGTAAATGTCAGATTGCAGCCCTATGAACAGCGAAAAACGTTCATTTTTTTATTTTTTCATTTTTTTTAAACTTGTTGCAAGTTTGTCGCAAGTCTGACATCGCTTAAGTCGACCGTAATCTAACTTCACATGCCGTAAGTCTGTCTCTGCGTCGACGCAAGCTTGATTTCGACTTCTCCGTGGGAGTCCCATGGGAAATATGTATACCGGGAATTATCTCACGGAACAATTCCCCACGGAATTTTGAAAATGCGCAATCTCGCCTAAAATAACGCCGTTATTTTACGCCATTTTTACGTTTTGTGATTGATTTTTGTAATAATGTTTCTCGTTAAACATTTTATATTTTTTACAATAATACATTATGTCAAACAACATCTGTCATAAATAACTTCAAAATTACGATTCAAATTTGAAAAAAACAACTTTTTTCCACTTTTTTTCGAGTTATGCTGAAGCTTGTCCCCAGCCTCCTCCACCAGGGGTAGAGAGCAGGAATTTGTCCTAAAAAATAATGAAATTTCAATTTTTTGTAATCAAAAAAACATACCCCAGGCTCGACGTTGAGCGTCTTGCGAGGTCCAATGTTGACGATCATATCTTTCTTTGCCTTGTACAGAAGATTCAGTCCACGCTCACCCGGCTCGCCTCCGTCGATGCCGTAGGGGGCATTCGCTCGACGCTCCGTGAGCACGGACAGGATCATGGGTCTGCGGAACTGGATTTCACGGTATAGACCGTTTCCTCCGTTGAACAGTCCCCGACCACCGGAATTCTCACGGAAGCCAAAGCACCTCAGGATAACCGGGTACCTGGATTCCAGAATCTCAGGATCCGTGATTCGGGTGTTCGTCATGTGGGTATGGACCCCGTGCCGGCCGTGGAAATCCCTGCCTGCACCTGCTCCGCCCCCAACCGTCTCGTAGTAACCCAGGGTGTCGTCGCCAAACGTGACGTTGTTCATGCAGCCTTGACTCGCAGCAACGGCCCTGAAAGCGCCAAAAATGACGTCACAAACTCGCTGTGAGGTGACAACGTTGCCGCCAACGACTGCAGCATCGGGGTCGGGGTCCAGGAGGGAGCCAGGTGGAATGATGACTTCTATGGACTCCAGACAGCCTTGGTTGAGCGGAATGTCGTCGTTGACGAGGCACCGAAGTGCGTAGATGACGGCAGCCATGGTCACGGCTCGGGGTGCGTTCGAGCTCGAGTACACTTGAGGGGTCGTGCCGGTGAAGTCGAATGTTGTCTTGCCCTGAAAAATATTCGTTCTGCGCAAAATTCTGTACGTAAAAAAACTGTCAAAATATTTTTTATAGAACTTTGAATAAAATCTGACGTTGAGGATTTTAAAATAAAAGAGAAACAAATTTTTTTAGAAATTTTTTTATCCAATAATAAAAATTATTTTACAACTTTTTGTAACAACAATAAAAAAAATTACTATACATTTACTATAAAAAACAGGTTATTTATTTTTTTATAAACAAAAATTGTTATTTTAATACATCAATGAAAATTTTTAAATTTATTTATTTTATAAAAAAAATCATTTATTTTAAATTAATTTTTTATAGACAAATTTTTTTAATTTATTTTTTTTACTCACATCATTTTTGTCGATAGTTACGTTCAAAACAATCGTAGACCCATCATCCATGTAATCCGTAAAACCCAACGCAAGGCGTCCTCCATTACCTGGCTCCAGGTAGGCTTCCAGCATGTTTTGAACTGCATCCGCAGCTGCCCGCTGGATTCTTGCCATGTACCGCTTGACTGTTTTAATACCGTACGACGCTACCAGCTCCCGTAGTAGACTAATGCCCTAAAGCATTTTTTTAAATAAAAATAATTTACTAAAAAAAAAATATCTAACTTTCTGATTAGCCGCGATTTGAGCGTGCAAGTCCGCAATGTTGTCCGAAATGTTCCGAGCTCCTGAACTGCCTGGAATTTTTTCCGGAGCTCGGAGGTGATCAATCAGACTTGTTTCCTGGAAGACGCCGGTTTCCACGACTTTGAAGGCTTTGAAAATCGCGCCTTCCTGGGAAAGGGAAGTCGAATCAGGCGGCACCGATCCCGGAACGATGCCTCCAATGTCGGCATGATGGCCTCTGTTCGCGACGAAAAAGTCTGGAACATCCGAGCCTTCGGAAATATAAACCGGCGTGATGACCGTAAAATCCGGCAGATGCGATCCCCCGGCAACCGGATGATTGGACAAAATCACATCGCCTTCCCGAATTCCGCCCTTGTTTTCGAAGTATTCGATCTGGAATTTGACAGCGGATTGCATGCCTCCCAGGTGGACAGGTATGTGGGGTGCGTTGGCGACGAGACCCCCATCAGGGCCGAAGAGGGCGCATGAGAAGTCGAGTCGTTCTTTTATGTTTGTCGAAATCGCCGATCGTTTCAGGACCGAGCCCATCTGTTCTGCGATGCTCATGAATCGGTGACCGAAGATGGCGAGGTCAATCGGGTTGATTGGAGTCAAGTCTTCGGCGTTGGTGTCGTCAACGCTGTCGGCGGAGGCGTCTGCGGCACCGCGGACACGGCGCATGTTGACGTCGCCGTTAGCGCTGATGTGACCGGTCCAGGCCGGTTCGATTAGAATTGTGCTAAAAAAATTCCAAGTTTAATTTAACAAACAAAAATTTAAAAAGCTGTCATAAACATTTTTTTATTTTTTTAATTGTAAAAATTTTTTTAATATTCAAAAAACACACCAATTGTCATCAATAACAAGCGCCGGTCCCGGAATCACATGTCCCTGTTCCAAATTCTTGGACAAATAAACCTTTGACTTCTGATATCCATTTTCGAAGAAAATGTCATGCACCGCAATTTCCTTCGGCTCGTGTCCACCTGTCTTTCCATTTCCATGGTCGACAGCTGTCGGATGAAAGCACCTCTGCCCGAGTGACCGGACACGGACATCGTCCACAATAATCGGCCTCCCGGCGCAGAGGAACCCGAATTCACGCTTGTGATTCTGTTCAAAATCTTCGACAAAGGCTTCCTGACTGACGACCTTGCCAAATTGGTCGGAGCAGATGATGACCGTATTCGTGCGATCGTAGCGCATGTGAAGCAGCACCTCGTACCGAATGCTGTCGTCCGAGATTCCCTGTTCGCTGATGTGAGCGTGGGTTTCTTGCTTGAGTTTTTGGATGATAGATTTGATGGCTTCGAAGTTGCCTTGAATGGGTTTGAGAAGAGGTTCTTGGCGTTCAGCGACGACGTCAGCCAGGAGGAGGCCGTAAGCCGAGAGCACACCTGCGTGCCGGGGGATTGTGATTTCGGTTATTCCTAAAAAAATTTTAATGAACCAGAAAAGTTCAAAAAAAGTTTGTTTCGCATTATTTTCAATAATTAGAAATAAAAAAAAAACACCAAAAAAGAAAAAAAGCAACCTCATTTTTTGAAAAAAAGAGAAAACAAGAACAATTTTTGGTAAATATTATTTTTGTTGCAGAATAAAAAAACGTTCTCCAACAAAATTAAAAAAAAAGAATTGTTTTTCAAAAAATTTGGTATTTTTTCAAACATGACAAAAAGAAATTTTACAAAAAATGCATAAACATTATTCTTAAAACCGACCTAAAATATCGGCAATAGCGCAAGCATGCTGTCCTCCAGCACCGCCAAAGCATGCCAAAACATGCTCAGCCGTGTTGTAGCCCCTCGCTTCGGTGATGCGACGGATCGGCCGGCACATGGCCTCGTTGGCGACCTTGACATAGCCGAGGGCAATTTCAGGCAGGTCAATGGCACGTCCCCCAGAGGCGGTCAGATGTTCATCAATGGCTCCTTCTTCCGCCTGAAATCCCGCAGTGGCAGCCTGCAGGTCAAGTTCTTCGTTTTCACTTGGTCCAAAGATTTTTGGAAACAAGCTGGGAATCAGGCGTCCGAGAACGAGATTTGCATCTGTCACCGAGAGCGATCCATTTTTCCTGTAGCACAGAGGTCCAGGATTGGAGCCGGAAGATTCCGGGCCAACGTAGAATAAACCGTTTCTGAAGGCAAGCATGGAGCCTCCGCCGGCGGCTACGGTATGAATTTCGAGCTGGGGAGACTGAATGATGATTCCATCCGTTTCGGACTCAAGCACCTGGTCCAGGTGACCGGCATACCGACTGACATCCGTCGACGTGCCACCCATGTCGAACGAAATGACCGGCTTGGCACGGGTTTTGTCATACGCCGTGTTCGCGATGCCTACGATGCCTCCGGCCGGGCCTGACAAAATCGCTTTTGAACCAATAAAACTGAAAAAAAAATTTTAAACAACCAAAAGTCAAAAAAAAGTGTCTTACTCTTCGATGGAGCACAACCCGCCGTCAGACTGCATAAATTCAACCGTAACCCCGACAAGATCATTTGCGAATCCGGATTTGAAGCGGTTGATGTAGTCCTGGATGATTGGGGTCAGGTAAGCGTCGGCGGTAGACGTGAAACCTCGGGGGACAATTTTGATCATGGGAGCGACACTCGAAGAGAGAGAAATGTGACGAAAGCCGAATGCTAACGCTTCGCGGCGGATTATTTCTTCATGGTTTGGAAAACTAAAAATAAAAAAAAATATTCGAAATTTCTTTTAAGAAAAAAAAGTAAATCAAAAAAAATTAAAAAAAAATTAGATAAAAATTTTCTAAGTTTAAAAAATTTAAAATTTTTATGTATTTTTTTAGTTTTGAAAATAAAAAAATGTATGTAAAAATTTTTAGGACAATTTTATTTTCAGAAAAAAAATTTTATGCATAAATAAATTTATTTCAAATATAATAATTTGTCTATGTTTTTCAAAATTTCAAAAAAAATGTTGAAACCTTTTTTAAACCAAAAAAAATCGAAAAAGAAAGTTTCCAATTAGAAAAATTTGCGATTTTCAATATAAAAAAACCTAAAAAAAAAACTAACATGTAAGAATGCATCAAGACGACAGCAATAGACTGAATACCCTCATTGACAGCAGTCTCGAGCGCCTCCCGAAGTGCCTCAACATCGAGAGGCTGTTCGACGATGACTTCCTGTCCATTGCGTCCGACCTCCCTCCGACCCTTAATATCCATTTGGCACGTTGGATCTACGAGGACCACCCGTTCTTTGACCTCGAAGATCCTCTGATACAACATTTCGGGCGTTTCAATGTTCAGCTTGAAAATATCCTTTCGGGACTGATTTCCGATTTGTAGCACGTCACGGAAGCCCTCGGTTATGAAGAGGGCCGTTGGAGTGCCTTTTCGCGTAATAAGCGCGTTCGTGGCGACTGTCGTTGCCATGCGAATGAACGAGATGTTTCCTGCAAATTTTTTGTAGTAAAAAAATTTTTGTAAAAAAAGAAATTTTGTACCTGTAGGAAGCTTCTCGCCCCTTGGAATATCCCTGCCTTCAATCTTCGACAGGACACGCCGTATGGCTTCGGTAGGAGCGTCCGCATAGTGCCGATCCTCGCTGAGAAGCTTGAACGTCTCGATCGAGTCATCCGAATGAATAACAACGACATCAGTGAACGTGCCTCCTCGGTCGATGCTGAAGCCAATTTTTCTGGTACCCGGCTTAGCCATTTTTCTTTTACTTTCTGAATAAAAAAAAAGTTGAACACTCGCTTATTTATATTTAAAAACCCGGAATAAATCGTATTTCTCGCTTGTACAACGCCCCAAAAACTCCGAATAGGCAGCGTTTATAAACAACAGTTTCGTGAGTACCTCCCGCAAGAACAAAGCGCTAAACCCTCAATACTCCACATCATAATCCCGGTTCACCTTGTCAGTAAACGCATACATTTGCATTTGCCAGCTTTGCACGTGTCGTGCAGAGTGCAGTCGAGTCGCACTTCGAAGACGATTAGCATAAACAGCGGGCAAATACATACACAATGTGTTGTAGTGTGCGGTGGTGCCGGTTAGTGGTGACCAGGTAATTGATAGGATCAGTGACTGCGCCTGAACATTACGCGAAAGATCACTTTTTTTGTTGCATAAAAGAATGCATCTGTGGAAATCAATAATGATGCAAAAATTACTAATTGAGCATTTTTTTTACAAATAATATCTGAGATTTGACTTTTGCTTTTTGCGAAGATACATAAGAATTTTGACACTCAATACTAGCTAATTTGTATAACATACGTTTTTCATTTTTTATCGTTTTTGTTTTGATGGCCTAGTTTTTGTTCAACACCGCCAAAAGATGCAAAAAAAAAATTTTGGTATTTGCTACTCTGCCAGATCATTGATTTACAAATCCTGTTTGAATATTAGGAGCAAGGATAGGAGAACAGCCGTTTTTTTTTGTTCTCGAACGAACATGAACATTTTGTTAATTTTGTTCGAGAAATCGAACAAACACGATCATTTTTGTCAGTGTTCGCGAATGAACACCAACAAACAACGAACAGATTTTTAGCATATTTTATACAAAAAAAACGTAAACTTCGGTACTATGCGTTATTGCCGAAGGAAATTGACACTATTTGTCATTAACATCAATTTCGGCATCTTTAAACTGATTTTACCTTGAAAATATTTTTTTGTTATTTGTTTTTTTTGCGAATTTAAAAAAATGTTTTATTCACTTACATCAATTTTTTTTATCAACAAAACTTTTTCAGTATTCCGAAACTTCTTCTAATGTTTTTGACGCCAGTTTCTTGAGAATTCACATACACAACTTAGATGCACAAAATAAAATTGGTGAGATTTTTTCAAACACAGCACTCAAATTCTGTAAAATTCCGAAACTTTTAATGTTTTTGACGCCAGTTTCTTGAGAATTCACATACACAACTTAGGTGCACAAAATGAAATTGGTGAGATTTTTTCAAAGATAGCACTCAAATTCTGCAGAATTCCACTTTGTCATGAGAAAAGACAGTACTTCTGTGTTTCTGCGCTTTGCATAAATACAAGCTTGGAGGCAATAGTTTCATGTCACTTGGATTCATCTCTCTGTTACAATGAAGTTGGTCTTCGCGCTCTTCCTTCTCTCTGCTATTGTCGAGACTGCGTTTGGGCAAGGTGGTATTGTTGTTTCAGGTGTGGGAGATGGCTCACTTGGAGCTAGCCTTGGAAGTTTTTTGTATGACTCAATCTCAAGCGGTCAAGCTGCTGCTGTCATAAATGACATCGGCAACGCTGTCGGTGATGCTGCGAATGCTGTCGCCGGCGCTGCGACAACCGCATGGAACACATTAGGAGAGGCCCTTAGGTTTGAAAACTTCGTTGGTAACGAAATACTTGGCGACATATTTGGTTAATCGCGACCAAAACGAATCGAGACATTTACGCCCACGTGGACATCATTTGTGCCTCCTAACATCTGGTAACTAACCACTGAGTAATGGCGAAATAATAATAATAAAAAAATAATATTTGGTTAAACCTTTGAAATCTGACGTTTAAAGATGTTATGTATTGGTAATATAAATTGAAGCATTTCAATTTTAGGCGAGATCGCGCATTTTCAAAATTCCGTGGGGAATTGTTCCGTGAGATAATTCCCGGTATACATATTTCCCATGGGACTCCAATGAAAATCTTCTCTTCGCTATTCTGATTTTCCCTCCAAACCTTTCATTCTCTTTAAGCCAGGCATACCTTGCATTTCATTTATTTAAACCACACACCACTTAAAAAATATTTTTTGAATTTAAAAAATCTACCATATTGGATGATTTTGTTGACTGCACCATTTTGAATTCGTAACCTTTGATGACTTTGTATGAACGGCGTTAATCACACATACCAATTACAGTTTAGGCTAACACACGTCTAGTTCTGACCCAATTAAGAAATTGAGTTGAGAGGCCGAAGAGGGCAAAAAACAGCAAGACAGTGAAGAGGAATTTTATTGTCGACATGGTGGATCAAGAATGGATGTTTCTTTGTGAAACTGATTCAGAATCAGTTCCACAGATCGGTTAAATATAAAAAATTTTTAAATTCATTATCATTGGCATGCAATCGTGCATATTTATTTTTTTAAGGATGTTTTAAATTTAAATTTATTCAGAATAAAATTAAATTAAAAAAAAATCAGAGGGCCGTATTCGCGAGATGGCTGAGTTTTTTTTGGTTGGAATCCAAAAGTTGCGTTGGTGTACACCCCAGAATTTTAAATGCTGCTGCATAATTTTCAAATTCATGACACGTTTTCTTTTTTGATATATTGTTCGTTCGTTCCTGTTGCAGGAAAACCTTTGCCTCTGGACGGGTTTTGTATAAGCAGTTGACATTAACTGAAGACTTTTTTGACAAAGTATCGAAGATAATGTATGACATTTATTTTGACAAAGTACAGAAATAAATATAAATAAAATTTTAAAATAATAAAACAATTTAAAAAAATCAGTTTATTTGGAGGAGTATGCAGAACATGTTTTTTAAATTAATTTTTTTAAGTACAAAGAGTATTTATTTGTTGTGGGGGCTTCTCTGGTGTAGCATGTTATTCATTGTCGGGTGCGCCAGTACCAAGGTTTGGCCACATTAGAGCAATACAAAATTCTGCTAAAAACTAGATAATAAAAAGTTGTTTTTTAGGTTAAAAGTGTACCTAGAAATATACACAACGCATAACAAAATACTGTATAAATAGGTCAGAAACACGATAATCAGGTCGTTCGGGCCGAGCCTGTATTTGCAATTTGAACAAAAACTTTGTTATTCTTAGGACGACACCACTTTGGCAGGGATTCCCAAACCATCGCCCGAATTGTAGAGTTGAAAGCTATGAAAAACACAAAGTGGAGAAAACCTTTCAGTGTGTATGCCTCCAATCCAATGAAATTGAAAATCAATTTGTCTTCCGTAAAACTCGACAGGATCGTAGATTCGACAACGTTGACCAGGGCCAATGAAAAACACTGAATCGCAATCATGATATCCTGCTTGCGTCGAACAATCATATTTTCGGGCTTTTTGAAACCGTTTTTGATGCATTCGACAACGCGGAATTTGATTTCGACAAAAATGCACACGTAGCTGATGAACAGAAAGTACGTGTTATACATTCGGAATAAAACCTAAAACAATATATTTTTGTATCCTTAGTTTTAAATTTTTTTGAGTATTTTACCCATGTTGTCAAAATGTTCATTTTTTCGCAATAAAAGTTCGCTTTCAAACGCGATACTATGACGCACGTGGAGCACCCTGCATACCATATGACAACAAAGTATTCAACTGCCGCCACGAGTGTAAAAGCCAGGATTGTGTAGACCGTATTTTCGTCCGAAAATAGCCACCGATTTATCTTTGGCGTGAAGAACATTGTCAGGCGATTAATTGTCAGAAGAACTTCGCCAATCAGAGACAAAATGTAGCCAATGGCATCGATTTCGTAGAATCGAATTTGTTGGTTCGAAAAGATAAAACTTGCTTGAAAAATTAGTTGATTAAAAGTCAAAAACACATTTCCAAGATTTATGCCGACGGAAGTCATCAGAACTGCCGACTTTTTTGTTTGTTTGTAACACTGAAGAAACTTATTATGGTTTTAGGCGTCGCACAGAGGGTATCACCTACCTTTATCAGGATACAAAACAAAAACAAACTCCCAACAAGCCCCAAAAACGCGGAAGCTTCGAGTACGCCAATGAAAAAATGTAAAAGTTCCGGAGATGTTTCTGCGCGAACGCTTTCATTAGCTTTGTCGATCAGACAGACATTTTGAGCAAAAAATGTTGGAAACAGCATGCCGTGGGGGTGTTACAAAAATGAGGTTTGTTCGAAATGCAGTTTTATGCAGTGAAATATGTGGGCGTAGGCTTCTGAGTTTTTTGCAATTTAAAAAAACGTACATACCTTTTTGTTGCGTGTATCTACCGCATAATCATAGTGTTCCGTTTTGCTATATGCAACCATTGTTATACAGTATACCTTATACTTACAAGGTTTTACAACTTGGACACATACTAACTCATAAATTTAAATCATTTATCATGTATAACATATTTACTGATTTACAAGGGTACCAAAGGAGCATTAAATTTTCATAGATACATATATAATAAAAAGATTCATAATTGAAAAATTAGCGAGAATGCATGAAGATGACATTTTTTTAAGGGATATCAAAATCGACAATTGTTTAGGAAGAATGGAAATTCAGAATTTAATGTCGAAAATTAAAATTAAAAAACATATTTTAATTAAAATTTATTTTTAATTCAGATTGTTCAAACATGACCTATAAATTGGTCAAAAACACAATACTCAGGCAGTTCGAGCAGGGCCAGTATTCACAGTGCTGACAAAAACTGTGTTATTCTTAGGACGACACCACTTTGGCAGAGATTCCCGAACCATCGTCCGAATTGTGGAGTTGAAAGCGATGAAAAACACAAAGTGGAGAAGGCCTTTCAGTGTGTATGCCTCCAATCCAATGAAATTGAAAATCAATTTGTCCTCTGCAAAACTCGTCAGAACCGTGGATTCAATGATGTTGACCAGACCCAATGAAAAACACTGAATGGCAATCATGATATCCTGTTTGCGTCGAACAACCATGGTTTCCGGCTTTTGGAAACCGTTTTTGACGTATTCGACAACGCGAAATTTGATTTCGGCAAAAATGCAAACATAGCTGATACACAGAAAATACGTACTGTACATTCGAAAATTGAAATACAACTAAAGAAAAAAATCAGTGCTTCAGAGTTGGGCAAAGTCTTACCAAATATGTCAGAACATTCGGGTTTGAGCAGTGAAACCACCACTTTATCCGCGGCATTATAACACATCCGCCGCATCCGCTGAAGATCAAAACAACGTATTCGAATGCTGCAGGAATGACAAAAAGGAAAACTGTGTAGATCGTGCTTTGTTCGGAAAACAACCGTTGATTTATCTTTGGTGCGAAAAAAATCGTCAGTCGATTGATGGTCAGCAGAACTTCGGCAAGCAGTGACCAGATATATCCGAAACCCTCAATCTCGTACATCCGGATTTGGCGGTCCAAAAAGATAAAGCTGAATTGAAAATACAGTTCGCAAAATGACAAAAGTGCGTTCGCGAGAACCATACTGGTTGAAATCATCAGAAATGCAGATTTTTTTACCTCTTTGTAACACTGCAAAAAAAAGCGTTTTGTGTTTGAAATTTATTTAATCGCGAATGTCATTTACCTTTATCATTACGTAAAACAGAAACAAGCTCCCAACAAGGCCCAAAAGTGCCGAGAGCTGGAGCGTGGCAAGAAAATATGGCAGAAGGTCAGAAGATTCCTCGGCGTCAACGGCTTCATTAACTTTGTCAGCCAAGCAAGCGTTTTGAACAAAAAATGTGGGATACAACATTTTCAGAAAGTCAAAAATTTTCGTGTGTAAGAAATCGCACGTGCACATACAATTTATGTGGTTTTTGGCAACTAGGTGTACCCTTTGGGTGTAACTTTTAAGAACTGGAGCCATAATAACTTGAAAAAATCCAATAACAGGGTTCACAGTCAGTTAATGTGCACAAATAAATCCATCAATTGAAAAAATCAAAATCAGTTTTTTTTCTAATATAAATTTCCGATACAGACCTAAATTTCCAGATGCACAAAGTGAAACTGGCGAGATTTTCTGACACGTAGCATTTTTCGTGGATACAACTTCGCGAACCTCAAAATCAATCCAATCATAAAAAAAGCCCCTCCCCGTTTCCCGGCAATCCTTCAAGCACTAGCTACCGCCTTTACATCCAAATGAACAAAAGAGATAGAAAATAACTCAAAAATTAAAATCAAATCAAAAAATTGACGAACAGGATCATGCGAAGAGAATCGGGTCGAAGACACATTCACCAGTCGTCTTCCTCTGCAGCTCCGGTCACGATTGCAGAGCCAATAACTCCACCGGCAGCAGGAGCACCGTCGCTGCCTCCTCCGTTGTCGCCACCATCTCCGCTGAGAGCCGCGGCAAGAGACTCAGGGATATCCTTGCCAGAAGCTTTCAGATCCTGAAAAGAACACAAAATATTCAAGAATGAAAAAAAAACAACAAACAAACATTTTCGATTTCGATGAGGAGTTCGCGATCGCGGGAGACGTCGACGATCGAAGTCGCGTTACCAGGGCGAATGCGTCCGGTACGGCCGACACGGTGGACGTAGGTGATGACTGTGTCGGGAAGATCGAAGTTGATCACGTGGTCGAGGTCCTTGATGTCAATACCGCGAGCACAGACATCCGTCGCGACCAAAACCGTGACTTCCTTGCGGCGGAAGCCGTTGATGGCGCGCTCACGCAAGTGCTGTCCGACGGCACCACTCAGAGAGAAAGAAGGAATGTCCTTCTGGTTGAGGAACGTTGCAAGGGTATCGGCCATGCGGCGCGTCGAAACAAAGATCAGGGTACGGCGAAGCTTCGTAGCATCTCCAGCAGCTGAAAAACAGAAAAATCAGTTGGTATAACAAAAAAATAAAAAAAACATACCTTCAGCAATTTCAGCCGTGAGCAGATCCTTGATAAAGTCAATCTTTTCGGGGCGCTCGAGGACGTGGAACTTGTGAGTGATGCGCTTGTTCGAGTTGTTCTTCTTGTTCGTGACGACAGCCAGGCGTCCTTCACGCAGCATTTCCTTGGACAACTCTTGAATGCCCTCCGGGAAAGTGGCACTGAAGAGCAGAGTTTGCCGCTTGTCCTTCTGCAAAAAAAACAAAAAAAGTAAAAAAACCATAGTAAAAAGTAAAACTCACGTTGGGGAACGTTTCGACCTGCATGATGTCACGAATGTCGCACAGGAAACCTTCGTCGAGCAGGTAATCGGCTTCATCGAGAACGAAGAAGCGAATGCGCTCAGAAAAAACGATGCCGCCCGTGATGAAGTGTTTCAGACGGCCGGGAGTCGCGCAAAGGATGTCGCATCCCATTTCGAGTTCCGCGCGGTTACGACCGACCGAATACTGGCCGTAAGCTTTGGCAACGGAAACGCCAGTGTCGTTGGCCAGCTTGGCGGCCTGCTCGTAGATCTGCATGACAAGTTCGCGAGTCGTGGCAACAATGACGGCGTACGGCATGCAGGGCTCCGAAGCGTACTTGCCCTCGACCTTGTCGTTGACACATTCCGAAATAATCGGAATAAGATAGGCCTAAAGATGAAAATCATACAGTGTTCGTTCAAAAATGGCATAAAAACTCACAGCAGTCTTTCCACTACCAGTTTCAGCGTGTCCCTTGACGTCAAAGTTGTCCAGGATCAGCGGAATGACGCTCTTTTGGATCTTGCGGGGACGGACGAAGCCCATACGCTTGACGTTGTTGATCAGCGCAGGCGGGAGCTCGGCGTCTTCCCATTTCCTGAAAAAAAATCGTTTTATACAAACAAGTTTACTCATCAACACTTACTCAATCTGAATTCTGTCGTCGTCGCCTTCGACGATAACGTCATCGTCGTCATCGATATGGGCGTAGTTCTCTGAGGCTTCAATGTCTTCCTGGTAGAGTTCCTCCAGCGGGCGAACGTCAGGTGTGTAGAAACGAGGAGCGCGGGATTCATCTTCTTCTTCACCCTCTAAGCCGCCACCTTCTCGATTCTGGTGGAATTCGGTGCGGGTAAAGGTGCGTCCGCCAAAGTCTTCGTCATCACCACGACGTCCCTTGGGTCCAAAGTCGCCATCGCCGCGTCGGAAGCCTAAAAAACAAGGAAATAACACAAAAAAGAAAAAAAAAGTACTTACCGCTTTCAAAGTCTGTGCCTCCACCGCCGCGACCGCCACCACGACCACCGCGGAATTCTCCATCGTCGCCGCCGCGGCTGAATCCTCGGCCACCACCACGTCCGCCAGCATCAAAGTCGCCACGGGCCGGACGATCGCCTTCAAAGCCACCACGGCTGTAGCCGCCTCGACCACCTCGGCCGCCGCCGTCTTCGTTGTCGTCATGGCTGAATCCACCACGTCCGCCTCGGCCTCCTTCGTAGCCTCCACGGCCACGACCGCCATCTTCGTTGTCGCCATATCCGCCTCGGCCTCCGCGTCCACCGCCGTCACGGTCGCCGAATCCGCCTCGACCTCCGCGTCCGCCGCCTTCGTTGTCGAAGCCACCACGACCTCCGCGTCCACCGCCATCGTAGCCTCCCCGGCCGCCGCCTTCACGGTCACCGTATCCGCCTCGGCCTCCGCGTCCGCCGCTTTCGTTATCGTAGCCACCACGACCTCCACGCGAACCGCCATCGTATCCTCCGCGTCCGCCGCCTTCGTTGTCGCCGTAGCCACCTCGGCCGCCGCGTCCGCCACCGCCATAGCCTCCTCGACCGCCACCATTGTCGTCGTGGGAAAAGCCACCGCGTCCTGTAAATCATACCTAAAAAAACAAAAACACGGAGAAAAACCAACCTCCACGGAATCCACCACGATTTCCGCCGTCGTCATCGCCGCCGTAGTTTCCCCGGCCTCCGCGATATCCGCCACGACCGCCGGCGTCACTGTCGTCGTCGTTGCCACGGCCTCCACGGTATCCGCCGCCGCCGCGACCGGCGCCATCGTTGTCGTAACCACCACGGCCACGAAAACCTCCGCGGTTTCCGCCGTCATCGTCGTCGCCATAGCCACGGCCTCCATGGAATCCACCGCCGCCGCGTCCGGGGCCATCGTTGTTGTAGCCACCACGGCTGCCGCCGCGTCCGCCATCGTATTCGCCGCCTCCGCGTCCACCACGGTAACCGCCACGTCCGCCGCCACCATTGTCACCGTCGTCGCCACGGCCTCCACGATATCCGCCGCCGCCCCCATTGTCGTCACTAGTGCCACGGCCTCCACGGAATCCGCCTAAAATAGAAACAAAAATCGATTTGAAAACAAAAAATGATCAAGACGTACCTCCGCCTCTGCCGCCACGATATCCACCGTCATCCGTCATAGTAGCAGATTACACTCAACGTACTTGACAGAAAAACTGAAAAAAAATCGATCCACAAAAAAAAAGAAAATGCAAAAACAACGCGCGGATGATCAAAAAACAAACCGCAATGCGGGCAACTAACCGATCAAAGGCCGAAGAACGAACGCGAAAAAGGATACTGTACGAGTACGCCGCGAGAGATAAAAGCGCAAGCGCGTTCGCTTTGGGATTTTTCGCTTGTGTTTTTTACGTTATCATTTTTAGGTGTTATCAAATTTTGGGAGTTTTTTCGTTTGCTAAATACAGTTTTTGTTTGATAAATCTGCAGTTTTGCTTTCTGCACTTTTTAATGTGCTTGGATAGCAGTGTCACCGTTTTATGGCAGTGTCACCATTGTAAATGCCTCTGTCGAAGGCTGAGAGCCAAATTCGAGCTTTTTTATGCTTTTGACATGCTTGCAGAGAAATTTTGGAACTACAGTGTTAATTTTGATGACAAGAATTACGGGGCATTTTAATGTTAAAACATACTCATCAGTTAGAAGTCGGAAAGGATGGTTTGGCTGAAATTTTTGTACTTTGAAGGCCTGAAACATTTTAGGTAAGCTTGTTTTGGTGTCTGTTGGCTACCAATACATTGTCTACCAACTGATAGTCCATGTTTGCGTCCGATAACAGTGATATACACTTCGAATCCACGACAAAATCAATTTTCTTGTTTCATGTTCCTAAATCTTTATTTTGATCAATTTTTGTCCTGTAATCCCGAAGTCACAGTTTATGATTGTTTACGGTGGTTTACGTCGTTATCCAAATAAATAGACATTGTACTTGACAGCAGTTAAGGAAACTGTCCCCGGAGCGTTCGTTCCAGATGTGGGAGTAAGGGTGACAGATGCCACATGAATCTTTATTTAGTGTTCTGATATCAATTTTTGTGCTCATCAATTTTTGTTCATGTTGCAAACAAACAAGTCGCCTAAATTTAATAACAGTGAAAATTCGTGCCACAGTTAACTTCGTTTTGTCATCTTTCGCCGAATTTGACATTTTATGTTCAAGATTTTTTTAGCCATTGTATCAAACCGCGGTCGAATCAGTCTTACGATACCCAATTCAGTTTTCTGCTTTTAATTTTTCTGCTCAAAAAAATCGGTGTTCACGTTTCGAAAACGAATTTCACGTGAGAACTTCTGGCTGAACGATTAAATTCATTTTTTCGGTGTTACGTTGAAGTCAGTCAGTCGACATGGCAGGAATCCTGGACACCGTCCCCGTCCAGTAGAGTGTCCACGGATTTGTAACACTTGGGATTACGGTAGCTATCGTAGTTGTTGTTGTCGGTAACAACACTTCGACGACGCGAACAACAAACTTTGTCAATTATAAAAAATTTGAATTTGACGGATAAATTAGACCCGTACACATAGCTATACACAGTACGCCAACCGTTAAATTTTTGGGTGCGGGAGATAGCGTTCGCGATTTTCCCGTAGTTACGGATCTACCGTGAAGGATCAAACGGTGAAAGATGCACGACATTTCCGCTGCCGTTAACCCTGTTGGAAAAATTGATAGCGGTTTTGATTTGACTGATTTTTTTTTCTTGATTTAAAAATTTGTTTTATTAGAATGTGGTATTTCTGCAACTCTCCTTCGGTTGTTTCGTTGGAAGAGGCGGTGTATAAATTCAAATCAACTCAGATCAGTTCAAATGAACTCAAAAGCAGTTCAAATCAGATAATCTAGATCAGATTTTTATAGTTCACATCAGCTCAGATAAAATCGGTTTAGTTCAAATATTTAGCTCAGATTTTAACAGTTCAGCTCAGCTTGACATTTTTTTTGTCAATTCCATTCAATTGTTGTAATCCAAAGATTTCATAAATACAAATCAGCACCAAAAGGAACAATATAAGATTCCAAGGGAGAAGCGCGAACGCTATCTCCCGCACCCAAAAATTTAACTGTTGGCGTACCCCAGTTCGGGGTAGCCATAGCGGTCAGCCTGAGCCGAAAAGTGCAATGGACAAGCCTCACACTAAAGGTCCCGTCTTCTTGATCACGGGATCCTTCCAGCCAGGTAAGTTTATGAGCGAACGCGGACCGCGCAGAAAAAGTGGTTCGTGCGCGCAGCTTACATGAGCGCAACTGAACGGCAGAGAAATCAGAGAACAATATACTTATGTATACATGCATTTCTGCATGTGCTAAAAAAATTTTAATTGTTTATTTAAAAATGGGAAATTCCCATGCTAAGCCTTAGCAAAAAATTATACCAATACGTGATTTATTTTTTCCAGAAAATTATTACCCACAAATGATGATGACTATAAAACGGAATGACTGAACGCAGAATAGAAATCTTTTGTATTTCTAATTGCAAACATTTTTTCTAATGTTTCTAGACCATATTCACGAAACGTGTGCCACCAATAGAGCAGTGCATTACCGTCGAAAAATGATTGTATGTGAGTGAGTCTCAAATATTTTACGAGTGCGTGGATGCCAGAAATATTTTTTAGAGTAATATAGATAGATTTATTATTTACTGCATTGACGGTCAATTACTGTATTATAAATATTATAATTTCAATCCCCAAAGTACACACTCTTTTAACTTATTTTATTGTATTTTCGTATCGAGTCTCTTACAAGGTGTTGCATGTCGTGTAAGTTGCACGAGCTACACGACGAAAATTTATGTCCCGCTTTCAATAGGAACAAAAAATTACCCTACGACTTTTTATTTCCCATAAATACCCGAAATTTTCTTACTTTTGTTCATTCCAGTGTTTTCCGATGGCGTCGGCGAAGCTTCTCATCGTGCTCAGCTTGGCTGCTCTGTTCGTCTTAATCAGCGGAGACTATGTCACAAGTAATCTTTTTTCTCGTTTTTAGGCGCTTCCGATTCACGCTTGTTTTTCAGTTGGCGGATGTGAAACCTGCTACCAATTTGTAAGGGATACCACAACCACTATCAAACTTGATGTGGAATGCGGCTGTAGTTTTCTAAACACTGATGCCGTTGTGATCCACTACTACGGCGATGACTGGAAGGAGCTCCACAGATCCAAAATATACCGAAAGTCTTTCTCGAAGGGACGTATTGACTACAGCTTTGACTATAACTTTGGTATTTTAAAATGGAAAACGGACAAAGCGTTCATGATCATTAAAAGTCCTTGCTCACACAGCAAGTTGGACTACAGATATGTTGGAGAGCGTATAAGTTCTGTTGTTTTTGATCCTGATTGTCCGAAGTTATAAAGTGCTTGAACGGTATGAATGTTTTTGTGATGAGGATTGGGGTCGGGAAAAAGTGCATTGAAAGCTCAAAAAGGAGATCGACAAAGAAGCATCTGTAAACTTTTAAATTGGCGGATTACACAACCCGACACAAAAATTCCGGGTCTACTATACTTCAGCCCCCCACTGACTTTTGACCCCCCATGCTCGGACTTTGGCCCCCCATTTCACCTTAAATCAATGACGACATGAGTTCGGAAATCCGTATGATAGAGCCCCCCATCTGTGGGGGGCTTTTTCATACGGAAATCGTGTTTAAGGAGAAAATGGGGGGTCGTTCCATACGGCCGTGGCGCTACTATACTTTGAGCCCCCATCACGTTGAAAAATAAGCCCACGGGATATTTTAGAATACAGCCCCCCATACAAATTATTTTCATTCAAATTTTCAAATATGGGGGGTTGTTGTAGCGCTACAACAGACCCCCACATCAAATGGGGGACTGTCGTAGCGCTACAACCGTTGTTGCAATCGATGGGGGGCTGAAGTATAGTAGACCCAAAATTCCTTTGTTCGTTTCGGACTATCTAAAATTTTTGGGTACGGATTGGGTTATCAGAAAAATTTCCAAACCCGACAATATTGACGGGTTTCTGCGGAAAAATCGATCGCAAATAGGATTTAACAGACACTCTGCGAGCCGATTTAGGACCAAGGTGGGGAGAAGGACACATCATTTTGACACTTTCAAATGTTTTGAGTCAGAATTGTAGGCCTTCGGGGGAAAGGTCCAAAGCCGCGATATTTTATTTTATAAAATTCGGATTCACGAGATTCGGCTTCAGAAGTGTTTTTCATAAAAAATAGTGCCCTGTGCTACGTTGGTCATGAACAATTCTGAAAAAACTAATATAGGGGTTTCTGAGGACGGCGGATCCAATGACATTGTCGCGAATTCTTCGCGAACGCGGTTCAACACCAACGCGAAATCTACATAACTCCAGCAATTTCTCTATATATACGTTGTTTTCCTTTCCTTTCAAAAAACTCTTACTTCCTTACTCTTACCCTTACGTTTCTGTACGTACTGACAATAAATTCTTCCTACTGACTCTCGATTTCTCTGTGAAGCTTCCCTCGCGTGGCCCGTTCCGCTGTGGAACGGAGGGAAGTTCTCCACATTTGGTGCATCGGCGGTGATAGAATTTGGTGTAACGCCGGTTCTTCTACGAATCCAGGTACTACCACTGCACACCGATAGCAACCGCTGCCGAACAACTGCGTCTACAAAACCGACGACGACGATTCTTCCGACGTCAAACTACTTCGAGGATTTTATTGCGGACAACATCATACGGCGACAACAACTTACGAATCAGCGCAAAATTGTGAGTTCTTTTTTTCCGGGACGGTTCTTTCAACAGAATAAGACCCGTCACCGAGTCAACGCGCAATCCCGAGGCCCACGACGACTCGCACACAGAGTTACCATGGCCAAACTTCGCCTACAACGGCAGACAGCGAAGCGCTACCAGGTCCAGCAGAGGCCCAAGACGGCGTTCGTTTTTTTGAGAAGCACTCGGGCAGGACAGCAGCTTCCGAACCCCGACGATCTCACCCCGCAGAAAGCCCATTGAAGACAGCAATTCTCAATGGCACCCCTTCATTTCTCCCAGCCGTACCGCAACCCTCATCGTACTTAAGTCCTCGATCGCCCGGCCCCAGTGTCGCGATGCGAAGCCAGACGCCAGATCCCCCCCGACTCGGCTGGCCGGCAGTGTCGCGAATTCTTCGCGAACGCGGTTCAACACCAACGCGAAATCTACATAACTCCAGCAATTTCTCTATATATACGTTGTTTTCCTTTCCTTTCAAAGAACTCTTACTTCCTTACTCTTACCCTTACGTTTCTGTACGTACTGACAATAAATTCTTCCTACTGACTCTCGATTTCTCTGTGAAGCTTCCCTCGCGTGGCCCGTTCCGCTGTGGAACGGAGGGAAGTTCTCCACAGACATACTCAGAATTTTTTTTCAGTTACGGTAATTATCGATTTTTTGATATCATACGTTTTCAAACCGCTATCATATTCGGATCTCAAACTTAAGCGATAATTCGATAAGCCTATCTTCTTCCCCGTTGTTTTTTGTATCGGAAAAAGTAAAACGCAAAAAAAAATCGCGTGCCCAAGGTTGTCATAAATTTTTTAAAATTTATGCTCCAGACTCGACACCGAAGCCCTGCCCGCAACGTGCACGCATGATTTTGCGCTGCTGCACACGCGTATTGACCTTTATTTTTTAGACGCTTGCCTAACTTATTATAAAAACCGTTTTTGGAACCATTCAATAGGTGTGCCAAGGCGGGAAGGTGTACAGTAGTCTTTTTTCCAAGCTTCACCTGTAAAATGCCTGAGGCTATTAGCCATGAACATTTTGACAAAAATGACCTATTCTATCTTTTAGAGAATTCAATTTTCTATGGTGTATAAAATTTTCAGATTTTTGCCGTTATTTTTGGATACTGTAGCTTAATTTGCCCAACATGTTCTAAATTTGACTTCAAATTATGAGATTTTTATTTCTTAAGAGAAGCGTCGGCAGAAAAATGAAGGTTAAACTTGGTGTATGTTTTTTAAATTAATGTACCGATCCCAAAAATAAAGGTAAAAATCTGAAAATTTTATACTCGATACAGAATTGAATTCTCTAAAAGATAGAATAGGTCATTTTTGTCAAAATGTTCATGGCTAATAGCCTCAGGCATTTTACAGGTAAAGCTTGGAAAAAAGACTACTGTACACCTTCCCGCCTTGGCACATCTATTGAATGGTTCCAAAAACAATTTTTATAATAAGTTAGGCATGCGTCTAAAAAATAAAGGTCAATAGCAGCGCAAAATCATGCGTGCACGTTGCGAGCAGGGCTTCGGTGTCGAGTCTGGAGCATAAATTAAAATTTATGACAACCTTGGGCACGCGATTTTTTTTTGCGTTTTACTTTTTCCGATACAAAAAACAACGGGGAAGAAGATAGGCTTATCGAATTACCGCTTAAGTTTGAGATCCGAATATGGTGGCGGTTTAAAAACGTATGATATCAAAAAATCGATAATTACCGTAACTCAAAAAAAATTCTGAGTATGTCATTGGATCCGCCGTCCTCAGAAACCCCTATATTAATTTTCTCAGAATTTTTCATAACCAACGTAGCACGGGGCACTATTTTTTATGAAAAACACTTCTGAAGCCGAATCTCGTGAATCCGAATTTTATAAAATAAAATATCGCGGCTTTGGACTTTTCCCCCGAAGGCCTACAACTCTGACTCCAAACATTTGAAAGTGTCAAAATGATGTGTCCTCGATCCTAAATCGGCTCGCAGAGTGTCTGTTAAACAACAACAGTTTTTTTTAAAGCTACAACTTTAAATCCGACTTTTTTTTTAATTTTTTTTCGTTTTTTTACGGATTTTTAATGAGTAACGGAGTTATGAGTGAATTCATTGATAAACAGTTTTTTTTGATCAAGGTAAAATCTTTTCTATTAAAATCTTCTTTATTATATACAAGTCAAATGTCAGGATTTTGTGTAGTATTGTATTTAGAAATGTTTGTAAACAAACATAAGCGAACACACACGTTTACCCTTCTTTGCTGCCAAAAAAAACGAAGGACATGCGAAAGCGACGCGAAACGAGTCGCTCGAATAACCTCTCTAAGCTTTTTTGTGCGCTTTCCAACCGCAATCAGCCATAACTCATTCAGTCAATTTATGTATTTATTTTTGGACAATCATGATCAAAAACAACGTGATCTCTATTAGGTCCAACAAATCTGTAGTCCAAATCGCTGTGTGAGCATGGATGTCGAATGATTACGAACGCCTTGCTCGTATACTGAGTGAACAAACCAAAGTCCGCCTCAAAGGAGTAATCAGCGTATCCCTTCGAGAAAGATGTTCGGTGTATTTCTGTTTTAGCGAGAACCTTCCAGGAATCATCATAAAGGTGGACAAAAGGGGCGCCATCCCTGATGAAGCTGCACGCGCATTCAAAGGTCATTTTAAAGTGGACCTTTCCCTGAAATATAGATTGGTAGCAGGTTTCACATCCGCCAACTGAAAAACAAGCGTGAATCGGAAGCGCCTAAAAACGAGAAAAAAGATTACTTGTGACATGGTCTCCGCCAGTGTAACGCAAACCAAAATTATTGCCTTCGCCTTCGCCTCCGGAGGCGAAGGCGAAGGCGATGAAGGCGCCTCCAGAGACGGAGGCGATCAGAGGCGCCTTTGGTGTCAATTCTCAAATTTTCTCTTACAAAATCATAGCAGAAAGCGAAATTATGATAATAGAAGGCTTTTAATTCTATTAAATAAAGTGGTAAAACTGTTTTTTGACTATTTGTGGTTAGAATTTAAAGCCATTCAAATTTTTTGTTCAAAATTGTAAAGGTCTGAAGGCGATGGAGGCGAAGGCAATTGGAGGCGATCAATTTTTTGCCTTCGCCTTCGCCTTCGCCTCCGGAGGCGAAGGCGATCTGAAGGCGCCTCCGGGGGCGATGAAGGCGAAGGCGATGTTACACTGGTCTCCGCCGATTAAGACGAACAGAACTGCCAAGCTAAGCACGTTGAGAAGCTTCGCTGACGCCATCGCGATGGCGATCGAAGAGCAAAACAACTACGGAAACACTGGAGTGAACAAAAGAGAAAATTTCGGGTATTTATGGGAAAAAACGTCTTATTACATAACAATCCCAGAGGAGCCTCTCTTCGGAGCACCAGAATAAATGATTTTTTGAATTGCTACTATAACAGTATGATTCTAAAAAAAACTACGTCAAAACAAAAAAACAAAACTCTGTCCATGATGTCAAAAAGCCGTCAAACTGATTGTTGATAAACACATAAATAATCAGAAAATTGCTGAATAATAATAAAAAAGAATAATATTATTATTGTTTTATCCTAATGCTTTATAAACAGTCCCGATTTTGGTAATATTTAAAATCGCTGCGTGTACTGTTTAAACCCAGCCCGTAAAAGAACCGGTTTTCTGTAAAAGAACTGGAAAAAATAAATATTATAAAAAACTGGTTTTTACTAAAAATACCTTGTTTCAGATCTAAATATTTATAAGCCTAAAATTTGTTAAAAATAACCACAATGTAGTTATTTTTTCTTATTTTTTTACGTTAATGATTTATTCCCAAGCTCGAGATGAACGAACAAACAAACAAGCAACTGAGCAATTCACACTCTCTTTTCAATTGATGAAGGAACTTTCACACAAGGGACCAAAAAAAATTGCACAGTTATGTGTGAAAGTTCCAAAACTTGTATGAAATTGGTGACACAATTTTGGTATAAAAAAATCATCTATTTTCCATTTTTTGGGCTCTGCTCGAACGACAATTCTTCTTCAGGGTACCCTGCAGGGTCCAATCGACGACGTCGGAGCATTCGTCGCGGCAGACGCCGAAGACCAGTTCCAATTTTTTTCGAACACCCGTCGACCCCTTTCAAAATGAAGAATCCCCCCGCAAACAATTTTTTCCTGTCTGTCATCCTCCAAATCATCTCCTCGTAATCAAATAAATAAAATCTTTTTTATTACATACAAGTCAAAAAAGCACGTGCACTGATAAAAAAAATCCGTTTGAAACATTTCCATTTAGCCGGCGTACTAACGAGTCATTGTCCGATGCCCGCAAAGTGCCGATGACAGAAAAGAGTACAGAAAGTGCGTGGTAGAAATAAAAATCCGGTGATGATGAGCAAGTGGTGGGTCGTACGATAAGAGACTCGATAAGGAAACACAAATCGGGCAAAAACTGGGTTTCTTCCACTTTGGAGGGTCAAAAAAAGTTGGAAAAAAAAAACAAATCAAGAAAACAAAAAAGATCGGCTAAGGCACGAAAAAATGGGGGGAAACTAAAAGCGTGTATACTTTGGGGATGAAATACAGTAATATTATAAATGACGTAAAAATAAAGTATTTGACCGTCAATGCAGGAAATAAAAAAAAATTGGATTATTAATAAAAAATATTTCTGGCATCCATGCACTCGTAAAACATTTGAGACTTGATCGCATACAATCATTTTTGACGATTCACCCGTCGGTTACGGTATTTTAGCCTGCCAGAGTGGCAGAGTGACGAAGCAGCAGAATCACACATTCAGCTTGCGGATAATCAAAGGTGGAAGAGGCAGGCTCTCGATATGGCGCGAGAACGCACGCGCAAAGACGACCATGCGAGCGAGAAGCTGGCGATCGAGTTTCGCGAGTCTCTTCACGACATGGTTCTGCGGAAGGTGGTGGTAGCCTCGGCGACGGGGAGACTCGCCGGCATGGATAATTCTCACGTACGGGAAGCGGAAGATGGATGGGCCCTCGAAGCTGTCAGCAGCGTAGGAATCGGACGTCATGTCGGCCTCGTTGAGGGTATCGGTGCGAATTCGGAGTTGAGAATAATCGGTCAGGTGATTCCGGTGTTCATTTTCGTTCCGGGCCTGTCGCGGTGGGATCGAGTTCGATTGGCCGGGCGAGTAATTGGAGCTGAAAATGGCCAAATTACGATACTCATAGCTAAATCATTTTTTTCTTGCAAAGACCCGTTTTTTCACTTTTCATCAATTTTTACCTAAAATTCCACATTTCGTGCCAAAAGTTATTTTTTTTATGTTTTTCACACAAAAAATGTTTTTTACATCGAAAATGTTATTTGCTTCATTTTTCTTAATTTTTCGCCTATTTTGCCCCAAAATATACCATTTTTTCAACAAAAAATCCGTATTACCGTTTTTTCACTTTCCCCCCTCAAAACTCACGTTTCCGTAGCGGTAGTCGCAGAATCAAAGCTGCTGCTCGTACTGCTATCCGGTCGTCGACGTTTACGATTCGACGGCCCCGGCTGGCTGCTCTCCGACTCAGCCGACACACTCCTCGGCGGCGAAATGTCACTCGTCTGCGTCGCCGCCGAAGCCATAGACGGCGTGCTAATCGTACTACTCGACGACTCCGCAGTACTGCTCGACGCAACCGACGATGACTGCCGATTCGTCGACGACGACGTATAAGACACCGACGACGACGAAGGACCCGCCTGGGTGGCACGGGAGCTGCTGGGTCCAGGCTGACCATGCGACGAAGCCGAAGCCGACGACGAAGACGCTGCCGACGACGACGTCGGGCCATTCGTCGCGGTCGATGTCGATGCCGACGACCACGGAGCAGTTGTGTCGTGGTTGGAATTTTCCGCTACCTGGGGACGGTATCTGAGGGTGGGAGAACGACGACGAACTTCGATTCGGCGTCGGCGATCTGGTCTCTCGTCGACGTGGTGGTAGGGTTCAACGTCGTGGAGAACGACGTTGAGACCGATGTCCGCGTTGGGGCCCAGAAATTGTTCTTGCAGCATGTTCATAACCGCTTCGTGCTCGTCGTTGCTGAAAAATTCAAATCGAACGGTAAATTGTCACAAATAAAGGTTTATGTATTTTTTCGTCCATTTTAGCCTAATAATGAGTTCTTAGACTTATTTTTATATCTTGAACAAGTAAATTCTTATTTCAGAGTTCAAATACCTATTTTGGGCCCAAAAGATGTAGTTTACGCCTAAAAAACAGCAAATTCGAACAAAAAGAAGCCCAAAAATGGTTTTAATCTTCAAAACGCCCAAAATCGTCCCAAAAATCACAAAAAAACCTAAATGTTTACGACCAAAAAAACTCACAAAAGATGGATATCGTACGCCATCGGCATAATCTGTCGAATTTGGTTCCCATGATTTTGGTGCAAATTATCCCTCCAGGTTGCGTTTCTTCTCGCTCGGGGGGCTACAGGTCGTCGGTAGTTGTTGATTCGTTCACGTTCACGTCGAATGTCAGCATCGGCTTCGGCGTCAAAGTCAACAACCGGAATCTCCCTCTCAAGGATGATATCCGAATCATCAGAATCCATATCCCCGGGAAGACTGAGGCGATCTTCGCCGACGCGAACCGATCTGTCGTCATCCTGATCGTCGAAATCGGATTCGTTGTCCGCTGCTTCTCCATCGGTCGACATTCGATCATCGCGATCTCGCTCTCCATCTCGACCATCGTCGTCATTGTCCATTCCGTGATGCAGACGTCGGGATAATTCGCGTAGTCTGAGGAACTCTTCTTCCAGCTGAGCAGGTCGACCACCACCACGACCCCGACCAATGCCAATAGCGCCGCCTCCGCCTGGACCAGGGGCCGGACCACCGCCGCCATCAGAATCCTCGCCGTCAGACATGTTTCCGTCGTCGTCGTCGACGACATCATCGTCTTCGTCGTCGGAACCGCCGACGCCGCCGCCATCGCGATGATGAATGTGACCGTCGAATTGCAGGGCATCCTGTCGTCGCTGGTTATGGTAGACACGCATGACTTGCCGGATCATCGGGTCGTCTTCTTCCTCAAAGCCGACTTCGAGGTGGAAATTAGCGCGCCGATTAGCCAGAACGTGGTGGATCGCGTAACCCTGAAAAAAACAACAAATGTTTACCAATAAAATTTATAATTTGGGCATAAAAAACAAATTTTCCGTTCAAGAAACATAAAATTAAAAAAAAAGTAGTATAAAACAAATTTTCCACTCGATTCACAAAATTTACGATTTAGGCTACAAAAATAAATTTTCCACTCAAAACCTACAAAATCTCTATTTCGGCTACTTTACCCCCATTTTCACCAAAAAAACCTACCAATTCATCCCTTTCCGGAAGCAAAGCATGATTCTGATTTTCGATATCCACGTTGTTGAGGACATCGTTGTTGAGCATGTCATCTTCGCTCGCGTCATACGGATAGTGCATGTGATCGCGGGGCTTTGTAGTCTGCCGAAAATGCAGTTTAATTTTCTGACCCGTAATTGCCCGAGCATTTTTGAGAACTTCCCGACGAGCCAGTGTAAAAAGCGTAGGCGGTGACGTGAAAGGAGTCAGTTTGAGCGGACATATCGAATGCGGGTTACGTTCGTCGACTTCGACAAATCCACTGAACGAGACCGATGCCAGTTCGAAGCAGAGGAATGTTTTTTCTGACATTCTCACGATTCTTTGGAGCTGAAAATAAAATCGTTCAAATTAATTAAAAATTCAAATTTTAGGCCAAATATAAATGCTTACCTTGTTATCGTAAGGCATGATGAGGATGCCATTGACCTTGAGCATCTTGGCAAACTTCATCCTCTTGCCCGTGGGCACGTGAGCGCCGCAGTAGATTCGATCGTACCGGGAGCCGACTTCGGTCTGGAATGCGTTGCCTCGGAAGTACTCGGGCATGCACCAGTCAAAACACCTGACTGCCGGGTCGTGGATCATGAAGTCTGATTTACGTGTGTTGGCGAAGTTGACCATGTATTCAGACAACTCCACGCCATGGTTGACTCCACAGGAACCTGAAATAGGGAAAATTAATGAAAATCAGAATAGAAATAGAAATTCAGGATTTTTCACCTACAATAACTAAAAAAATCTATTTTTGGGTAAAAATTATATTTTCGGCCTAAAATAAACCAAAACAGTCCTAAAAACCTATTTTAGACCAAAAATCATTCAAAAAAGTCCAAAACTCTCAAAAAACGTATTTCAAGTATAAAATCATCACCAAAGTTCTGTTTAAGAAAAATACCCACAAAATAAACACTCACCAAGAATAAATCCAATAATAGTATTGAAGTAACCCGTTCCACTTCCGAGATTCAAAAATGACTGTCCAGGCTTGAGGTCAAAGTGTTCGAGAATCTGCGCGTAGATGCTTGGGGCACTGAGGTGAGGGACGGCAGCTCGATTGGGATCCTGTGGATCAACTGCTACCCGCCATGCGTTATCGTTGTATGCGACCTCTGAGATATCGGTCCCGGTTGGAAAGAATTTTCCACGATCAACGAGTCGAAAGACAAATTCAACTGTTTGGGATTTGATTTTATCGGTTCCCGTAAGGTTGTCGACGAGGACGAGATTGTTGTGTGCCGGGCGCGTGTGAATGTTGCCCATGGTGCTGTGGGTAGGTACTGGAGGTGATTGTGGGCAGGGATCGAAAATATCGCGTCCCCGAGAGAGAAAGAAATCAAGGGTAGGTTGGATAGATTCTGTTTGAGTCTTCTTATGTTTCAAAATACAACAGCGGCACCTAAAAAACAATTTCCAAAATAACCACAAATCCAAAAAATTCACAATTCCCGAACGCGCAAAAAACGAAATTTTTCAGTTTACGATAACCGAGTGATCGTTTTTTGCAATACATGTGTCGCGTCTTATTCACACAACATTTTCGGAGAAGCGGTCCTCCTGGCTTGCAGGCCCTGGACGCAGGAAAGAAATCAAACATACACATTTACGCACGCACGAAGCGACAAACCAGCCGCAACTCACTCCACTCCAACCGAACAGACGACCAGGAAAGCAACGAAAATGAACGCGTGATCGATTGTACCGTGCTTTGAGCTCGGAATTTTTTGGTCACGGATGTGAGATTTCCCAATTAAAGACGGGTGCAAAATCAAACGTAAACGCGAACATAAATTACTTATTACTGTAGATACGATAGAATTCCTCAAATTGTAAAAAAATCTAAAAATAAATCCTAGCCCAAATTACGATATCGGACCACGTTTATCACAAAAAAAAACTAATTTTCCACTTGAGACAAAAATTTTCTACAGAACGTAAAACTAAGCCTAAAAGGCCATCACATAAGTCAATTACGATATCAATACATATTTACCACCAAAAAATTATTTTCCACTTGAGACCACAAATTTTCCCTCCAGGAATCAATCAATCAATATTCTTACATCGCGATCCATACAAGTTTCATTTATTTATTCACGGGAATCCCCCATATCCACCTGCTTGCTTACAGGTGATGTCAGTCATGATTGTCCAATCCCTGCAGGCCAGCAACAACAAACAGTCAGTCAGTCAGCCGCCCATCACTCCAGCGCAGCCCAGAAGCATGCAGCATCATCACGTTCAAAAAAAGGCTATTTATGTGTCTATATGAACGACGGAGAAAAACGAAAAGAAAAAAAAACGACCAGCATGTATGTATCTATCTATCTAGAAAACGATTGTGTTGCTACTACAGTTGGGGTAGGAGGAGGGGGGGGGTTGATGTGTATATGCTCTGTGGCTCTGCTCTGTGCAGCACAACCACAACAAAAAAAAAGTGAAAGCATACACACTTACAAATTGATGAGCAACTAACCACATCCATCCACAAAAAAAACACCGTTGCACTACCACAAGATACCAATAATACTAATACTACCAGGATGTGATGCATAACAACAAAATAATGTAACGAATTCAACCAACAAAATTAATAAACAGTTTTTAAAAAATATTCATAAGCTAAATTAAATCGACTCGACCAGTAATAAAAGCTGGTAATTAATCAATTAAACTGATAACCATGCAAAATCCAAGGTAAGTGAACGTAAACAAGTTGGTAAACGGTCAAAAAACTATCAAAAAGAGAAACCGCATGATACGAAAGCGAACGAGTGAGCGAGAACTCTTGAAACGAAAAGTCATTCATCGACTGTCTCGTGACGAAAAGCAGAAAACGAGGCGCAAATAATCAAAAAAATTCAACTCGTGATTCTTACCGAACGGTTGCTTTAGACGCTCTGCACTTTTTGAAAAAAAAATCAATATTACCATCAGGCGATATATTTAAAATCAACTCGGAGCGTTTTACAGTTTTACAACTAATATAAAAATTTGAAAGTTACAATTTCATATAAAACCAAAACACAAAAAGTCTTTAGCGCGAGATCGATCTTTTGTAATCCACCACATTTTAGATAGTTTACGATACTTTGTACTACAAAAGAAATCAAGGCCATGGAGGCGGTTGAGGTAAAGGTTGGGTGACTTTTGTGATTAATCCCCTCCACAATGGATATTAACCCAAAGCGAAACAAATAATGAATAAATAATCCATCGTAAAAATTGGGGTGCCAAACCGATTATGACTCTCTGAAAAAGTGCAACTATCGCAACCCGAGTCATAAATAAAGATCAAAGAGCGTTTGAACAATTAGCACGTACGCAAGCACAAATGGTACCATTATCACTTGCACTATCGTAACTGACTGTTATTTCATATCAAAGCATGTTAAACATAATAAAATAGTTCTATTTTAAGGTATCACATATCACGTTATTATTAAACTATGTTTCGGATATAAAACTCTCAAAACAAAAACTCTAGATCACAGGACAAATCCACATACAGTATAAAGTATAATAGATATATAAATATATTTCGCTAAAAACGTGCAAAATCAAAAGGGAAGTGGGTTTTTGTGAAACACGCTTTGCAACCACCAACGAAAACTAATGGATGCTGGGTGGAAAGCAATCGACGAGTCCGATGCAATGCACAAGCGCAGGTCTTGTTCCTGTGATTTTTCATATAAAACCAGCCCTCCCAAGCGACCGAACAACGAAGAACGAACCTTATTATTACACCCGGCCAGAGCAGGAGTAGGGGGAAAAGAAGTTAGGTCACAATCTTTCTTTTTTTTTTGGGATGAAAAATAGTGATAAAATAAAGTGCGTGTGTGCAACACAAAAAAAAGTACCGACGCCAAGAATGAATATGGTGTGCTGATGACGTCGGCCAACCCAACGTTAATGGCTATTAGATACGATTGCTAAATAATTTTTCAACGAAATGTGCACTTTATATTTTTTTAGAAATAAATTCTTCGCGCACATCATTCTTATCTATCGTAAAAAATTATATATCGTCTGCGTACGCCTGCGCGCGCACGTGCCATGTGTGATATTCGTTTACGTTCACGTTCAAAAAGATTATTATAAAACAGTCCAACTGAATAAGATTACAGAATATTACGCTAACGTCCACACTGTAGTAAATGTTTAGTAGCCAGTGGTTACATAATACAAACAAAAGTACATTGTGTCCAAGTCAATCATCGTCTGATGACTGACTTGGGGCAGCATCATCAGAAAAAAAAGTAGCAAGCAAGCAAAAAAGTAGTGTAGCGATTGATTTGTCGTCGTTGTCTCCTCTTCTCGCTCCTCGTCTACATATGTATGTGCGTGACCGACCACCACGCGAACCAACCAAACAAATCAACTGGTAAACGAACAGAAAAAAGTGCAAAAAATACATAGTAGTGCAACGGATCCGAAGGGAATCAAACAACTCGCAGCCCCATAGAAATCGTGATATTTATAAAACATATTTGTTAAAAACCTCCATCGCTATCCAAACCCAGGTATCGTCCCAATCAGAAACAAACAGTCAGAAAAAAATAAAAATTAACCAGACATGGTTAACTCAAATAAATAAATTCATGTTCGCTCCGTTTATCCCTCTCTCCCATCGAGACGCGTTGGTTGGAAAGGAAAGGAACGCAGTCAGCCAGCAGTCGTCCTGGCTGGTTGTTGGTCCTCGTTTTCGTTTCGTTCTCGATGAGACTCGAGTCCGTCCAAGGGGAGAAAAAAGAATAGCGCCACCGTTGCGTTGCGTCGCGTCGTCGCACATACACACATACTAGCATAGCATCGGGCTCTTTTACCCCCCGTAGAACAAAATTTGTCTTCAACGGGGGTGACTGACTGACTAACTCGTCGGTCATGCGGTGGAACGAACGAGGCATCCATACGCGCGCGTATACGTCTCATCTACGCACGCGCGTAGCTCGGTAAAAGACACCCGGTCAAACAGTGTCCACCAGTCCAGCGCAGGAGCGCGCAGGGGACAGCGCGCCCGATACGTGTGTCGGAAGGGGTAAAATTTATCCAGCTGACAGATGGATGAATGCAAGTGTGCATATTTTTCATCAGCTGGCTGGCGTTCGTTCGTTTGTTCGTCGCCTTTTATATAGCGCGCAGGGGACAGCGCGCCCGATACGTGTGTCGGAAGGGGTAAAATTTATCCAGCTGACAGATGGATGAATGCAAGTGTGCATATTTTTCATCAGCTGGCTGGCGTTCGTTCGTTTGTTCGTCGCCTTTTATATTTATCGGTCGTTTGTTTAGAGGGTGTGTGTGGATTTTCTAGCAGTCTCTCGCACCTCTTGTCTTTCATTAGACCGACCGATGAAACCAACCGACCGACCCGACGGCTGTCTGATGATGGTCTGATTCTTCTCTTTCTCAGGCGCGCAGATCCACGGCCAGCACCGGCGGCAGACAGAACACGTCGTTCGTCCGTCATCATTTTTGACCATTCATTTGCATAAAAAAACATACGTTTTCTTGACCCAATAACTCAATTTGAGGTAATTTTCAAATTTTATAGAAAAAAAAACTTGAGGGGTCCTAAAAGTGCAAAAACTCGGGCTGAGCCGGGGATTGATCCCGGGACCTCTCGCACCCTAAGCGAGAATCATACCACTAGACCACTCAGCCATGCTTTTTTCCCTGGATCTTGCGTTTAAAAATCACGAAATGCGCACTATTTTACCTGACAAAATTTCTTTACAAAAACACTATAAAAAAACACTATCATCAAATTATTTTAAAAAATACATGCATATAAATTGGCATTTTGCACCGCACCTGACCACGTGACAGGATCTTATGTAAGGAAAACCAACACATGGTATAAATAAACCCCCCACCAATAAAAATAAAAATCAATCTGGCAATGATAAATTTCAACGAGATGATGCAACGAGAGAGTGATGATCACGGGAAGCACTGACTACACTGACTTGACGATGCAGAATAAATCAACAATAAATTACAACAATTGAAAAGTATAATATTTCGATGGAAGAACAAATAACAGAAAAAAAACGCCTGACATGATTGATTGCACACAATTGCAGCAAGGGACACAGAATAAACTAAACCAAACCGTTCTCCTCTCGCCCTCAACGACTGTTGCGTCGTTTGCGAACGAACACCAAAATCGACACAACACCACAAGCTCGAGTCATCAGGCAAACGAAAGCAACATTGATTTGCTTTTTTTCCCCGGTTCGGCCATCAGACTAAATTCTCGTGCACTTTGCACGATAAGCATGTTGGAGGTGGTAAAAGGTTTTTTTATAGTACTTCGAAGACACGTTTGCGTTAAAAATTTAAAAAAAAGTGTACAAGCTCCTGATATGTGGATCAGTGTTCGAACATATTCAAGTTCCTGATAAGGTTGTGTAAAAAAAGACGGTCATAAACACATGTTTTTTGATAAACAATGAGTTTACCAAGTGTAAAAAACTGATGCAGCGTAACAAACACTAAAATGTTGATATGAATTTGATATGCGTCTAAAAATCTATTATAAATTTTTTATTGGTATGGAAAAAAATGAGTGATGCGGGCGGGTATTGTGTTTTTCAAGACCAAAAGACAATTTTTGTTTGAGTCATATTTTTCGACACATTGTATCACTAAAACTGCAGAGTATACCGCAAAATGGCAACGTAAATGAATTTTTAAACTGTTTCGTCTTGATTGCTGACATTCTTTTGTCAATTCCATTCAATTGTTGTAATCCAAAGATTTCATAAATACAAATCCTCATCAAAGGAATAACACAAGATTCTAAGGGAGAAGCGCGAACGCTATCTCCCGCACCCAAAAATTTAACTGTTGGCGTACCCCAGTTCGGGGTAGCCATAGCGGTCAGCCTGAGCCGAAAAGTGCAATGGACAAGCCTCACACTAAAGGTCCCGTCTTCTTGATCACGGGATCCTTCCAGCCAGGTAAGTTTATGAGCAACCGTTGGCGCGCGAAATAAGCGCCAGCAAGTGAAACTGCTATGTGCGAGCAGGGAGCGTGCAGAGAGCGCAGAGAAAAGCATCTCTCTTGCTGGACAAAAAGACATGCAAAATTGCACTAACAAATTTTCCATGGAACCCAGGCCAGCAAAAGACGTGCACGTGCAAAGCTATGCTAAATCGCATCAGATGCACGAAATCTCCCTACGCCGATTTTCTGTTGTCATTTGTGGTTTGTTCTTGACGGATTGTGTGCGGTGTTCAAAAAAATGGCGGCTGAACCATCCTCTGTCACGATCGATGCTGCGCCATCGACACTCGAAACCGACGATACCAGTCAATCGTCGCCTACGCATCAGAATACGACGTCTGCTACGACATCCAGTGGTCCACGTGGAAAGAATCCGTCGGCTGCCGGGGACCGTAGGCACTCCAGAAATGTTCTTCCTCCATTGAAGTAATTTTTTTGGCGACATAAACAAATTGGTCTAGAATCCTATTTTTTAGCAATGAAATGGGTTCGTGGGTGACCGAGGAAAAACAACTGCTTCTGAACACGCTGAAGGAACTCATCCTGCTCCTGGAGTACGAGCAAGAAAACAACACGGGTCAATTTGGCATGCTCTTTTGCGTGATCGCAGCCCGCATCGATACCTTTGCTAGCTACCGATCGTTTCTGTCGTCAGACTACATCGCGACGCCCACCGTTCCCGACTGGACGGTCCCCGCGACGGGACTCGATCGCGTCCATCACCCCTCTTCCCCGAACGTCGAACGGGTCACCAAGCAGTGCAAGATCCCGGTTCCCGAGACTCCCGGCTACAACTTTATCGGACGCATCCTCGGTCCCCGGGGCATCAGTGTCCGCCAACTGGAATCTCGTACGGGATGTGGCATCCTCATCCGTGGCAAGGGATCGATCAAGAACGCCGAGCGTGAGGAATACCTTCGCCAGCGCAACGCCCCCGGCTTCGAGCATCTCAAGGAGCCGCTTCACGTCCTGATCACCGCTGAGGGCTACGACGAGGCTGAATGCGAGCGGAAGCTTGACAACTGCAAGCGCCGCATCCAGGCTCTCCTCCAGCCGGAATATGATGAGTACAAGCGTAATCAGCTCACTCAGCTCGCCATGATCAATGGCACCTTCTCCCCGAGGGATTAGGCAGAGGAAAAACGAAACATTTTTCTTTGTTGTGAGTAAAAAATGGTTTCTTGAATTTTGACAGGATTTTTTAGGACCTAAACTATGTTTTACGGTGAAAAAAATGAAAAAAAAGGGTCAGCAAACGTCCGTTTATACCTAAAAAAGCCTCTTTTTTTCAATAGAGCAAAACTTTTCAATTATCTGCTAGGGGAATCCAAAAAAATCCCCAAATCCGCTTTTTGTTATCAGGCATGCTAAACCCAAGAAAACAACAAAAGAAAAGTACAAAAATAAGCTGCAAAACGTGAAAAATAAACAAAAATAGGGTAAAAAGACGTAAAAAATCGTAAACACGTAAATAAAAAAATGAAAGAGCGCATCGTATTCGTAATCGTGATAACAGTCAAAAATCGCTTCAGAAGTTCCTCCAAAAAAAGACGTAATTACGTCAACGTGCGCACTTTTGGCAAAAAGTGTCCAACAGATAAAAATTTGTCGCAATTGGAGAACGTTTTCTCTTTCGCTCTTTTTTTTGCTGTTCTTTCTAAAATTTTCTTGCGTTATCATTTTTGCCAAATGTTCCTTTGGTATGTCGTGTGTCCAACTTTACCTGTACAGTTAAATGATAAGTGGTTGTTTTGAAGGGATACGATTGAAATAGAATACGAAAAGGCGAAGAAAACGGGTGTGGCGTTGAATTGAGTGAGCATTTGCACAATCAATCCGAAGCTCTCACTCACACTCTCGGCAACAATTGCACGGAAAGAGCACGGGACTCCGGTGTGACGGTGAGGTCTTCGTCTTCGTCGTCGTCTCTGGAATAAAGTTGGTTACTGGATTGATTGAATTTTCCGTATTGAGGAATAGGCTGAGCAATGGCTGGACCGAGTGCCGGAGGACTCGGTGGAGGAGGTGGTGGTGGTCACGGGGTGATGAGGAGGTCGCGGATGGTTGAACGCACTCTCACCGGCTCAGCCATCACCAAGTATCACCAAATCAATGACATCGAATCGGTGGGTCAAAGGTTTTTTATATTAGAGTTTTTTTTATTATAAAATCTGACTATTGAGGGGTCATTTTTGTTGAAATACAAATTATGCGAAAACATAGGCTTACGGTTATAAAATTTTGTAAAATTTTACGTTTGAAGATCCAAAACCTTGATATCAGTTTTTCAAATGTTTTTAAAAACCTTGAAATTCCTGTCTCAGTTTTACCCAAAAAAACGAACTATTTTATGTTTTACAAAATAAAAAATTAGGAGCATTCAGTTATAAAAAATAAATTTCCAGCAACTGTACGTGAGCTACGACAGAATCGAAGAAACCATAGCCAAAGTGCCCCCGGCGGAAGCGCACAACTTTGTCCTCAGCATGGCCTCCACCCAGCCCTCCGAAGTGGACACCATCACGCACGGCTGCGTCTGCGGCGCTCTGACGGCTCCGACGCGGGATGAGTTCCACTTTTTCACAAACATCCTCAACCAGACCGGATCCATCAACGCGCAACTCATCCTGACGCCCATGAACTATATCGTCATCGAGAGGTTCTGGCACCTGTCGGAAGTCGTTCGCGAGAACTTTTTCGGTCTCCTGGTCGAGATGATCGTCTGGCGTCTGCCGAAGGTCGACGTCGTCTACGCGAATGTCTTCAAGGCTTTCCTCGAGCTCGGACCCCTGACTCCGAGGTTTTCGCTTCTGGCTTCGCTGCTCAACCTCACTCGCCCTCACCTGGACATGATGCTCACCGAGTTGAAAGACAATACCCTCGTCGTGACCAACGTGACCACGGTCTGCTCCCACTACCTGGCGGAAATTCGGCAATGCCCGCCCGAAGTGGCATCCGTCACCCGGGGAACGCTCATCGGCTGGCTCGAGACCCTCATGACCAAGTACTTTCCCGTCTTCCGGGCGAACGCGGCGAGGACGTTTCTCTCGACGCTCCTCATCCATTCAAAAACCCCGGAACTGGCTTCGATCTGGAAATCGCTCATCACCCAGCCGACTGCGATTCATCCGACGTGCCTCGGCATTGTGGATCTCATTGGACGGCCTGGAGAGCGCTGGGTCGATACAAATCTCCTGCCGCAGTCGTACACGAAAAAGTTTGACTTTTTCATCAGGGAGGACCCGGATTTTACCAGGAAATCCATGCAGTTCTTGATTCACAATATCGTGAGTTTTTATGAACTAAAAATACGAATGATGGCGAACCAGTTTTTTTTGAGTAATAGAAAACCAGGTGTTTGAATTAATTTGAATTATAATGCAGGATTTCGATTTTTTGAATCCCATAAAATTTCTAACGTCTCCTCCAGTTTTTTATATCCATAAATAATTGCAATGTTGTGCTTTTTTTAAGAAAAAAAAACATTAAAAATGTTTTTTTTTATAAAGCAAAAATAAATGTTTTTTTCATTTTTGCTTCCAGTTTTTATTCCCCTTCAAAAAAAGAATTTTTTCTTTCCAGCAAACGTTCTCCCCGTCAGGCTCGCTTCGGTCGATCATCATCAAGCACATCCTCTCGATGCCATCCGCTGCCGCCGATCCGCGTGCCAACATTGTCATTGCCCTCCTCAACGGCTGTCGGACCAAGACCGAGGGCATGGATCAGTACAATTATTCTGACTATCAGATGTGCAAGATGTCGCTCTTCTTTGACTGGATCTGCGGTTTTCCTGAGGGTGCCGTTGCGCCATGTTGCAGTTCGTTTTTTTGGTAAAGGGTCAGACCGGTATGTCATGTGGCACACCCAATGGTTAAGCATAGGACGCTCTCGATGTCTGACTCTCTTCTGCGCTCTCTGGTCCCTCACTGATTTCTTTTCGTTCAGCGCGCGTCGCTCTCATGAAGAGAGATTTTCCCGTTGCCCGAGCGCGCTGGTCGAATTAGTTCCAAAAAAAGGAATTTTGGGCCAAATTTGGAAATTTTTACTTTTTCAAATTAGATTTGTAATTAGAATAATATTTGAAGCATTTTGATGTGTTTTTCAGAATTCTGGGACAATTTTTGATCAAAATCGAGTAGGGTACGGTAGAAAAAATCCACGGATCTTTGAAATGCCGATAGAAAGCTGAAAATTTCAGGGTAGACTAAAAACAAAATTTCCTTTCGAATGGCATACTCAGTTTTTTGATTGCGTGTCGATAAATGTCCGAAAAAACGGTTTTCTTCGGAAATTTGAAAAATTCGGTACTTTCTAGAACTTGGATCAAAAAATGAATATCACCAGTCGAAAGCGCAATATCTTTTTTATCTACTGTGAAATTTTCATAGACTTACCGTATTCCTGGGGCATACGGTAGCGATTCCCCCGAACCATACTTGTTCAAGCGCCTGAGGCTATGAGGTAGAGCGCTGCAGAACAAAGTGAAATAAAACATCTTGTAAGAAATTTTTCGGCCTACAAAACCGTGTAACTCCGGAATTTTTATCTATTTTTTTGGCTTCGCAATTTTAATTCGCGCAACATACACTCATTTTTGGTACCAATTTTCCGAAAATTGAAATCGAAAAAGTGGGGTCTGGGGGAAAAATCGGCATTCGTTCAGTTTGAAAGCAATATTGCTGAAAATTTCAGGATAGGAGTAAAAATGAATTCTAAATGCGGTGATGATATTCATTTTTTTCAATTTCGACCGAAAAATTCCTAAAAGTTCGAATTTTCGAAAAAAAAGCATTTTTCGGAACTTTTTCGAACCTTTAAAAACAAAATAATAATATTTTTGAATTCTACAGGGTTTTTTACGTCTGTGTTCAAGATTCATGCTACAACGCTCCAAAACTGTGTCAATGGCGATTTTTCCCCCAGACCCCACTTTTTCGATTTCAATTTTCGGAAAATTGGTACCAAAAATGAGTGTATGTTGCGCGAATTAAAATTGCGAAGCGAAAAAAATAGGTAAAAATTCGAGAGTTACATCATTTTGTAGGCCGAAAAATTTCTAACAAGATGCTTTATCTCACTTTGCTCTACAGCGCTCTACCTCATAGCCTCAGGCGTTGGAACAAGTAGGGTTCGGGAGAATCGTTACCGTATGCCCCAGGGATACGGTAAGTCTGTGAAAATTTTACAGTAGATAAAAAAGATATTGCGCTTTCGACTGGTGATATTCATTTTTTGATCCAAGTTCTAGAAAGTACCGAATTTTTCAAATTTCCGAAGAAAACCGTTTTTTCGGACATTTATCGACACGCAATCAAAAAACTGAGTATGCCATTCGAAAGGAAATTTTGTTTTTAGTCTACCCTGAAATTTTCAGCTTTCTATCGGCATTTCAAAGATCCGTGGATTTTTTCTTCCGAACCCTACTCGATTTTGATCAAAAATTGTCCCACAATTCCAAAAAACACATCAAAATGCTTCAAATATTATTCTAATTACAAATCTAATTTGAAAAAGTAAAAAATTCCAAATTTGGCCCAAAATTCCTTTTTTTGCAACCAATTCGACCAGCGCGCTCGGGCAGCGGGAGAATCTCTCTTCATGAGTGCGACGCGCGCTGAACGAAGAAAAACCAGTGAAAGACCAGGGAAAGCAGGATAGTCCAGACAGCCGGCGCGTGCTATGCTTAACCATTGGGTGTGCCACATGACATACCGGTCTGACCCTTCACCGTTTTTTTCTTTTCTTTGGGGAGGTGGTCAACGTTGGCATTTATCCCGCTTTCAGTTCCGTCCACTTTTCGGGTTCTGGCCAATGCAGTGAACACGTCCCCGGCGCTGGGCAACTCTTTGTACGAATTTGTGATTTGGGTTCGTCATTCTGATTTGTGTTTACTTGGCATCAACAGTTTTTTTTTACAGTTTGCTCAGAACGTGTATCCTCCTCTGCAGAACATTTTTACGAGTAATGTTTCTCGGTGCATCATTGCGACGAGCACGAACAATGGACTTTTGTAGGTTTTTTTGGAAAAAAATGGAATTTGACTGACGAAAAAAACCGATCAGTTTTTTGAAACTAATGTTTAGGTTTTTATTAGCGTAACGGAATTCGATGAATCTCGTTCAGTTTTTGTGAGGTAGCAAAATTTGTAAAGGCGAAAAAATAATTTTAAAATTGACGCACATTTGGGCTTTTTTTGACTCTAGAATTTTCTCGCAAGCAGATAAGCGGATATCCAGTCGGCATTGGATTGCGTAGTTACAGTCGTGACTGCATGGGTACATAAATCATAAGCCAGGTGCCCAATAGCGACTAACGCAGTGCTTGAGTTTATTTTTTCTGAAGATAGTTTACAAAGCTAGGACCAGTTTATTTTTGGTTTTTCGTTTTTGTGCGCAAAGAGCTTTTTTATAATTTTTTTAAATTTCGACGTTTCTTATGTCCTTCAATATCTCAGTTTTTTTATCAAAAATAAAATAATTCCAGCGGAAACGTCCCCGGAACCCTGGACAACTCAAAAATCGACAGAAGTCTCCGAGACACGTTCAGAGAAGTTTTCCACGAAACCGCCGTCTTTTTCCGTCCCCGACCCCAGTTGACCTCGCCGACGACGGAGACGCCGCCTGGCTCGGACGATACCCACCTCCCGCCACCGCCGATCCCGCCTCCGGGCTTCAACGGCGCAGTTGACGGCGGTCCGGCGCAGCAGTCGCCTTCTATCAGCGGTCCCCTGCAGATCGATCTCGTCCTGGGGCCGAAAGCCAAGTCAGGGACGAAGAAGAAGGGAAAACGGATGGCAACAAGCAAGGGACTCACTTCGCCGAGCAGGGCCCTGACCTCGGGCATTATTCCCGGCTGGGATGGATCGCTGGGGGATTCCATCGAGCCGCACATCTCCTCGCTGTCTGACATTTTGAAGGATATTCTGAGGACTCTCGAGACGGTAGTCAGGGAGGGCGGAGACTTTTCTCAGGCAACGCAGTCCATTGACGCTCTTTTTGATAATATTTCGGCGACTGTGAGTTTTTTTGGAATTTGAAATTTTTTGGAATGAAAAAATATCACCGCCAGTTATAAAATGTGCATAAAAAAGTGTTTATTTTAAATACGAACAAAAATTTTTGTAACAAAAAAAATTTTGCTAATGTTCTGCAGTTTATTTAAAAAAGATTTGATAGATTATTTTTTTGTGTTACAGTTTATTCAAAAACAATTTATATTCTTTTTGGATATCAAAAATACAAGAAGTCAGTTAAAAAATGTTTATTTTAAAATGTTTTAAAAAATACGCAAAACGAGCAAAAATTTTTATAAGAAACCAATTGCGTTTGTTCAGTTAAACTAAAAAAACATAATTTTCCTCTTCCAGGAAGAATTGGATGACAAGGAGCAAGAAGCCATCGGCGACAGTCTCCTCGTTGTCTTCAAAAAATTCCTCACATCCCGAAAATTCTTCTACGAAAAATGCAACGATGAAAAATGGAGCGTGAAGACGATATTCACAGAACACCCGTTCTACCACGTTTTCCGGCAGATTTTCAAACGCGAAGAATCCTCCCAGGTGTACTACGTCGTCGACGCGATGTACAACAAGCACCCGGCCATCGGATTCCTGCTTCTCTTCTACGTCGCCGCATCCAACGTCCACGACGACGAAAACGTATCCAAGGACGGCATGGAATCGACGTACACCGCGCTCTGCGAGATCTCGGAAAAGTCTGTCGAGTCTGCGCTCGCTGCTGACATGGAGGCGTGCGCGATGGAGGATTACGGGCTGTTTTGCTTCCTGCTGCCTCACGTGCTTCAGGTTTGTTGGGTTTTTGATAGAAAAAGTTGCGATTTTTTAAGCAGCCGCAGTTTACACTTGATTTTTTTGTTTAAAAAATACAGTTTTTTTATTTTTTTTCCAATTAAGAAAAATTGTTTTTTTTTTTAATTTTTTTAATAAAAAATTTTTTTATTCTTTTTCTTAATTAATTTTTTTATTTTATTTTTGCACGTAATATTTATTACCAATCAGTTTTGATTTTTCGATTTTACTTATTTATTTCGATTTTTTTTAATTTTAGTTAATTTTTTTACTAATATTTTTTATTTTAATTTTTTACACCTGTCCCCACTTTTTTCAGACGTACGGCAAGCACGCAGCCGGCTCGGCGTCCTTCATCCGGTGCATCTGCACGTTCTGCGACTCCGAACTCGTACTACACCTCGCCGCCAGTTACATCCAGGGCACGTGCTCCATCTTCCGCCGCGAATCCTTCAGTCAGGTGGTGACCGCGTCGCTGACGTGGACGAGCTACGAGCAGATGTTCTTCTGGAACCTCGTCAAGGCGGACGGCATCACGCTGGAATGGGTCGCGCCATGCCTCGCCAAGTTTGACTTTGACAAGCACCCCGAAGCCTGTCACCACGCGCTCGCGTACATCAGATCCTTCGGCGAGCCAAATACTCCGATGATCAAGCAATTCCTCTCGAGACCTAAGCGGGATTTGTTTACGCTGTATGCTTTGAAGGTTGGTTTTACGATGGTGTGATATTCTCCAGGTCAGTTTTATGCCTTTAGATATTCCTCGACGAAGACGCGGACGTTGCGAAACTCATCACGACGGTCATCAGCATCACCCGGACCGCGCTGAAGGCAGGCGACATCACGGAATCGACTCGGTCCCCGCAGAAGGGTAAAACCAAGCCTGTGGCTCTCGAGACGATTCTCAGTCACCTGGATTACCTGAGGGAACGTTTCCTCTCCCAGGCGCAGAAGTTGCTCAAGGAACTTTCCGATATCTTTGCCACCATCAAAGCGGACCCGTCGTGCGAGGACCTCGTCGATAATTACTCGTCTCTCTTCAACATTGTCGAAATTCTCCCTGGAGGACGAAATTTGAGGCGGAATAGACCAAAGAATTTTTCGGAAGACGTGAGTTGAAATGTTACTTGCTTTCAGTTATTTTCGATGTTGTTTGCAGGATTCGCCACCGAAAAGCCATCCAAAACGAAAAAGGATAGTAGAAGACTCGGACGAAGAAGACTGACGCCAAACACGTTGGATGCTGTTTTCTTCGGCGACGGGTCAGGGGCGGTCAACAACACTGAAAGCCCTGCAACCCCGTCTTCCTGGTGTGGCCTGAATGATACCGGAATGAACATGGCGCCATTCCGACCACGTCCGAGACGAGCACTGGCACGCATGTACATTTCTTTCCTTTCCTGATGAAACGGTTCTCGACTGGGTGAATATTTTTTGGATCATTTCACAGCACTTTTTACCGCAATTGTTTTTGCTCTTTTGGTTTGTTTCTCAAATTGGTGGATTGTCAGTCTATTTTTTTGTGTCGTGATAAAGTTTTGAACAACAATGCAGGTTTTTTTTATCAAAAAATGTTTGACATTATGCAATTTTTTCTGGTTTTTTGAACTAAAAAAATTATTGGTCGCAGTGATTTTTTAACAAATTAGCTTTGCTAAAAAAAAATTAATTTTAAAATACATATGTCAATAGTGTTCAGTTTATTTGTACTGCAAATGATTTTTTAAAAATCATAATTAATTGCTGCCACCGTGTTCAGTTTTATAAAAAAATTTTGACCAGTACACTCCCTCAATTTTGTCACTTCTGATAAAATAAAATCGACAAAATAAGTGTCGACGACAAACTCGTTAGTAATTTTTTAACCATGAAATGCGATTTTATAGGCTAAATAACTTTTTTTTAGCAGAATCACCTCATGTCAGTTAGAGCGTCAAAATCGTCAACTTGTGAGTGAACGGGTATTTTTACGTTTAAACTTCTTCCGTGTGACATCAACCGTGAACAGGTGTACTCGTTAGAGTGGGATTATATCGGCTTTGGGGTTTTCAGGAACGATATGTATCAGATTTATGGATTTTTGTGCGCATTTGGAGTTTTATGTGTCATTATGCTTGACTGTCCTTTTTTATGTGATTGCCCTTCTTTTTCAAACTGGTTGGAAATGTTCAAAATATTCACGTAGTTTCCTTCGGTGCTATTAAAAACAATACAAAATTATTATAAAACAAAACGGAAACTGTATACTATAAACTATAAATAAATATAGTTTTTTCATCAAAATAAATATAGTTTTTTTCTATCACACATCAAAAGTAGAATCCCCGATTTACATGGTTTGCTTCTGTTTTGATTTTCAACGTTGATATTTATAAAATCACCAGTTTACAAGTCAATTTGGTAGAGCCAGTTATATCCAAAAATACACATTTTTTGTTGTTGATCTTGTTGCTCATGTTTTAAACTTTTTTTTTATTATTTTTCTCATAGAAGTCAAATATATCCATTCATGAAAGGATCAGTGCAATGCGTTTAGTATTGCAAAGCCTCAAACATCAGCAAAAGTTTAGTACATTACACAAACCACGCAGTCAAGCGTTAAAAGAGTTTTTTTGCAGTTTTCATTACGATAGTTTGGTGACAAAAGTTGCAGAAAAACAATCGGCATTGAATTCTTTGGCAAAGGCTCATTTTCAACAATCCGAAAATTGTACGTCTTGATTCTTACTTTCACACTTTTAAGACTTTATATCTACAGTTATTTTTGTAAACATAAAGAAATGGTTGATTTTTCCCAACTGCTCAACATCGTAAACATCCTATAGCAAACAGTGTCTATAAAACAGAACAAAAACTTGTAAATTAGGTTTATTTCTTTTCTGCGGATCAGTCATTATGTCAGTCACAACGACAATGTCATCAGTTTGAGTAATTCTTGGAAAAAATGTGAAAAAATTACAGTAAAAAAGTTATTTATTACCACTAAATAAATTACTTAGTTTAAAAATGTTGTTAAATTTTATTTTTATCAAAAATAAAACACAAAATTCTAATTTTGTTAAACTGGCCAAAAATTGACTAAATATCGAAAACTAAATAAAAAATTCGAATTATTTATGTTTCTGAAAAAAATATGTAACAGTGTACAAAATTCTTGCAATTGTCTGCAAAAAGTCAAATATTATAGGAATTTAAAAACGGGTTTTTGCCCAGGTCCCATTTTTCTCTTTTGTTCCATTCCTTAATCACGGCCAAATAAGGTGGTACAACTTCGACTTGAATTCTCTAAAGATTCAATTATTTCTTGCATTTAATTTGTCAAGTTTTTCAAAATGTGATCAAAGGAAAAGAACGTCACATAAAAATGTCCGAAAAAATCGCGCACTCAAAGAACCACGTCCCTTCATTTTAAAAAGAGGAAAACAAAAGACCACCGCATCTTGTCATTTGTCACGATTGTAATGGCATTTCTAATTCCAAATTATCCATTAAATTAGGTTTTCTAAACATAAACACAGTTAAAAAACGCATTTCAGACAAAAAAATGTAATTCTTTGCTATGACTAGTTAAAAAATAACTACGGCATTTTAAATGTCAAAACACTGTTTAAATTTGCATTTTCATTTTTATTTTTTAATTTGCTAATAAAAATTTTGTCATTCAACTTTTTGAACGGCAAACTACTTTTTGGCAAAAACATGGTTAAGTAAGTTTCGATGAGTCAGACATTCTTTTTATAAAACTGTTGTGAACCGATATATTTATCCCAGTTTTTTTTCAAATCCAATCACTGCATTATATTTTTTTCTTTCCCAATTTGAAATCATATTTTTTTGATTTCCAGTTTCACTTTTCTCCATGACGTCAAGTGGATGGTTGCCGGCCGCGTAGTCACTACAGCGTGAATAAAAAGATTCAATAAACGAGGCAAAGGAGTGAAAAAATTTGACGAAAACTTAACGATCTGCCATTGTATTGCGTTGTTTACCTCATTTGTTTGAATACAAAACGAAAAACCAGACGGAGAGGTGCTCACCTGGTTCTCACGTCATGGGCGACGGACGATAGATGACAGACCCGATTGAAATGATATTATACGAGGGAGGGATATTTTACGACGATGACGGCAATCATTTACAAGCATGATCGTCTGTATTTGTTTTGCTGCGAATTGAAAACCAAACTTCCATAATGACGTATGCATGATATTTTATGTATGTCCAACTGTTCCAGAAATTTGGAAATCGGTGAGCAGTGTTTTTACTTTTTTCATGGCCTTCAGTGGTCAAACAGAAAACAAAGAAAAAAAACTAAACATCACGGTACGTAGATGGAAGATCAAATGGACCTTGAACACAATTGATTGATGGGGTGAGAGGATCCTTGTGTCAAGTGCATGTCATGCACGCATTCATGTCCTTTCGACGCTCGCTCCGCTCTGCCTGGTCAATTATGTACCCCCTCCTCGTGTTGGAATGGATTGATGGGATAACAACAACCTGCCTACTGTCCTGTCCTGTCCTACGCACAGAAAAAAGGGGCGAGGTGCCAGTGACATGCCATGACCTCCTCTTCTCCAGGCGGACGGCGCTTGACCGGCCCACTCAGCAGGAGAGATCCAAACTCTCGTTAAGTAGATCCCCTCCCCAACAACACCTTTTTGCCTCTACAGATCTACGGATGGTGCGCAAGGCCATTCATCAGTGAGGCTGTATTTATTTGACAAGGTGAAAGGGACATTGCGCCGTTCAACATTTTTGCACGTACATAGTAGACGATGAAAAGAAAAAAAGGGTGTATTCTAATGCGATTTGCCTCTTCGATAGAGAAGTGAAGTGCAAGGTCGTGTTGTGCTCTGACTCTTACGGTAGTTGTCCCAGTGCCTGGAGGAGAAGGAGGAGGAGAAGGGGAAAACGCACATACATATGTGCGTACCCCGGGCACCCTTCAATGTGTGTACCCCCCCCCTCTGCCCAGTCAAGCGTATGTATGCACACCCGGTGGAAATTCCCTGAATTTACGATATTCTCTCTTTCCGAAACCCAGATCGCGCGTGTGTGTTGTAGACCCATTTAGTTGTGTATACGTGTGTAACGCCCCCCTTTCTCCAACGGTCCCCTGCCCCCCATCCCATCCCATCGATTGTGTAGCATCAACAAGCACTTCTTGCAGCGATGAACTTCGTGCAGGGCCTTCTGACGGCGGTATCGCCGCTGCCGGATGGAGACTTTGTGGATCGTCTCAACTACGCCTACACAACGACTGCGCTTATCGTAGCGTCTGCTTTCATCTCGGGATGGAGTTTTGTAGGACAGCCTATTCAGTGCTGGTTCCCGGCGTATTACAGGGGATGGTGGATGGAGTATGCCCTGGATTACTGTTTTGTACAGAATACATACTTTGTCGCCTTCACAGAGGTGAAGCCAGATGACTTTTTTGACATTGCTCAGCATATTATTCCAATTCCTAAGAATTACACTGAACGGGACGAAAAACAACTTGGTGAGTGATTCCGTGATCAAAAAACTTCGGAACAATTTTTTTGCAAAAAAATGAATGTTTTGACGTTGAAAATGAGACGTTGATCATTCCTCAGTTTTTCTTGTTTAATATTTTTTTTTAATTTTGTTACATTCAGACTTTCAAAAAGATGTATGTAAACGCTGACAAAAGCATTGTTTTTAAAGTTACATCGCAGCAAATCAGTTTTTTTTCACCCGTATCATTTTTTCTATTTAAACAATTTTGAAAAATACCAATAACCTTCATTTTATCAGTTGAAAAAAATTTCCCCCATCGTAGGCTACTACCAGTGGGTGCCATTTATCCTCGCCATCCAGGCCTTCCTCTTCTACCTGCCATCCATCCTCTGGCGCAGCATCTACAACGCTGTCGGCTTCAAGGTCCGCACTATCTGCGAGACGTGCAGCATCAAGGCAAACATGGAAAAGGGCGATCGAGAAAGAAACATCGCTGTTGTAGCGAGATTTCTCATCTACGACCACGACGTTACCGCCAATCTCGGTAGTCAGATTAAGGCCAAGCTCGAAGGACAAATTATTTTTACGACTTATCTGGTAACTCTAAGGTTTCAGTTTTTTTGCCAAAACAACACAAGATTTTCAGTTAATAAAACTCATTTATGCGCTAAACGCAGTTTTTCAATTCCTGATAGTAAAGTGGCTGCTCGGAACGGATTCCCTCTTCTGGGGCTGGAACGTCCTGCAAGACCTGATCAACGGCCGGGAGTGGCTGGAGACTGGTAACTTCCCTCGGGTCACGCTCTGCGATTTTGCTGTCCGGGTGATGGGAAACCTTCATCGGCATACGGTTCAGTGCGTTCTGGTATGTATCCTCGACTCCTTGAAATATGAAATTTCAAAACTGATCAGTAATTTTTTCCAGATGATAAACATGTTCAACGAAAAAATCTTTGTTGTTCTGTGGTTTGTCTTTTTTGCGTTAGCAGTGATATCCGCCTGGTCCTTCTTCTCCTGGTTCCTGGACTACGCCCGGGATTCTGCCGACGTCGAACTCATCGCCAATTACCTCCAAAAAATCGAGCCAGACGTGCCATCCAGGGGCCTTCACCGCCGTGCTAAAATCAACCAGTTTATCAATACCACGCTCCGGAAAGACGGATTATTCCTCATCCGGCTGGTATCCAAGAACTCAGGTGATCTCGTAACCTGCGATCTCGTCGCGGAGTTGTGGAAAGAATTTTTGAACAGCGACCGGTCGCAGGCTCTTGATCCGTACTCCGCGCACGAGCCCTTCCTCACCCCTAAAAAGTACGACCAGTAGTTGTTACCCCCTTTTTCCCCTTTGATCCCGGAGTTCTTTCCTTGTAACTAATAACTGCCTATCACTCACCGGAAGGCTGCCTTTTTGAGGCGGCCGATGGAAAGAAAGATGAAAACGATTACCATCAGCATGGTTCGTGAACGAAATGATGGTACATGTTAACGAGATTGAACGATTTGATTTGATTTGATTTGACACACAGAGTTGAAATATTGTAAATTATAATGAATTTTTTGTTGGACAACTACAAACATGCATTGGTTCAGTTATTTCTAAATTTTTTTAAAGTGCTGAATAACTTGTTTCCGCAGTGGATACAAAAATTACAGACAGCTAACGATACCAGTTTCATCAACACATTAATTTATTTAAAAAATACGTTACTGAAATATATTGTAATAATTTCGTTTCAAGAACCATAAATTTTAACAACAGTGAAAACTTTTTTTCTGTAAAAAATGTTGGAAGAAAACATACTGTCCAGTTTGAATCAACAAAAACAATGAAATTGATTGATACCAATTTTCCCATCGCTATCGATCACTTTTTATCTGCATGCATTACTCATTACCACGCTACTTTTCCACATAATTTTTCTTCGCTCCTTCAGTTATTTATATTATTTTGGATCAAAAATACCGGCTGCTGCAATTTCTTTCTCCCATGAAAAAAATTGAATTGAGGCACTTTTTTTGTTGATTTGCCACTGACTTGAGCAAAGGCAATTGTGTACTTTCAAACTGTCCTCCGCCCCCTTTTTTACTGTGCTCAATGCGTTTTCTACAGTTATAAAATGTACAAAACTTGTATACACAGTCCCGAGTTGTGTTGGTTGTTGGACACGTTTAACAAGTCGGCGTTAAAATTGTCCTAATCCTCGCCCCTAATGCACAAAACATTATGCAAGTCAGTCAGTCGACTAAGTGGATGATCATGCACGGCGCTGCACTGCACTGCGCTGCGCCCCGCTACTTTTGTTGAATTGAACAGACGGCAAAGTGAACCGGTTGTCATCTTGTCTCGTTCAGTTCACCCAACGCGCCGATACAACACGACCACCCCTATGGCCTTGAAATGTTTCAACACAAAAAAAAAGAAAGAAATTATTTTCGGGCGGAGTAAAGCGGGCGTGTGTCTGTGTGTCCTTGTTTGTCCAGTTCGTGATGTATGATGGATTTTGTTTTCATGACAGACGTATCCGCCGCCGCCGCCGAAGGCCACTACCACCGACGTCGACGACCGACCGTCAACATCGATTACGACCGACCGACGACTGACGGAGCATAACGTTGTCCTGTCCGTCCTCTCCTCTTCTCTTTGGAAGGACAGAAGAATAGTTATTCGGATTCCACTTTTCCCCGCTCCAGGTCGACACCCAAACATCCAACAACCGACAACGAACCTCTTACCACGGCGTGTTGTGCTGTGTGCTCCCCCCAGTGGTAAAGTAGTCGGCGTCTCGCCATGATCTTCCTTGATCGCTTCCTTGCCGGCCTTAAGCCGCAGTTTGACGATGACGTCATCGATCGCCTCAATTACTACTACACGCCTTTCGTCTTCATCCTCTTTGCACTCACCCTCTCGGCCAAGCAGTACGTCGGACAGCCTATTCAGTGCTGGATTCCGGCCCAGTTTACCGGTGCATGGGAGCAGTACAGTGAGAACTACTGCTTTGTTCAGGTGGGTGTTTCTGGGGTGTAATAAACGTCGAATGTCGGTCATCCATCAATCATTGATTTTTTGTTTGTTTTGATATTACATTTATTAATTTTTTAAAGTTGATTTATTTGAATTTGAAACTCGAAGAAATTTCAAATTACAGTTATTGTTTAACGACAAAAAAAGTGAATTCTTTGGTAATTTGTAAATCACAGTTATTTAATTTTTTTCGAATTACCTAAACTTTTTTTTTCTCGCTTTGAACTACGTCAGTTTTCAAAAAGCGAATTCGTCCAGTTTTAACCCCTTTTCAGAACACCTATTTCCTCCCCCTGAACCACTACATCCCCCGAGATGTCCAAGAGCGAGAAGACCGCGAAATCGGCTACTACCAGTGGGTGCCATTCGTGCTCGGCATCCAGGGCATTCTTTTCTACCTGCCTTCCCTGCTTTGGCGCATCCTAAACTGGCAATCCGGAGTTGCAGTTAAATCCATCATTCAAATGTGCGAGGATGTTGGAAATATGCAAGTTGAAAAGCGAAAATCTTCCGTCGAAGTCGTCGCTACCCATCTCAGGGACGCGCTTCGCACGCAGGAAATTTTGCTAAAAAATAATCCTATCTCGCTGCTGACCAGACGGGGATCTTACCTCAACCTGCTGTACATTGTCATCAAAATTATTTACGTCGTACAGTGTTTCCTACAATTTGTTATCCTCAATAACTTCCTTGGCACGAGCTACACTTTTTGGGGATTTGAGATTCTCCGCGATCTGGCGTACGGCAGGGAATGGCAGGAATCGGGACACTTTCCCCGTGTCACAATGTGCGACTTTGAAGTTCGCGTTCTCGGAAACAAGCATAGACACACAGTTCAATGCGTTTTGGTGGGTTTTGAATTCTAAGTATCTTTGCAACTAAATCAACTAAATTCTAACCAGTTAAAAATCAAAATCTGACTTTTCGATTTTTTTTGTAACAGTTCGATTTTTTCAAAATTTTACTTTTTGAAAACAAAAAAAATGTTGTGTCGAAAGATAAACCTAGACGAGTTAAAGTTGATTTCTTGTCGTTTAAAAAGTATGAAACGACATCAAAAAATACATATTCGCATAAATATTCAGTTTTAAACTTCCTCAAAACCCAAGAACTTCAGATGATCAACATGTTCAACGAGAAAGTGTACCTCTTTGTCTGGTGGTGGCTGGTGATCGTCTTCATCGCGACGATAGCCAGCCTGGCGTACTGGCTCATCATGACGTTCTCACGCACTCAGCAGGAATCCTTTGTCTCGCAGTACCTCCGCGTCTACGGCCTCATCGTGCCTGACACGGAAGCTGCACTTGAGAAATTCATCAATCGATACCTCCGTCACGATGGCATTTTCCTGTTAAGACTAATCGCGACAAACGCCGGTGACCTGATTACGACCGATCTCGTCTACCATCTCTGGCGCATGTTCCTCGAGGAAGAAGCCGCCAAGACGGGCACGCTTCCCGTACCGAATGCTCCGATCGATGACGTCGACTCCCAGAAGCGACCCCTCGAATAGTAACTTACACAACTGACTTCTCCACCGATCGACCAACTGCCTGATGAAAGCTGTAGATTTTTATGTTCCCCTTTGCCGATTTGTTCGTGCAAATTTGAGTTTTAAAATTATGAATTGATAATGAAATTAAAGTTTTGTTACACTTTTTCTTACTGGACAACTTTTTACTATATCGGTATCAAGAAAAGCACAACTTAAAAAAATTATAAGAAAAACGCGAACGCTAGAAGCACGAGACTCTCGAGGCACGGTCATATTTTGGTGCCCCAGGTTTGCATACTGATTCTTCTTGGCATAATGAGAAGCGTGGTAGAACGTTTTTCGAAATCGCCAACCGTTTTGGTGAGTCGCGGCAATTCGAAGTTTCAGTATCATTTAATGCCTCCAGCATCGCATAATAAAATTTTACAGATTGTACTTCAGAATCATTCATATATTTTTGTTATTGACAAAGCAAACAATATGAAACGCGTCAATTAGATTTTGGGGGATGCAATAAATCCAAAAGAAACGGATTTTCCGCAAAGGACACTTTTTTCACCTTTTTTGTTCGGGACCCACTTATCGTATAATTTTTTCTGCTGAGCGTTAAGATTGCTTTTATCTATAGTTATGGTATCCGGATACAGGTAAGAGCAAGGATCAGGCATGGTGTTTCTGTCATACTGAAATAATTAATATTTGTAATTATTTTACCTTTGACAACAAACTTTTCCAAATATGGGTATTGGGCGGACGCATATCGAATTAGGCGATGGTACTGCTTGTCTTTGGAAATCTTGAAAGTAAGCAGGTTCGCAAAAAGGAGGAACATACTGGCAAAGAATGCCCTTGTAATCGCCGTCCAATTCCTGAGTTGGATGTTTCTCACTGAGAGGATTTATTTGTGCAAAATACGTCGCGTGTGAGTCATATGGATTAAATTTTCCAATTGGAACAATTGGATATTTGCCATCAAGGCGTAGGTAATAGTTAGATGATGGGACCTGATCGCATGGAATATATACGCCCTGAACGACTGGAAAAGTTGTCAGCACTTTATTTCCTGTAAATTTGCAACTTTTAACAATCATGTTGATTTTTTTTATCCCAATTACTTACGAACGAAGTTAAGTTCCTCATAACTGTCTAACAAGACAGGAACAGTTCCTTTTTTACCTGTCAGGACTTCGCACGCTTTTAGAAAGTTACATCGGTCGATTGCGGTCGAGTTAGGAGCAATTTTGTAGCATTTAGGCTTGCCGCGAACGTTGTTATAAACCCATGTATTATCAGGGCAGTAGTCCTGCGCTCCATATTCAGATAAAACGCCAGCGAGTAGTGGTGTCAAAAAGCAGAAAATTCTGTACATTTTGAAGTTACAACTGACAATTCACGATACTGTGCTTATATAGTCATACTTTCCGATTATAATTCATGTTTTGTACAGAAACTGTAAGTGTTATGAAATGACTTTATTTCTTATGGTAGAGCGGAGGCTCATATAAATTTTGAAAAAAATTCCTCCCACAGATTTTTTTCTTGCAGTTGACTTCCGAAAAAATTAAGAAAACAACCCCTCGACAGATTTTTTCTTTGCCGGAAAAAAGTTTCACTGTCTCCAACAAAAAAATTCCTGTCTTCTGCGTGAGCCGTGTATGTATTTATAATACTAATTTTAATGATTTTCGCCGCAAAGCGTGTTTAAATAAACAAATAGGTTGATTTGAATTTAACAGGCTTCTGAAGAGACGATTCGCAATGAACTGATAAAAATTTTGGCCATTTTACTACAAATCAGACCCCTAACATCAATAATGCCGTCCTGATGGTCAGTAACTCCCGCAAATTGACGTCTGTTGGCACAAACCGCTTGCAGGTTTGTGCCAACAGGTGATGCCCCGTCAAGTTTCCAACAGGAGTCACCCCAAACAACCCCGCACTGTTTGATAGGAAAATTATTTTATTTAAAAATACGGCAAGATTCCCATACATGATATTCATAAAGCGCTCTATATAAAAAGTTTGAAAAACGCAACGATAACTTAAGCCTACTCCCGTCACCGTAACTTTAACCGTTTTACCAAAAATCTTGATTTTAGGGGTGAGGCTATCCTTTCTGAACGTGTTCGCAAGCGTTTCTGCTCGAAGAACTTATTTGTTTTGTTAAATGTTGTCGGATTTTGTTAAATGTAAAAAAATAAGGGGTTTCAATTTTAGATTCGAGTTCGGAAAAGGTCATGCAAATCAAAAATTTTCCGATACCGACAATATATACATACATTTGAAGTTTCTTGCATCACGTTTATTTTAACATTTCAATTATAACATTGCAGGTAGGAAAACGCTTCGAACGCAGATATATGTATTTTTGTACTGTGATAGCAAGTTCTTGGCAACTCTTCGTTGCTTATAGTTTAAGACGGTTATATTCAGAGGCACGGAGAAAACATCAAATAACTTGCATGGCTCCTCCGTGCCTTTCGTGACCAGAGGATAATCCTTCCTTTGTACGTAGCACACTGAATCAGTTGTGATAAGCGTTCCTCCTCCAAGAGGTTCGTAGCCAATAGGACAGACAGGCATGGGAATAGAACAAGCAAAACCAAATACTTTTTGACTTAAGCAGTACCATTTGCTTTGTACAAACTGAGCTGCGGTGTTGTAATTTTCGGAAAATACACATCGACCATCATTTGGTTTGGGCCCCCAGGGTCCCAAATTGTTACTGTAAGAGTGCAACGTTTGTCCTATCTGAATCTTCATGTCATACTATCAACAGGAACAACTATAGGTTTGCCATCAAGACGGACAAAAGCGGCAGTGTCGAAAGATTCAGAACATGGAATGTGGTGACCGATTACTGAACGACACCACTGAATAATAGATCCTAAAAACGACAAAATGTCGACAGTGGAGAAAACTCGTTACAGCGTTTTTAAAAGTTTGCATTGTACGAAAAAGCCTTACGGACAAAGCTCTGCTCTTCTGTTGAATCCAACATAACCGGAAATGCACGCGGGTCGATTATACGGCACGCTTCTCTGATGTTGCACCGATCGAAGCCGCCGTTCACACGGTAGTCCTTATAGCACTTTGCATAAGGCGTGGTACCGTCGGGTGAAAGAAAGGATTTGTACTCAAAAGTGTCATCAGGACATCCGTAGTCCATCGCACCGCCTGCAATAATGGTAACGGTAGCTGCAAAAACGTAGACTCCAAGAATATTCATCGTTGCGTATGAATACAGCCCCTGAATTTATCAGTATTTTTATACTGTCATCCGTAGGAGGAATTTGAATGGAAAATCTTGCATTTATGTCAGAAAAGAATAGGAGCTCCAGCGGTGAATCTTAATAAAATGTTGTGGAGCATCATAGGAAAAGATACAAAAAAATTTTTTGACACCACAAATACGCCCACTGTAAAACTTCTATTTGGGTGCGCCACAATTGTTTTCCAAAAAACAAATAAGAGGGTGTCTACGAGCCGATATACATCCGACTTACATTTGACCTTAAGGGCAGTTTATATCCGCGTTATTAGATTTTTGAAAAATCGCATTCTGGAGATTTGGCTTCAGACGTGTTTTTCATAAAATCAGATGGCGCTCTCGTCGTTTCACCCAAAACGGTCAGAAAATTTGTTTCCGGGGGTTTTAGAGGACGAGGAATACGATGACGTACTCACATTCTTAAAAAAACAACTGTAAGTATTTTTTGTTGATTTTAGCCGTCATAAAATCGGCTTTACTACGTGTAAAAAAAATAATCAGATTTGGAATCTTCCGAAAATTTTGAAAATGTAAAAAGATGTGATTATGTTTTTAAATGTGTTCAACAAGACGAAAAACAGACCACAGCGACGATGGGAAGAAGAAATCGCGACCAAAACGAATCGAGACATTTACGCCTACGTGGACGTCATTTGTGCCTCCTAACATCTGGTCTAATGATAACTAACCACTGAGTAATGGTGAAATAAATAAATAAATAAAAATGTTTTTAAATTTCCTGGAATTTCGCAACCTTGCATGTAAAAAGAAATATAAGCACGAAGAAGGAATGTTACCTTGGTACTTGCAGCTTTATTTGTTTGAGTATGAACAGATCGTTTCTGAATATTTGTAAAAAATCGATGACGAAGCAATTGGTGAAGGGGGCTTAAAAATCACCAATTTTGCGATGACGTAGTTTCTGGACGCACTTCTGATGTAATTTCTGACAGAATTGCATGGGATTTATAACTTTATTGAAACGTTCATTATGTGTTATAAACTTGACATTGCATTGACTTTCTTTACATCGAAAATTTACGAAAATACAGGCTTATAGGGAGTGACAGGCTTACGTGAACAGACAACAAATTTAGGCATTTTTTTCTTCAATTCGTTCAGTAAAGTTGCTTCTCGAAATTTGAACTCATTAATAACCAGGGGAATCGCTTGCTGGTCATTGCGATAGCACGCTGCATTGTCATTTTCACCTTTTTTCTTTTCAGCATAGTTATAGCAAATGGTGTCTGACGTGATTTTTTTTTCATCGAGGAGCGGAATATACCCAATCGGGCATACCGGGACATCAACCGTACACACAATTCCTACGGGGGTAATGGGATAGACAGATGTTTTGTATTCCCACCATATTTCCATGTTATAGTCGTCTGTAGCTGCTTGCTTTCCATTACCAAGCGTCTTACCTTGTCCTGTTGGATAAATAGTTACTATCATTTCATTGCCTTTAGCGTTATCCGCAATGTCGAGAGGGACGACCATTGGTTTTTTATCGATGCGAACAAATGCGTTTTTATTCCACGACTGATTTAGGGGAAATTGGTACGCGCCAATGGCTGATCGATACTGAATGAGGGTTTCTAAAAAACAATGAAAACAATGTTTACGCCCAAAATTATTTTAAAACTTACGGATGAAAGTCTGTTCTTCCAAAGAATCAATAAGTACGGGAATAGCGTTTTTGTCTACTTCGAGACATGCCTTTGGCAGAAATTCTGCAGGAAAGTTATAATCAATCAAAACTGACTTGTAACATTTCGCTGATGGATTTCCATTTGCAACAATCCATTTTTTATATATAAAAGTATCGTCAGGGCAGCCCAATGCGGCTTGGCTTTCGACAAAGGCAATAGCGACCGCTAAAACGAAAACTCCCAGAATTTTCATCATTGTTGATAATAAACACTTGCAATAGGCTTGTCAACACTTTTATACTGTATGAGGGGGAGGAATTTTTATCAAAGACGCTTCATAAAATTATTCATGGAGTGGTATAGCTTGATATCCTTCAGCAAGTCAACTGAACTTGACAATAAAATTGCATTACACATTTTATGAATAATGATTTCTGTTACAGTATATTCAATCGTCGTATTAATATTTTATCATCACAGTGATAACTAAGTTAGAATGCTTTTGTTTTGTTAAATCAAACTCTTAAGGAAACATTCCTAGAGAAGCTGTGCGCGCTCGCAAGCTCCGATCAGATCTGATCTGATCACTAATCTAGATCGGATGACGTGGTCTGCCTTTCATGTTTGTGACAAATGTTTCATACTGCTAAGACGAGGCGGAATTTAATCAAATCTTCCAGCGTTCAAAAATATAAAAAAAGAGATGCTCAGTTTTTTTTAATTTTTTTAGGGAGAGAGTAAACAGTTTTTTAAATGTTAGCTATCTGATTGTTACCCTTAAAAAACTGTTTACTCTCTCCCTAAAAAAATTAAAAAAATTTATTCACGTTGGAATCAATAGAATAACTTTTTTTTCATAACAGTTTATTATTTCAAGCGTGATCCACAAAATTATGCAGTGTACATACTCCTTTCATGAAATTTCATTTAAAAAGTGTAATTTATTTAACACACTAACAGATAATTTTTTAAGCACGTTGACGATTACGATAATTGTATCCGGGCCGCCGTTGACGGAAGACGGGACCGCTACTGTAGGTTTTTGCGCTGTATACCTTAAGGGGCGGCATGTTGACAGAATCGTCGGAAGCGCCGTACTCCAAAGTCTGCTGCGCTGCTGGAACCTGTATCGGATCAGCACCAGGAGAGTTGTAATGTGGAGGAGGCGCGGGAGGAGATGCAACCGTAGTTGTATCTTCCGGATAATTGTATTCCGGCTCAGCAGTGACGCCTGCATTTTTGAAATAATTGTCCGCGACTTGTGGAGTGCGGCTTGACTTGGAGCAATGCTCGCATGATCCCTTAACACCTGGCGAACCCATTGTGCCGGGGGGTCCGTGGGTGCCTGCTTCGCCGTTGGGTCCACGGGGACCCATGACACCTCTTGGACCTTGTGGGCCCTGTACACCTGGCTGTCCGTCGGGTCCAGCATTTCCAGGTGTTCCTCTCGGTCCAGTAGATCCGGGACGACCAGGTGGCCCGACGGGAGCAGCGTTCAGTACCTGACCAGGGTCACCGATTGGACCCTGCTGCCCCTGTTCTCCGGACGAGCCAGGAGGACCCTGAGGACCTGGAGGGCCTTTGCGACCGGGTCTACCGGGTGTACCAGGTGTGCCTTCAGCACCTGGATGTCCACGTTCACCCTTCGGACCAGCGAGACCAGGGGGACCAATAGCGGCTGAAGGACATTTTTGGCACGCGGTTTCGACGGGGGACACAGGGATGATGTAGGTTCCATCTCGCCCATTGCGTCCAGGTGAGCCCGGAAATCCAGGTTGTCCATCTTGACCGGTTTTTCCAGGTGGTCCTGGGGGGCCTTTGCTGCCTTGCTGACAGCTGCAGCCTGAAAAACAAAAACTGGGTCAGAATTGTATTTTAAATCTTTACAAGAATATTTTTTAACTTACAAGATCCAGATATAGGATTGGCAGCCTGATATGGCAGTCTACGATGGCCAGGCGAATTGGCGTATTGTCGACGATCACGAACACGTGCTTCTACCATTTCAACAATGTTTGCGGCCTCAAATCGTGCATGCTGACGCCAGATGTCTTTTGTTTCGCTGCGACACTCGTCAACTACTCCGAGAATTACAGTATTGCGTTGCTGAATTGTGTGCCATGTTATCGGCAGGAAAACAAGTATACAAAAAAATGTGGCGGTCGAAACAACGGACGAGACGATAGTCAGCGTCCGACTATCCATTTTGGAAAAGGGATATACCGACTGACTGATTATTGTCAACTGTCCCCATAACATCCCTCCACGCAAGTTATTTGGGTCATTGACACGGATTGCATTTATCTTAGGTCCTTTTCTTTCTTCGACACATTTATTAATTTTATCAGCATGTGCATGTGCGCGCAGGTGCACTTCCGTATAGAGGAAAGCATACAATTCATAATATGTATTTGCACGGACTGTAGAAAATCAACTCATTATCATGATACGGCAACGAAACATCTGACAATTAGCGACCAAAAACGCCAAGCAACTATATTATGCAATTTTTTATTAAAATTAACCGGATCGATACCTCATTTTGCCAGCTGTAAATATCTTTATTTTCCGGACAGCGAAATCCCGACTTTCTGTGAAATATTATGAATAAATTTCTTGACTTGTCGACCATTTTGTGCAAGTGTCATTCTATTGGGCAGGAAATATTCTTTGTCATCCATGGCGCTACGGGGAAGGATACCGTTGTCTCTTACGTATTTTTCGTAATCAACAACTTCTCGAGCCATGGGATCCCATATTGCGCGTTGTTCAAGAATCTAAAAATGAAGAAAATTTATCAGTTTTTTTAAGATGAAGATTATCTTGTTGCAAACCTTGAAGCTGTCATTATACTGCGCATGATGCGGCAAAATGAGCGGAAGAGTGATCGGTTTCGGCAGATTTTTTGGTCCCAAAGTCGTCAGACGAGTCACCTGACTGAGTGGCAGGTAAGCCTGTCCGGCAAGGTCGTTGTGCGACACAGCGTCGTAATCGAGGACCGAAACACACAGACACGAACCGTTGGTAAAAAAGTATTCTTCAGGTATGGCCATTTGGTACGACTGATTCCAGTGAGGATTTAGTGTGCGCAGCTTTGTGTCTGTCGTGTCAGGTGGAAAAGCGGAAAGTGGGAAAAATGCCCGCGGGTAGAGTTCGAGTCGACAGTACGGATCGGAAGACTGGGTAAGGCTGTCTAGCATCGGAATATCGTATGCGCTCATTACTTTTATCTAAAATCAACATTTTTGATAATCATGAGTAATTTTAAAAAATTTATAAATTTGTTAAAACAAACCAATAATAAAATCTGTTGATTTGTAGACGGAATGTATCCAATTCTGATGGCAATCCTCGGCATGCCCGGCTTAGCATGCGTCGACATTGTAATATCCCCGGCCTGAGCGTAGTAAGACAGAATCAGCTCTCTGGTCTCCAGATTATTTATTCGAAGTCTCCGCTTGAGAAGTCCGTTGTCTTTCTGCCACTCCACAACTCCGAGTGCTCGTGCAACGGCTTCGCACTCGCGATCAATGGTTTCGTAGTAATCCGGAGGCTGTCCATCTCTGACCAACTCAGTCAGGGTACCACGGACCCTTTTCCACAACTGCTGTTGGAAGTACTCAAACAAACTCGGCAGAAGCTGAGCCTTCAATCCAACAATCATTCTTTCGAGATAAAAGTACAGCGTTCCGGTAGTTTCGTGAGCAAATACCTGTTTGACGACTTTGGTCTGAAAAATAAAAAAAATGCCATACAAAAGCCACACAAAGTTTAAAAAATAATCTACTTCAAAACAGACAATTTTTTTGGATTTGTTGGGGTTGTCAACATTGGTTACGATGGCTTCGCAGTGTTTTCGGAGACTCGAACATCTCTGATCCATGAGTGAGTCAACAATCTTCAGCGCTGCAGAATGGCACTTTGCGACTGCCGACGTCATGATGTGGTCGATGGAAGCCCCTATGGCTGGCCGTTCGGTTTCTGAGAGAAGATCCAGAAGCCGGAAGACGTTGATGAAGCGTTTGTAATTTTCCAGAATGTAAGCCGAAGCATGCTCGATCCCGTTTGCAGCTTGGATTAACTAAAAAAAGATTTACCGTCGGTTTTCAAAATTTGGAAAAAAAAAAGACAATGATGTGCGGTTCCAAATATGTACATAAATATAATGTTTCTTTAGTACATGGTCAACAAAATACTAAAGTTTCCGGCAAGCATGTTTGACCCCAAAAAAAGTAACGCGCAAAAGGGTAAAATTATGTGCAGTAACAGTCGCTTTCTCTAGCTTCTCTGCACGCGCGCTGCCCTTTAATTAAAATCCGCTTAATGAGTGCATAATTAACGATCCTAAAGTTTAATCAGGTATCGCTTCTCGGCCTCTTGGCTAAGATCAAAGTGTAGTTTCTGTTCTTATCGGTTTAACCCCCGATACGGTATCCACAAGATACCTGGAGGTTAAAGAATTTTTGGAACCCGGAGGTGTGCAGAAGCTTGCTTCTCCCCCTCCACGGGTCGGCCCAGCATTGCACTGTCGTTGGGAGCGGCCCAATCCCCTCCGGGGGATATAAATAAATAACAATACAATCATGAATTCTGGTTTTCGTTAGGGATTCATGATAGCAGTCATCTAATTGCGCAACAAAATCTCACCTTCAATAACCGTTCGTCGTCAAAAACCTGTGCTCGAACTTGTATAGCAAATTGGTTGATGCCATCCGCCATGGTCTAAAACCCAAGTTTGACAAATAATAGTGTAATCAACGGTTAAATTAGCTTACATTTACTACCTGAAACAGGCACACTTGCATCGTAGACGGGGTTTTAAGACTGAGCCTCAAAAAATCGTCACACAACGCTTTGCACAGAGCAATACAGTTGAATGTGCCGGGAAAAAATTCAAAATCATGAGTCGCAGGTGTCGAGATCCTTGACCAAGACCTTTGAAGGCGAAACGCGGTCGACGGTGGTATTTCCGATACCGGAGACGCTGGAATCGCTTGAGAACCACTTCCCGTCTCGACCGATTTTCGAATAAAGCTGATGTAGACGGATTTCCACGTCGTTGTCCAAAATACCGTTGTCCGTTCAAAGCGCTTTTCGAATTCAAAAATCGGTGACACTCTGGGTTCGGGAACAAAAGGTTCGAGGAATTCTGTGAGTTGTCGAAACGCATCAAATAGCCTCATTGTGGATTTTGTAAACGAGACAAGGTGTTGGTTGTTTCTAGCATCAAGACCGGTCATGGCACTGTCCAGGTGGTGCACCAGTACAGCTACCAAGGTAGGTTCAACGGCAGCTAGCGCAAATTGAACGTAATCGAAACCCAGTTCGGCGCAGAAAGTTTGGTGAGCCCGAATGGATCTGCGAAGAGCCGCGTGAAAGAGGTCTACTTTTTGACAAAAGTAATCCAGGTAATCTTCGATCTCGACATTGGCCATGTCAACCAAGTAATTTTCGATGGCGGATTGGATACGTTGCTGGAGTTTGGAGCCGATGGATTGCTTGATTGCAGGCACATTGGCCGACTTCCAAAAAGCCATATTTGTCATGGTTATCAGTGGCCTTAAGTTTAAAAATATACCGTATTTTTTTACAAATTACTAGAACCCACACTAAATAATGACACAAATTGTCAAAAGCGGCCGACGCGAAAGGACCTGTTTTTTCCATCTGAATGTTTGGCGTGGATGTGTTCCTGCCCGAAGAAGCCAAAGGAACAAGCGGGAAAAATATTACGGCATCTTTAAAGTCGGCTAATATCGCGTCGACATAAGTCAACATGTTTGAAGCCAAAAACTGACAAGCAGATAGCTCATCGGCGTCTTTGACAAAGTTGACTTTGAATTTGACAACGAATCTGTTCAGTACGGCCGTCGAAGACTGCCGACTGAGCGATCGAGCATAGTCGACAACGACGCCGGCCATGACAAGACGGACCATGTTTCGCGAGAGTCCGTAAAAACCGGCCAAACGACGGAGAATGTTATTGGACAGCGCCTCTCCAACCTGGTCGTCAGCCAATTTGTTAAAAGAATTCCGATAAAGGTCTTGGACGACCGCGATGATGTCATCTGTCTTCAGAGGTTCAAACTCCTTTCCGGAGGTCATGCGGCGACAGATGACTGCTTGGAGGGTTGTTTCGCTGTCAAGTCGATGATTGATTTCCTTATTCACGGCATAATTTTTCAGCTTTAACGTCAGCGAAGCCCGTGCTCGGCCATGAGCTCGCACCCATCTGAAAACAAACAAAATTGAATTCAGTATTAACAGGTGTGCCGAGATTCTAAGGGAGAAGCGCGAACGCTATCTCCCGCACCCAAAAATTTAACTGTTGGCGTACCCCAGTTCGGGGTAGCCATAGCGGTCAGCCTGAGCCGAAAAGTGCAATGGACAAGCCTCACACTAAAGGTCCCGTCTTCTTGATCACGGGATCCTTCCAGCCAGGTAAGTTTATGAGCGAACGCGGACCGTGCAGAAAAAGCGGTTTGTGCGCGCGGCTTACATGAGCTCAATTGAACGGCAGAGAAGTCAGAGAAACAGCATTTTACCCACCTTTTGAGAAACATACTTGTGCGGCAAACGTTCGTTGGCTTGACGCGTTCTCGTTCGCGTTCGTCTTCGGAGTTGGGAGCTGACGATGACTCTCCGTCGACGATATAAATCTTGAGCACAGCATCTCGAGCATGAGATACGTAGAACATGTCCTCCTTGTTGGCATCCAGTAGCCGTTCTCTGACACCGACTGCTCCTCGACCTGGTCTGCATGAAAACAAAAATTTTATAAAAAAACATCTGTAAAAGAAATAAACAAACCTGCCAACTTGCAATAAAAACTTTTTGTGTTCTGCAAAACTGGATGTGATTTTGATTTTTATCCAGTATTCAAGCTAAAAAATAAACATAATTTTTTTGAGAGTTGGTTATAAAAAATACTTACGCAGTTTTCATTTTCATCGAGAACTTTCTGATGAACATCTTCGTCGATATTGGTTGTATTTTTGAGGCGTTCGATGAGTTCATACGTATTGGAAGCCGCGCCGTCCTCGGTGGATGCTTGGGCGTGTAAAATGCCACGAACGACTCGAGAGTACAAGTCAGAATTCATTGACTCAGATAATAGCTAAGCCGCAGATCAATGTCGTCAATGCAATCCGCCCGACAGCTGATAGCATAATGATGCTTGTCGTCCGTGTCTATGAAAACAACATATACTTTTTTTGCTGATAACGATTATTTTCACTGCTGGAATTACCTTTTTCCGTGTTTGCGCTTTTTTCCATGATTTTCAATGTACACTTGCATTGATTTTTTCCAATACAATCGGATGGGGACAATTTTCATTGTTGTGTCTGGTGGGGCCGTTGCCTGGACGACACCTAGTTTTTCAAGCTCTGGCTAGGATTGAACGTTCAAAGCATTAATCCAACTCCCGACCAGAATTCGGTCAATGATACGTGGTACATCCCTTCCATATTCACGCCTTCATCTTCGTACTATATAATACTAATATTAATTCATGTGAATACTTCCAAGCAACACCGATATCAAAATGTTAGGAAATAAAATCATTCAAAAAATAAAATTATTCAAAAAATATGTTGAAAAAATATTTTTTATTATCAAAAAAAATCATATCAATTGAAAAAAGTTTTTTATTGTCAGCAAATTGTATAAAAAACTTTGAATAAGTCTGGGTTTATTGTATCGCTAACGTTCTGGGTGCAGTCGTATAAAAGCTTGAATGCACTGCATGCACGCAGTACCAAGAATGCTACGTTTGGGATTCTTCATCTTGTCAACTTTCTTCATCGTTGTTTTTGGAGAGGCCGTTGATTACGGCTGCCCGGACAACACCTGGGACTACAAGTACTGGCCAGGATCTTACCCGGCTCAATTCCCTATCAGTTTAATTCATGTTGCAACTACGCCCCCCGATGACCCTCGGCATACCTATCACCCCTCTGCAAATGAATCATCCTCCGATCCACTTTTAAATCCAACAGCAAAATGTTACAAAGAATACGAGCGAACTTCAGGTTTCCCTCCCTGTGATTTGCCGAAAATGTGCCAACCTCTGCATCCTACAGCACTTCCAGTATTGATTAACAGTGCTGCAGAGGTGCTGTACATTCGTGAGTTCTATAACACTTCTTTGAACTTTTAAGAAAGTTTTCATCTTTGTAGAAACTATCGTCACAAGAGTGGACGTCATTGGCGTTTCTTTGAATCCCTGTAATTCGGATTATAATTCATCTTTATTTACTCTTATTGATGGCAGACCGGTTCCAGTGCCCATTGATTTGCTAGACAACGTTTTCAATCCCGAGTCTGTTGTTATCGTTCACCCTAAGGATACGGGTCCTATAATACCGGGTACCAACAAGCGCCCTGCCCTCAACGACTTCAACGCAGATAATCCCGGAGATCCTACACTTCCCTGGGGCGTGGTTTGTGAGATCGGATTGTATGCCTGCCGCGCAGGTTACTATCCGTTGTCGGACGGCAAGAAAGTTGAAAGCGATACACTTTGCGCCAAGCTGATAGTAGATGATGGAAGCGAGGATCCATGTGAAAAAGACCAGACAACACCTCTCAAATACCAAAAGCTATCGACTGATCAAGAAATAGAAGTTCAATTGAAGATCCAGGATAATCCTGGCACGACTTTTTGCTTTGCGTTCCCTTATCCACCTCACACTTTGGTTCCAAACTCCCTTTATCACGCATGAACCAAAAATAACAGAACATAAGGTTTAGCTTGATTTTAACACATTTTTCAATAACTACCAAATAAAAAACTTACACATAAAACGTGTGCTATTGGCCTACTGGGAACGATGGCACTTAATGCGACGGCATTGTAGGACGACCTCTTAACAAAAACAAAATTAGAAGAAGTTTCAAAAAGAAAAGTCAAAGAGATGATGGATATAAATCCCGCGGGGCTTGAATTACAAAGTTCAATTGAAGCAAACGGGGGGAGGGCGCGTGCGCATTGCAAGTAAAATAAATTCAGATTTGAAAGTTCCAAAAAAAATAAAAAAAACAACATATGAAAAATTTGTTAAAAATCGTTAGTAAAATTATGATAATTGAAAACTCCAAAGATTATAGATGTATTTAGATGTAGATGCCGGTGAAAGTTCCAAAAAATTTAAAAAAGGTTAGATGTGTACCATAACTTTAGATCACAAATGAAAATTTAATTTGAAGTCTGTATCGAAATATTCAGTTTTTTTTCGGCATTTTGAAGATCTGTGGATTTTTTCTCCGTACCCTAGTTGATTTTCATAAAAATTTGTCTCAAATTTCTAAAACATCATTTTTAATCCAACAGGGACGAAACAAATGGGTATCACCGGCAAAATCTGAATTTATTTTACTTGCAATGCGCACGCGCCCTCCCCCCGTTTGCTTCAATTGAACTTTGTAAAAGTTCAATAAATTCGAAGTTCAATATTTTCGAAGTTCAATATTTTCGAAGTTCTCCCCGAGCCGCTCACTGAACTCGTAGTTCAATATTTTCGAAGTTCAATATTTTCGAAGTTCTCCGCGAGCCGCTCATTGAATTCGCAGTTCAATATTTTCGAAGTTCAATATTTTCGAAGTTCGGTCAACTCACATTTCAAAATTTTTGCGATTCAATATTTTCGAAGTTCAATAAATTCGAAGTTTAAAATTTTCGAAGTTCAATATTTTCGAAGTTTCGACACTGAACCTTTGAATTCTATTGTGGTTGCTTATTATCATAAATGAAGCCAAAACCTCCAAAACTATTTGCGGTATGCATTTTGTGAAACACAAAATAGTATACGACTCCCCCAGTCTATTATAATGGGAACCTAAATTTGGGTCAAATTCGTTAAAGCACAACATCTTAAGAAAATCACGGTCAAAAATGGCATAATATGACCGTCACCAACTTAGTATTGTTCAAAAAACATGGTGAAATTAAACTTTACTTTACATTACATTATTACTCTTACTCGTGCATAAAACTCAAATCAAAATTAGAGAGACAATGATGAGTATCGGGATTGCACGAAGAGGGCGCCGTCAATCGTAGCTAGTTGCGTCACGTCGTGAAATTAGACAATAAAAGTAAGCCATTTTCAAGTAATCCTGAAAAAAACAGCATACCGGAAGAAAAATGAATTATACATAGACATGCGCGTCCACGGTCCTGACGCGGCCTACCGTTTTGGCGCAAAGTCGCCATTTTCTTATCGATAAAGTTTTTCATCTATTGTACTCTTAAGCATATATGTATAATATTACGATTGATTTGTTAATTTATAAGCTTCATAAACTTCTCTTTGATATATTTCGCTCGCGCTTCACCGTCGTGAATCTACTCTACAGTCCAACTGGAACACGCAACCACGAGTGCGTTCTTGTGAGTTTCTATGGCTCCTTCCTCGCACAGTTGTGGTTGTTTTTATTATTGCTTCCGCTATATGTATTCAATGCTAGCTTTTCCTCTCAATTGAAATAGTTTTTTTAGATGTAGAAAATTGTGAATAATTCTGGGTTTATTGTATCGCCCACGTTCTGTCCACAGTTGTATAAAAGCTTGAAGAATGCAACGCGTGGCTTGCATACAGTATCAATAATGCTACGTTTGGGATTCTTCATCTTGTCAACTTTCTTCATCGTTGTTTTTGGAGAGGCCGTTGATTACGGCTGCCCGGACAACACCTGGGACTACAAGTACTGGCCAGGATCTTACCCGATTCGATTCCCTGTCAGTTTAATTCATGTAACAACTACGCCCCCCGATGACCCTCGGCATACCTATCACCTCTCTGCGCATGAACCAAGCTACGCCGATCCAGTTTTAATTCCAACAGCAAAATGTTACAAAGAATACGAGCGAACTACAGGTTTCCCTCCCTGTGATTTGCCGAAAATGTGCCAACCTATGCATCCTACAGCACGTCCAGTATTGATTAGCAGTGCTGCAGAGGTGCTGTACCTTCGTGAGTTCTAAAACACTTCTTTGAACTTTTAAGAAAGTTTTCATCTTTGTAGAAACTATCGTCACAAGAGTGGACGTCATTGGCGTTTCTAAGAGTCCCTGTAAATCGAATTATAATTCATCTTCATTTACTCGTATTGATGGCAGACCGGTTCCAGTGCCCATTGATTTGCTGGACAACGTTTTCAATCCTGAGTCTGTTGTTATCGTTCACCCTAAGGATAAGGGTCCTATAATACCGGGTACCAACAAGCGCGCTGCCCTCAGCGACTTCAACGCAGAAAATCCCGGAGATCCTACACTTCCCTGGGGCGTGGTTTGTGAGATCGGATTGCATGCCTGCAGCACAGGTTACTATCCGTTGTTGGACGGCAAGAAAATTGAAAGCGATACTCTTTGCGCCAAGCTGATAGTAGATGATGGAAGCGAGGATGTATGTAAAAAAGAGCAGGGAACACCTCTCAAATTCCAAAACCTATCGCATAAACAAGAAGCATTAGTCGAGTTGATGCTCCATAATGTGGAGCATATTATTAGTTCTAATATTACATTTTGCTTTGCGCCCCCTTTAGCACCTCGCACTTCGGTTCCACCCTCGCCTTGGAATATCCCATGAACCCAAAAAGACAGAACATAAGGTTTAGGTTTCGGAATAACTGACCAAATAAAAAGTTAAACATTCCTTAGAAAAAAACTTACACATGTAACGGCATACAAGTTTGTCCAATGTGTTACACTACATTGCACCAGGCAATAAACATTGGTTTTATTTATTTATATATTTTACCATTACTCACTCAGTGGTTAGTTATCATTAGACCAGATGTTAGGTGTGGGAGCACACCAGGCTCCCAGCTGGATTGGGGTGGAGGCGCGGGTGTCGCGCTGCCTGTAACGAAGCGGCAAGCAACAGAGAAACCAAGGAGAAAGAGGAACTCACCCAGGAGGTTCCTGCACGCGCCCGTGGTTGTAGGTGATGAGTGAGATGACCGGGCACCGAGTTGCCGGTCGGAGGAAACGAGTGGGACCAGGCGATGAGGTTAGCTGGTCGCTAGTGTCGCTCTACATGGGCACACAGGAGTAAAGCACAGATGTTTATTGGAACACCCAAGAAACACAGAATAACAACGAAGATAACCGACAATAACAATAACTAACTCACAATCACTGACACAATAATGAATGAATCCATCTATAATAATCAGGTGCAGAATGAGAGCCTTATATACGAATCGGGGCAGAATATTCTGGAAGATACAAGAGGAGATCTGTGGGAACGTTCGCATTCGTTGATTAGTCGCGAAGTTTCCAGAGAATCGGGCCGAGGTTGAGCTCGATGCGCACGCGCTCCTTCATTTCGCCTCGAGACCAGAACGCGGAAAGTTCGAATACTTCGCGTGACGCGACAAGGAGACATAATAAACATTGGTACCAACAGGTGGTAAGGAATAACGTGGAAGCCACTTAATGCGACGGCATTGTAGGCATGGTGGCGAAGAGGGAAATATCCCTTGAATTATCCCGGGAGTCCCATCTATCATGGGATAATTCCCCATGGAATTTTGAAAACTCGCGATCCCGCCTAAAATAACGCCGTTATTTTACGCAGGCAAGTGTTTTTTTTCCAATAAGAAAAATTATTTTATTTTCATTGTTAATTTTATAAAATAAGTGCGTTTTGGATATCTTTTTTGAATGAACATGTACTTTTTTAAAAGTACCAAAAAACATCCCCGGGAACTTCCATGGGACTCCCCTGGGAATCCCATGGGATAATTCCTCTATTTCTAATTCCCATGGGAGTCTTGCCACCCTGATTGTAGGACGACCTCTTAGCAAAACAAAATTAGAAGAAGTTTCAAAAAAGAAAAGTCAAAGAGATGATGGATATAAATCCCGACACTACTTTTTGCTTTGCAAATCCTATTCCACAAACTTGTGGTTGCTGACTTTCACCGGTCTATTAAGAACCTAAATTTGGGTCAAATTTGTTAAAGCACTACATCTTTCGAAAATCACGGTCGAAAATGGCATAATTCGGCCGTCACCAATTTTGTAAAAAAACATTAAAAAACATTGTGAAATCATACAGTAAAAGTAAAAGTTTCAAAAAATCCAAGAAAAGACAGCACACCGGAAGAAAAATGTACATACCAGTGAACCATACCACAGCGGTAACATTGATCCAACCATTCTACGGTCCCGACGCGACCTACCGTTTTGGCGAAAAGTCGCCATTCTCTTATCGATAGTTTTTTCCTCTGTTGTACTCTGAAGTATTGTATATGTATTACGATTGATTTGTTCATTTATAAACTTCTCTTTCGGTAATTTGTTTCATTTCGTAAACTTCTCTTCGGTACATTGTTTCATTTCGCTCGCGCTTCACTGCTCTACATCCAACTGGAACACGCAACCACGAGTGCGTTCTTGTGAGTTTCTATGGCTCCTTCCTCGCACAGTTGCGGTTGTTTTTATTATTGCTTCCGCTATATGTATTCAATGCTAGCTTTTCCTCTCAATTGAAATAGTTTTTTTAGATGTAGAAAATTGTGAATAATTCTGGGTATATTGTATCGCCCACGTTCTGTCCACAGTTGTATAAAAGCTTGAAGAATGCAACGCGTGGCTTGCATACAGTATCAATAATGCTACGTTTGGGATTCTTCATCTTGTCAACTTTCTTCATCGTTGTTTTTGGAAGGGCCAGTGAGTACGGTTGCCCGGACGACAGCTGGATTTACAAGTACTGGCCAGGATACTCTGGATATTACCCGAGTAACCCCTCTACCAGTTCTCCAGGTTACTCTACTACTGCGAGTCCCTACGTCACCTATAACCCGGGGTCTACCCCATATCCTTATTACCCCCCTACCAGTGAACCATACCATGGCGGTAACATTGATCCAACTATTCCTCCTGGTGCTTCATACCCAGGAGGTAACTATAATGCCTCCTACCCGTTCTTCATGCTACCATTGCCAACAGCAAAATGTTACAAAGAGTTTACCCAGAGCAGTGCATTTTCTGCGTGTCAACTGTCAAATGTCTGCAGATCGATGCATCCTAAAGCAATACCGGTGATGCTTGATTCTGCTGCAGAGCAGCAATTCGTTCGTAAGTTTTTGGGAATAGGATTAACAAATATGGTAGTACATTGTTGTGAAATTCGCCGTTGAAGTACGCCAAACGGTAAATTTTTTTTCATTCGGACATTAGCAAGCATAAATATAATATAACGCACTCTCATTACAAATTTTGTCCGAAATGTTAGGTAAGGTGGTTGTACAGATTTTTTATGCATTTCATGAAGGCAGCGTCCTACGTACGTACGCAGCAGGTATGAAAATGTGCTGCTATCCAAAAAATAGCAGCCAATCGCTATATATAAATTGCATAAATTATTGGTGTTTACTCAAAATGCCATGTTTTCTGTCCGAGATGGCAGATCAGATTATTTGCTCATGATCTGATCTGGATTATCTGCGATCTGATCTGATATACCAATGATCAGATCTGAATTATCTGTGATTTGATCTGAATTCCACGTGATCTGACCTGATTTGATCCATGAACTGATCTGATCTGAAAAATGTCATTTATGATATACATACGTAAATATGTTCTCTTGGAAAAAAACATTTCTAGAGACGATAATCAAGCTACGCTCCGTCGTCGGCACTTATCGGAATCCTTGTGGTCAGAAGGGAAGTAATAACTTTGTTCGTATTGATGGTAAACCTCACCGCGTAGTAATCGATTCAATTGATAACAATGGTGATACAGACGTTGTTTTGTCAGTCTACCGTCAAGGCGAAGGTGATTTCCTTGATGATAAGAATCATATACCATTCCGGACCGCTTCGGATGATTTCAACTCTTTGAATCCCCCTCACCCATGGAGCGTAACGTGCGCCATTGGCATACCTGTTTGTCCCATGGGTTTCCATGGGCTGTTCGACGAAAAAACCATTGGTTTAGACACATTGTGTGCCGTGCAGGTGATAAAGAAAAAGGATAACACTCAATGCGACGGCATTGGGGGAATCCCTTTTAGCAAACAAAAATTGTTGGATTTCCAAAAAAAAGAAGTCAAAGAGATGATGAAAATAAACCCCGGCACCACTTTTTGCTTTGCATATCCTATTCCACCGGCTTCTCCCAACTCCTATCCTGGATAAACTACCTCGTATCCCGGATAACATCTTCAAATTCTAAAGTGTTTGTTTGGATAGAATAAATGAAGCAAATTGAGGATGATTGTGCGTTCCATCGCTCGGTGTTTGTATTTTCTTGCAAGCACAAACATGGCGCTTGCAATGTACGTTTAGGCGCATGCAAGTGCAAATATGTGTTTACAAGCATTTTAACTGTACTTGCAAAAATATATATGTATTATAAAACGGCTTTTTTCATCGTATGGCCCCTGCTGAAACTTTGAAGACCAAAAACACGCACACCTGAATCATCGTTTATTACAGCATCATTGTTGTAAACAGTACATCCCTTTGCCATCCAAATGGCACACCTCGACTAGCAACGACTGAGTATCATTCAAAAAAACCAATATAAAATCAAACAAAAAAGGCAATAAACTTTCACACTTCTGGGAAATCAAGAAAAAGTCTGCATACCAGAAAAAACATGGTAATAAATTACAATAACTTAATCGTTGTTTTATACAACAACACATTTTTTACACTAGCTTTTTACTTAAGCGTCGAAAGACTGTTTGTTGACTTGAAAGTCTGGGATCTGCGGAGTTGTCGGGTATTACCGCTGTTGTTGTTCGTCGCGGCCAGGGGTACGGCGCCAATGGATCGCCGCCGGGGGTGGAGTACCGGGGTGATCCGTTCTCGATCGACGGGTCCGTTGCCGTAGGCAACTGGGATGTCGTCAGAGTCTGCATCGGTGGAGGTCTTGTTGGACCGGAGAAGGGCTTGCACTAGATCGTTTCCCATCTCGACGAGTTCCTTGATGCCAATCTGCAAATTATGGTTAATTAGATAATTAATTAACATTTTTTTAATGGTTTAAATTTTTTTATTTAAATGTGATAAATAAAAAAATTTAAAAATAAAAAAAACTTAATTAATCAATTTATTATAAGCACCAACCTGCTTCCCAGCGTAGGAACCCGCGTCAAAACCACAGTAGGTCGACTCCATGGTATACGCCCGCTCAAGGCCAAACTGCCTCCAGAGCGCGACCCTCGCCGACGATTCTTTGCCCTTCGTGATGTTGAAGCGGCATTCCTTGAGCGAGAACGCCTTCGCAAACGACGCAAGACACTCCGGCATCGACAGATAATGCGGATTCGGCTTTGCGTGATCCGACTTGAGCCAGGATTCTTCGGGATTGTTGCCAAACATGAAAACATTCGGCTTCCTCGAATGTCCGTGGAGGTCGACGAAGACAAAGGGCTTCTTTCGCAGCACATCGCAGCAGTACTGAATGATGCCCTTGGCATGGAAAATGGTCGGATGGAGTATGGGATTGGGCCGATCCCAGACACGATTCAGATCGATGCCGGCAAGCGAACATCGATGGCTGCCATTGATGACGCCATCCGGATTGAGCATGGGTATGATCTTGAAGACGTACCGTTCGCGGAGTTTGTTTGCATCCCGGGACTGCGAGGTGAGGTACTGGATAAGGCCGTGCATGATCCACGAAGAATTCGCTTCTCCCGGATGAACCCTAGCAGAGTAGACGACAATTTCGCGTTCCGCAATTTCCTTTGCCGTTCCGTAGTTGGTCAGGGTCAGGAGGGGCAGGGGATTGCCCCGGAGCGTGGTCGCGAGTCGATCGATGCGAAGGTAGACGCTTTTTTCGGTGTGCGTTATTATTCGCTCGAGAGTCGCCTGAAAATCATGCATGCAATAACACTCTGCATGACAAACGTTTTGGAGTATATATTTTTTCTTTTCGTGTTTGTCTGCAAACCAAAATTGTATTTGTCCAAAAAAAACTAAATTTAGCCAAATTAAGTCAAAATTGCCGCAAAAAAACCGCGCATTATGAAATTTTACGTTTTTTAACCCCGATACACTTTGTACGCAAATAATTTAAAAAAAATGAACAAACCTGCAGATAAGTAAAACTATAGGGATAGTGATACGCAATGTAGACAACGTCTCCTGTGTGTCTGAATTTCATTGAAAACCTCGTCGAAAAGTAATTCTTCCCCTCCCGTACATCTGATTCTCCGGATTCTGACTGCCGTTGTTGCTGCTGCTGTTGTTGTTGGGTGCGTTTCGCCTTTGCCGCCGCAACAGTTGACTTTTTGAGTGGCTTGTCCTGCACGACTGGATCCGAGTCATCCGTCGACGAATCAGCACGCGCAATGTACAGATTACGGTAGTAGCAGACCGAAGTGCCCGCTCGCACCCAACCTGGACGGCCTTTTTTGGCTTCTGTAACCGAGTAAACCACCGGTTGCATTCCTAAAAAATTTGTATCCATTTCAGGTGACCAATTTTTCAAAAAACTTTTTTTGATAGTTGGAAAATTTTCAGAAATTTGCAAAAACTCACCATGAGAAAACATAGACGTATTCTTGAGACAATTGATAATCTCGAACGTGTATGGAGCCCCTGTCTGAACATTACTGACCTCAAAGTAGAACCACTGATAGTGCGCGGTCCTCTGATTGATGTCAGGTGAGAGAATGAGCTCGTACTGCCTCTCCGCGACCTGCGTAGCGCGTCGAAGATTTCCGCATTCAAAACGACTCTCAAACTTGAGATGTGAGATGGTTTCGTCGAGTTTGCCGATGACTTCGAGATCGTTGTTCTCAAGCACCGGTTTGGGGCCGCCAGGTGAGCGAAGGTTGTGCTGACCTGGGCCGTTGGCAATGAGCGCGTCGAGGCTGTAGACCACCTTGGGAGGAAATTCATTTTCAAGTCTGAATCTCGCCATTTCCTGAATCATGGCTTCCCGCATCGATTCGGGATTTGAGAGGAGATCCTGTTGCTGCAGGTGTATTTCAGACTCGTAGAGATCGGGGAATGCAACTTTGACAAATGTTCCAACTGAGAGGGTTTTCTGAAACAACACTCCTTTTCCATCATGCTACAGTGCTCACAAAGGCTGCAAAAGAGGGATCAAATCGAAAATTTGCTCACTTCGAAAATTACGATCAAAAAAGTATAAAACGACAATTTTTGCAAATATATATTTTTCCAACATTAGGAAAAACATCATTCGACGTAGTTTTTGAAGAGGAATCCGTAAAAAACATAAATAATTTTTTTTCAAAAAATTGAAAAAAAAATGTTATTCCAAAAATACTTGAGAAAAAATTATTATTTCAAAAAATGACAAAAAATAATTTTTTTAACAATTTCGGTATTTTTCAGATTTTTTATATAGTATTTTATCACCAAAAACCCATAAATGATTTTTAATTTTTAAATTTTCTACAAATTCTTCACCAAAAACCGCATCGAATAAAGTGTTTCCAAGCCCCAGAAATTTAGTAATTTTTGGTTTCGAATATCCTAAAAATAGTCAAAAACGGGAAAAATGCCCATAATTCCAAAGGTAAATCTACCAGATCGCACGATCCGCAAAAACAGTTTGCTACTTTTTTGATCGTAACGACGAGAGCCAGCTTTCTTTCAAGTCAATCAATCTTCCTTGTCAGTCCCAAAAACTCACATTAGCCTGCTCAAGAGAGATATCCGTAAAACTCTTAGCGACCCTTGAATCGGGAGGCGTGAGTCTGCGATGCTTGGGCGACATATCGCTGGTACACGCTCCATGCTCGCATTCCGTGAACATTGCATCGTAGTTAGTAGTCAGCGAAGTCAGTTTCTGGACTTGATATGTCATGACAAAGTCAGCCGAGTTTCCGTCCTTCGACGTCGTCGCAACAGCCTCCGCGTTGGCACGTGTCATAATCCGCTGGCTGGCCCGTCGTCTCTGGGCGGCAGCTGAGATATCCGGGGTCACGTCAGAGTCCACGTCGTCCTCCGAAGCGGGTGTAAGCATGTCGATATCGTATTCTTCGCCTCTCGAGCTTCCCGGCATGAGAGATCTCGAACCGCCTGCGCCGAGGAAGAGGAAGGACTCGTCTTCTTCGTCGCCTCCATCGTCATCGCTGGAAGCAGAGCCTTCTTCGTCGAGCGCGCTGTCATTGTTGTTGTTGTTCGCGCTGATACTCGTGCTATTGGCCTTCCGCCTCGTTTTCTGAACATCCGCAGCGACGGTCTTTGAAAACGAATTTCTCAGACTCCGACTCAGCAGGGTGGAAGTCGACGTTCGTCTGACGCGTGGCGTGACGGCGGTCGTTGAGCTACTCGCCCCCAGTCCACCACCACCGCCACTGCTGGCACCCGGGCCGCCCTGTCCTCCCTCGGAAGTCGTCTGGGCACCACTGGGCAGTGTAAAAGAGAGCGGAAACGGCTGCGCTGGCATGGGAAACGGCGTCGGCGGCAGACAGATCATGCATAGAGCGCACAATGTATCCTGAAAAAAAATAAAATTGTCGGCATGCAAAAATTGTAAACTGTCACCAGAACAAAAAAACATCCCGTTTGTCGGCATTTTTTCCCGGATTATTCAGTCTGATATCCCAAAAATTCACTCAGGTGTTTACGGATGTGTTTTGTACTAACGTAGGTTTTGAGAACCACTTATGGAATTTTTACCACTCAAAAATTGGTATATTTTGTGATGAAAAAAGCACGGAACGGAAAAGGTGTAATTTTGGTGACAAAAAAGACCGAAATAAATATTACACGCGAACGTGTTCAAAAAACACTGAAATCTTATTTTTGTTCCCAAAAATCAAAAACAGTTTTTTTTTGTTATTGACTACTTTCAAAAAAGTTTGAGCTAACATAAAATGTGAAAAAGAAATACCGGGTGCATTTTTGAAGTCGGTAAAGCGTTTTTTTTCGCTAAAAATGTCCGATTTTCGTAAATTTTTGAATTACAAAAATAATTCGCATTTCTGAACGGTAATTCTAACAAAAAATTTTATGAAAAAAAATAAAGAATCAAAGCGAAACTCCGCTTAAAAAATTTTGTTCTTTGTCAAGAAAAACAAATTTTCGGCATTCTTCACATTTTCTCAGCAGAAAAAGATGGTCTTCATGAAAATAATTATGAGCAACATCCAAAAAAAGAACCAAAAATTTACCTTAACGACAATTTTTTTGCAAAAACAACAATTTTTTTCAGCACCAAGCAATTGACGAAAAGCAATCATCAAAATGCAATTTTCCGCATCGAAAAAAATTATTCATTATAGTTTTCATCAAAACCCCATTCATTTATTTATTATTCATGCCATCTGTTCGACTAACTTTCCATGACACCTTTCCCTCCCGTGGACTCTAATTTAATCGCTTCCAGACCCCCCTACTCACCTGAAGCTGTACCAGCAAATTTATAAAAAATTGCTTGAATCTCGCCAGATTTTTGCAGTCTTCGTTGATGTCGCGAATGGCTTTTTCACAAAGCGAGAGACCGCCTAGGCCGAGAAATTGATCTTTTCCCTTTTCTGCAATGCAAAACATGTTTTTTTGCCACGGCAAAGTCGAAAGAAAAAAAACTCACTAAATTTGACAAACTGCCGAATGCAAGCGACGACAGCAATCAGAATTTCGACAAAAATGGGATGGCTGTAGCGTTTTTCGAGATGAGAGTCGAAAACCTTGACGAATACCGGCAGCACACCTTTGTCGAGGAACTGGCTTTTGTTTTTGCCTGAAACCATAAATTTAATGAGTGTTTGTTTTTTCTTCTTCTTTTTGCTTTTTTTCTAAGATCACGGAAAAAAACGCTAACAAAGTGTCACACAGCTGGCTCGATCCTAGCATTCCACTCTTTGATCACCTGTTAGTGATCAATGAATGCGTTCTACGATGACAAGACATTTTTCAATCAGTTGGGTAAAAAATTTAAAAAACGCTGATTTTTTGCGCTAATGAAAAAAATCAAAGATCGTAGAAATTTATCACGAGAACCTCAATTTTTTACTCTCAAAATTTTTCAAAAAAATTCTATTTCTTTGAAAAAGCTATCAATCTGTTTTTTTTTATTTTAGAACAAAAATTCCATCACTCTAAAAAAATGAAAAAATAAAGTAAAAAAAACTCAATATTATGTTTTTCTAAATAGAAAAATTAAAGAAAGTAAAAAACAATTTCGACTGAGAAACAACAATAATAAATCCTGCATGGTTAAATTATTGCATCAGTTAAACATCGATAAAAAAATTAAAGATCGTAAAAATTGACCTTTACCCTGAGATTTTTTTTATTGTCCATATTTTTCACAAAAAAAAGATATTTCATCTGAATAATAAAAAAATCTTTGCAAGAAACTGCACATGTTTCTTTTTGCATTTTTTGACAACAAAAAATCTTATTTTACAAAAAAAGAATCGATTTTGACAATTTCAACTAAAAAACAACAACAAAAGCTCTAGCACGCTTCTTCATCCTAAATCACCATCATTTTCACCCCATTAGCAACCCAACATCGTTCTAAATAAATACCTGTTCAATAGATGATCAGGTAACAACTCTCTCGTTCCCTTCAGTTGAAGCATAATAAAAAAGTAGCTTTTTTTGTTATTTATTCGTTATTTTCTCATTTTCAGTGTGCCAGCCAGTCTTCACGTATCATCGAGAAAAAAAACTTTTATCTCTGCTCATCTCATCTCCCGTACGTGTCAGCGCTAGAAAAAAATATGTCAGCTGTTCTCTGGTCCATCAACGGAACAAATCTCCGGGACCCAAAACAAACCAAGGAAGTGTTGACACGACCCTATTTTTTTCCAAAGCAAAAAACAACTGCTTCTTCAATCACATTAAAAAAAAAAAAAAAATTTCATTTGACAAATGCCCAAAAATTATTTATCCTTTCCCCAAAAAAAATCCAAACTCACGATTCTTGGACATCAAAAAGACGATTTCGACGAGATTTACCATCTTTTTGGAAGCCTGTTCCGCAGCTGACCACTCGTTGACCGTCGCGTCATCGTTGAAGGGCGGTTGCTGGGCTGCGGATTCGTAGCTCATGGACGACACCTGCCCGGAAGCGTACGCCTCAGCTTCCTTCACCGCCTGGATTTCGAGGTTGTTGTACGTCGAAATTACCGCAACCATATTTTCGGCAAAGTGCTTTTCACGCCCTATTGCACGGGCATTTCGAACTAAACAAAAAAAAAATTTTTTATAAAAAAATAAATATTTTCAGCAAAAAACTAAAAAACGGTTTTCAAGAGTTTTGGGTCAGACACACAAAGTTGAAACAAAAGCGCCTTGCGCTTGATCTCTTTTATTTACGATTCCAGCCTTCTTCTTTCCACTTGAACAGACAAGGGGTATCCCTCCAAACCTATTCGTACGAAATGACTGGATAACTATTTAGCTACCTGGTGACGCGCGCAAGAACATACACTTCAAAAAATTGTGAAACAAAAAAAGTGGAAAATCAAAGGTCAGATATTTATGAACCTGAATTTGTTTGAAGAACAAAAAAATCTGCAAATTGGAAAAAAAACTCTTCGAAATAGAAAATTTAGAAGATCTACTCGAAATGTTTCCATAAAAAAACTCTCATTTTTTTTCTACCCTTTCCTTTCCCCCCCAAAAAAAAATTAAAAATTTCGAAGTTATTTGTTATTAAAAATTGTTTTCAAGTTCAAAAACAAAATTTGACAAAACAAAATTTATTTTAGAAATGTTTTTTGACTAAAAACCCACAAAATTCGAATAAAAAACGGTTTTTAATAAAATTGTTTTCCAATAAACCGCAAATTTTTTCGATCAAATTTTTTTTACCAAAAAACCTATTTAGAAAATAAATTTAAAAAATACAAAACATTTTCATCCCAAAATAGTTTTTGTTCCATTAAAAAAATATTGCTTTCAAAAAACCCACCAGAAGACCTCAGACAGCACCGGCAGATAAACCAGAGCAGTGTCGGTGTCGTCGACGCCAGCGGAGCCTCGCAGATAACCCTCGCGAGACACGAAATCAATCCCGCAAGCCTGACTTTGAGCGTAATCTTTCGATCCTTCGCCGCGACGTGTACAATCGCAGCGCAGAGGCTATCGACTGCCATGACGTGGAGCATCGTCGGACACCCGCCCTGGAGGAGGGGGCGAAGGGCGCGAAGGCAGTGGTTCACCGCGTCCAGACGTACCAGCCGTCGGAGGCGTCGTTGACCGACTGAAAAGTCAAAATTGTCCTCTTTAGAACCAAAAAAATAGTAAAAAAATCTCACTCAAATCCTTGCACGCAAAAGCATAGCCCTTGAGCAACCGCGCGAGTGCCGTCGTAGCGAAGGGGTCCTGGGAGTGTTCGATGGCGTTGAGAAGCTTCTCGATCACCTCATCCTGGGTTACGATGGGTCGCTCGGATTGGAGAACGACTGCTGGGTTGCTGGCCTTTTTGGGGGCCGTGCTTGGTCGGGGCGAGGTCGGAGTGGGGGTAGCGGGCGTCGGGGAGTCGACGGAGATGGATGTTCGTGGCTTGCGTCGGGGGGATTTAGAGGGATTGGATTTCCCCTTCTGAAAAAAAAACTTTACAACGAACAAAATTTTTTTAATTTCGCAAAACAAAATCTAATTTACCCAAAAATGGAGTCAAAATCGTTGTTTTTGATCAAAAATTACAAAACTCTGAACTCTTCGAAACGAAAATCTGTAAAACTACCGTATTCATACATACGCAGTATTTTTAATTAATTTGTTCTCAAACAGAAAAAAAAAGATACCGAACAAAAAAATCTAAACTGCTGTTTTTTGACAAAAAAGTCTCTCACAACGAAAATTTATAGAAATACAGTATACATACCTACGCAAAATTTGCTGAGTTTACGTTTTTCAATTCGGATGAATAAAATTTAACTAAAATAAAAACATAAAATTTTTGTTTGCGTACACAATCAAGAATGTTCGCGTTTTTTAAAGACAAAAAAACTACCAAATCCCCCATTTCATAAATTTTTAATCACAAAATCGCAAAAAAAAACCCAAACAAACCTTCTTGCCCTTGGCAGCATCCTTGCCACCCCGCTTCTTGGTCGCCTTTACCGGCGAAGCGAGGGGATTCAAAAACTTGTAAAAAGACGGTGTAACCTGGAGTTTTTGATCGAAGAGCGAAAAGACAATCTGCCCGATGGAAGCCTGCTCATCGACGTGGGCAGAATCGTGGACGGCGCAGATGTCGATGAGGTAGACAAAGAGACTCGTCAGATCGCTTCGATCGAGATCACTGGACATGATGGCAGACTGGGGAGGAGGCAAGAGCCGGCTGGAATCGGAATACTTTCGGGTACGCGTCGGAGAACGGCAATCGTCGTCGTCGTGGATGTTGTCGATGTATCTGTCACCGGTGGATGCATAGCATACGTTGCACGGTCTTGCTAAAACATAAACATCAAACATAAAACATCGGGTCTGAAAATTGAAAAATAAGAAAAGTATACGCGAAAACACGAAAAAAAGTGAAAAAACACGTCCAAAATCATTATTCAAAAAAATATTCACAGAAAGTAAAAACTTTTGAAGTCGAAAAGACGCAGCAAATTTTTTTCAAAATTTTTTCACGCTGGAAAAAATTCCAATAACAATTTTACGCTTCAAAAAAAAGTTGCAAATTTTTGGTAGAATGTGAAAGTTGCCCGAAAATGGATCAAAAACGCAAAAAAATAAATGAAATCACAAATTATGCAGAGTTTTTGGTCAAAAATTTTTTTAGATCAAAAAAAAAATTTTTTTTTCTAATTATTCAAAAAAATCGACTTTCAGAATAAATTTCGTGTCGGTTCTCAAAATTTCTTTCACACGCAAAAAATTTCCTACGTGCACTAAACAATTTTTTCACGCTTCATAAAAGTCAAAAATAAGTTTCTCAACATCGACAAAAAAATTAACAAAATACTTTTTTTACCAAAAATCACCCAAAAAAATGAACCAAAGCAACACAAAAAAAATTGCGACATCAAAAAATTCAAAAAGTACGTTGTCGATAAAAAAACGACCAATTCAACCCTCCTTTTCTTCTCCAACGATCAAAAAATCTTTATTCCGTGAAAATAACGATCCCTACAAAGCAAAAATGCTCGAACAAAACCGAAAAAGTAAATTCTACAATTGCCGTAAGCTTGAGGATAATTCAAGCAGTTCAGGTTGGTTGTCTCGCGCGCGACGACTCTACAGCCACCACCTAGATTCCTCCGTAGTTGCCGCCATTCTGAAAAAAAAAATATTTATGCATGTTTTTAAAAATTCCTCGGATGATAAAAAAAATAATCAAAAATTAATCTGGTATGAAAAAAAACCGTGTCAGGCTCTGGTAAATGAACGGAAATTTTATAACAGTCACAGTCTTCGTTGCCATGAGCAACAAACAAACAAACGCCCCGGCGACATCCGGTGCAACAGCGGCAACAGTTGATGGTCACGGAACGGCACGGATTGTTTTTCGGACCATAAACCAACCATTGGTTTTACATTGCCGCTGTGACCAACACCGCGGTGGCAAAAAAAACATATTTCCAGCATAAAAATCCTACTTTGTCCAAAAAACTCACGTTGATAGCAGCAATTTCCTCTTCATCGATGAGCTGACGTCGGAAGCGAGCAGGCAACTCGCTAGGATCGATGCCTGTGCCACGGGCCGTCGTGCCAACCTTGCCGATCGTCGAAGGACGACTCGAAGCTGCTGAAGAGACTAAATGGCATTATACATTTTTTTCGACGTAAAAAAATTTCAACCTATAAAATATATTTTTTTCTCAAAAAAAACCATTTCAGTCAATTCAAAAAAATTTTTCACAAAAAAAAGATTTTAGGCAAAAAAAATATCAGTCTATTTAAAAATTGTTTTTTCACCAAAAAAAATTTTCATCTCTGAAAAAAAACGACCAACCTCCAGAAGCAGCCACCGAAGCGACAGGTGGAAGGTGAGGAATAGGCGGCAACTTTGACCTGAAAAAAACATCGTAAAATACTTGTTTTTGACCTAAAAACACGAGACGAGACTTACGAGTCAAAAGTTGGACGGGGGAGCCGCGGACCGACGAACTTGATCAGTGGCGTGTGAGGAGCCGAAGAAAGCTGAAAATTTCCTCTAGAAATTGAAAAGAAAAAAACGAATTTTTGTCATAAAAATGAAAAATTACGGTTTTCAGCGCATTTTTCTCAAAAAAACGCGAATTTATCGACAACATAAATTTTTTGTCTGTCTAATAAAACAGCTGTTACGATAATTTATGGAACTGGAGAGCATATAAAATTGTTGATCCGTAAAAACTAAAATTTTAAAGATCGTCTAACAAAAATTTTATGATAGCATTCCAAAAAAAATTCTTATAAAAAATTATTTTATAAAAAAATCCAAACCTGAGTAGCCAGACGGGCAACCTGTTGCGTAAGAGTCATTTTTGGTCCTTTGTCCAGTGAAGGAGGTTGACCAGTGATATCTGGTTTGAGCACCGGTGACTGGGGTATCGAGGGTGCAGGTGACGTCGAGGACGATGAAAAAGCAGCCGTTGCCTGGACAGAAGGTGCAGGAGCCTGAGTAGGAGTCGGAGCAGCAGTTGGGGTAACAACCGGAGCGGTAACACTTGGCAAGGGTCGATTAAACCAACGCTGAAGCAATCGAAGCAGCCACGACCTCGTTGGACTGCTAAAACCATCCGGAAAAAAATTAATTATAAAACCACAAAAACACACTTTCAGTCAAAAAACGCAAGAAGGTAAAAAAGCCACAAAAAGCCGGGAGTAAAAAGTGTTACGACACAGAGCACAAAGTATTACGTTCAAAACTGAGGTAAAGGTCAAAGAAAAGTCAAAATTTTACGTTTTCCACGGCGAAACGATTCGATCGATGATAGACATCGATGCTTTGTGACTGCCTTGTGGACGCAAGCACCTACATCGGAACCATTCATTAATTAGTATCGCAGAGAGCACGCGAACGGGGATAAAAACAAAGCCATAAAAACAACACGTGAAATCAGTGTGAATTGTAAGACGAAGGATGATTTTAAAAGTAAAATCAAGTTTTGCGAAAAGAGCAAAAACAATATGAACAATAAATTTTAGCGCGCAGCATGCGAAGAGGAAGACGAGGCGAGGCGCGCTCACTTGGTTATCCTGGCTTCCTTCTGGAAGAGCAGGGGCTACCAGCTGCAACTGGGCAGCTGTCAGCGTTTCTGTTTCGACCTGTCTTTCGAGCAAAAGTTGTCTTATCCCAAAAGCGATGATGGTGAATAAATAAATAAATTTAAAAAATAAATAAAAAAGTTAGTAATTGATAAAGCATCAGTAAATTGATGCAATTATGAAGTTTTTGCTGCTACTAAAGTCTTAGCAAATTGGGTATAAAAAATAAGCTTTGAGAAAAAAAACTACTTTCATATTGATTAATATTTTAATATTTTCATTTTAATGAAAAAAAAAACACAAATTTTTTTTCGATGAATTTTAAAAGCGTATTTTATTTATTTATTTATTTCACAATTTAGATAGTTATCATTAGACCAGATGTTCGGATGCACAAATGATGTCCAATTAAGCGTATTTATTTATTTATTTATTTATTTCACCATTACTCAGTGGTTAGTTATCATTAGACCAGATGTTAGGAGGCACAAATGATGTCCACGTAGGTGTAAATGTCTCGATTCGTTTTGGGCGCGATTTCTTCTTCCCATCGTTGCTGTGGTCTGGTTTTCGTCTTGTTGAACACCGAGTTGAGCGAATCGACCCAGCGTAAAGTGGAGGGAGAGCTCGAAATCGTCCTCGATGTCCTTGAGGAGAAGTCCGGAGGAGATAGGTCGCTGATCCCGCCATTTCTGTACCATCCACTGCGTCTTCTTGACGTTGACTTCCAGTCCGACGTCCTTGCAGATGATTGCCATATCCGACAGCATTTCCTGAAGTTCTTCGCCAGTGTGGGAGAAAAGAACGACGTCGTCAGCGTTTTGCGAATGGCCTCTTCAAAATCCGTCAGCAGTGAGCGTGCGTTGATGGTAGCGACGCTGAGCCGGAATCTGGACATTTTTTTTAGCCTACGTTTGACAGGGTGGCCAGCCCGGGTGTCAAACGGCGCTTTCAATTCTCACACTTGCGCTGCTCCCGAATGCGATCGCGAGCGCAAGCTGCCGTCGCGGACAGGAGAGCAGAGTTGTCGACCGAGCCAAAATTGCCGAGCCGAGCATTCGAGCCGCTCGGCTCGGCTCGGTGGTCCTCGAGCCGAGCATTCGAGCCGCTCGGCTCGGCTCGGTTGCCCTCGAGCCGAGCATTCGAGCGAGCGGCTCGGCTCGCTCGAACCGAGCATGGCAATTTTTTCCACTCAATTTTCGCTTAGAAAAAAAATTTTGGAGGCACGATAACAAAAAACGTGTTTGGAATTGTGGAATTCAGCGTAAATAATCTACAAATATCATAGTTTTGGCATAAAAAAAAATTCATTTTTTGTCGTTTTTGGGTCATTTTTTAGGCTCGGCTCGGAATCCTTCGAGCCGAGCATTCGAGCCGCTCGGCTCGGCTCGGTGATCTTCGAGCCGAGCATTCGAGCAGCTCGGCTCGGCTCGAATTTTTCGAGCCGAGCATTCGAGCGAGCGGCTCGGCTCGCTCGAATGCTCGAAATGCTCGGCTCGATGCTCGGCTCGGTCGACAACTCTGCAGGAGAGGCGGAATAAAACCGACCGTCCGCTAGACGAGGCTCTAATTAGGCATAAATAAGCGTATATTTATGCCTAATTTTGATCATTACTACCATTTTTACTTTCATTATGAAAGCTTAGTAGAACACAAAATTGCTTGCTCATCACCCCGACTTGTTTTTTTATTCCGAAATGTCCATCTTCTTGAATAAAATATGTGCATGCATTTTATTTATTTTCATCACGAATCAATCAAAGACATAATTTTAGCGTCCAATTATTCCACTAAAGACGCTGCTGATCTCTTCCACAACTTCACCAGCGACAAAAGCAATATCATTTGCAACGTCGTTGGCAATTTTTAGAACATCGTTTCCGATATTAGCAGCATCTTGCAAAAGACCGTCGGCCGGCGTAGTTGAGGGAGGAGCCTGAGTAGTTTTAGGAGTGCTATGTTTATTCTTAGCTTCAGTCGCGGTGATGGCGAGGAGAAGGAAGAGAGCGAGAAGGAACTTCATTGCAGAACAAGTGAATCCAATGAAATTGTGAACGTGAAGCTTGTATTAATATCCGAAAATTTCTGCCACATTTTCTGCTGAAATTTTTATTCCGGGCAGATGATGGATTTTTGAAAGCCTTTGCAGAAATTTAAGTGTTTTGATGAGAAACTTTGCGTTGGCGTTTGTGATATCTTATAAATTTCTAAATTGCGTCATGGGAAGCATGAACGTTTTTTTAATGTATTTCAAGAAAAGTGTGATAATTTTTGAAAAAAAAAGTTTCGTACAAAAAATTAATCGTATAAAAAACAGTGACCTCTGAAGTTATTTTTTTTAATTTGAAGGTTATCTTTTTTTTACATTTTTAACTGTAAAATAAATTTTTTTACAGTTTTAACTGTAACTGTAAAAAAAAGAAAAAAAAATGCATGAAGTGCGTTTGTAACTGTAAAAAACCTGTGGTACCCTCCTCCATCAGTTATGCTTTTATATAGTATACGTATACGTTGCTGGTTTCGCCGACGCAGCTCAACACGCCGGGCCACACTCCGAGGCGATGGACCGACGACTTCGTACTACAAGTCGTCGGAATTTTACAGAATCGCGTCCAAGATTCGAAACGTTTTGTGAAAGACCGTCGGCCCGTGTAGCTTTGGGAGGAAGAACATGTCCAACACCATTCTCGATTTCAGGTTCCTTTCTCGATTTAGTTTCAGTCGCTGTGATGGCGAGGAAAAAAGAGAGCGAGAAGGAAATTCATTGTAGACAAAGTGAATCTATAATAATTAAATTACAAACGCCAAGCTTGTATTTATATCCAAAAATTTCTGCAGTAATATCTGCTTCTTTTTTTACAGGAAAATGATTGATTTTTTAAAAGCTTTTGCAGATTATTCAAAAAGAGGAGTGTTTTGATTGGTGAATGTGATATTATTCAGAATTACAAGATTGCATCATGGGAATGAATCAGTGACGTTGCTAAAAAAATGGTTTTTAAATGCATTTCTAGAAAAATATTTTTTCAGAAATGCGTTTAAAAAATATTACACTTCTTTTGAAATGCATTAAAAAAGCGTCCGTGATTCCTATGACGTAATTTTAGGAATTCTACATGTGTTTTTTTTGTGTTTTATTTTCAAAAAGCTTGATTCTTTTTTTGCGTTTTTTTGTTCTCCTTTTTTCATGGCTTTGATCGCCATTTTTCTCATTGCTTCGTCGCTGCTGCCGTCGTCTTTCGCATTTTACGGTCCCGGATGCCCTAATGAATACTGGCTGTCATTTAAACAAGACGATGGCGTAGTAAAATGCTACATAACCGGTAAGCAGGGTGGCTCCAATTATGTGCAGGGTATGGCTGATTGGTGCGAGAATTTGTACCCCGGCGCTGTTCCCGCTATTATCAATTATGACACCGTAAAGCAATTTATCCGTGAGTCAGCTTTTGGGGTTTTGTTCTTTTAATAAGTTTCAGTAAAAACTTATTTAGAAGAAAAACTTATCCGTGACAACGAATGGTACAACATTGGATACTACTCTGATAGATTGTCAGCCACCCGAGACTACAATGGCAATTTGATTATAGGCAGTTCTATAATTCCGACATCCCCAACTGCAAATCTTGTGTTGAAAATCAGCCGCAAAGGACTGGATTTTTTTGAATACATTTCTGGGGAGTTGACTGTCTGCACCGTCACCGTCGTGCCCATGGAGGTTGTCCCCTACGAGGCTCCACCTCCCTACATCTCGAACAAGTGCCCGGACGACAGTTGGACTCTCATGGACGTAGGTTACACGAAGAAGTGCTTTAAGGAATACCGGCCTACACTCATCATTCGCTGTCGCATTGTCGAGGTCTGCACTGGTGCCCATCCTTCCGCTTTACCAGCTAGCATTCGCAACGACATTGAAAAAGACTATCTGAGTGAGATTATTATTTTTAGTTTTTACCTGTAATCAGATTTTTTTTTCAGTTTCTGTGGGCGTTCGAAATGCTGACAATATTTACACTGGTATTCATATTCCGTGTTATCCAGAATATGAATGGGATTCTTTAGGCAATTTACTATTTGTTAATACCAATAACGAGCTTCTTAATGTCACAGGCAAAGTTAACAATAATTACAGGAAGGGAGCATATAGCGATGGAAAAATTCACGAATCCATTATGGGATATAGTCCAAACGATCTGTTCAGTGATCTGCCAGATCGCGTTGTCCATCCCATCGTCCTCTGCGAAATCTTTGTATCAGAGCACGCACTTCCTGGTCCAACATGTCCCCCAAACTATGTTTTTTTTGACGACTACGGGACCTGCAACAGCATTCACATTTTGGCCTACGATCGCTGATTGATTCTTTTTACTCTTGTTAGACTTTACATTGGCTGACGTTTTGTGATATATATTTATGTATAAATCTAATAAATTTTGGAAAACAAATGTAAATATAGGGAAAAGAAGCAAGGCTCTGTTTTCTAAAAACGTATACTTATTCCATTTTGTGACACCTTAAACAATATTGTTTTATCCGTTCAAAATAATTAGACTGTACACAATTCAATTTTATAGAAAATCTGTTCGCAAGCAAACATGATCACAGAAACTTTATTTTTTTGCAAACGAACGCAAATGTTTGCATGTTTGCCCCAAGGTGGCAAAACTTTCATGGGAATTAAAATCTTCCCATAGGATTCCAATGGGAGTCCCCGGGGATATTTTTTGGTACGTTTATAATAAAAAAGTACATGTTTATGCAAAAAATATATCCAAAAACGCACTTATTTTATTAATGTAATAAAATTAACAATGAAAATAAAATCATTCCCCTAATTGAAAAGAAAAAAAGCACAGCGCCATTAACCATTTCGAGGGTAATGCTGTGCTATTTAGTGACGTACTCTAAAATTGTTAGAACGTCTTTCTCTATCGGGCATGCCATATATACTTTCAAACTTAAAGGGGGATTAATATTTGACTCAGATTACGACACTTATGTAATGATTGATTCTCCTTGCTCTCATAACGACGTGAATTACCGCTGGAAAGGAACGAACAGCACCGTGGTTTTTGATAACGGATGTCCTACGGATTAAATAAAAACTGAAATAAATGATATGCATAGTTGTTTTTGAAGGCTGGGACGATAACTTTAAAGGAAATTTTGGGGTATATATTTTGCGCGATATTTTTCTCTGACTTCTCTGCCGTTCAGTTGCGCTCATGTAAGCTGCGCGCACGAACCGCTTTTTCTGCACGGTCCGCGTTCGCTCATAAACTTACCTGGCTGGAAGGATCCCGTGATCAAGAAGACGGGACCTTTAGTGTGAGGCTTGTCCATTGCACTTTTCGGCTCAGGCTGACCGCTATGGCTACCCCGAACTGGGGTACGCCAACAGTTAAATTTTTGGGTGCGGGAGATAGCGTTCGCGCTTCTCCCTTATGCTTATGGTTTATCTTTCTAACATCTTGTTTTCTCGGACCCGACCCGAAATTCCGGGTCGGGTACCCGAAAATTTCGGGTTCGGGTTGCAAAAAACAACAAAAATCCAGTGACAGAGAAGCTCTTCACGCATACAATCGGCTATCACACAGCATTCACTTTCCCCTTATTTTGCGACAATCGAAAAAAAAATGAGCGCGTTCATTCGCACTTATAGTGTTGACTTTGGCAGCTTCGCGCAATGGCATTTTTGAATTCTTAGAGACGGCATCTAGGGAAATGAATAAGACATGTCCTGAACTTCCAAACAAGCCCTCGATGACCTAAAAATGTTCAGTTTTGCCATAGTTGCAGCCTTTTCAAGTAAAAAATTTGAGCCGTCGATTGCAGCCGTGTAAGGCTAAAACTGAACAATCGGGTCAACAGAAAGTTCCATCAGGTTGGTGTCAGTCGATATAGCCAAGGGCCGTTTGCTGAACATCGAATAGGACCGAGATTCCTCACAAAAACTGTTTTACCCTATAAAAATGCGCACGCATTCGCACAAATTATCAAAAACACGCACTCCTAAAAAGAAAGTTCTCCAATTTTGCATGAGCACAAAAAGCAAACAGATCGTTTTTATAGGGTAAAACAGTTTTTGTGAGGAATCTCGGTCCTCTTCGATGTTCAGCAAACGGCCCTTGGCTATATCGACAGATACCAACCTGATGGAACTTTCTGCTGACCCGATTGTTCAGTTGTAGCCTTAAACGGCTGCAATCGACGATTTAAAATCGAAACTGGAAATCACTATATCTGTGCCAAAAATCAACGTTTTCGTGCCGTTGGTGGCTTGTTTGAAAGTTCAGGACTTGCTCTAGTCATTGTAGCAGATGCCGTCACTAACAATTTAAAAATGCCAATGCGCGAAGCTGCCAAAGTCAACACTATATGCGCGAATGAATGCATTTTCACGCTCGATTGACGCGAAAGTGAATGCTGTGCTATCATACATAATCTTCTGACTGTCCATTGTGTGTTGTACGTGTAATTGTTTATCGGAGTCTTTGAGCTTTTGCATGAAGTTTTTTTTACAGAAAGCAAAAATTTCGGGTTTTCGGGTCGGGTACCCGAAATTTTCGGGTCCGGGTACCGCCGGCCGGCTTGCGGCCGGTCTAAATTTTCAGGCCGAAGCCGGGCCGGCCGCAGCCTATTGTTTTTTAAAAAAATTCGTGCTTTATTTTTGGGTTATTTTCGCAAAATTTGACAAAATTTGGAAAAAAATTTTTTTTGGAAACAATCTAATATTATGGAAAAATGCATAATAATATAAATTCCCCTGTGGTAAAAAGTAAAAAAAAGACGAATGAAGAACGTCAGAAAATCATACTTTTTTCGAAAAAAATCAACTTTCGAATTTTTTCCGGCTTTTCCCGGCTTTTTCGGCCGGCCTTGAATCGAAAAGCCGGCCCGCAGCCGGCCGGATTTTATGCCATCCTGTAACTGCGGTTTTGACAAGACAGAAAAATAAAAAAATGGAATATTCTCGTTTCTAAAGTACGTTTTTTTTATCAGCACATAAACAATGACTAAAGTTGTACTGTTTTCAGAAAAATAAAAAATGAAACCATATTGTTGCAATTCTACAACTACAAGGAGCAACTTTTGAAGAAAACGCCAAGTAAATTCGAATCGACAACACATCAATGACTGTTTTTTTATAATTTGGGTATATTTAATTTGTTATTTGTATTGTAAATGTGTATACGTGCATGTATAAAGATGACAAAAAGGGTTTCAAAGACGACAATCGCATCGACTATGCAAAACTAATAGGCCAGAATTCAACAGGAGAATAATGAACGAATATCGGGGACGATTCGCCAAGCGGTTTGGGAAAAGTGTTTTTTCCTACTTTTTCAATTCGTCAGTTTTTCTAACGATTAAAAAGTCGATGTCTGCAATCGCCAGTTTTTCTAACGAATGCAAAACTGACGTTTGCAATCGTCAGTTATTTTCTAACTAATGAAGAAATCAAGAAAACTGACGAAAAATCGTCAGTTTTCTTGACGATTTTTTTTGCGTGAAAGACGGTGCTGAAAGCCTATGTCTATGGCAGAACTGTCTTTTGATCGTAAACATCCCTCAATTCATACCCTCTGTTTAACACCGACCCCATATTTGAACACATTATTGTTGTTGCTTGTTTATTTCTACGACTCTGACAGCGTCGATGGCATACCGGGTGTCTTTGAAATCGTCCTCGGTAATGGGGAAAACAACTTTGCTCACCCGTACCATCGAAAGGAAAAACTCGACTTGCTCTGGTCAAAGGACCTCCTTTCTCGTGCACCTGTCGACGCCGATTGTTGCCGGGCACCACCTTAGCAAATCCTTCGTCTGAGGCGTTATGAAGCCAAAAGGAGCCAACCGCAAGCAAATCACTGTTCAATCCGTGCAACAACAAAAGCCGCCATAAATTTGTTGTGAACAAATTCCTGACAAAATATTAAAAAAGTAATAACAACCATATGGGAAATGATTTGAAATTTTAACAAAATCAAGTCGCCCGAAAATTTTGTACTTTAGCCAAAATACGAACTGAAAACAGAATTTCAAAAAACAGTCACATGCAAAAAACATTTTTTGCACGTTATGTGAATGCAAATTCATACCTTTGCGTACTCATAGTTTAGACACCGAAAATAAAAACAAAACAACCCAAAAACGGTTCATGCAAATTACAGAAACAGCAAACCCACAAAGCAAAGTTTGGAAGAAAAAACCTTACAGAATTTCTGTGTCATCGATAATCGATTGTTTACTCCTTCTTCTATCATGTCTGGCTACCTTCATCCCAGCACCCAGCCAATCCGAACCAAGTCAGTGAGGGCGCTCACCGGACTCCAGACTCCTGAGAAGGCGGCTCACTACCTCCAGAGTCTGGAGTCCATCGTCTGGGAACCGATCGACGTCGCCGGTGTCCGGGCCCTGCTCGTCGACCAGCACGCTCGGCGAGAGGATCGCGAGGCGGTCCTCAACGGCCTCCTCAACATCCTGGAGGCAACGGAGCAGGAGCGCAGCGAGCGGTACCTACACGACCGCTTCCTGGCTCGGGAGTCAGGCGGACCGGGTATGTTTCTGAAACCACAAATTTTTTTTATATAGAAAAACTTTTTAGAGCCGCTCTACCAAGTCCCGCACAAGATGCATACGCTTCTCGTGCTGGATGAGGTAATGCTCGCGGAGCTTTACCTGGACACGGTGAACGGGGCGGTGTTCGACCGAATCGCCATAGATAAGGTCAGGCATCTCCTGTTCACCCCGACCGCCTGTCCGGAGTTGCAGGGAAGGGCCACGCATGGCCTCCTGAACATTCTGACCGTCCTCGAGCGCAAGCGAGAGGTTCGGTCGCGGATAGCGCGGGCGAAGGTCGTCCTCAAGCTGGAAGCGCGTAAGTTATTTTTTAAAATTATGAAAACGTTTTTTATATGACAAAATTTTTAGTGCGGAAGCACGCGCTGCGCCACGGGCACGACGACGCGGACACGTCGATGCCGCCAAACGACGACACGCTGCAGGGCAACGCTGTCATGCCGGAGGTGTGCTACAGCCCTCCTGCCCGCCCGCCTCCGACCAACACCCAGGAGGTCCAGGAGGGTCCTGTAGCAGCGCCCGAGGCAGAGGCGCCGGCTCCCGAAGCAGCGGTGGACACCAACAACGTCCCGCTGTCTTCCGGAGCCGAGTCCGACGATCCCCTCGGCCCGCCACCAGCCGAGGATTTCTTTGCCGAAGAAAACTGGGATTCGTCGGACGAATCTGAGGAACCTGCGGCGCGTCTGATTCTCTTCCGGCCGGCCGAAGTCCACAGTCCGTCCTCGGACTCGTCGCTGCTGGCGCCCAATCCCGGGGCCTGGATCACCACCGCCCGCTCGTCGTCACCCGCCGTGCCGCCACCAACGAACGCGGCGTCCAGCAGCGGCAGCTCGGTGCCAACCCGACCTGTCGCGATCCCGGCTGCTCCCCAAGACCTGAAGCGCCGTGGATCAGCCGTCGCCGAGGGTGCACCCGCTGCTCGTCGTCGTCGCACCACGCCAGAGACATCTTCGTCTCTGTCGCCGGCTTCCTCTCCCGCTCCGCAGTCCACGCCCGCTCCAGCTCCGTCCGCCTCCTCCGCTCCGTCCGCCGCTCTCGTCCGCTCCGCTCTCGGCTCTCACTCGCCCGCTTTGCTCACCGCCCCGACACAGGACCCTTCAGCCTCGTCTGCTGTGTCCACCGCCCGTCCTGTGTCGGCGGCCATTTCCGTCTTCGCCCCTCGCCGCCCTTCGACTCCGACTCCCGTGGCCATCCGTCCGGCATCAACCTATCGCGTTGCCCGTGCTTCGCGATCCCGATCTCGGTCGCCAATCGCCGTTGCTCGGTTCGCTCCAGTCTTCCCGGCTTACCTTGTGGACCCGGCCCCAGCCCCATCGACTGCCGGCCCTTCGCCGTTCTTGCTTCTGCAGAACGAACGCCTGGCACGGAACACCGGTCAGTTTTGTATCAAATAATGAAAAAAAAAAAATCAATTTTGAAAATTTAAAAACGCTAAAATGAATTTTGAAAATGTAAAAACGCTAAAATGAATTTTGAAAATTTAAAAACGCTAAAATGAATTTTGTGAAAAAACAATTTTATATCAACATCGAGTTTAAATATTATCTACAAACAAAAATTTTATTTTTGCCATAACGCGTTTATTTGCAAAATCTGCCTTTAAGCAATGCTATATTCGAAATCAGCGTTGGCAAAAACATTGCCAAAAAATTATTGCCATAAAAATTATTCTTACATTGCCAAAAAAATAGTTTTAATAAGATTTTTTGTCACAAAAATGACAGTAATGTGTGATAACGTCATTTATGCCCTCTGGCAACTTCACTGTTAGCGTGCAAGGTCAGTGGAAACGATCAAAGTCGTTGCAAAAAATTTACAAAATCAAAGTGAAAATATTTGAAATGGTCACCAAACCCCATTTTTTAACACAAATGTTTTTATAAAAATCTACCTGTTTGAAAATTTAAAAACTATCAATTTTCTAGCCGCCTACTCCCCGTCCGCGGCGATCAGGACCGGTCTGCCGGTGAACACCGCCCCGATGCCGCTCCGACGCCCGAACCTTGCTCCCACCACACCCGCGTCCTCGACCATCCTCGGCGCTGTCCGCAGAGCCCCGACTCCGACTTCCACCTCGTCTCGTTCTCTCAACTCCGCCTCTCAACTCCGTCCACCGACTCCCGCGGCCATTTCTCCGGCGTCGCCCGCTGCGACCACTTCTCCGGCATTCCAGCGCTCGCTCTCGTCTCTGGTCAACGCCCCGGCAACCGATTCGGCAGAAGAGGCCAGCTCTCCATCGCAGGCCGCGCTCTGGTTTGGCGCTTCGGCGTCGGATTTCGGATCGGGTCCGTCAAGCCTGATCGGATCGGCGCCAGCCACTCCCGCCCCCGCAGCTCTCTCGTCTCTCGTCCACACGTCCCAGGCCCCGTCGTTTCCCGAACTGGAAGCCACCCAGTCCTCCACTACGTCGCATGCGGCGAACGAGCCTGGCCATCCTCGACGCTACGGACTTCGTGACCGCCAGCCGACGCGGCGTCTCGAAGTCGGCCAGCTCCGGGTCGTCGGTGGAAAGAAAGTCCCGGCGTACGTCGAGGAATCGACGGTACGCGTCGATCCTCCTCGCCGGCCAAGAGGTTTGTTTTTTTTGAAAAAAAATGAAAAATATCCAGAACACCAGATTTTTTTTATAAAAACCGAATTTTTTACTTTTCAAAAAGTGTCTATTTTTTTATAAACAATAAAAAATATTTTTTGGCCAAACCAGCAACTTTATAGTGAATAAAACAATTTCGCATTTTTGTAATCCACTTTAATTTATCTTTTTTTATTTTTAAGCACCCCGAGGCGGTCAGTAATCATGCCAGGCCACCGGCTGATCCACTGTTCCGCGATTCTGGCTCTTCCTATTTTCTTCGTTTTTTTTCTACATGTTCTTCTTTTTTTTCTCTTCGATGTCCTCGTCCCACGCATGGTGCTCCGTTCTCCGGTGTTTCCATCAATCTCAAGGTGCTCCTGGATTTTATCATCTTCTGGGCCGTCCCGCACCTCAATTTCCCTGACTGTGCCACATCACTGCGACCCTGCAGAATCTCCCAGTCGTCCTCGAGATGTTCGCCAGTTCAATCGACGGTCCTCCTCGCCGGCCAAGAGGTTTGTTTTTTTTTTGAAAAAAAAATATCCAGAACACCAGATTTTTTTTAAAACCGGATTTTTTGGGCTTCAAAAACTGTCCATTTTTTATAAACAATAAGAAATAATTTTTGGTCAAAACAGCAACTTGTATATAAAACAATTTTGTAATTCTTCTATCTTTTCGTCTCCTGGTTTTTTTTCTTTTCTCTCGCCTTCCACCACCTCGAAATTTTTTCGGTTAGTTTTTTTTTATTTCGTATTTTATTTTCGTGTTTTCATCAATATAATTTATTTCCAATTTTTTTTCGCAATTAAAAAAATTATTTTTTCATTAAAATCGTTAAATTAGTTTGACAAAAAATTATTTTGTTGCAAACATTTTTTTCACTGTAACTTATAAAGTACTGCAAAAATTATGAAAAAATTATGAACGTCCCATTTATTTTCGTGTTTTCATCAATATAATTTTTTTCCATTTTTTTGCAATAAAAAAAATATTTTTTATAAAAATCGTTAAATTAGTTCGGCAAAAAAAAATATTTTTGTTGCAAACATTTTTTTCGCTGTAACTTATAAATTACTGTAACATTGTTGTTAGAAGTCGTAAAAACGTAAATTCAAAAATCCTGGATAACAACAATGGTCAAAAAAGGTTGGCAGCAGCAGCAGCAGCGCAGTGACAAGAAAAGCAGTGGTTGATTGTGCGGGAGAACTGCGCGCACACACAACCATCATGCCAACAAGGGAAAGCGTGGGTATCAAAAAAAGCCTGATCAGGGTTCTCGGCACGAAAATAAAGTTGATGGCAAGAAAAATTTTTTATTAAAGTTATCTTTTCAAGATGCCATCGAAGCACGACCAAACTTCGAGCGACGCGGCGCATGCCTCCGGGCACCGTCGCACTCCATCCCGCTCGCCATCGCCACCTCCTCCAACTGCATCGGCGCGAGCGGGAATGTCGCCTCGGCGACAGGAGTCACCTCGGGCTGAAGATGCCCGTCGGTTTCTGGGTAACCGGATGCAGGCGGTGCACTCCGAAGTCCAGGGACTTCAACAAGCAGAAGCCGTGAAAGGTGAGTATCATTCATTTATCAACTTGTTTTTTTTTATAAAATCTTGTATAACCGTTCACGGATAATTTTTTTTGCTTCATCTTCTGGGAATGGGAAAGAATCCTGAACTATTTTTTTGATCATGATCTTTTTAATAAAAAAATTAATGAAAAGAAATTTGAAACAACTACGCACCCAAATTTCTTTTTTTTCGATTCTTTACTGTCTTTTTTTTTAACTTTTTTGAATTTTGTTTGTTCTCAAAGGGGTTGTTCGGAATATTTTTTTTTGTTTTTTTATAATGTCAGTTCTCTTCACCAGCTAACATGATTTTTTTGTTCAATATGTACATCCTGTTTTTTTTAATACCTGATTTTTGCTAAATTGATTCCCATTCATGACATTCTCTTGACTGAATTTTTTCACTTTCGATTTTCAGTAAAATTCGAATATTTGTTACTCTACATGTTGTAATGAATTTTTATGCCCGGAGGCTGTTGCTATCCAAATTCTTTTTTTTTTTCGATTTTTTTTTCTGTCTTCTAAACTTTTTTGAATTTTGCTTGTCTTCAAAAAAGTTGTTCGGAATATTTTTTTTCTTTTTTTATAATCCCTGTTCTAACATGATTTTTTTGTTCAATGTGCACATCATGTTTTTTTATCACCTGAATTCGAATATTTGTAAATTTATCATGAATTTTGTCCTCATCCGGTCAAAAACAGGCTGTAACTGAAAAACATCTCTCCTTTTATCCAAGACGTTTCATTTTTTTGCCAAGTTTCTAGCAATAAGTCTCGCATTTTGTTTCAAAAAAATTCTGTGATTGTAATTTTAATATAAATTTTACAAAAAAAATTTAGAAAATTTAGTATGAAAAAAATCATCCGTTCAAAATTTTGTAAAAATTAAAAAGATTATATAAAATGATTTTGACTTTTTTATGATGAATTTTTTTTCAGACGTCGACATGGAGTCGGTCAACGGCGACAACGACGTCGAGATGGCCGATCTGCAAGGGGACGGCGACGTCGACATGCAGTCAGTCGACGGCAACAACGACAACGACGAACACCACCACGAGGAGGGCCATGGCGGAGCGAGCCGATCGTCCCCGGCAGCACGAATTTTCCGTGCTGCTGCCGGATCGAGGCTCCGCATTCCGCTTCGGAACCGGCCGGCCTTCAAACCGGTACGACCGATGGGGTGCGGGAGCACCTTCGCGGTCAATCGGGCGTGGCAGGACACGCTCAGGTCCTACCCCGACCCGCGAGGTGCTCCGCCGCCGGCTGCTCGACGTACGCGGCCAATCCGACCACGGCATGCTGCCGCTGCGGTCGCTGCTGGCATCCCAGCCAGCTCGGCCAAAGCGAAAGCTGCCGCCGCCGTCGAAGCAGCGCCTGGCCCCTCCTCATCCGTCGTCGTCCCCCCTGCCACAACGGTCGTTTCCGGCGACCACGTTTACCTCCGCCGGCCTCGCTCCTCCTCCACGGAGCCCCCGGCAAAGAGGCGACGTGTGTCGACCGACGTCGACAACCAACTCATCGAGCCCCTCCGCTTGCCGATTCCTGTCCCTAGCAAAGACAGCGAGGCTGGCAGCGGAGTCAACAACGGCGGCTCGAACGACGGAGAGGTCCTGCAAGTGGCACCGCAGGTCCCGGCGGAGCAGGCCTCTTCCGTCATCCCGGCTGTGGCAGAAGAGCCAACATCGTCCGAATCGGGCCACGATGACGACGATGCAGCCGGAGATGACAACGCCGACGACGATGAGAATGCCAGCGTCGACGCGGAGGATGATGCCGAAGCTGGTGGCGCCGACCACAACGAGGAACTCTTCTACGTTCCACCGCCGCCAGCTGACGCGTCGAGCCGAATTCCTGAGGCTCTCCTTCGGGGTCCTTACATCCCGCCGTACGTCCCGTCCGCGTACAACTGGAATATTCTTCAGTACGCGTGGACGCGGATGTACGATGACAACGGCGACCTCATCGTCAACTCGCCAGTCGGAGCCCGGGTGATTCTTCACCGCAGCGAGGAAACGGGTGACGACTATGACGAGAACGGCGACGTCATCCCGCCAGAGGTCGAAGGACCGGCCGTCCTCGCAGACGATGCCGGCTTCGACGGCGAAGAATCCCTCGGCGACGTCAACGAAGCTGTCAACGACGGCGACGACAACGACGGCGACGAAGACGACGACGAGGAAGACGACGACGCCCACCCGTTCCCGATGGACGACGCTTGGGTACTCGACGTCGAAGCCATGGAGAACCCCTTTCTCATTGGCGGAGACGTTGAGCCCATCGTCGTCGACGCCGCTCCTCCCAGCCCCGCGCCCCCGAGTCCCACACCACCACCACCTCCTCCACAGCCGCGCTACAACTTGCGGCAGGCTCGGCGGGCGCCTGAACGGCTGAATGTCGTTCACGGCGGGCGGAATCAGCGGTATTCCACGACGGGTGGCGTCATCGTTGATCGACAGGGCAGGCGACTTTGGTATGTTTTTATTTACGCATATTTTTATATTTTTTATATAAATTATTTTTATTTTTTTAATTATTTATAAATTGTATTCGTTTCAAATTGTTTTGAATTTAAAAAATACGCAAAAAATGCAAAAAAGTAATTTTTCTGAGCCTATAAAATTTTATTACAGTAATTATTAGTACCTTGTTTTATAAAAAGGAATTTTCAGAAGCAAGAATTCCGCCCACCTCTGCTCATTTGGCTTCTCCGCTGTCCGAGCAAGTGGCAAGTTCTTCGCTTCATCAAGCTCTCCATTTCGGTTGCCTGTCCTGTCATCCACTCTTTCGACCATGGCAAGTCCCCAGACTGATCACACCTGCCCCGTCCAACCACTCAAGCAGGAACAACATCAGCGGACGACTTTCTTGCCAGGTTTCTCTTCCCCCGCATTGCTTTCCACGATCTCGAAAAGCCCAACTGTGCATCCCGACTGCAAATCCAATGGCCTCCGAACAAGCGAATCGACTCGGATCTGCCTCCTCAACGCCAGCAGTCCGACAACGGTCAATTTCACCCCGGATTTGCGCAGTCATCGAAACGCAGTTTTTGCACTGACGAAACGAAACTCCCGTGCTGACATCTCATTTTTGCATCTGACAAACCGACGTTGAACCCTGATACATCTTCCTCAACATCGGGAACTCAAAACGACGCCAAGCATTCCGACAACGGACACTCAGACGCCAACAGTCCGACAATGGTCCATTTCGGATGCCCAGATGCCAAGGAGGACACCCAAAATTTTTTTCGGTTAGTTTTTTCCTCATTTGATTTTTTATTTTTGTGTTTTCATCAATATATTTTTTTTCCATTATTTTTGCACTTAAAAAAATTATTTTTTATAAAAATCGTTAAATTAGTTCGGAAAAAAAACTATTTTTGTTGTAACATTTTTTTCATGCTAAAAAAATTTTATTTTTCAAACTAAAAAAAATGTGAAACCGAGTGTAAGAGTGTTTTATACAAAATAATGCGCTGTTACATTTTTTTTTCATTTTTGTGATTTTTTTTTCAGAAGCGAACCAAGCCAAAGCTGTCTACCCCGACTGGAAGCCGCCAGGTACCGATGGAGCCCCGATCGATGACAACGACACGCTCCGCTTCCTTCCAAACACCTAATCTGCGGTTTTGCCAGAAATTCTGTTGCCGATCCATTCGGGAGACCAGAACCATGCCTCGCAGCCTACGATACCGAATCTGGGTTTTTTTTTGAAGCCGCACCGACTCGAGAAGTTTGCACGCCACCCCAGTTACCCATGAACGAGCACATCATCTAAGCAATCGTTTCACGCCATTGAAACCGATGAAATGTGCCCATGGCGCGGTCGTTGTGCTGCCAGGAATCAAAAGTGAGTTTTTTGCACACAAATTAGAAATTTTTTATAAAAATTTTTTTTGGAAACCAAAATTCGATGTTGCAAAAAAAAGAAAAAAAAATCTTAAACGAAAAAACGTTTTTATTTGGTTTCCTATCAAAATAAATGGTTTTCAAAATTTTCCTCATTGTTTTTTTTAAATAGATTTTGTTTTAGGGTATTTGTGGCGACCAACCTGCATTCCATGTGCCCGATTTGAAAATCCAGCACTCTGTCAGACGATACGGTGTCATGAGCGCAAATTCCACCACGATGACATGATGTCACCCCGATTATTCCGCTCCACCATCGCGAAAAACTGACAAGCAGCCGCCCGAAGCACCCCAGCAACCACTCGCTCGAGAAGCTCGCTGCCGCTCATTTCTCATGCCATTTGACGTTCGGGAAGAAAGGTCTGCTCCACCTCAAGCCCCTGAACAACGAGAACATTGCTCGCTTATTTCGATGCCGACGACGCTCAGCGATTCCGGCAAGATATCAGATTTGACATGGCTCGCACTGCCTCGCTCAACAGCACGACGTAAAGTCGATTTAATCAATTTTTGGCCATATTCTGAAGCCACCTGCCGATTTTATATTACAACGTCTGCCGAAGCAGTTCACACTGCGATACTGCAACAATTGCAGCCTCGAAATCCAGGCATACTCGGCCAGGAGTTGTTGGTGTATTTTTTTGTGAGTTTTTTTCGGACACATTTTTTGAAAAAAAAGTTATTAGAATTTATTTTCGCACGTTAATTTTTTTTTACGTCCAAACCAAAAAAAGTTGTACATACCACAAAATTTAAATTGTTGCACACATATTTGAATTTTTTTATAAAATTTTTTTTGGAAACCAAAATTCGATATTTCAAAAAAATGGTAAAAAATTGTTTTGTGAAAAAAACGTTTTTATTTGGTTCCCTACCAAAACAAATAAATAATTTTCAAAATTTTCCTCATTGTTTTTTTTTTAAATGGATTTTGTTTTAGGGTATTTGTGGCGACCAACCTGCATTCCATGTGCCGATTTGAAAATGCAGCACTCTGTCAGCAGACGATACGGTATCAAGAGCGCAAATTGTCACCCAGCACTTCTACCAGGACATCAGCGCGCCAGAAAACTCGCCGGAATGACACCCCGATTGCACCATCATTACTTTCGAATGAAACAGACAAGCAGCCGCCAGATGCATGTGGCTAGCCCAGCAAGCACTCGCTCGAGAAGCTCACACTGATTGCAGTCCCCGTGATCCACAGATTTATCATGCCATTGGACGTTCGGGAAGGAAGGAAGGTCTGCTCACCCTCAATCAAGCCCATGAACAAAAGCAACATTGCTCCGCTCATGTCGAGTTGCATTTGATGCCGACGACGCCAGCGATTCCAGAAGACATCGGATTTGACACGTTTCGTCTCCGTGCAAGAATTTCGCTCCCCACACTGCCTCACAGTCCGACATGAAGTCGATTCAAGCAAATTTTGGCCATTTCCTGACACCACTTGCCGCACCTGGATTACAAACCCTGTCGAAGCAGTTTACACTACAATACTGCGCCCATTGCGGCCTCGAAATCCATAACATACCCGGCCAGGCGTTGTTGGTGAATTTTTCATGTGAGTTTTTTTTGGACACAATTCTTGGAAAAAAAAAATTTAATTTAACAATCAAAGAAAATTTTTTTTTATAAAAAATTATTTTTTTAAAACCTATATTTTTTCTATTTACCTGTATTTTTCAGAATCGGTATTGGGGGCCATGCAGCTGTCCACACCGGCAACAATTTTTAACCCGGCTGAAAGCTAGCAACTACTGGTGTCACCCCGTGCAACGACACGTTCATGACGACGACTTTGAATGCCCAATTTTTGGTGGGCCTCGTCGCGACGACCATTCCAATCACTCGAACACCTGAGTTGAATGGCGTCACCGAATTTTGTCAGCAACATGCAGACTGACAACTAATTCGAAAATTCACAGGCATTAGGTTGGTTTTTTAATTTTTATAAAATTTTTTCACACCAAAAAAATAAAAAAAACTGAAAAAAATTTTATAATTTTTTTTTGAAAAAGAAATTGTAAGACTACATAATTATTTTTGTATTTTGATTCGCAAAAAATCTCAAACAGCAATGAATTTTTATTCAAAAAATGGATGTAAACAAAAACACACATTTTTAATGATACAAAAATTATTTTTCAAAAAACACTTTCATTATTTTTTTTCAAAGTAATTCTTTTTTAGCAGATACGAAAGGAGACCTTGACTGCTCCAAAGTAAACTCACGACGGCAACCGATAGCCGAATCACACCAATTTCACACTCCACGGCTTAAGATGCGAATGTCCATCACCCAGGTTACGACGTTTTATCGTTTCAAGCCAAGATGGCGTTTTGGTACAACGGCAGAAATCCTTTTCAACATAGCCGATACCAAAGACGAGCACCGCGACTGACACCACCTGATTTTGTCACTGCCGAAACCTGTCAGCAGTTAGCGACAGAAAATTTGAAAAAAAATGGAGCACATGAGGTACGTTTTCAGCCAAAAAAATTATAAAAAATAAATTGAACCGTTTTTTTGGGAAAAAAGTTTTTCTTCAAATTTTTATAATTTTTTTTCAAAATGCAGAACAAAAAAAAATTCTCATAAAATTTTTATATAAATATTTTTATTTTTTTTATTTATTTACTGTTTTTATAAAAATATCAATGAACATAAAAATCTAATTTCGGATAAAAACATTTAACTAAAATTATTCTCACAGATTTTTTTTCAAAATATGCTTTTTTAGTGAATACCAACAAGGTGAAGACAATTCTATGGCCAAACTACCACCTACGCTGAGCAAGCCACACAACGCAGCACGGACAAATTACCTTTTACGCGACTGACACCCGACTTGGAGCCCCGTCAACTCCAGAAATCGCAAAGGCAATGTGGATCAAACCCTCGCGAGTAACATCGCCTTATCAACCGGCACAAGCACATCCGTGGCAGCGCAAAAACAAAGAAATGCATGGGCTTGTGATTTGGGGCATCGCCGAATCCTGTCAACTCTGAGGCAACCCCACGCACGGCATTCCATACCCAGACCGTCAAAATTCCTGCCCATGCCAAGAATTTCCTCTCACGTGATACAAGTTCGACTTGGAGTCCGCTGAGCTCCAGAACATCGCAAACCAAAGCAGTCAGGTGCAGTGATCGCGAGTCCGATATGACCCATCACGTAAGAACGCCCTGCTAGCTACGACGACAACTACCGTAGCCAAACCAGCAAAAAAGCTGCGTCATCAGAGTATCAAGGAAGCAGATGACCGAAACCACGATGGCATCGTGAGTGGCCTGCCGGATACTCAAGCGAACACGCCTGCGTCCAGTCATTGCAAAATCATGACTACGGTGACACCGAACAATCCAGTTCGTCACCAGAGGCAACAACACCCCCATCAAAGGTTGTTGCCTCGGACCAGGCGTCGCAGATACGTCCACGATTTTTCCTCGAGGTTCGTATTTTTTTTATAAAAAAATTTCATAAATATAATTTTTTTTGAAAACTAAATTGTTTTATCAAAAAAAATATTTCATATACTATAAAATGCTTTTCTTAAACAAAATTATTTTGATATCTTTTTTATAGTTTAAATTTGTTAAATAAAAATTGATTGTTGAACAAAAATTTTTTTCATCCATTTTAATTGAATATTTTTTTTCAGATCGGCTGTCCGTTCATGGACATCCCATTCCCGTCCGCCAGGCAAGCACTGGACGGGAGTCCACGTCAGCCGATCCATCCAAGCCGTCACCAGCGATCAAGTGACTCTGATCCGCGACGCACGGGCCGAGGCACCTAAGCCAGCCCCGAGGTAGGCTCGTATCGGTTTTTCTCAAAGTGGGAGGGTCGTGCTCATATAGGAGGGGGTTCTTGCTAACAGCTTATATAGGTGCCCGGATGCGCATTTGTGACTGGCTCAACCCTGGGTCGGTCACCGCCCCTGCGACGTCGGTTTTTTTTTATTTATTAGTATCTTATGATTATTTGTAAAAAACCAAAAAAAAAAAAAAAACCAAAAAAAAAAAACCAAAAAAAAAACAAAAAAAAAAAACCAGAAAAAAAAGTGCCTATAATGCCACCAGAAAAAAAAGTGCAAAAATGCCAAAAAACAAGAGCCATAACAAGGGCCAACTTTCTGTCTAGCAAATAGACAAAGAACGGCGGTGGATGGTAGTCAGTCATGGTCGAAAGACCGACCATCGGAGCATATTAGCCGTGCATTGTTAACGGACGCTCCGGTGGTTCCACCGGGCCCCCCATGGATGACGGGGGCCCAGGCAATTTCTTCGGAAGTTGCCAGCCGTTAGATGATCGCTGTCCTTCCCGGGCGGCGTCGCCATTCCCGCCCGGTCGACTAGCGTGCTGCCTCGTGGCCCGCTGCTCTCGGAGACGTCCAATAATTTTGGCCGCCTCCGAGGGCAAACCGTGCAGCGACATCGACTAATGGTAGGTTATCTGGGAACATTTTGGAACGACTAATCCGCATTTTGTCTTTTGCAGACAACCGCCTGACCAGCGAAGAGGCTATAGGCTGCTAGTCAGCCTTCCTGCCTGCCCGACGCGGTTTCAACTGCCGCACAGGGCCGCCACCACACGAGGCATTGGACCTGAAGAGAATCGGTCCAATGCGTGGTAGTATTTTTCTATCTTTTTTGAAGGTATGTTTCTTTGCATTTTTCAAAATCAGAAAATAAAAGTTGTTTTTTTTCAGACGCACGGTCATTAGATCAACATTCGCTTGATCATTTCCCACTTCACCATCATAATCTTCAACAATGAATCCTCAATCATCCATCATCAACATCGCAGCGACATAGTCGCTCCAATTAGCGGGCCCAGTCATCCCAGACTGCCCCCGCCGATGCGCCAGCGTCTTCACTCCAAAACAGCAAGAATCCAAACTTGCAGCGCATCTCGGAAACGAAGTGCCATCCAAAATGGGTAAGTAAAAAATTGGGGTCGGTGTCCAGAGCTTCTAATCAAAAATTTTACTTTCAGATGTAAGTCGCTTCTCCCTTCCACGTCTGGTTTGGGATACTTCACCATCTTTCTTCAACTCAACATCGTCGCAAAACCCACCGCAGCCAGCGCCGATGATCTTCGGATCATACAGGGGCCACCGAGTGTCCCACAAATGGCACGTCGGCCGGCGCTGGCTGTCCGTTTATGGTGGCAATTTCCCTTTGTTTACCCCTATTTATATTATTTTCCCTTTTGTGTCTGCTAACAATCAGGCACTCCCGGCGTCGCGCGCTTTCCTGGGCACCACTTAAAGCACCTAGCATTACCTCCCTCCTGAGCATGACCCAAACACACCCGATACGAGCTGAGTCCCCAAAGTTATGAGAGGAGAGGAAAAATGTGGAAACACTAATTAGATTGATATGCGCCGATCTACGCCTCCGTCGACCATTGGCAATTCTGCCTCCGGAGCAGCAGTAGTGGCGTCTCGGTGGTTGCAACCTTTTCTGCAGCCACCGAGCAATCTATGGGCCCCGCCAGCCCCCCAACTACGAATGAGGTGATGGCACCCAGAAGAATAAGCCCATCACCTCACGTAGACGATTCCGGCGGCACCTTCTAGGCGACGAGCAGGCACTTTTTGCCGTCAATCGCTCCAAAGTCGCCAGCTGCACCGCAGAAGGCTTACAGGTAGGTAAAATAATTTTTTATTTCAAATACAAAGTAAAAAATTAGTATTTTATTTTTCGGTAAAAAATCCATTTTTCTACTAATTTTGTTGAAAACATTTTTATCTACGAAAATAAATTTTTATTCAAATGTTTCATTCCGTCCACAAACTAATCGTTGCCATTCTTTTCCAGGAAACGAAACATACCTGCACCCCGTGCCGACCGATGAAAAGACCCCGGCGGCAACCCATGCTGCCGCTCAAATGGCACAACGCCGGGGCAGCAATGGCGTCTTGGTGGCTTCAACACTGCTCAGCCACCAAGAATCCATGGGTCTCGCCAGCCCGATCGACTACAAAAGAGGCGATGGCATCTGAATAAGCCCATCGCCTCATGTAGAACACGCGGCGACCAGATAAGCGCACTAAGGTAATTTTTTTTATCTTTGCCAAAATGGAGCTTTCATAAAAACTAATTATTTTAATTAAACTTTTCCTATTTTTTATTTTTAAAAAATATTTTCATTTTCTTATCTACTTCTCAAATCCTAAAAAAATCTTACTAAAAAATTTGAAAACTAAAAAATATCAAATTCTGATTTTTATAATTTTTTGTAGGTGCCTGATGACCAAGTCATCCAACGCCCCCGTAGGCGACGATACCGGCGGCCCCTTCTAGGCGACGAGCAGGCACTTTTGCGACCAATTGCTCTCAAGTCGCCCATAACACCTTAGAAGGCTTACAGGTTGGTCAATTTTTCTATTTCCACACAAACTGACCCCTCTTATTTTTTGTAGGCTACGAAACGTCCCTGTTCAAGCGCCGACCGACGAAAAGACCCCGGCGGCCATCAGCTTCGAGCGGAATTAAAATGCAGTACCTAATGCTGCCGCTCGAACGATGGCCTCCTATGCCGGGGCAACAACGGCGTCTTGGTGGCTTCAACTTTGCCACCAAGAAACCATTTATGGGCCTCGCCAGCCCGATCGACTACAACCGAGGCGATGGCAACAACAACTAAGTCCGTCGCCTCATGCAGAACTCAGGATGAGCAGCAAAATGCACTAAGGTAACTTTTTTTAATTTTTTATCAGAGCCGAAACCGAATTTCTATTAAAGTTTTCCTAATTTTTATTTTAAAACTAAAAATCTGTTTCATGTCATAGTCGTAAAATTGGTGTTGCAATTTAGTTGTTTCATTTTTTCGTACACTAATCACTGCTATTTTTTTCAGGAAACGAACCGTGCCTGCTCCTGACCGATAGCGGCCAACTTCCAAAAAAAAAGTAAAAAAAAAGTAAAAAAAAAAGTTAAAAAAAAGTTAAAAAAAAGAAAAAAAAAAAAGAAAAAAAAAAGAAAAAAAAAAGAAAAAAAAAAGAAAAAAAAAGTAAAAAAAAGAAGAAAAAAAAAGAAAAAAAAAGTTGAAGAAAAAAGTTTAAAAAAAAAAATTTAAAAAAAGAGCCATACAGGCCACCCCTTCTTCGACACCGCGGTGTCGAAGAAGGCAATTCACTACAACGACTACCATCGTCAAGTGCTTCCAGTCCAGTCCTTCGAAACACTACTGGACTGGACTCCCATTCAATCAAGCACTATTTTCCATGGACTCGATCTGCATCATCCACAGATGCAGTTCCTCTTCATGCAACAGCCCTTTTTTCGAACTTGAAGGTTGGTTTTTTATTCAAAAAAGTTCAAGATTTTTGAAAAAAAAGTGAAACCGAAAAATAAAACCTTTTTCTATTTTTTACTATGCCTACATTATCATATTCCGAAATTCTTTTTCTAAATTTTGAATTATTATTTTTTTTCACGTAACCACCAAATCCGGAAATGTCCGGTCTGGGATGACCAGTCTTTTGAGGTTTCTATGCGCCACCACAGCGAGCCTACCGAACCAGCTACAACCATAAAATAAATGTCTACAGTATCGGTTAAATAGGACGTATTCTAATCACAGTCCTCGGCGACGACCCCTATGCCTCAGGCTGCTATCAGGATGGTTTTTGTATATTTTTTCACTCACATCAGTTTTTACTTCTTTTTGTATTCACTATCCTCACACACAGAAAACAAGTGTGTACGAAAATTTTTTTATTACAATTTTAATTCACGTTTTATATTTTTTGACGTAACAACAAAATCTGGAATTTTCCCGGTCTGGCATAGCCAGTCTTTTTAGGTTTTTTCAACTGATTTTCTTACTTGCTTGATTCCAAACAACACATTTGGCACACACCGGCGTCACGAGCCGATCAGATCAGGCTGCTGCGACTACGGCGCCATTGCCCCTATTTTCGCTACTCACCCACGTTTACTACTTCGTTGCCCCTGCAACTCAGTGTTGGTTGGTACACAAATTTTTATGAAAACAAGTTTTTTCATTTTATTTATTTTTTAATTGCGACAAACAAAAACAATAATTTTTTTGAAACAGTTTTTCTAATCCTGAATTAAAATTATTTTCCACGTAACCAAAAAATCCGGAAAATGCCCGGTCTGGCGTAGCCAGTCTTTTGAGACACGATAACTGCAGTTGCAACTGTGCCATCGCAATCGACCGTGACCTGCACGACAACAGCAGCATCAGAAAACGGCTCACGATGCTGGCATGTTCCCGATGGTCTACCTCCTACATCTGCTCTTCCTAGCCGCCTACTGCAACTTACTGATGGTTGGCAAACTTACAAAAGATTTTTTTTTCAAAATATTTACAACTTTTTTTAATTAAGACCAACACACATTTTTTTCGAAAATATTTCTTTCTAAATTTGACCAAAATTATTTTTCACGTAATCGCAAAATCCGGAATTGTCCGGTCTGGCATGACCAGTCTTTTGAGGTTTAACACCTGTACCATACTCACTGCGACCCATTACGGCACCGCTTCCAGCGTGCCGCGACAACTATCGCCCGATTTTATCACCGAGGACACGTCCTGTGTTGTAGCCGTTGAACAGGACGCTACCTACAACTTTCCTCGACACACTGGTTGGTTTCACGCATGTGCTTAGACAAAAATTTTTTTTTTATTTGCAACATTGAAAACAATTTTTCTTGTAAAAATATTTTTCGCGTAATCACAAAAATCCGGAAAATGTCCGGTCTGGCATGCTCAGTCTTTTGAGGTCTTTTTGCTCCATTCCATCCACAAGTCACCGCTATGAATCTGCAACAACATCTACACACCAAAATACACCTTTTCATTCCTGCGACGGCCCCCGACAATTCATCAGGAGCAGCCTGCCTATCAACACGTTGCCTGGACGTCAACAGATGCCACCCTGGATCAGCAAGATCGACTACGAAGTCGACGCTCATCAAAAAAATGATTTTTTTAAAAATAAAAAAACGATCCGGCTCTGCCACACGTGCTAAAAAATAAAAAGCACGGCACGTGTGGCATCCGGGGGGTTGATTGGGTGGGCAAGGGGAAGGGGCGTGGGGGGCTCTCCGCCGAAGGAGGGCCCCACAGGGGTTCTCCGGTGATGGAGAACCTCTCCCTGTTCCCGGTGATGGGGACAGGGATTTTTTGGGGGAGGTGGGGAGAGGGGACGGGGGCGGGTACGGGGGAGGGGGGTGCGGGGGGGGTTGGGTGTGCGGGGTAGGGTTGGGTGCGCGGGTAAGGGTGCGGGGTAGGGCTGGGGGCGGGAGGAAGAGAGAAATGCGGCGCAACCTGGCATCTGGGGTGCCCCACGTGCTCCAGATGTCGGGTGGGGTGCGCAAAGGAGCAGGGGAGCCCTGAAAAGCCCCCCTGCTCCGTTTTTTTATGTTGAAAAAACGAGGAGGAAAACTAGGCGCGCCGATTTTTTTGAGACATTTGTTGCGTCATAAAGCAGAAATGATGAGCAACAACTGTGTTACAATAGCGGAATGGTTGCGTTTTCTTTTTCCCCAACTTTAGGCTGTGGTTCAATTCCCCGTCCAGCCAACCATTTTTTGCAACTACGAACTTATATTTTTCAAAGTTTTTCCCTCGAATTACTATGTTTTGTTTGTTATTATTTCGTAAATTCATTTTTCTTTTAATAAGTGTCCACACAAACACTCCCGCAAGTTTTTGGCCTACTCCATCGAACTAAAATGTTGATTTTATGTAGTTGGCAAAATTTTCCCCAATTATGCCCTTGATTTGATTGTTAACAAAAAACCGGAACAATTTTAGTAATTTTTTGTCAGTATAAATTGTCCCTCGAAAATTGTCGTTATGTGACTTCCCACTTTTTTTAATAAAAATACTCACATTTACTGTCGTTCTGCTGGGCTCGTCATCGTAATCATCTTCCACCACCTCCACCACCACCACCTCCTCCACCACCTCCTCCACCTCCACCACCACCTCCTCCACATCCACCTCCTCGCCATCGTCATCATCATCGCTGGCGTGTTGAATCCCTGAAAAAAAATTCACGTACATAAAAACGTTTTTTCAGGAAAAAAACTCACCAATTACCTAAAAATGAAACCATTTGCGTGTTCCAGCGATGAGCCATCGGCGCCGGTGTCAATTGAAAGTGCCTAAATCCCCCCATCCCTACACAAATAAAAATACCCCACAGCACAAAGTTAACAGTATCTCAACGTGTCAGACGTCTGGCAACAGAATCGCAGCCTAATTCATTAATTTATTTACTTTCGGTACAAAAACGCAATCAAACGTTAAAAAAATGACATAAAAACGGAAATTCAAAAAAAAAAAGGAAACAGAAATGGAAGAAAAAGAACGAAAAAACAAAAAGCAGGCCGAAAGTGCGATGCACGACACCGCAATACTGTACCCGCCAAAACTGGCAAAACACGCGGTCGTTCAAAATCGCTGCAGGAGCCCGGCAAAAAATCGTTTTTTCACTTTTATTTGGCTGTACAGTTACTTTTCGTTTTGTGTGTGGAGTCATTGTTGCATTATTTCACATCCAGTCAAATTATTTATTCACGTCCGGACCCAAAAATATCCAAAAAAATGCTTTTGGTCGAAAAAATGATCTGAAAATTCTTTCCGGCTTTTCCGGCCGGCTTAAAAAAACAGGCCGGCCGCGTGGCTTTGGCGATCAGCCGGAAGGATTTTATGCCTTGGTTATAATATCCCAAACGAAAAGGTATAAACAAACTCAACGCGTAAAAAAAACTCAACGAGTCTTAATCGGAGTGAGGCTTCCAGGTTCGGATTTTTTAAGGTGGCGAAATACATATCGAAGGCGACAAATGGCGTCCGATCTGGATTCTGAAAATTGATTCCGACTCAACTTTTTACGGTTGTTCCTATGGGGCTACACTCGAGGCATAATAATGCATCCTACAATCTGTTTTTCCGGATCCAATATTTTACCGGCACAGGTATGCATAAAATCCAGGCTGTAAAAATCGGCAAAATGTTTGCTGTCATCTTGTTCTCCATCAAAAAAGCTCTCGAAATCACCTACCCCGGGGTTCGTATCGAAATTTTGAAGGGTAAATAGTTCACTTGGAAAATTAATATTTTTGTACGCGTGATTAAATTAGCTAAAATTTTGAAGTGAACTGGAGGCGACAAATGGCGTCCGATCTGGATTCTGAAAATTGATTCCGACTCAACTTTTTACGCTTGTTCCAATGGGGCTACACTCGAGGCATAATAATGCATCCTACAATCTGTTTTTCCGGATCCAATATTTTACCGGCACAGGTATGCATAAAATCCAGGCTGTAAAAATCGGCAAAATGTTTGCTGTCATCTTGTTCTCCATCAAAAAAGCTCTCGAAATCACCTACCCCGGGGTTCGTATCGAAATTTTGAAGGGTAAATAGTTCACTTGGAAAATTAAATCTTTTGTACGCGTGACTAAATTAGCTAAAATTTTGAAGTGAACTGGAGGCGACAAATGGCGTCCGATCTGGATTCTGAAAATTGATTCCGACTCAACTTTTTACGCTTGTTCCAATGGGGCTACACTCGAGGCATAATAATGCATCCTACAATCTGTTTTTCCGGATCCAATATTTTACCGGCACAGGTATGCATAAAATCCAGGCTGTAAAAATCGGCAAAATGTTTGCTGTCATCTTGTTCTCCATCAAAAAAGCTCTCGAAATCACCTACCCCGGCGTTCGTATCTACATTTTGAAGGGTAAATAGTTCACTTGGAAAATTAATATTTTTGTACGCGTGATTAAATAAGCCTAAGTTTTGAAGTGAACTGGAGGCGACAAATGGCGTCCGATCTGGATTCTGAAAATTGATTCCGACTCAACTTTTTACGCTTGTTCCAATGGGGCTACACTCGAGGCATAATAATGCATCCTACAATCTGTTTTTCCGGATCCAATATTTTACCGGCACAGGTATGCATAAAATCCAGGCTGTAAAAATCGGCAAAATGTTTGCTGTCATCTTGTTCTCCATCAAAAAAGCTCTCGAAATCACCTACCCCGGGGTTCGTATCGAAATTTTGAAGGGTAAATAGTTCACTTGGAAAATTAAATCTTTTGTACGCGTGACTAAATTAGCTAAAATTTTGAAGTGAACTGGAGGCGACAAATGGCGTCCGATCTGGATTCTGAAAATTGATTCCGACTCAACTTTTTACGCTTGTTCCAATGGGGCTACACTCGAGGCATAATAATGCATCCTACAATCTGTTTTTCCGGATCCAATATTTTACCGGCACAGGTATGCATAAAATCCAGGCTGTAAAAATCGGCAAAATGTTTGCTGTCATCTTGTTCTCCATCAAAAAAGCTCTCGAAATCACCTACCCCGGCGTTCGTATCGAAATTTTGAAGGGTAAATAGTTCACTTGGAAAATTAATATTTTTGTACGCGTGATTAAATAAGCCTAAGTTTTGAAGTGAACTGGAGGCGACAAATGGCGTCCGATCTGGATCTCTGAAAATTGATTCCGACTCAACTTTTTACGCTTGTTCCAATGGGGCTACACTCGAGGCATAATAATGCATCCTACAATCTGTTTTTCCGGATCCAATATTTTACCGGCACAGGTATGCATAAAATCCAGGCTGTAAAAATCGGCAAAATGTTTGCTGTCATCTTGTTCTCCATCAAAAAAGCTCTCGAAATCACCTACCCCGGGGTTCGTATCGAAATTTTGAAGGGTAAATAGTTCACTTGGAAAATTAATATTTTTGTACGCGTGATTAAATTAGCTAAAATTTTGAAGTGAACTGGAGGCGACAAATGGCGTCCGATCTGGATTCTGAAAATTGATTCCGACTCAACTTTTTACGCTTGTTCCAATGGGGCTACACTCGAGGCATAATAATGCATCCTACAATCTGTTTTTCCGGATCCAATATTTTACCGGCACAGGTATGCATAAAATCCAGGCTGTAAAAATCGGCAAAATGTTTGCTGTCATCTTGTTCTCCATCAAAAAAGCTCTCGAAATCACCTACCCCGGGGTTCGTATCGAAATTTTGAAGGGTAAATAGTTCACTTGGAAAATTAAATCTTTTGTACGCGTGACTAAATTAGCTAAAATTTTGAAGTGAACTGGAGGCGACAAATGGCGTCCGATCTGGATTCTGAAAATTGATTCCGACTCAACTTTTTACGCTTGTTCCAATGGGGCTACACTCGAGGCATAATAATGCATCCTACAATCTGTTTTTCCGGATCCAATATTTTACCGGCACAGGTATGCATAAAATCCAGGATGTGAAAATCGGCAAAATGTTTGCTGTCATCTTGTTCTCCATCAAAAAAGCTCTCGAAATCACCTACCCCGGGGTTCGTATCGACATTTTGAAGGGTAAATAGTTCACTTGGAAAATTAATATTTTTGTACGCGTGATTAAATAAGCCTAAGTTTTGAAGTGAACTGGAGGCGACAAATGGCGTCCGATCTGGATCTCTGAAAATTGATTCCGACTCAACTTTTTACGCTTGTTCCAATGGGGCTACACTCGAGGCATAATAATGCATCCTACAATCTGTTTTTCCGGATCCAATATTTTACCGGCACAGGTATGCATAAAATCCAGGCTGTAAAAATCGGCAAAATGTTTGCTGTCATCTTGTTCTCCATCAAAAAAGCTCTCGAAATCACCTACCCCGGGGTTCGTATCGAAATTTTGAAGGGTAAATAGTTCACTTGGAAAATTAAATCTTTTGTACGCGTGACTAAATTAGCTAAAATTTTGAAGTGAACTGGAGGCGACAAATGGCGTCCGATCTGGATTCTGAAAATTGATTCCGACTCAACTTTTTACGCTTGTTCCAATGGGGCTACACTCGAGGCATAATAATGCATCCTACAATCTGTTTTTCCGGATCCAATATTTTACCGGCACAGGTATGCATAAAATCCAGGCTGTAAAAATCGGCAAAATGTTTGCTGTCATCTTGTTCTCCATCAAAAAAGCTCTCGAAATCACCTACCCCGGGGTTCGTATCTACATTTTGAAGGGTAAATAGTTCACTTGGAAAATTAATATTTTTGTACGCGTGATTAAATAAGCCTAAGTTTTGAAGTGAACTGGAGGCAACAAATGGCGTCCGATCTGGATCTTGAAAATTGATTCCGACTCAACTTTTTACGCTTGTTCCAATGGGGCTACACTCGAGGCATAATAATGCATCCTACAATCTGTTTTTCCGGATCCAATATTTTACCGGCACAGGTATGCATAAAATCCAGGCTGTAAAAATCGGCAAAATGTTTGCTGTCATCTTGTTCTCCATCAAAAAAGCTCTCGAAATCACCTACCCCGGGGTTCGTATCGAAATTTTGAAGGGTAAATAGTTCACTTGGAAAATTAAATCTTTTGTACGCGTGACTAAATTAGCTAAAATTTTGAAGTGAACTGGAGGCGACAAATGGCGTCCGATCTGGATTCTGAAAATTGATTCCGACTCAACTTTTTACGCTTGTTCCAATGGGGCTACACTCGAGGCATAATAATGCATCCTACAATCTGTTTTTCCGGATCCAATATTTTACCGGCACAGGTATGCATAAAATCCAGGCTGTAAAAATCGGCAAAATGTTTGCTGTCATCTTGTTCTCCATCAAAAAAGCTCTCGAAATCACCTACCCCGGCGTTCGTATCGACATTTTGAAGGGTAAATAGTTCACTTGGAAAATTAATATTTTTGTACGCGTGATTAAATAAGCCTAAGTTTTGAAGTGAACTGGAGGCGACAAATGGCGTCCGATCTGGATCTCTGAAAATTGATTCCGACTCAACTTTTTACGCTTGTTCCAATGGGGCTACACTCGAGGCATAATAATGCATCCTACAATCTGTTTTTCCGGATCCAATATTTTACCGGCACAGGTATGCATAAAATCCAGGCTGTAAAAATCGGCAAAATGTTTGCTGTCATCTTGTTCTCCATCAAAAAAGCTCTCGAAATCACCTACCCCGGGGTTCGTATCGAAATTTTGAAGGGTAAATAGTTCACTTGGAAAATTAAATCTTTTGTACGCGTGACTAAATTAGCTAAAATTTTGAAGTGAACTGGAGGCGACAAATGGCGTCCGATCTGGATTCTGAAAATTGATTCCGACTCAACTTTTTACGCTTGTTCCAATGGGGCTACACTCGAGGCATAATAATGCATCCTACAATCTGTTTTTCCGGATCCAATATTTTACCGGCACAGGTATGCATAAAATCCAGGCTGTAAAAATCGGCAAAATGTTTGCTGTCATCTTGTTCTCCATCAAAAAAGCTCTCGAAATCACCTACCCCGGGGTTCGTATCTACATTTTGAAGGGTAAATAGTTCACTTGGAAAATTAATATTTTTGTACGCGTGATTAAATAAGCCTAAGTTTTGAAGTGAACTGGAGGCAACAAATGGCGTCCGATCTGGATCTTGAAAATTGATTCCGACTCAACTTTTTACGCTTGTTCCAATGGGGCTACACTCGAGGCATAATAATGCATCCTACAATCTGTTTTTCCGGATCCAATATTTTACCGGCACAGGTATGCATAAAATCCAGGCTGTAAAAATCGGCAAAATGTTTGCTGTCATCTTGTTCTCCATCAAAAAAGCTCTCGAAATCACCTACCCCGGGGTTCGTATCGAAATTTTGAAGGGTAAATAGTTCACTTGGAAAATTAAATCTTTTGTACGCGTGACTAAATTAGCTAAAATTTTGAAGTGAACTGGAGGCGACAAATGGCGTCCGATCTGGATTCTGAAAATTGATTCCGACTCAACTTTTTACGCTTGTTCCAATGGGGCTACACTCGAGGCATAATAATGCATCCTACAATCTGTTTTTCCGGATCCAATATTTTACCGGCACAGGTATGCATAAAATCCAGGATGTGAAAATCGGCAAAATGTTTGCTGTCATCTTGTTCTCCATCAAAAAAGCTCTCGAAATCACCTACCCCGGGGTTCGTATCGAAATTTTGAAGGGTAAATAGTTCACTTGGAAAATTAATATTTTTGTACGCGTGATTAAATAAGCCTAAGTTTTGAAGTGAACTGGAGGCGACAAATGGCGTCCGATCTGGATTCTGAAAATTGATTCCGACTCAACTTTTGACGCTTGTTCCAATGGGGCTACACTCGAGGCATAATAATGCATCCTACAATCTGTTTTTCCGGATCCAATATTTTACCGGCACAGGTATGCATAAAATCCAGGCTGTAAAAATCGGCAAAATGTTTGCTGTCATCTTGTTCTCCATCAAAAAAGCTCTCGAAATCACCTACCCCGGCGTTCGTATCGAAATTTTGAAGGGTAAATAGTTCACTTGGAAAATTAAATCTTTTGTACGCGTGACTAAATTAGCTAAAATTTTGAAGTGAACTGGAGGCGACAAATGGCGTCCGATCTGGATTCTGAAAATTGATTCCGACTCAACTTTTTACGCTTGTTCCAATGGGGCTACACTCGAGGCATAATAATGCATCCTACAATCTGTTTTTCCGGATCCAATATTTTACCGGCACAGGTATGCATAAAATCCAGGCTGTAAAAATCGGCAAAATGTTTGCTGTCATCTTGTTCTCCATCAAAAAAGCTCTCGAAATCACCTACCCCGGGGTTCGTATCGAAATTTTGAAGGGTAAATAGTTCACTTGGAAAATTAATATCTTTTGTACGCGTGATTAAATAAGCCTAAGTTTTGAAGTGAACTGGAGGCGACAAATGGCGTCCGATCTGGATTCTGAAAATTGATTCCGACTCAACTTTTTACGCTTGTTCCAATGGGGCTACACTCGAGGCATAATCTTAATCTTTTGAGCTGATTTTTTAACTGTAACTTGTTGTTACCAAATGTAATAGTTATGTAAAATTTCAGTTGCATAGCTGACTCTCAACATATTGAAAAAAAAATCTATTGTTTCTGGGAAAGCGCATATTTCTCTTTTTTGACTTCAATCAACCCCAATTTTTGTTCTAGTTTAGTAACATCTTGTAATAACAAAACGGAGTTTCGTAAAAAATTGATAAACACGATATTGCACCTTCCAAGACGGAGCACGGATTACCATGAAGTTATTGACCTTTTCATGTGTGTTTTTGAATTTTGTTGTTCCAAAAAAATTATTTTTGTACTCATTTTGTGCATGTGACAGTATTTTGAAATTCTGTTTTCAGTTCATATTTTGGCTATAGTACAAAATTTTCGTGCGACTTTATTTTGCTAAAATTTAATATAATTTCTCAAATGGTTTTTATTACTTTTTTAATATGTTGTTAGAAATTTGATTGAAAAACAACAAATTCGTACCGACTTTTGTTGCACGGATTGAACAGCGATTTGCACCGGGCTTCCTGATGCTTCAGACTTCGGGTTCCTGAGCGTAGAAAATGAATGCGGGGCGGCGGTGCCCGCCAACAAGCGGCGTTGACTCCCGCGGACCTGCAGCACCAGGAAGCATGTCCTTCGGCCAGGGAATGTCGATTTTTTCCTCCCGATGGTACGGGTGAGCAAAATCGTCTTCGCCGAGGATCGGATGGATGGCGGTGGCTTGGGTTTTTTTTACCTTTTTTTTAATGCATAGGAAATTGTAACTTACCGAAGACGATTTCAAAGATGCCCGGGAACAATTATTATTAATTCTGTCAAATAAAATCTTTAGTTATGGGAAGAGTGTTCAAGCACGTCATCTAGCACTCTAGATTTAACCTGGCGGCATCACAATTATACTTTCTGTCGTCTACATCACCGATGTCATTGAATCCAGTTATCGATTTACATATCTTTATGAAGTTTTTTATATACTCTACCTGACTAAAGGTAATATAATAATTTTATGATGTACAAATACAGTAACCCCATAATCATCATTTCAGGTTTTGTTAACATTATCGTAGTATTTGTCGGACAATTTGAATTACGAAAATATCTGATTGCTTTTTTCCACTGCCAGAAAAACATTATGACAATCGGCACAATTAGCACCTTACAGAAGCATCAAATGTCATCTTTTGGTACCGATCAGAAAATATTCATCATACGGCCCAGGTTTTTGTAAGCTTTCGGTTCATATTTGTTGTTTCAAAAAAGTGACAGTTTTATTATTTCTGATTTTTCGAGAATAAAATGTAACCAAGTTGAAAAATCTGTAATGCCATTCTCATTAAAATATTTTATAATTGCTGAATCCGAACGTCACACTCAAAACAAAAAATCACGTTTTCGCAAAAAAAATATCACGAAATCGCATTGACGTTCGTGCGTGATGAAACGCAGGACTATTCTTGCGATTTAGCGAAGGAAAACGTGAGAATAATCTTGCGTTTTTGGTTGCAAGAAAGAGCTTGAATTTTGCCTGGCAAAGCGTTCCCAATATTTTCCGTGCGGGAGTACCCGTTTTTTGCCTAAACCGACCCCCTTCCCCATACCCCCCACCCCTTAGCACGGCATATAAAAAACATTCATATAAAAAAATAAAAATAATATAAAAATAATAATAAAAAACAAAAATCACTGCTAAGAATAGATAGAGTTGCCGTGTTGCTGTTTCTTCTGCTGTGCAGTCGCCGTTTCTGTGAAGGTCGTTGCTGTGATCGACGATCTCGTAGCATTTCGACTGCCCTGTACGGTCGCCGATATATGCCGACTCATCGCAGCCGATTGGGCCTAAAAACTCCAAGCAATTACAACAATCCACAAGTTTTCCCAAAAAACTTACTTCGAGTACAAAACAGGGCTCGATCGCAGGTTGTTTGAAGACATCTGAAAGTATTGATGCGTAAATGGATAAAAAATGAAGCCCGAAAGTTAGTTATGCCCCAAAATTTCATACCAACTGCCTTTCAACCTATTTTTTTACCTTTTCTGCGATCGCGGAGCCAATCTTGGCGTCCCATCTGTCGCAGCGCAATCCTACCTAATAAATCGCAAAAAACTCATCGAGCAATCGCAAAAAAGGTAAAAAAAACAGGGTAAAACTTGGTTGGTGTTCAAAAAAGTCGTGATTACGCCCCCAAACTTTTGAAAAGCTCAAAAACATACGTTGGCAGCGGCATCACAGTTGAATGGAGTCGCCGATCGTATGAGTTTGCTCGGATGGTGTCGCCGGAGTTATCTGAAACAAAAGTAAAACAATTCACGCTAATAAACAACAATGACAACAAATCGACAAAAAATAACACGAACAAAAAAAAAAGCAAAGTCTGGAACAATGACAAGCTCGCTGCAAAAGCGATCGCAATATTCGCGTTGAGACTCCTCGAAATTAAAAAAAGTCGTACAACTCTTTGTCTTCCCTTTCTGCCCGAGCACGCTTGCAAGCGCGCTTGTCGAGATAATTGCAAAAAAATAATTGGGCCAAATTTAGATTTGTTTTACTTTTTTTTGGGTTCGATTAGTAAATTTGATAATATTTCAAGCATTTTGGTGCATTTTTTGAATAAATCGGACAATTTTTGATTGAAATCGAGTAGGGTTCGGAAGAAAAAATCCACAGGTCTTCAACATGTAGACAAAAATCTGAAAATTTCAGTACAGACTAAAAACTAAATTTCCTTTCGAATGACATACTCAGTTTTTTGATAACGAATTGATAAATGTCAAAAAAAACGGTTTTTTTCGGAAATTTGAAAATTTCGGAACTTTTTCGAACTTTTAGGAACAAAATAGTAAAATTTTTGAATTCTACGGGGTTTTTTACGTCCGGTGTCAAGATTCTTGCCATAACGTTTCAAAGCTGAGCCAATGGTGATTTTTTCCCCCGACCCCCCTTTTTTGATCTCGATTGTCGGAAAATTGGTACCAAAAATGAGTGTATGTTGCGCGAATTAATCTGGTGAAGCCAAAAAAATAGATAGAAATTCAAGAGTTACACCGTTTTGTAGACCGAAAAATTTCTAACAAAATGTTTTATCTCGTTTTGCTAAGCAGTGTTTTACCTCATAGCCTCAGGCGCTTAAACAAGTAGGGTTCGGGAGAATCGCTACCGTATGCCCATGCGATATGGTAATTATCTGAAATGTTGGTTCTAGATAAAAAAGATACCGCTCTATCGATTGGTAATATTCGCATTTTGATCACGGTTCTAAAAAGTACCGAATTTTTCAAATTTCTGAAAAAAACCGTTTTTTTGGACATTTATCAATTCGTTATCAAAAAACTGAGTACGTCATTCGAAAGGAAATTTAGTTTTTAGTATGTACTGAAATTTTCAGATTTCTGTCTACATTTTGAAGATCTGTGGATTTTTTTTTCCGAACCCTACTCGATTTCAATCAAAAATTGTTCGATTTATTTAAAAAACCCACCAAAATGCTTGAAATATTATCAAATTTACTAATCGAAATCAAAAAATTAAAAAAAATGTTAAAATTTGGCCCAAAATCTTTTTTTTTGCAATTAATTCGACCAGCTCGAGCAGCAGCAGCAGCAGGAGGAAGCGTGAATTCACTTTCAAATTATTTTCGCTATAAGAGCACCCAAAATGGTGACTTGTCTGAAAAACCTGAAAAACGCCCAAAAACGCAAGATTTTTACTTGCGATTATGAGCAAGAATGTGATTCTTGCGTTTTCGTGAGATTTGTGCTTGCGAAAACGTGACAAAATTTTTCTTGCGCATCAAATTTTTTTGAGTGCAGTTTTTGGGTTGGGCGGCGAAACCCACATCTACCGATATTAAATAAAAGTAGACGTTATTACTTGAAGAATGTCTTTGTAAATTCCCTGAGCTGGCAAAGGACAAATTCGACGATGGGCGTCGTAACATTCTTCGGTTTGACAGAATGCGTTGCACTTTGGACAAATGAGAGGGTCGGAACACCATGTAAACCAAAATGGGGGTTGTATTTGCTTGAAACATTTGAAAACACCGCTTTTGCGTAAACAAATTGGGCACTGACGTTCGCGGTTGTGTCGCAGTGAATCAAATCGGAAGCATTCCATGCATAACGTGTTTTTCTAAAATATAAATACAATTTTTTTTCGTAACTTGAAAGCGGCATGTTATAAAATTATTTTAATACTTACATCTTTCGTTCTATAAGGCACAGGAGTAAATCGATTTGATACAGAGTCGTAGATTAGAAAATAAGTATAGTATTCTCCAAGATTCTCACGCAGGTTTGTTAAAATAACGCGCAGTGAAGTGTCCAGAATAATAAAAATTCTTTCTTTTTCTTTGAAAGCATGAATAATTTTGTCGATGTCCTTAAGCGATAACGGATATTGCAAGTTTGTAAGTAATTTTGCTTTAAACAGTAAATCATTGGCAAAGTTGTTAATCGGGGAGTTAGGCGGTGAAGGAGTTATAATGTATTTTCCCCATCTGGAACATCCAACTGCGTGAAAAAAGTTTCTCTCTTCTGGAATATGTTTATATTCTTCCGAATATCTTGTGACATAGTTTTGAATTGTTTGAACTGTACTGCTAGTGATATAATTTGGCTGGTGTGGTTTTTCAAAATTCTTAGCAGCATTCAAGGATTCGGAGACATCGTTTTTGTATTCATTTTCTTCGTTTGAAGATGAATTGTTAATTAGATTCTTCATTAACTGTAGGACATCGTCGTGAATTTGCTGAACATTCAAAAAACACATTTTTCGATGGGTTTTGTAGCAGGTTTCTGTTTGACAGAATGCACCGCACTTTGAGCATATGAAGGCCTCTGATTCCGGTGAAGGCTTGAAACAACGAGATGGCTCGCCTTCGCGTAGACAAAAGGGGCAATGCCGTTGGCATTTGTGAGGACGAAAATCAAATCGAAAACAATTTGCACAAATAAATTTTTCGTCTTTTCTCCCGCAGGATATTGGAACATATAGGTTTAGTGTCGCATCGTAAATCGATAAAAAACAGATATTTGGTGATGACATGATTTTCGGAAAATTAATCAGGATAACTCGCAATCGGGTATCCAAAATGGCAATTTTCAGCTGTTTGTCAGCCAAAGAATGAATAATCTTATCCATGTCGGTTAGCGATAACGGATGCTCTACCATCGTCGGCAAAGTTGTTAGAGCCATTAGTTCTTTAGCCGCAGAATTAATACTGTCATCAGACGGTGCTTTGACGTATTTCAAATGACCCGAACACGAAATTGCATGAAAAAAGTTGTCATCAATGTCTGGATGTCTTTTATATTCGTCAAAATATACCATAGAGTACTCTTTGACAGTTTGATCTGTGACCTTCATTTTTGCCAATTTTTCCTGTTCAGCGACACTTCTTGCAACGTTTCCAACTTCTTTGATAGCAGGTAATTCGGCGGTCATATCCTCGTACTCTTGAACAATGTCGTCAATTGTCTGTCTGAGATCCCCGTGTAAATCTTCTAACTTCTTTTGAAAGTTTTGCTCAGCCAGCTGAACGCGTTCAGCCAATTCCTTGGTAAATTTTAACAACAATTCACGACGCTTTTTCAATTCAATCATTGTTTTACAAGCGTCATCAAAAGCATTAGATTGGTAATCTTTGTATCTCACAATTTTCTCTGAAATTTGATTTATTGTTTTAACAGTTTTAATAAAAAAATACATAACTAAGAAATCGAGACTCACCTTTGTATTTTAAAATAGCATCATCGGTTTCTTGTACTGCTAGAGGCAACGACGACATAATCAAAGGTAAAAAGCTTGTAACTGACTCAACTAGCATTCAACTATGTACTTATTAAAAATAACAAACTTGAAAGTCAAGTGAGCTTAAACCTGCACGTACTTACCTTCACAGAGGGAAGTAGGTGGTACCATCAATGCGACGGGATGAGTATTTTTTTCAGCAGTTGTGCGTCTCGTACACAAACAAAAAAACTTTTTTGCTGTTCATCAGAAGTGCAAATATTATAAACATCATGTTGTATTTCAAAACATTTCAACGTTTCGAAATTAAATTTTTAGATCAAAAGAATTTGCTGGCTAAAGAGATCAACAGAAATCGAATTGTTTGTTTTTATGAAATAAGCGAAATTCCGGCATGAATGAAGTTTTGCATTTGTCAACTTTTATTTTTTTTAAATTTGAATGAGTTCGTACTTCATGACTTCACAAAAAAAAGTTTTCATCGAACGAAGAAGACATGACAGGAATGAACGAAGTCGAACTTGGTCGGCCAGTGTCTCCACTGCCAAGTGAAATCCTGCGCGCTCCGTCGAAGGAATGCCACATCTGCAGTTTCTTTCTCGTTATTCTGGCCTATGTTCTTTTCATCGTCACTTCACCGTTGTCGGTGTGGTTCTGTATCATCGTGATACCCGCCTACGAAAACGGGGTCTGGCTTCGACTGGGGCGACCACGGTATCACAAAGCGGTCCTACCGGGAGTTCACCTTCGACTACCGTTCATCGACGAAATCACCAAAGTTGACATGCGTGTCAGGACTATCGACGTTAAACCACAAGCGGTGAGTAAAAATAAATATTTTTTATGCTCAAAATTTTCAAAAATTAGTATTTTACAGTTTTGCACCTTTTTCAGATCCTCTCCCAAGATTCCGTAACCGTGACCGTAGACGCCGTGATCTACATCCGAGTCGTGGATCCCGTGGCATCGGTTTTAAACGTCCACAAAGAGAGCTACGCCACCGAGCTCCTCGGCCAGACGACTCTGCGCAACATCCTGGGCACCAAATCCCTCTCCGAGATCCTCTCACAACGAGAAGCCATTGCCATCCAGATTCGGGATATCCTGGACATCCCCACCGACAAATGGGGCGTCAAGGTGGAGCGCGTCGAGATCAAGGACGTCTCGTTGCCGGTGTCGATGCAGCGCTCGATGGCGGCCGTCGCAGAAGCCGAACGCGAGGCCCATGCGCGCCTCATCGCAGCCGAGAGCGAGGCGACCGCGAGCATCGCTCTCAAGAAGGCGGCCGATAAGCTCGCCAACTCACCTGCCGCCCTTCAGCTTCGCTACCTGCAGACGCTCAACACAATCAGCGCAGAGAAATCTTCGACTATCGTTTTTCCCTTTCCTATCGACATGCTCAAGATGTTCACCAAATAGTGCTGTTTTTTTGTTCAGACTTTTGTAATGAACATTTATAAATTCAGTGCTAACAACATCAAAAAATACGAAAAAAATCGAGTCCCTTAACTCAACGCAGGTTGAACGAAAATTTTACAGTATCAGTGAGCCGCGTCTGACGGTTCGAAAAAAACGGCAGCATAGGATTCGTCAAGTCATACGTGATGTCGAAGTCCGCGCTGGGAAAAAGAGCCTCAACTTCAGTTCTCATTTCATTGTATGCCCGAAAGTATGCAACCGTAGTTATGTTCAAGTTGACATTGACGCGTTCTGAGATTTTGGGTAGATTTACCACAAGTTGGTCGTAGGAAGCTTTGAGCTGCGAAAAGCTGCCGTGCCAATCAAACGCAAAGTGCAAGTTGACATTTTTGATATTTGTGAAAAATATCAAACAATCGTGGATCATAGTTCTGACTGTGTCGATTGAATCATTGGAGCTACAGTAAACCGTTTGGACGCGTTGGAACTTGTCTTTGAAGCGGGCGAGCTCGTTCGATCCCCTCGTAAACGGATTTCCAGAAGTAATGATCTGCAGGACATTTGAGCCCTTCTCCTCAATCTCTTCCTAAAAAATGAACAATTTTAGGTCACTGAAAAAAATCACTCACTGTAAATGATTTATTATGCGTGTCTCCAACTTTCAAATTGAGTGATTCAAAGCGGGAGTTTTGTACCGTATCCAGGAGTTTCGTCTTGATCGTCAGTCGAGGGGTGATGGATGCCAGCGCGGTAAGGCAGTCAACAACCACGCCAGATGTTGAGCTCAACAGACGCAAATTTGCCAAGTTCAAATGCAACAAGTCTGAATATGGTATCGTAATTCCAATTTTTTAGAAAAATAACAACTTACTCTTGAAGCGAAACAACTTGTCGAAAAAAAGAATATCCTTGTTCAAAGCACGGCTGATTGCCAACTTTCGGATAAATGGCGTAATCCAGCGGGGAGAATTACCTTCACCGCAACGGAGATCCCCAAGATCGCGGCTGTGAATCTATAAAACAATAATAAATTCCTAAATTCACCCCAAAGCAAAAAAACCTACGGTAAAGTAGAGAAAAGGATGACAGTATCTAACATTGATGTTCTGCATGAAGCCATCAAATGACAGGCACATTTCGCGAGATGACAGGATCAGGTTTCTGAGGCCAATTGGAATTTGCGCCCGAATGACACCCACAATCACATCACGAAGGTACACTGACGACAATTGAGGCATTTGGAGTAGCCTACAAAGTCAGGAATGGTCTAAAACTGTAAAATGGTCAAAAACGAGATTACACCCATCTAAAAGCAAATGTGTCCGTTTATACGTACGCAAATGAAAGCTCTGGGTACCGGGTATAGTCTTAAAAGATGCGCTAGAACATGGGGATCACGAAATGGTACCTCATTTTTTTATCGGATCAACGGATAAGCTTAAATCCGGCTTTATCTGAAATACACAAATTTCATTTCCGAGGCACATGAGTATAGCTATTCCATTGCATTTAACGAGTAGATTCCAAAATAAATGCAATTTTTATCAAAAAGTGAGGAGAAAGTTGTCAAAAATGGCATAAACTGTGCCAAAAACCTCCAAAAGTTTTGAGTGGTATCCGTCGAACCGTCTCAACGAGAGGATTCCAAATATGTCAAAATTTTGATCACAAATCTCCAACAAAGTAATCAAATTTGCATAAAGGTCAATAAAATGACGTTTTTGTCGCGTGCGTCCGTGTCTCCATCATTATGCGTGTGCGTTCGTTTTTCGTCGTGAAAGTCGTTCAATCGTAAAAATCGTGGCAATAGGCTTATTTCTTTTTCGTTTTCAGTCGTTTCAAATCGTTTTGGTCGTTTTTTGGTAAGATTGTGTCATTTTTATCGTAAAATTCGTTTTGGATCGTTTTTTGACGTAAAAATCGTGGCCGCAGGCCAAATCGTTGCATTCGTGATTCGTTCAATCGTTTTTTTCGTCAAAAATGTTGTTTTTTCATCGTGTTTATTCATGTATGCGTTTTAGGTAAGAGTTGTTTCGAGTCGTTTTCGTTGTGTTTCAGATCTTTTTTGACTGTTGTAGAAATCTGAGTCGGAGGCTATGGTGCCGATTTGTTGCCTTCGTGATTCGTTTTGAATCTTTTTGGCAACAAAAATGTTTTTTGTTGTAAGACGTCTCAAATCGTTTTCCATTGTTGTCGCATCGTCTCAAAATCAGTTTTTATTGCTTTTTGACCGTGGTGGATCCTTTTTTTGTCGTTTTGATCGAGTTTGTCGTAGCATCCCGAAGGGCAGTCCGCATCTTTCAATTTTTCAAAAAAAAGTTATTTGAAATTTCACGGTTTCTGACCGCCTCCGAGTGGTAAATGTCAAAAAAAAGAAGCGGAGCGAACCCACGTATTTAAAAAAAAACTACGGCAAGGCCTTCAGGTACACGATATCGATCCCGCCCGAAATAATGACCCGATTTGGGTATGGCCCGGCCCGGTCAAGGTGATGCCGGTGTTTCCCCGTGCACGAACCGGGCCGATTAGTTATTGCCCGGCCCGAGCCAACGGTCATTTTTTCGACCGGTTCAAACCTTTAAATCCAATTGGCCGAGCCCAGGCCGTGGAAAACATTGAAAAAACCTGAGTTTTGAGAATCCGAAGGTATTAACGACCTGAAGACCCGGATTTTCGGGATTTGCTAATTTTAATTTCGAGGCAAATGAATGTCATAGATCTTTCGATCGGATTTGACAAATGCCAACAAATCCGATGTGTCCAGTGCTGTCGGGTACCCGTCCGAAAACCTGACCCAGAAAACAGCAAGAACAGAACTAATAAAATAATGGATCAGAGACAAAACTAATAAAATAAGGCAAAACCAAATAATTTTTCTTTTGGTTTTTGGGTTTTCAGGTACCCGAAATCGATCCGGCCCGACCCGATTCTGGTGATCCCGTCCGAAAACTTAAAAAAAGTTTCCCCGTGCACGAACCGGGTCGATTATTTTTTATTGCCCGACCCGAGCCATTTTTTGACCGGGTCGCGGAAAACATCGGAAAAACCTGAGTTTTGAGAACCCGTATCCGAAGGTATCCGATCTGAGAACCCGAAATTTCGGGAATTGCTAATTGTAATTCTGAGGTAAATGAATGTCATAGATGTTTCGATCCGATTTGACAAATGCCAACAGATATCACAAATGCCACCAGATATCGTGTCCAGTGCTGTCGGATACCCGACCGAAAACCCGACCCGATTTTTGGGCGGGTATGCAAAAATTTGGGTTTTGGGTCGGGTGCCCGAGCGGTTCAGTTATTTTGCATCACTGATCGTGTCCGTTTGAGTGCTTACAAATGAAGCTTTCGAAATTTCAGAGTAGTTCCAAAAGATGTCATTCGGTTTAGCGTCTGCGTTCGTAGCCGAAAGCCGATTCGTGTTTTGTCGTTTGAATTCGTTTTAATCGTTTATCGTCCTAATTCGTTTTCGTCGTAGGATTCGTTAGAATCGTTTTTTCGTCGCGAGTCGTCTAATATCGTTTTTGATCGTTCTTCATCGTTTGGGTCGTTTTCGTTGTGCATCGTCTTTGTATCGTTTCTGTTCGTTTTAAATCGTTTTAGTTCGTTTTCTTCGTTTTTGTTCGGTCTAAATCGTTTTACTTCGTTCTAAATCGTTTTAGTTCGTTTTCTTCGTTTTACTTCGTTCTAAATCGTTTTTCTTTGTTTTACTTCGTTCTAAATCGTTTTTCTTCGTTTTTTTCGTTCTTCTTTTCGTCTAAATCGTCAAGATCTCCGCAGCCCGAAGGGCTGCGAAGATCTTGTTTTAGGCACAAAACCAGCGGAACCGCGTAAAAAGAAAAATCAAGCGCTGAACATTCCTACAAGCAAGGATTGCAGCAGATAGCGTCACAATGAAAAGGCTCCAGTAAAAACTGAAGCATTCCAAAATTTATGGTAATCAACCACAAGCTTTCACCTGGGCAGATCGAATTGCATACCTCAAAAACAAAGGTATAAAACCAATTTTAAAACCAACAAATTAATTTATAAAGGCTAGCAAACGCAAATGAAAAAGGAGACCGTCATTCTTGTTTTACATGAATAACACAAAGAAACGAGAGACTGCAGACAGAAAACATAATAGACTCATTTTTTTGCTTCTAAATTCAAAATTGCTTTTTCAATGTCCCTTCCCTCAATGAAAAAATGCTCGTAGTGATTTTTTAGACCCGCCGGGGGTTCAGAAGTATTTTGACATCTCGCACTTTTGTGTTACACCAGCATCGGCTTTCTAAGCTTATAGAAAGCATCAATCCAATTTATAAATTTTATTATGTAATCAGTTTGTGAAAATCAATAGATGCACCGTTGGTAATCAGGTCCGAGCCCCAAATTCAAGAACTTTTGCAGCTACCTGTTCAAAGTCATCAGACAGATACGTCAACCTTTCGATATCGGATGGACAAAGGTAACAGTCTTCTACCCTGTTAAAAGCATTAGGGGGAATTTCATCATACAGAAACGGTAGACGTTCCGGGTCGATGTCACTGCCCGACACTGGCATGCACAGATCTGCGAAGTATTCCATCACGAAAAGATAGAAATCAAAACCAAATTGGGGCGTTGGTTTGACACAGGAGTGAAGGCCTTTTAGTGACTAAAATGAAAATCAAAGATTTCGTTTAAAAAAAAATCGCTTACTGGTGTGTCGCCAAGAAACTTCGCAATGCTTTTTCTGCTGATAAATTGAGCGCTTGCTAGACGCAGATACTAAAATAAAAATTTTTAATCAGCCATGAAGAAACAGCTCACCTCAATTCCACAAGAATTGACGACATGAGACATGTTATCCAATTTGTAATTGTTTCCGATGAGGTACAGCACCCTCAAAGACTTGCAGGCAGCGAGTAAACGTATCTCTTCGGCTCCGCAGTCAATGTTGAGAGTCAGGAAGCGAAGTTTGGTGCAGTGTTGAAGCGTTTTCAGAGTAGGAGGCCAGATGAATTCTGTATAACATGAACTTATTTTTAAAGCCGTGAGATCCGGATTATGTGAAAAGTCAAGAAAGGCAGTAGGTTCATCAGGCCCGAAATCCTCAATTTCAAGATACTGAATCTTGTGCAGACGGCGTAGCAAAAAATTGATCAATTCAGTATCGTTTTCCATTTGTGTAAAATTGAAGACAAAACTGAGCAGATTTGGACACGCTTCGACCATAGAGAGCACATCGAATGGCATGAAATCCAGATTTTCCGAAATGTTCAAATGTTGAACAGTCGGCGGCAGGGAAAAAAGAGAATCGGCTTTGAGATTGTCATTTCTGGACACGTCGACGTACGTTAAACCATGGCACCTGGCGAAGAGCTTGCCAAGGGATTCTCCAATACATATTCGACTGAAACAATTTTTGAACGTCACATGCGTTAATTGATTGCAGTGATAAGCGAGTGCGTTCATGCTGCGATTGTTTAGATCTATATTCTCAAAGTTGATGCGACGGAGATTTGGCATGCATTTTGTGACGGGAGCGGTTAAAATTTGAGACGTGATATTACAGCTTCCTAGCAAAGTGCCGGCTTCTAAGTATTGAATATTGCAACGCTTCGCGACAACCTTGGCCTAAAAAATGCAAAAAAAACACCGTAACCTTCATCCAAAGAAAGTTAAACTTACGGTACGATCATCAATGTCAGCATCACATTTGTACTTGTTGACAAGCTTAGAAGAATTACTGTAGTACATTGGAAAAGTAGAGATACTCTTGACGTCCTTCCAAGCCGTCTGGGTAACAGCGTGCATTCTCCGAGAAACAAGTTCCATCTTGAACATGTCATTGAAGTTCATGTAAGACATTATGTGGATCTAAATTAAAAAAATTAAATATGATTTTTGGAAATCAGTGGTAAAAATGAAATCTATTAAAACAAAATAACAACTTACAAGAATTTCCAGCGGCATATCATTGAGCGTTGGCGTTGAGCGAGATTTCTTGTTGACGCACGAAACCTAAAGAGTCTTTGAATATTTTTAGAGCATAAATATGAATACTTACCTTGTTAGAGCTGTTTTTCATCGTAGCATAATCACGCTTTGTCGATTTTCTAACAGTTCTGGACGACGGCTGTGGTTGTTTTGGTGATTTCAAAATTCCTTTAGGAGATTTGAAATCATCATTTGTCTCCGAGCGGGATCGAGTCCGGGATGTCGTGAGCTTCACCTTCATACCGAGCGTATAAACATCAGAATGAGCATGGTCGGCAAAACAAATACAGAAAAAAAGAAAAATGTTAATTAAATGATTTTTCACACGGCGTTGTGAATTCTGAATTATTCTGATTTCGACAAAACGGCACTCAGAATCAGATCGGAGCGGAAATGATTTGGTTTTGGCTAATCCAAATCATTTCCGCGAATGGTTTCAAGCTGAGAGGGGAACAAATCCAAAACAAACATCAATTTTTCAAACAGAAAGAACGAACAAAATGAGCAATATTTGCGCATATTCTAACAATAAAAATTTGCCATAAACCGCATCCCCCGAAATTGTAATTCGGAAAATAGAGCCGCTCATTTGAAAGCACTCCAAAGTCAAAAAATAGAATTTATTTTACCTTTTTTAAATTTTTAACTGGGGGGGGTTCAATTTTTTTAAATAAAAAACATGTTCCTCGAACAATTAAGCCGCAGGTAAAATTTTATGTTAGCTTCTGGGTGCGCAATCACAAAAAAAAGGCTGGCGTTGGTTTTTTTTAAAAAAATTGAGCGTGTGTTAGAGCTTGTGATTAGCAGGAAAGAGAAGCAAAATGAAAACCCCGTAAATCCAAGGTTCCCTAATGTCTATACAATTGTTCCTCATTGCCCGTTTCATAAAATTCCTAGTGGTTTAAAAATAAAAATTAAAAACGTTTGTTCGAGAACATTTGGAGCACCCTAATAGTAGCTTTTGATTTCATTTTCGATTGTTCTGCCAAAAATAAAGAATAAAAATGGAGTTCAGCCTTTATAATTTGTTCATTGTGTTTGTTCACGTTTGTTTGAGAACAAGATTGAACGTGTTCACGTTTGTTCATACATGTGAACAAAATTGACAAAATGTTTATGTTCGTTCATAGACAAAAAAGTGTTCACCCATCCCTGGTTCCAGGGTGACATGACGGCATGGTGTGCCGACAAAAACATCAAAACAACAAAAAAAGCAAGAAAACTTCAGAATCGACCCCTTAGCTTGAAATCTTCAATAATTTTGATAATTTTGAACGAAATTTGAACGTTGTCGGTAAGTTGTTTTTGACGATTCAAATAAGGGAATGGCAGCATAGGATTCGTCATGTCATGCGTGGTGATGAAATCGCAATTTGGAAAAGGTGTTCAATGTCATCTTCACCAGCGGAGTGCTTTGAACTGATATTGACCGTAACAATCATAGAACCAAGTTTTTTGAAGCCTTCTACTTTACTTTACTTTACTTTACTTTACTTTATTACTCTTACTCGTGCATAATTACTCATTACAAAATTAAAGAGACAGTGATGAGTATCGAGATTGCACGAAGAGGGCGCCGTCAATCGTAGCTACCTGCGTCACGTCGTAGTCCTTAGCAGGAGCGTTCTGGAAGGCCGCAAAGTCGTCGGTCCATCGCCTCGGAGGGTGGCCTGGCGGACGCTTGTTCTTTGGCGCGGTCGGAGGCACTGGCTGGTCTTGCGGAAGCCTTCTACTTGCTATGCATTAAAAAATTATTTTGCAGAATTTCTGAAACTCCACACCCCTGAAAAGTGAATTTTGATGATTACGCCAACGCGAAATTCAGAATTTTGTAACTCAGAGAAAAAAATTTCATTCGAAAAGTGAGAGCTTACAAAACTTCGCCCTTTATTCAAACAAAATTTATTTTTTTGGATTAAAACGGCCTACTTGACAGGCATTAAAAATTGATATGCAGAATTCAAAGGGTATAAATACAAGTTTGGCTCTGAGAAAAACATGTCACTTGGAGCAGCCTGATCTACCATGAAGTTCTTCTTCTTCATCTTCCTTCTCCTCGCTCTCACCGCGACTCAAACTAACGCTCTTGCAGTTAATTTTCCCAAAAGAATTCACCCCTTTTACCCAGGGATAATAATACCACCCGCATTTGGTAAATAAAGTTCATTGCTGTTCATGAATCAAATACCTATGATTTTTGCTGTGTGATCTTTTCACACAGCATAAGTATTTGATTTAATAATTGAATGAATGAATGAATTGCTGTGTGATCGATAATAAATTCAATGCAAAAAACTGTTCGAAATCTGATTGAAACACCTTTTGGGGCTTATGCGATGCAGTAAATGGGTAACAAAGTTTTCTTCAAAACAACCGAATTCTGTGTAAAAATGCAAAACATAATATGTTTAGCATTTTTATACACAAAATTAAAAAATATAATATTTTACTTTACAAAGTAAAAAAAGTGATGGATGAGCTGCGTGGGCGAAACCAGCAACGTATACGTATACTATATAAAAGCATAACTGATGGAGGAGGGTACTTCACTTTACTTTACTTTATGCACTTTATTACTCTTACTCGTGCATAATTACTCATTACAAAATTAAAGAAACAGTGATGAGTATCGAGATTGCACGAAGAGAGCGCCGTCAATCGTAGCTACCTGCGTCACGTCGTAGTCCTTAGCAGGAGCGTTCTGGAAGGCCGCAAAGTCGTCGGTCCATCGCCTCGGAGGGTGGCCTGGCGGACGCTTGTTCTTTGGCGCGGTCGGAGGCACTGGCTGGTCTTGCGGCTTCCAGTGGCTTAGGCGGGTTGCCCAGTTGTCCGTTGCTGGCTTCTTGGCGAACCTGACTTTGCGCAGCAGGGCCATTGCGTACCAGTCCTTGAGCTTCGTGCGTTGACGGATGGAGTCTGACGGCAGCTTGTCGATCAAACGTGCGCTGAGAATAGCACGTTTGAGACATCGCTTTCGTGAGTGCCCACGTCTCACAGCCGTAGAGGACGGCAGGGGTGATGCACTGGTGGATGAGGCGGCGTTTCAGGCTCATTCTTGATTTAGGTTGTTTTGAAGAAAACTTTGTTACCCCTTTACTGCATCGCATAAGCCCCAACAGGTGTTTCAATCAGATTTTGAATAATTTTTTGCATTGAGTTTATTATCGATCACACAGCAATAATCATAAGCATTTGATTCATGAACAGCAATGGACCTTATTTACCATAGGAGTGTGGAATATATGGGGGTGGAAGCATCATTCTATGCACCACATGAATGGGGCGCTTTCTAACAACGTTAGGTTTTTTATGTTTTCTACCACGTTTGGCGTCAATTTGAGTCGCGGTGAGAGCGAGGAGAAGGAAGATGAAGAAGAAGATCTTCATGGTAGATCAGACTGCTCCAAGTGACATGTTTTTCACAGAGCCGAACTTGTATTTGTATCCATTGAATTCTTAATGCATGTCAAGTAGGCCGTTTTTGATTAAAAAAAATTAATTTTGTTTGAATAAGTGGGCGAAGTCTTGTAAGCTCTTACACCAACGCGAAATTCAGAATCTTGTAATTCAATGAAAAACATGTTAGGCAAAAAGTGATAGCTTACAAGACTACGCCCCCTGATTCAAACAAAATTTAATTTTTTTTAGATTAAAACGGCCTACTTGACATGCATTAAAAAATTGATATGCACAATTCAAAGGGTATAAATACAAGTTCGGCTCTGTGAAAAACATGTCACTTGAAGCATCCTGATCTACCATGAAAGTCTTCTTCTTCATCTTCCTTCTCCTCGCTCTCACCGCGACTCAAATTGACGCCAAACGTGGCAGAAAACAAAAAAAACATCACGTTGCTAAAAAGCGCCCCATTCATGTGGTGCATAGAATGATGCTTCCACCCCCATATATTCCACACCCCTATGGTAAATAAGGTTCATTGCTGCTCATGAATCAAATGCTTATGATTATTGCTGTGTGATCGATAATAAACTCAATGCAAAAAACAATTCAAAGTTTGATTGAAGCAGCTAACAAAAATATCTCAAAATCATACTTTTAGTAAAAAATGATCTTCAAATTTTTTTCCAGCTTTTTTGGCGGGCCTAAAATCCTCAGGTCGGCCGCGCGGCTTTGGCGGCCAGACGCCGGATTTTACGCCTTGGTGCGCACTTTTGTCTATAAGATTACTAAATATAAAATTCGTTCAATGTTTTTGAAATTTTTGATTTTGTAAAGACGTTTATTATGAATTCCAAATATGTAGCAACGTTGAATCATAACGGTAGTGTTGTGTCCTCGACTTTGCGTGATTTATTTCCGATTTATTATATTTATTTACGATCTGGAGTACGCATCGGAGGTTTTTCTACGGAAAGGTGGCAACAACTATCACGAAAGGAGAAGCGCTTTGCTCTCCTTCGTATCCTTCTCGGGCTCCGTCTGCAGTCTGCAGACTATTCATCTTGGAACATCGTACGCGCAAATAATTTGGTGTTGTCCCACATCAAAGTACGAGTTCCATCCCCAGTCCATTATGGCTCCTCTATACGCCACTTCGGCATTATGTGAAAAAACAAGTTCATATGCCGAAATTTCATCAGTAGGCACTTTCGTTCTCATATGATCGTAAAAATCGAAGATTACGTGAATAGGAGTGTTATCGATATTGACGAATTTTGTTTTGTCGTATATCGAATGCTCACAGGGAAGGTATCCGCCAATCAGTGCCGAACCTTCATTTACTAAGCTAGCTAAAATTAAATTATGACAGTATGCCGTAATGAACGAAAACCAACCCAAAAAAGCCTTTTCCTCAGTATTATGTACAATAGCAGGATAGGATTTTGTGTTGAATTGTTTACAGATTTGCGGATAAAAACAACGATTTCTGTTTGGCAAGTGATCTTTTGTGAGCTGAAAGATTTTGTAGCAACGACCGACGTTGTCAAAAAAGCCGTATTGGTAGCTACTGTCCATGCAAAGCGGCGATTGGGCAAAAATGGCCCCGAGGCTAAAGACTAGGAGTATGATAGCCGCTTTCATTTGATAGGAAAATAGTGGGGTTTGATAAAGTTTGTTTGCTTCAAACTTGCTATGCCTCAATATATGGGGGCAAATGCGCCCATAAACAGCTAGATCTTATTAGATAGCACTTAACGCCTAATGGACCTTTGGGAATGGGAACGGGAATGTGAAGTCAACGGGGGCTACGTAGAAGCCACGGTGACTTCACCTTAGGTCTGTTAATATAAATAGTGTTATGAGAATTCAATAAACAGTTCAATCGTGTAATCGTATTGTGGCTCAACAAGTGGTGCATCGGCGTCTCTACAAACCCGAGCCGTCATCCCGCATCCCGTGAGCAACAACGCTGCTGTAGCTTTACTATCACGCAAGGTCTCTGGCAAAGCACTTCGTCTGATATAGCCCAAACTGAGCATCACATCGTAGCCAGTGCAGTACCGAGCTCACTGTTCTACTACACCGCCGTCTGATACAAATCAAAAACAACCACTGACAATCAATCAACCGCCGGACGTACATCGTACGCCAAACTAACACAATCAACCAATCATCTGCAGTTACGCTGAAATAAACCGCCGTTGATCCTGTTCACCCAGTGAATGTCAATAAAATTTATGTCTATATCTGTTGATAAACACATCTTATACGCACCTGACGGAAAAGTGTAAGCCAAAAGAGTCCGCAGTATCAATTGGCCATGATGATATGGTCAAAAGGATACAAAATACCCATCACCTGAGTGAACCAGAAGAAAAATAATTAGAAAAAAGCACGTAGGAAAAAAACTCGGATTCAGAACACCCGTGTCTCGTCGCGATCTTCGAGGTCGTCACGTCCCCGTCGTCGCTCGGCAAGTCGTTTCTACTGCGAAAGGTCGATGAGCATGCTTTCTGACGCCGTGCCGTTGACAGCCGTACTCGGAAGATTGTTCGTCGTTTCCCGATCTTGTGGGACAGTTTTCAGAGGAATGCCATCGACCGCAGAGTCTTTCGCTTGACCCCTGTCATCACTGTCGTCGTCGCCATCGTCGTCATCCGTGTCGTCGTCGCCATCGTCATCGAGCATGTCTTTGAGCTGGGTGTACCTGTAAGAAGGCAGACTGATCACGTATTAAGCCACGATATTTTTTTTGACCATCGATTAGGTATAAAAAACATCTGTCAGAGGTAATAAAAACCATAAAACCTACTCCATGTCAGCTAGATGACCACCCACAGCGGCGGCAAACGGGCTGAATGATTCGCCAAAGCACCGCATGCAGCAGCAAATGACTCCCATGACGATGCCAAACATGACGAAGGACCAGAACATGGTCGCGAAGAAGCCTGGATGCTCGCCGGATTTGGACTCGTGGCTCAAGTTGATGGATACATAAGGATGAGTGCAGTCTGCGCAGTGTTCGACCGGGGCGGCCGTGGGGTCAGTTGGACAGCAAGGACGGCAGAAACCAAAAGTAGTATTACCGTAACCCGCGCTGCACTCATCGCACTTGAGCGCAGATGGGCCGTGGCAGGTAGCGCAGGCCTCTTCGCAGGCGACGCAGTTCGAGCGCTCGTCCTCGTAGTACCCCTTCAGACAAGGGTTCCTCTTGAGAATGCACCTTGCCTGCACGGTATTGGTATCGTCTAAAGTTCCTCCTAACCATCAAATCCCTTAGAAAAGCCAAAAACCCACAATCAGCAATCAAGCCCTCGGGGCATTGGTCCACGCACTGTCCGTGGTCAAAGTGTCCAAAGTGATTCACGTCGATGAGCAACTGCGCTCCGTGGCACGTTTCGCAGTGCTCGGCTTTTGAACACGTCTGGCAGTGGGAGGAGCATGCTTTGCACTTCGTGCCTTCCACGTAGTAACCGTCATCGCAGTACGGCACGCACTTCATCCCCGCTTTGTTCCTCAGCGAAAGGGAAAAGTGCTTGCAGTCAAAGCACGCCGTCGCGACACCGCTCTCCGAGCACCCCAGGCACTCCTCGTGGCAGTTTCCTACGCTCCGGACGTCGCCTATCGTAACGACAGGTTCCGTGGATTGGGGTTCGGATGACGACGCCTCCGAGGTTTGGGTCTGGAATTGCTTTTTTTTGACTTTTGTTGTTGAAATGTATGTCCAAACTTGGAATTTTTATTCCCACCGTACCCCGTCCCCGTCCCCTTCCTCCTCTTGAACAGTACTACACCAGGGTAGGTTTTTTATACAATTTATTGATTTTTGAAAAAAAAGCAACATCGGGATTATAGCACATAAAGGGACGTGGGAACAAAACAAACGAAATCATGAGTCACAATCCATGGTAAAAAATGTACAGTACATACATGTGCATAACATGGACAACCAAGTATATATACGCATACACAATTATATTTACGATTCGATTCGATTTTGCGGTACAATACTCGTTGCTTTTCTCGATGCATTTTTTTGAATACGTTCAATTTTTTTCTGTTCTGTCAACCAAATACTAACACAAAAAAAATACGGTGAAAAATTGAAAAGCTTTTCTTAAAATAAAAAAATAATGGATTAGTATTTTTTTTAATTTAAAAGTTTAGTTTTATGTAAAAAAATAAGTGCAATCTAAATTTAATTAAAAAAAATAGTTTTTTCAGTCAAACAAATAAATTAATTTAATGTCAACATAAAAAACTTGATAAGTAAATAAATGCATAATAAGTCAGTGCAGTTAGTAGCCACGCCCCGCTGTTCAATGTGCCAGCCAAAATATCAATCTAACATCAGACAAGACAAAAAAATCTGCAGAAAAAAAACAATGCCATTGCTTGAAAATATGTGAGACTATGAATGAGATTCCAAAAGTGCGGTCTGTATGTGTATGTGTGGGTGTGTGTGTATGTGTGTGGTGGTAGTCGTTCAGATTCCCAGAAACAAGCAAAACGAAGACGAAGACGAAGAAGTACAACGAGTGTGAGCGCTGCGCTTTCATTCATGCCTTTCAATCCTGCCTGTCTCAAAACACACATTTCCAGGGGTTATTTGGAACGCCAGCTCTGAAAATTTGGGTTACTTCAAATCTCCGTTGTCCTCTCATTTTTTTGCTTTGCATTTGTGACTGTGCTAATATCTAATTAATTAATTAATTAATTAATTAATTAACTAATTATCAGTGGGTTAGGCGTGCATGTGAGCTAACTAGCTGGCTAAGTAACAAGCAAAAAAATAAATAAAAGCCAAAAACCATCTCAAAACAAACAATCAACTTTTTTTCGAAAAAAAATTTATTTCATAATTTTCTCGCTTGTTTGACATCATACACTTTCACCGTGACCAGTGTTAGTTGAACGAGCCCAGGTCATGAGTTTCCGCCAGATTCTATTCAGCATCGTGTCCTGCAACGCCAACTCACAAAAAATGCTTCCGAAAAAAAATTGTTCCCCTAATAAAATATTTTTTTCTAGAAAAATAAATATAATTTATTACGGTCAATTTAGCATACTGTAAAATAAATATTTCAGAAATGGACAAATTATAGAGAAGACAGCCCCGTTGTTAGTTTTGTAAGTCACTTCAGCACGAAGAAGAAGAAGAGGGGAAGAAACGAACAACACCGATTAGTTAGTTAATTACACAACAACGAAAGCCGAAAGCAGTAGAAGTGTCAGTGAGCCGAGCGTGAAAGTGTTAGTCTGAAAAAAGTATCACAAAACAAAAAAATTACAACTACACATATTTATGTTTTGTGCATTTTTTTATCGCTTTCCAACTTGAAAAAAATTACATTTTATTTATCATATTTTTTTTAAGTAACTGAATAAAAAATGACAAACTGATTAAAAAAGTAGGAAAGACCGTGTGAAAAAAATCAAAACAAAGTGAAATAGCACCTACTAAATATTACAAGTTTTATACGGTTACACGAATGTTTACTGGAAGAAATAAATAGAGAGAAAAACTTTCGTGGCAGGAGACATGGAATTGAGCAAAAATCAGAAGAGAAAGGCCAGGATAACAACAATAACAGTAACAACAACGAAAATAATGAAAAATCACACGCCTTTTTTTGAAAGTGAAAAAGAAATAGAAAAAAAGTGGGGTACAGGTAAAAAAAAAGGTCAACCCGTAAAAGAATAATTTCATGATTTGAGGACTTTGTCAGACTTCCGGGCGCATCTGCGTGTGATCAGTAGTGGAAAAGAGGATTACGGTATGTTTGAATAATTTTTCGGTGATAAAAATTTGGAACAACTCCTACCACGACAAAAAATCATTTCCCGTCAAAAAAGACGAAAACAAAAAAAAACAATCGTGCCAGGACCAGGGACCTAATCAGACAATCAATCAATCACATATGGAATCCATTTTTCGGTACCCGATCTCCCGGTCTGAGGACCTGTTGCTGATTCTGATTCTGCTTCTGATTTTTATTATTGGCCTGTGATGAATAATGACGCGTCAACGAAGATGGCCGAAATTCAGAAGATTCACCAACCACCATTGCCGCCGCTGACGCTGACGCAGCACTCGATTCGAGGTTCTGAGACGACGAAGAAGCTGAGGGCGGAGTCAGGTCATCCATGCGGCATCGTTCAAACGCCCTCGATTCCGCAGAAGCCGAAACACGGGGTCTCTTGGTGGATGCGCATACGCGGTAGCATGCAAACAGTCCAACACCACACGCTACAGTTATCACGACACACTGCAGAGCCAGGAAGACATTGGGTACCGTAAGCGCCTGGAGAAAATGAGGAAAAATAGTGAAAATATTTAGTACGGAAAAAATATAGAAAAATAGAAAAAAATTTTTGACCTCAGAAATTGGAAAAATGTCCATTTGAGCCAGCCTAGCACAACATTTTTGATGTCAAAATTTTCAAAAGTTTTAGTGGTCACAAACTGACCACTGGTTCCGTCATTTTCCATAAAAATTTTTTTTTACAGAAATCGAAAAAAAAAACAGTTACAAACGCCACAAACAAAAACAACAAGAAATTTAGTCACACAACAAAAAACGTGTGGGTGCAATTTTTAGGTTAGGACAAGAGGAGGAAGAGGTCTGTCTCCCTGTTTGTATAAAAATTCGTCATTTTGGGTCCCTAACCCCAGAAAAAATTTTAATAACAATTTTTGGCAACATAAAAATCGCTAAACTAAGCTACGCCCAAATTCCTGAAGAAAAACCAACCTGTTGAACGAAGGAAGTCGAACTGCCGGACGCCGTTTGCTGAAAGCTAGCCGTGAATTCAGGTGGACGGGTGTGCTTGGGATCCGTCGGTTGAGCGGGTTCCTGGGTTCCGTAGAGCAGAAGAGACCAGTTTGAAAAAGATCCTACAAACAAAATTTTTTTTCAAAATTATAAAAAAAAATTCATCAAACAAACCCGTAATTTTGGGACTCGTAGAAACGCTCTCAACCTGCAGGGTCCAGGTGCCGCGCGGATCTTCACCCCAGGTCTGGACCGAGAGGAAGGGCCACTTGTGGAAGCCATTGGTGTTGAAGTCCTGCGGTCTGGGGGGCAGGAGAACGGATCGGGTGCCAGCGGGAGAGAAGAGGGTCAGTTTGAGGTCGCCGCGCTTGCCGAAGCGGATCGTTGTCAGGACCTGGACGTGCTCGAGGTAGAAGACCGGCGTGCCGTCGGGACACGCGTTGACGTTGAGCGTGAAGTTGAGCTGGAAGCGGCCTTCGAGGGGTCGGGGGTTGGGTGGCGAGAGGTTGTATTCGTACGTGCACCTGTGCTGTTCGGGTACCGTCTTCCAGACCCGGGCGAGCTTGACCAGCGCGCCAGCGTCCATCAGACCATAGCCGAATTTGTTGCTCACCTGAAAAAAAATTTCTCTTTAAAAACAATACCTTTAAAAAATTTTTCATTAAAAAAAATTTTCATCTTAAAAAATTTTTCATTTTTAAAAAAATTCTATCTAAAAAAAATTTTCTCGGAAAACAAATCTCCCTTAAAAAAATTATATTCAAAAAAATTTTTTCCCGTTTAAAAAATTTTTCCTCTTTTAAAAAAAATTTCCTAAGGGTTTTAAAAAATTAAAAATTTGCATGTCGAAAAAAATTGTTTACCTGTCGTCCGACACCGTTGATCGACCACCCAGGATTGTTGAGCAGTGGAGTCGGATTCGCTGTCCGGAGAACAATGTGTTGCATGTCTCGCCAGGTGAGCAGAGGATTCGCCTCGAGAGCCAGAGCAATGATTCCGGCGGCCAAAGGCGCCGACGCAGAAGTGCCAGTGTGGCTCTTCGTACATCCAGAAGGCACATCGACAGTCACGATCGCCGGCTGATTAATATTAGCCGACGAATAAGTCGTAGCAATGGTCGACGGACACTCTTCCAGGTACCAAGGTCTGTGATTGTCAAACGTCGCCGACGAGATCGACAGCGTGTAAACAGATGTCGTATATCCGTCAGCAGAGCACGAATCCTGTCTCGATCCTCCATTTCCAGAAGCCCAGACAAAGATATTGCCCCGTCCGCCGCGGCCTTGCTTGATGCCTCGGTAGAAGGCCTCCCTAGCCAAGGGTCCGGGCCCATCGAAGGTCTTCCCGTCGTCTTCAGGGCCCCAAGAGGCCGAGTAGATGTCAATGTGGTGTTGGTTCAGATGGAGCGACGCAGCCTCAACGCTGTCAGAAACAGGTCCGTCCAGCATCCTCACACCACCGATCTTGGCGTGATAAGCCACTCCGACGCCGCAATGGGAATTTCCCGCGACAGCTGCTACCTCCCCGGCGCACCGGGTGCCGTGCTTGTTGTCACCGTTGTCCTGAGGCGTCGGGTCATCGTCATGGTCGTTGATATCCGTCGACGCGATGGGATCGTAGTTCTCGGCCAGGTCAGGGTGATCGAGCTGGATGCCGTCGTCCAGGATGGACACGGACACGTTGCGCCCCGCGTAGCCGAGCTTCCACGCCTCGCGCACGTTCATGTCGTAGCCGCCGATGGCCTTGCCGACGAGGTACCACTGCGACTCGTAGAGCGGGTCCGGGAACGGCAGCACGGGCACCGGGAGCTTCGTTTCCGCGTGGTACCCGGCGGTCTGTTCGCGTTTGACTCTCGTGATGTTGACGTCTTCGGTCCCAGACCGAGGGACGTAGTCCCGCTTGGATCGGGTCCGTGGACGGTCTTCAATCACCGAGTGGACGTCTGGGTGCGAGGAGAGCCGGTCGACGACCTCCCTCTTCCGCCGACGCGACAGCGAGGCGTCGTGCTGGACAAAGTAATGCGAGTCCAAAAACGGCGATCCCTAAAAAACACATATCATCACTTTCCACCCCAAAAAACTCCAAAAATCTCACCTTGACGACCATGCCGTGGTCCAGGGCGATCTGCCTCGCCAAAGCGTCATCTCGCTTGTGGAGCTTCAAAACCGTGTGCGAGACATCTCGACACGAATTTGTCGCTTCGCAGAGGAGACTGTCGTGGGCAATCGCCTGGACGCCGGACACCAACGACACCAGCACGACAGCGGTCACCAGAACCAGCGCCGGTCGTCGTCTCTCTTCGGAGTCTGATGTCCATGGCCGGCCTCCTCGGACCATTTGTCGAAGCTGATGAAGATGGGGGGAGGGGAGACAGTACCCGCGTGGTTACTTCTTGCACGATGAAATTTCACGCGACGGCAACGCAAGCATTCGTCGGCGGAGACGGAGCGTCGGCTGTGCCAGTCAGTATTGGTGGAATGCGCTTTCACGTCGACGGAAAAGAAAGGGCGCGTAGCCTGAAAGAAAAATGAAAAATAATTTACGCAGAATAAAAAGTTTTTCCACGTGAGACTCGCAAAAACGCAAAAATACATATTAGTCATGCCGAAAAAGTTTTTTGTCGGAATTGGACGAGCAGAATTCTGGATTTCTGGTCAAATTCTTTTCTTATGCGCGTTAAAGTGGTCAAAAGAAAGGGCGTACATATAAATACAACGAAACGATGCTCATTACAGATTAAATAAAATCGAGCAAATTCGTCAATCACGAATATGTATAATAAAAAATGAAACGATGAGGAGAAAAAAGTGGATAATCTGACAGGACAGATCCCCAAACGAATAGATAAATATATACTTTGATAGTTCCAACTTGTCAATTTCAACAAATCGCATTGAGCCCATGATTGAATTAATTACATGAACCTCATAATTAATTAAATAAATATGGAGTCATGTCTGGAGGCCGTTCCCGGACCCGCTCTACGAGTCGCAGTAGTATCTCGTCAGCAAGGCCATCGGCGGGTACGACATGAACGTGCGCGAGGCGTGGAAGCTCGGTTACGCGGGGCGCAACGTGTCCGTGTCCATCCTGGACGACGGCATCCAGCTCGACCACCCTGACCTCGCTGAGAACTACGATCATGGATGGGCGACGGGATTTTTCCAAAAATGAAAAAGTGTAGGAAAACTGTCACCAAAAGCGTGAAAACGCATAGTACCAAAATTTACGTTTTTAAAAATATATGCCCAGTTTGGACAAAATTTTGTATAAAATATGCAAAAAATCTGTTCGTGACAAAAATGTTTGCGTTCGTTCGATTTTTCGAACAAAATTAACAAAATGTTCGTGTTCGCTTCGAGAACAAAAAAAACAGCTGTTCGCCTATCCCTGACTACGATCCCCTCGCGTCAACTGATATCAACAACCACGACGACGACTCGGGAAAACAAATAGGGCAACATAAACACAACAAAGCATTCCAGCAACAATATAAGAATTAAATAATAACAATTGTTACGAAAATGAAAAATCGTATTCAAACCGTATGGTGCCATTCGTGTTTGGAATCCGTCGGTTGCGCGGGTTCCTGGGTGCCGTACAGGCAAAGATCCCAGCTGTGAAAGGCTCCTGAAATCCTCCCCACATCAAAAAATCCCAAAAAAGTACAATATTTCCACTGTCACCTGTTATATTACGATCAGCAGAAAAGCTCTCGACCTGCAAAGTCCAGGTACCAAACGGACTCTCACCCCATGTTTGAACCGAAAGAAACGGCCAGTTATATAAGCCGACTTTGTTATCGTCATGCGGCCTAAGGGGCAGCAGAACCGATCGAGTACCCGCAGGCGAATAAAGTGTCAGTCGGAGATCGCCCCGTCGGGCGTAGTGTATCGTAGTCACGACCTGGACGTGTTCCAGGTAGGAGATAGTTGTGCCAGAAGGACAGGAAGTGGTGACAGTGCGCGTGAAATTCAGCGCGAAGCCATTCTTGATGGGAGAAGGGTTGTGTGATTCGTCGTACTCGTACGTGCACCTGTGCTGCTCAGGTACCGTCTTCCAGACTCTAGCCAGCTTGACCAGCGCACCGGCGTCCATCAGACCGTAGCCGAATTTATTGCTCACCTGAAAAAAATTTTCCTCTTTTAAAAAAAAAGTTCTATTATAATTTAAAAAATCCTTTAAAGACATTTTTCCGTTAAAAAAAATTCTCCTTAAAAAACATTTTCACCATAAAAAATTTTTTTCTTAAAAAACTTTTTCTGTCTAAAAAATTTTCATGCAAAAAAATTTTTCCTTTTAAAAAAATGTTCCGTAAATAAATGTTTTCCCCTAAAAAATGGCAACGGAAAAAAATTTTTCCCGTTTAAAAAAGTTTTCAGTTAAAAACTTTGTTTCTCAATAAAAAAATTGCTGTAAATTTAAAAAATATTTTTGTCGAAAAAAATTGTTTACCTGTCGTCCGACACCGTTGATCGACCACCCAGGATTGTTGAGCAGTGGAGTCGGATTCGCTGTCCGGAGAACAATGTGTTGCATGTCTCGCCAGGTGAGCAGAGGATTCGCCTCGAGAGCCAGAGCAATGATTCCGGTGGCCAAAGGTGCCGACACAGAAGTGCCAGTGTGGCTCTTCGTGCATCCAGAAGGCACGTCAGATGATACTACATAACTCTTGAAGTTATCCGACGAGTACGTCGAAGCCATGGTCGCCGGACATTCTTCCAGATACCACGGAGAAAGGTTCAAAGCGGTCGCCGACGAGATAGCCAACGTGTAAATGGTTGTCACGTATCCGTCAGCCGAGCATGAATCTCGGTGAAAACCACCGTTGCCTGAGGCCCAGACAAAGATGTTTCCCCGTCCGCCACGGCCATATTTGGCGCCCCGGTAGAAAGCCTCCCTCGCCAAGGGTCCGGGTCCTCCAAAGATTTTCCCGTCGTCTTCAGGGCCCCAAGAAGCCGAGTAGATATCCACATGACGAAAATTATGGCTGAGCGCTGCAGCTTCGACGGAATCAGAAACATTGCCATCCAGCAGCCTTATGCCTCCGATTTTAGCGTGGTAAGCAATGCCCACACCGCAATGGGAGTTGCCGGCAACAGCTGCTACCACACCTGCACAGCGGGTGCCATGCTTGTTGTGACCGTTGTCCTGAGGCGTCGGGTCATCGTCATGATCGTTGATATCCGTCGATGCGATGGGATCGTAGTTCTCGGCCAGGTCAGGGTGATCGAGTTGGATGCCGTCATCCAGGATGGACACGGACACGTTGCGCCCCGCGTAGCCGAGCTTCCACGCCTCGCGCACGTTCATGTCGTAGCCGCCGATGGCCTTGCCGACGAGGTACCACTGCGACTCGTAGAGCGGGTCCGGGAACGGCAGCACGGGCACCGGGAGCTTCGTTTCCGCGTGGTACCCGGCGGTCTGCTCGCGTTTGACTCTCGTGATGTTGACGTCTTCGGCCCCGGACGGAGGGACGTAGTCCCGCTTGGATCGGGTCCGTGGACGGTCTTCAATCACCGAGTGGACGTCTGGGTGCGAGGAGAGCCGGTCGACGACCTCCCTCTTCCGCCGACGCGACAGCGAGGCGTCGTGCTGGACAAAGTAATGCGAGTCCAAAAACGGCGATCCCTAAAAAACACATATCATCACTTTCCACCCCAAAAAACTCCAAAAATCTCACCTTGACGACCATGCCGTGGTCCAGGGCGATCTGCCTCGCCAAAGCGTCATCTCGCTTGTGGAGCTTCAAAACCGTGTGTGAGACATCTCGACACGAATTTGTCGCTTCGCAGATGAGACTGTCGTGTTCGCATGACACCAACGATATCAGCACCACAAAAACCGCCAAAACCAGTCCCGGAAGCCGCGGACACCTTTTTTTGTAGAAGAAAACGGCCCATGGCCGTTCGGGCATCTGTCGGAGCCGTAGAGTTGAGCAAGGGCGAGATATGGTAGAATGCCAAAGCAGGATACGCAGCGGCGAAGTTTGTCATCAGAAAAGGGTTGAAACCGATTCGGCAAAGAACAAAAATTTCCATGGACAAAAACCAAAACAATTTGTATGTCACTGTCTAAAAATATTGAATCAGTGTCATAGCCAAAAGTGAGGAGAACAGAAGGACCCAAGTTGTCTCTTATTCACGAAAAACACGACAGATGGATGACACACGCGCGTTCAAGTGGTCAAGTGGGAGGGAGGGTGTACAACGAATGATCATCATTGAAATCGAACAATTCCATATACGACAAATAAAATGTTTTGAGGAGAGTGGCGGAGACCTTCACACGACTTATATGCGGATGAATGGATAAATGGATCGATTTATTTAATGCGAAAATCTCAGATGAAGGTTTATGGGTTAGAAACAATTGATATTACGTCCCTCGGTCCGGGGCCGAAGACGTTAACATCACGAGAGTCAAACGCGAGCAGACTGCCGGGTACCACGCGGAAACGAAGCTCCCGGTGCCCGTGCTGCCGTTCCCGGACCCGCTCTACGAGTCGCAGTGGTACCTCGTCGGCAAGGCCATCGGCGGCTACGACATGAACGTGCGCGAGGCGTGGAAGCTCGGCTACGCGGGGCGCAACGTGTCCGTGTCCATCCTGGACGACGGCATCCAGCTCGACCACCCTGATCTGGCCGGGAACTACGATCCGACGCTACTGAACAATCTCTAGGCACATTGTAAAAAACAAAAACCAAAAAAATGTTCCAAAAAAATAACAAACCCCAAAAATCCCCATAATTATTTCCAGTGTTTTTGCTCTCTCGGTTATATTTATATTTTACAAACAAACACCCCCTCCCCCAAAATCCTTAAAAAAATAAGGAAAAAACAAGTTCTAGAAGCAGCTTGGATTTCAACTGTCCTGTCATAGACACCTGTACCGACCTTTGCGGAGGGGGGCAAAGGTGGAAAGAAGGTGTCATGACACACACCTACTCTTTGATCCCTGTCAAAGCTCTCTAAACGAAACATTTATGGTACCTGAACAGTGATCGTGTCATTCGTTGTTCTTTTTCTGACACACTCTATGCAATTTACACCACCCCCGACTCGTCTGGTTTTCGTTCTTCAGGGTATACTGAGAGCTGAAAAATACATAGACAAGTCCTTTCTTTTTTTTGTTGTCCACAAACAAAAGTGTCAAAATCACAAAATCTGGTAGTTCGGTGCACCCCCTCACTGATGCAACATGGTACAAAAGTGAGCAAATATGCACATTGCACCCGATGTAGCAATTAGACCTGACATGAGACTTGGTCTGACCAGGTGACCAAGATCGAAAAAAAGAGCGATCAATTAATTGAACATAAAATTTTTTAATTGAATACTGTGTAGAAACAAGAATTTTTTGAACGCATGAAACAAGAAGTTTTGCGCGTTAAAACTTTTTTAATGAGATGGAATAAAAATTAACTGACAAAAAAATGATCTACCATGAAACAGATGGATAATTGCCATGAAACAGGATACACAGAAGGGAAAATGAAAAACAGCCGAATCATCTGACCCTGTCTCGTTTGAATATTTTTCAGAATATCCGGTTGATCTTTTTTTCTCGTTAAAGCCGGATTTGATGACGTACTAGACAAAAGGTGGGGCACTCGCTCACCGAGATGGCGTACGCGTAGGGGAACGAACTTGAAACTCAATACGTGCCATTGTTCACAGCACAAAGTACTACCTTGAACGAAACCTGAGTTCTGAGTTCAAATAAATAAACAAAACGTCAGAAGAAAAGAAAACAGAAAAACAAACGTCATCTGATTTTTTTTAATTTAAAAAATAGAAATAAAATATATTTTAAAAATTTTAATTTTATTCGCTATAATTATTTTCTCGATTGCTGGCCCCAATTTTTTTTAGAAACCCAAAAAACAGAATTATGTTAATTTAAATTTAAATCCATTTAAAAAGTGTGAAAAAATGATTAATCCGCTCAACTGAGCCAAAATCTATCCGCTTATAGCAGAATTCCGAATTCAGACCATCAGTTTTTTTTCAGGGGTCCTAAGAACACAATTCTGCCAATTTGAGCCAACATAAGCAACCGGCAACCAAGCAACCGGTAAATCGGGCCCCGGCTAACGTACACAAGCTACATCGAGACAATTAGAGAGCAAAGAGGCTAACGTAAACACGAGTCAGTCGCCGGTCGCCGTCCTCCCGTCATTCTACGTGTCGACAAGTCAGCCTCTCCCTATTGATCTTGGTTTAGAGTTCAAGTCTCATCGATTTTGGGTCACGCTTAGATTAAAGAGTTTGTCGGAGCCCAAGTTCCCCTCATTTTTTACATAAATCAATCATTTTTTCGCCTCATGCGAACGTAAATAATTGAAATTATTATTATTTTCAGTTTTCGTGAGAAATAAGCCGTGATCAAAAAAATTTGTTAAGAAAGAGGAAGTTTGCATCTTTTTTTGCAACGAGCAGACGCTCACATCAGTGGACCGGTGAATGAGGAAAACACGTTTTTCAATCAATCAAGCACATCGATCGCCGAAACAAAAATATATTTTGGGCGGAAAAGTAACAGGCTCCTTTTCAAGTTGTCATGTTTGTTTTTTTGTCTACTACCAACTTTGTTTGAGTGTTCCACCGTAGTGACAGAAGGCGGAAGCCAATAAAAAAATCTGACATAAGGACGCCAGAATTTAGCGAAGGAAGAAGAAAGATCTGATACCAAAAAAATATTTTTAGCACACCAGAAAAAGTTTTTAGGAGCGATAGAAATCAATCAATGTCGCGTTCAACCCTACCAACGTGGAAGTAAGTGGTAAGTTAGATAGGTGGGTACGCCACCTCTCTGCCGCCGCCAGTAATACCGACCCCGTCGCCCTCTCCAGCAACAACAACGCCAGCGCCTGGCACCCGCGCCAGCGCCTGACGTGCATGGAAGTAGTATGTGTATGTTCACTTGATCCCCCCCCTCCGCCCTTCATCCGCCTACCAGGCATCCTCTCCTTTTCTGCACAGGGAGGGGAGAGTAGGGATCTGCTCTGGAGACTGACTACCGGCAAATAAAATATTCATCAACAAAAAAAAAGTGTCATCATGCGATGGATGCTCTGCGTCTGTGCGAACATGCATACTCGCGCATGTCTATTCAATTCGTGCGTGGTTCAGGAAATTGGGGAAAATGGAAAGAAACGAGACAATACCAAAAGATTCGGTATAAGTAGAATCGAGGCCACCATTCATTTCATTCAATTCATTGATCGCCATCCAAATTGAACAGAGTAAACGCCGACGTTGGCGCGTGTGAACGGAGAGCATTGAACGCGTGGAGGACCTAGTTCTCGCGCACGGTCACAGATACGGGCAATTGAGTTGAACGGGATTTGTCACAGAAAAGAAAAAACGGCTTCAAATGGTCCAAAAAATGCATACAAATGTTTTGACTCTGCGCAATTTTTTTTATGGAAAAAATAAAATTCATAAAACAATTTTCATGTTAAAAAATCGTCAGAAAACAGTAAAAAAAAGTCACGGCAAAAAAAATTCGTCAAAAAACGTCAAATTAATAAATTATTTTCAAGTTTAAAAAACGCCAAAATAAGGAAAAAAATGGTTTTTTTACGCAAATTGTATTCCCAAAAATGATCATTTTTTTGAAAAAAAAATACCCGTCAAAAAATCAAAAAAATGTTTTTTTAGTGTTACGCAAATTGTATTCCCAAAAATGAAAAATTTGTGAATTATTTTTTTGTTTTCAAAAAAAAATCCGTCAAACAGTCAAACATCCAAAAACAAGGTATCATGCCCCGACTGAGCAGGTCTGAGCTCCAGAAACACGCCAAAATTCAATTCCAATTCAGAGAACAAAAACACATTCATGCATTTGAAAAACAAAAACACAATAAATCCATTCTGCAAAAAAAATAAGTGGATTAAAATTGTTGACACACCAGACAGACGGTTCGACGAATGCCTTGTAAAAACAAATAAATACATACATAAACCCATTCTGGAAAGGCATTTAGTGATTGTAAACAGGCGAATAAAATCAGCTTTAGCTCCCGTTGATCAGGTATATCAGATTTATGCACGCACTCGTGATCCACCTCTAACCTACCTGTCCCTGCACCTGAGTGAGTGCGCTTATATTTATAATGTTGGCAAGGCCAACAAAAAACCATAAAAAACAGCATGATTCACCGTTTTTTGGCAATTATCTATTATTTTGTTTTTTGGATATCGTTGGGATAAAATTTATTATTATCGTTTAACGCTAACCCAAAGTGACAAACTGCACTTTTTCGACGGCGAGCATGCTACTTGTCAATTCCGTCATTCATCCACCCGTGACAAAAAATAAAACAAAAAAACAAACAGAGGTCAACTAAACTCAAAATTACCTGACGTGTGTGTGTGTGTGAATCACCTTTTTTTTGACGTGTATTTTTTGACGACACAATTATCAGTCATTCAACAAAAAAGTAGAAAAAAACCAATCGTTGTAAAATAATCCACTTTCACGATAATTATCAAAAAAATAAATTTTTGTGGGAACAACTATGTATGTGAGAAAAAAATAAATTAAAAACACAAAAATGTGAGAAAAATAAATTAAAAACACAAAAAAGCAAGCGTGCAATAAATACATTTATATATTCGACCGAACAAAGAGTGTGAAAAAATAACTGGTGAGAATTCTGTCGTGAGCACGACATCACGCTTCTCTTCCTCCCCCAACGCTCTGTGAATTAGGAAAAAGTCAAAGGATTAGGAGCAAAGATTACGGAAGAAATAAACAAACAAGCACCGATTTTTTTTATCATTTTTTCGATGAGCAAAAAAAAGACCTCCCAGTTGGCATAAAAATTTTTTGAGTACTCGTGGATGACTAATTTTTCTCCGAAGGCCTTGCAAGATAAATTGACTCTCCCAAAAGACGTACATACAAATTCTGACGGCTCAGTTGCGTGCCAAAAAAATAGACTCGTCGAGTTTGCTGCCAAATCGAGTTGACAAAAAAATTGTTTAACCGTAAAAAAAATCCAAAAAAATGTGTGAACAAAAAATTGGCCATAAAAATTCTAAAGAACATTTGTGCGTGTGTAAGAAAAGCATTTCCATATAATCATGAATGAATCTTGTTTGCATGGATACGAAAAATGCTTTTGCGTCACGAGCCAGCTTGAATCATTAAAAATACGCGCCACAGAAAAAAAAAACCGAACATTTTTTGTTCATTTACGTGCAGAAGAAAAATAACATGCCAAATTAACTTTATTAGACCTTGCAATATTTTAATAAAAAATAAAAATTGCAAACATATATAAATGTCCGAAAAATTACCAAAAAAAGATTTTTCGGTGAATAAACATTTTTATATAAAAAAAATGAACGTGAAGTAAACAAAAAAAATACAATACATCAGCATACATTTTTTGTTTGACTTTGTAAATACACAACCGATTACGCATTTATTATCCCATTCATCTCCCAGATAAGCCAAGCTGGCTGGTTTTGCGCATTGTCAATTTTGAGTTTTCCAAACTAAAATAACGGAGGTCAAAAAGATTGGGTGCGTTGAACAAAAAAAAGAACTGCGCGGTCCTTGAAAAAAATTGGTAATTGTTCAACGTTGGACTGTCTGGTCGACGTTCGACGTCAACGATGACTGCCGGTAAGACGAGAAGATGTAAGTGAAACCGTCACCCGTCTACATAGCGTCTAATTGGATGACAACGAGTAGAGCAAAGTGGTACAGCCAGGGAAGAGGGGTGAACCGTGACTGGACTAGGTTGCGTTTTTTGTTGTTGTCCAGGAAGAGGAAGTAAATTGGGTAATCGTAAAACAATGGACGATGGACGATGAACGTTGTTTTAACAACAATGGAACAAACAAAAGCAAAAAAAAATTTAAGTAAGATGATTTCCGAGTCCGATGTGATGATGTCAGGCAATTGAATCACTCCGCGGATGAACCAGACGTAAAATTTTAAGAACATCAGCTGGGGCAAAAAAGGACCAGGCTGCTGTGGGTGCAGCATGGAAGGAAGCACGAAGAACAAGATGAAGAAGAAGAACAAGACGAAGAAAAAAAATAGTAACGCTGCAGCTGTGAAGAAAAAAAATCAAGCTGCACCCAACGGGCGCAGCAAGTTTCGCACATCATGATGTCCCTGATGAAGCGAGGAGGACGATGCGTCGTCGTCGTTGTCGTCGATCAGTCTAGGCAAAAACAGGACAGCGCAAAGACATGCAGAAGCGCAGGCAGGTGCGCGACAAACCGCTGCAGGCTCGCTCGTTCGGTTGGTTGCAGGAAGTCGACTCGCGACTCGCGACTACTCTGCACGTTGCGCTGCAGAAAAAAAGGCGTTAGCAGCATTTTGCACATTTTTGCGCTTTTCTGCTAATGCCTATGGCACTGATGATTGTGTTGTCGTCGTCAGCTGCGCATTTGTCATCCGTGTCGCTTGCCTGGCACCGTGGGGAGCACGCAATCATATCTAGTCCCATTAAAAGCGTGACATGTCATTTAAAAGTTGAAGGATAAAAGGCAAAATAATCATCATTTGACATCATTTGGTGGTTTTTGATTACCTACTCGTTAATTGCTGGGTAAACACAAAACACATGGACAAAAGCTACATGGATCGGGCACCAACTAAAAATTCAAAAAAAAAAAAACACTTCAAAATTTTTCTAAAAATTAGAACTTTTTTTTCTGCAAAAAAATCACACCTGCAAATTATCAAAATCCTGTTGTGTCAGTAAAATAGCAGCTTTAGTCGTTAGTTAGTTCTTATCCTTATCCTTGCATCCTTTTAAAAAAAAGCAAAAGACGCTGGAAGCTGGAACAGAACCAAGAAGCGCACTTATCCTTCCCTCTTATTTTTCAGTGGGCCTCTCCTTTATCTCCTTATAGCCGCCAGCAAACCATCTTGTTTTCCCGCCCGCTGATTGCCCAATTCACGAGTCAGAGGCCGGCCATTCACACTCCGTCATCGCTCCTTCAGAATTGTTAATTGCTTCTTAGACTGCAATTGAAATCCAAAATTTCAGATAAATTATGGAAGGATTTTTTTTGAGTTGCATCTAAAAATTTTTAAAGTGGCTTAGGAAATTTTTTTTATTTTTTTAGAAATGTAATTTGGACGCGAAACAAAAAAAAATGTTTTGGCTACCAGAGTTACGAACTTCTCAAGGTGTGATGCACCGAGTCAGTACCAGAATCGCCGCATTCGATCGAGCAAAAAAATTAATCTCAGAAACTCAAAAATCCAAAATCCATTGTCCCAGAATCACACAACTGTAACAACTATTTATTCACACAACAAAAAATAAATCAACATCCATCATTTAAATTACAGAGATCCACATTCTTCCTAGGCAGCAACTGAGGTGAAAATAACGGGTATAAGCCGCCGGGCGTAACCAGCAAGAAGACATCATACTGGCGAGAAGCATCGAAAGACGTGCAGAGACCATTCGGGAGCCTGCATATCTTGTCAGACGAAGGGAAGAAGAAACTGCTGATGATGAAATGATCTGCCTAGGCCGTTTTGAGGCTTTATATACGCATTCGGTGGTCATTGAAATTTTTCAACATGGGAAACGTATCTTGCGAACATTCCAACAATGCTTGTTAGTTTGTTTGTGTTCGAAAAGTTTATGTAAATAATAAACCAATTTCATTGAGATTTTTGACAACATCGAAATTTTTTTCATTCACCTTTTTGTTTTTTTCGAAGTCCACGTCGACAGCCATGATGATCCATCAACAGCAGTAAAAGCATCCAAAACCATCGTTTTGTTGTTGTATTCGTCAACAATGCTTCCTATTTTTTCATTGAAACATAAATAATGTTGTTATCAGTTGCTCAATATCGCCACAATTTAATACCATAATTCATAAATATTTTGTTTGTTTACGTTGGAAAAAAACGAAATATTTAGTATTTAAAAAAAATTTTAAATTTAAAAATCAAGGAATAACCAATTTTTCGTTTCAAAAAAAACATTTTTAATTCCCTGGAAATCTGAAAACTCAGTGGTTTTTTTTCAGTTATTTACAAATAATAAATATCTGGTCAATTTTTTTTCTTTCAAACACATCATAACTTGGGTTTCAATAATATCCTCAAGGGCAGTCCATGTTTGTCTCGAAAGCAAACAACTCATGGTCTCATGGTCGCGGATGGTGTCACAGCCCATCTTTGTACTATCCAAGCGTTGTGTACATACCTTGTCCTTGCTTGTTACCCTTCAGTTTTTTCTGGGGATTTTAAATTTCATAAATGTTTTTTTTCTTGCCACAGATGAAATTTCAAAGACTCAAGGATGGCAGCTTGTTGCCAATGGGTGCTGGCATCGATTACACAATTACTCATGTTTTGGAATTGCGCGCATGCGTGCGTGTTGTTCATCACCCTCGCATAAGCTCTATCGATTGGCTCCTGATCACAGCCTGTGTCTGTTATCACAAACAACCTAGGACTGTCATTCCTGAGAGACGCACGGGTTGGGTTGGCAGTGGGTAAAACTCAGCCGGAAAAATGATAAGACCCCTAGTTGACGTCAATCCATTCCAAAGAGTCGGAAAAAGAATTCACGAGAAGCTAAAAGACAGCATTTGCTTGTGCTGACCCTTGTTGATGTGCTTGATCTTGTTTAAATTTTCATTTTTTTATTCTGTCAATTTATACAAAAATGAAATAATTTTTTTAGGTAAAATGCTTTCGACGAGAGCCGCGCTGGGATTTGCCATTGTTGGCATTCTGACCATCGCTGGTGTTTACAGTAAGCAATATTTTTTTTTAAATAAATTTTCTACCGTAATTTATTTACAGTAATGATTGTTCCAGGTGCTCCTTCGCAGCAACAACAACAGCAGCAACAACAACAGCAGCAGCAGCAACAGCAGCAGGCAGGATCCAATGACATCGGCCAGCAACTCGCCACTCTCCAACAACAAGTCTCCGACCTCCAAAAAGCACTCCTCATCCAGAGCGCTCCCCAGCAGGTCGGTCCCGTGGCGACAACGACCCTCGACCGTTTCCCGCCACGAAGCTCTCGATCGATGGCCTGGCAGCCGATGAAGCGCCTCGCCAGCTGGCAGCCTATGAAACGCGCTGACGCTCCTCAGCAATTTGCTGCCAGCACCGGTGATTCGCAGAGAGACCAACGTACGTTTATCAGTTTTAAAAAAAATTATGGTATGTATGTCAATTTTTTTTCAGTTATCAAAGCCATCGAAGCCCAGCTGAGTGAAGTGCTACACGCAGGCGAAACCCTCGGCATCACCCCGGAAGACGTCTTACTCCACCTCCGACAACGCACCGATGGCACAATTCAGTTCGTTTAAATCAATTTACAATTCTTGATAACTTTTTGCAAGCGGCAGTGAAGCTTTATGACACCAGGCCTGATTTTTAAAAACTTGTTCAAATTCCTCGCCAAGTATACATAAATTGGTTTTGTATGCGTTGTTTTATTCTTGCATTTTGATTTTTTGAAAGAAATAAATGCCATATTAGTATTAAATGATCCGTTCGCGTTCTTTCGCGAATACGATAAAAATGTTTGCGAATGAAAAATATTCATGGAATTTTTGGACACAAAAACCCGAAAAAAATGCAAACGGTCAAAAAAAATAGAAAAAAATAATACTAATTTTGTGTCCAAAAAAAATGATGTGTCAGTTTTTGGTACAAAAAAATTTCGTATTCTGATCGTGTTACCCGCAAATTTTCCGAATTCGAAAACACTGACAACAACTAAAAAATTGAACACTCATCGCGTTGCCATGGCAGCAAGCGGTCAGCTGTGGTCAGTCTCCGCAAATGCATCTCTGCGCGCTTGCGCATTGAGTAGGGGGTGGCAGCAACAGCATCAGCAGCAGCAGCGTGCTTCATAATCGGCCTCGCGCCCTCTTCTTCTACCTGGTCACATGACGACAGCCCCAAAAAGAGTGCGCAATTTGAAAGCAAGCGAGTGACCACTGCACTGACCACTAGCCCTACTCTGTGTGTGGTCATTCACCAATTTTCATCTGTAAATCAATTTTGCTCTCTGTTACGTCAAAAATTTTCTAATGAGTTCCCCAGTTCCACCGGAAACGGCACGTGTGCCAAAAAGCTGCGAAACTAACAGTATGATCGACGATGACGAAATTTCCATCGATTTTTTCAACGATAATGACATTGAAATCCCAGAATTTGTTCCCAAGTAAGTTTTTTTTAAACTCAATAAATTTTTTGTATAATTTTAACAACAACAAACTACAGACTAGGAATGTTCGGCGCCCCAATGTGTCGTCTGACGTCATCGGTTATCAGTCTCATCGGCATGTGCGTGGGCATGGTTGCGTTCACCGGCGGCTCCTGTATCATGCTGTTTTTCGTTGAACAGGAACCAACAATTATCCCTCTCGGCATTACTCTGCTTTCGCTCGGTGGCCTCCTTATTTTTGTAGGCGTTATAATGTGGATCTCTGAGTTTGCATGTGACGACTGTCTCGGCAGAGCGTATCAAAGGATCAAAAAAGCTCCTCTTAAAAACGCTATCAAACGTCGGGAAAAATTGGCATCTCGAATGAGCGGCGCAACAACTCGCACTGGATCCAGAATCAGTCAAATCAGTAAATCCACTGCTCTTACAACAGTTTCAAAAGTTTCTTCTGGATCGAAAGTTTCTTCTGGATCGAAAAAATTTTGACATTTGGAATGTTAGTTTGTCAATAAATGTGTCTGTTTTGAAAAAAATGTTTTCTGGTTTTCCCGCCTATTTTTCTCCGTTGCTTGGCTCCAGCATCCGTATTTTACCCGATGCGGCCGTTTTCACAGTTAATTCTAACAGCACATATTGTTATCTCTCTCAGGAAGTCAAAAAAACAATTTATTTCGATCATTATTTTTTGTTTCGAATTTTTTTATGCCGCCAACTCAAGCAAAAACGGGTGAAAAAAGTGAGAAAGTGGTGTGCGCCATGCATGCGCTGCAGCACGGCGCGCACTCGCATGTTGCGCGCACGAAGAGCAGGCACAGAGACGTAAATCTGTGCGTTTTTTCACCCGTTTTTGCTCGAGTTGGCGGCATAAAAAAATTCGAAACAAAAAATAATGATCGAAATAAATTGTTTTTTTGACTTCCTGAGAGAGATAACAATATGTGCTGTTAGAATTAACTGTGAAAACGGCCGCATCGGGCAAAATACGTATGCTGGAGCCAAGCAACGGACAAAAACGGGCGGAAAAACCAGAAATCACATTTTTTCAAAAAAGTCAGATGTTTTTTGAGAAAACTAAATACACCAGTCGATTTCTCGTGCCAAGATACCCCTGTATACCAAAAATCAGAATTTTTGAAGCATTTTGAAAATTTGACGTCGGAAGCTTCCAGAAGCCATAGCTCCAGAATCCGGCTTCTAAAAAAATTTTGATATGGGTATTTGGACCCTCCCCATAGGTGCCTACAATTATGGCACAAAACATCGGAAGGTGCAAAATGCCAAAATGCCTGTGTCGAACGCTTCACCTTACTAATAAAAAAGCTCACAGAGGGGGTCTTATATGTTAGTTTATCAATATACGTATTTACAATATTGACCAAAAATGTGGCAGAACCAAGTTTTTTGAAGCCTTTTACTTGTCATGCATTAAAAAATCATTTTGCAGAATTTCGGAAACTCCACACCCCTGAAAAGTGAATTTTGATGATTACGCCAACACAAAATTCAGAATCTTGTAACTCTATGAAGAAAATATTAGACAAAAAGTGAGAGCTTACAAGACTTCGCTCCCTGATTCAAACAAAATTTGATTTTTTTAATCAATTTTTTTATGCATTAAAAAATTGATATGCAGAATTCAAAGGGTATAAATACAAGTTTGACTCTGAGAAAAACATGTCACTTGGAGCAGTCTGATCTACCATGAAGTTCTTTTTCTTTATCTTCCTTCTCCTCGCTCTCACCGCAACTCAAACTGACGCAGTTCGCTTTACACCGGGTCCAAAGTCAGGCCTCGGCGGTATTGGAAAGAGTATCGGCAGTCTTGGAAAAAGTGTCGGATCAAGTGTTTTACAAGGCGCCGTTAGTGGTGTTGTGCACCACGGGATGGGCATGCTTACCAACGGGCTTTTCCAACAAGGAGGAGGATATCCACAACAGCAATATGCACCCCCACCCGCATATCCCCCATATCAACAACAACAATATCCACCCCCCTATTTTGGTTGATAAGGTTGATTGCTGCTCATGAGTCAAATACTTATGATTATTGCTGTGTAATCGTACATGAGTTATTATGCACGAGTAAGAGTAATGAAGTAAAGTAAAGTAAAAATCGATAATAAACAAAATGCAAAAAAAAACTATTCGAAGTCTGATTGAATCACTTATTGGGGTCGCAGAATTTTTTAAAACGGCAAAACAAAGCTCAGGCATCCTCTCATACCGTAATCTCTATTTTCAAATTACGCTAAAGGATGCATAAGGTAGCCTGACACTTTTACCATAACCGTGCCGACTTTACAACCGATAAAGCAATTTCTTATCGGTTGTAAAACATGGAAAAACAAACCGATCTCTGATCCCGCCAAAATGCCTTTGTCCTCAAGACCAGACAGAGCAGGTCCCGCCCTGTTTTTGTCCACAACGGCCGGATCAGGCTTATTTATTTTTAATTTATATTCACACCTCAGGATCTGCTGCTATAATATAAGTAGCGCCCTCGAGAGATTGGGCATGCTTGAATACCAAAATCCATTCGATCCTGTTTTCAACCAACAACAACCGACCTCTTTTTTTGCTTTTTTTTAGTGTCATTTTACTAATTTTTTTTATAAAGTTTTATTCAAAACAAACAAATGATGTATCAAAATAGTAAATATAATTTCCCTTTACGTAATAAAAAGTAAGAATATTCAAAGGGTATAAATACAAGTTCGGCTCTGTGAAAAACATGTCACTTGGAGCAGTCTGATCTACCATGAAGGTCTTCTTCTTCATCTTCCTTCTCCTCGCTCTCACCGCGACTCAAACTAACGCTCTTGCAATTAATACTTATGATTTTTGCCGTGATCTTTTCACACAGCATAAGTATTTGATTTAATAATTGAATGAATGAATGAATTGTCCGCCACACGAACCTCCATATTGAGTACAACCCCTAAATATCATATGTATGTAATGTGTCGTGTGTATAAATTATATTTATTTAAAGTTCAAGACAAAAACAACAAAACCACAAAAAAAGCAAAAAAAAAATTCAGAATCGACCCCTTAGCTTGGAATCTTCAATAATTCTGAACGAAAAATGAACGTTGTCGGTAAGTTGTTTTTGACGATTCAAATAAGGGGGCGGCAGCAGTGTTGTCGGGTACCCGAAAAATTAATTTTCGGTTCCGGTTCCGGGTCCGGGTACCCGAAAAAATCATTTCCGGTTCCGGTTCGGTTCCGGGTACCCGGATTTTTAAAAATGAGTTCAAATTACGGTAATAAAAAAAACGCTTCGAAATCGGTTATAAGTTCATATTCAAGTTCGGGTACCCAAATTTTCTACTTTCGGTCCCGGTTCCGGTTCCGAGTACCTGAAAAATTTATTTTCGGTTCCGGCTCCGGTTCCGGGTACCCGAAAAATCAGGATTTTGGTTCCGGTTCCGGTTCGGAGTGCTTCGAACTGATATTGACCGTAACAATCATAAAACCAAGTTTTTTGAAGCCTTTTACTTGGTATGCATTAAAAAATTATTTTGCAGAATTTCTGAAACTCCACACCGCTGAAACTTAAATTTTGATGATTACGCCAACGCGAAATTCAGAATTTTGTAACAAAAACAAATCAGGGAAAAAGTTACAGCTTTCAAGACTTCGCCCCCTGATTCAAACAAAATTTAACTTTTTTGATCAAAAACGCTCTACTTGACATGCATTAAAAATTGATATGCAGAACTCAAAGGATATAAATACAAGTTTGGCTCTGTGAAAAACATGTCACTTGAAGCATCCTGATCTACCATGAAAGTTTTCTTCTTCATCTTCCTTCTCCTCGCTCTCACCGCGACTCAAACGGAAGGCGGATTCCTCCGTAGGGGAGGTAAATTTATTGGTAGCTTGGGATCAACTATGGCACATGGCTTAGCTGAGACTGGAGGGAACATAGCGGGAAACGTAATTGGCAACGCGATTTTTAATCCACAACAACAATATGCACCTCCATATTCTCCCTATTATGGTCGATAAGGTTGATTCTTGTTCATGATTCTAATACCTATGAATATTGCTGTGTGATCGATAATAAACAAAATGCAAAAAAACAGTTCGAAGGCTGATTGAAACACTTGTTGGGGCTTATGCAATGCAGAATTAAAAAAAAAAAAACAAAAGCCATGGAAAAACGCCATCAAGCAGCGCAATAGCTCGAACCCAATAAAAACGCTAAAAATGTAAAGTAAAAACATTGATGATTGAAACACAAAAACGTACGAAAATCGTACTTTCAGTGAAAAAAATAGGCCTGGTCTTGTCCGATTTAAAAAAAATATATTTAGAACAAAATTTGTTCAAAACAGTCAAAAATTAACAAAAAACTTGCTCATTTTAAGTAATCTTCCCCCTATTAAAAATACAACGTGTATTTTTAGCTTTCCAACTCATATTTTATTGGAAAACTTTTGTTAAATTTTTCTTCAAATTTACCCTTTGGAAAAAAGGCGGGTTGGGCCGGGCGCGACCGACAAAAATTCGGCCCGTTGACACCATTGAGATCAGGGCTTTGAAAAAACAGACATTTTAGATGTTAGTTTTTCAATATACGTATTTACAATATTGTCCAAAAATGTGGCAGGACCAAGTTTTTTGAAGCCTTTTACTTGTCATGCACAGAGTTGTTCGATGCTCACCAAATTGCTCCTGCTCACTGCTCGCTCCTGCTCAGCTCACGAGCGCGAGCGGAGCGAGCGCGAAAAGTGCTCAATGAGCATGAGCAGAGCGAGCGCAAAAAATTTTTAAAATGAGCACTGCTCACTATAAATTTAGTGCTACAAATACTAAAATACTGGTAATTTCGACCAAAAACACGATGTTGGGGGTATCTCCAAGCAGTAACGGTCTTTATTTTAGTGAGAGACTGAACTTGCGGCTCAAACTTCATTTTTTTTGTGTGAGCCATGTTCGCTCATTGCTTGCTCTTGCTCAACTCACGAGCGTGAGCAGAGCAAGAGCAAAGAATCTGAAAATAAAAGAGCATGAGCAGAGCGAGCACGGAAAATTGAATTGCTCAAAGAGCGCGAGCAGAGCGAGCGCTGAAAATTGTTGAATTGAACAACTCTGGTCATGCATTAAAAAATCATTTTGCAGAATTTCTGAAACTCCACACCCCTAAAAAGTAAAATTTAATATTAACGCCTACGTGAAATTCAAAACATTGTAACTCGAAAAAAAGTTAGGCAAAAAGTGATAACTTTGTCCCCTGATTTCTACAAAATTTAATTTTTTTGTCAAAAACGGCCTACTTGACATGCATTAAAAATTGATATGCAGAATTCAAAGGGTATAAATACAAGTTCGGCTCTGTGAAAAACATGTCACTTGGAGCAGTCTGATCTGATCTACCATGAAGTTCTTCTTCTTCGTCTTCCTTCTCCTCGCTCTCACCGCGACTCAAACTGAAGCAAAAGGTTGGAAGAGTATCGGAAAAACTGCTCTGTCAGGCGCTGCTAGTGGTGCTGCGCACTATGGGATGGGCATGCTTACCAACGCGCTTTTCCCACAAGGAGGAGGATATCAACAACAGCAATATGCACCCCCACCCCCATATCCCCCATATCAACAACAACAATATCAACCCTCCTATTATGGTTGATAAGGTTGATTCTTGTTCATGATTCTAATACCTATGATTTTTTGCTGTGTGATCGATAATAAACAAAATGCAAAAAAAACAGTTCGAAGGCTGATTGAAACACTTGTTGGGGCTTATGCAATGCAGAATTAAAAAAACCAAAACGAAAGCCAGGGAAAAACGCCATCAAGCATTGGGATGAAATGAACAGCGCAATAGCTCGGACCGGATCACAGTCAGTCAAGTCAGCAACGAAGCATAAAGTCGGTCCTAAATTTAATTTATTTCAATTCATATTCAAACCAGTGCTGTCGGGTACCCAAAACCTGACCCGAACTTGGACCCGACCCGAAATACCCAGAATTTCGGGTCGTGGTACCCGAATGTTTCGGGTTCGGGTAAGGTCTTCGGGTCGGGTACCCGACAGCACTGATTCAATCCCCAAATCAGGCAGCCGGACCGAATTTTCGAGCCGAAGTACGCCGCCCGCAGCTTCTTCCTACTTTTTTCACATTTAAAAATAAAAACATTGATGAATAAAACAAAAAAACTTTTGAAAATCGAACTTTCATTCGAAGAAATAACCTTCAAATTTGTTTTCTAAAAAATTGATTTGTCCGGCCGTAAATATTCATTTTATGCTTTGGTCAGCAAATCGACAACTTTATTTTTAAATCAATAATGTAAAAAATAAAAAAGCGGGCCACAAAGGGAAAAATCACAACCCCTGGGCCGGGGTTGGGCCCGGACGAACCCGGGATGGGTTTCAAGCGGGCCGTTTTTATGCTTGCTGCTCACGAGAACGGCCGAAAATCAAATAATCGAATCTTAAATCAAATAAAAAGCAAGGCGTTTATATTTTTCAGCAGAAATCAGCAATCTATAAAAGTTTTTGATAAGGAATCAAGTTTTTTTGCGTAAGATGACAAAAAATATTCACTTTTTAGCGCAAAAAAACATTCATTTGAGGTAATTTCCAGAGCTGGACATATACATAAATATAAGCAGAACGGCCGCTCAACTTTTATTTCGAACGTTCGCTCAAGTCGAGCGGGGGCTCAACTTTGGGAAAACATCTTGCTTTTACTTATTATGCATTAAAAAATAATTTTGCAGAATTTCTGAAACTCTATACCACTGAAAAGTGAATTTTGATGTTGACGCCGACGCGAAATTCAGAATCTGGTAAGTTTAAAAACATTTCAGGCAAAAAGTGATAACTTCGCCCTCTGATTTCTACAGAATTTAATTTTTTTTGGACTAAAACGCCCTACTTGACATGCATTAAAAAATTTGTATGCAGAATGTCTACTTACTTCCAAGGATATATAAAAAGAAGCTGAGTTGCACCAAAAAACATATCATTCTTGTACAATGAAGTTCTTTCTCGTCATCCTCCTTCTTATTGCTTTTGCGACGACAACTGAAGCTGGTTTGATAGGCAGTATCATTAAAATCGGTGCTGAATTTGGTGGTTCGCTCTTAGGCGGCATCTTTGGCGGTATGGGTAACAACAGTCCACCCCCACCACCCCAGTATGGACGTAAATAGTGTTGACTGTTGTTCATGAATCAAAAAACAATTTCTGTGTGATCAAAAATATATTGAATGAATTTTGAATAATGCAATAAATCGAATGAGTATTATTCATATTTTGATGTTTCAATGAATAATACACCCTTTGCGAGGAAGCCTGCTCTTAAATCAAATCTATAACTGACCCCGTAAAGATATGATCAGACTCTAAGGTTTCCCGTGGATTGAGGAGATTGTTTATTTGAAGCCTCAAGCTTGGGTAATTAAACCTGCGTGCGCCCGCGCAGCACAAGAAGAACAATAGACGATTATTTTTCTTTGAAAATTACGGTAGGGGAGGAAAAAATATGTGCTTAAAAATTCTATAAACTCATGTTAGATGAGTTACATAGATCACACTCAAATCAATTTATTAGATGTACATACATACATAAGCCGCGCGCCAATGTTCAAATTAGTCAAGTTATTTAGTAGATTTTTTTTATCGATAAAAAAGTGTTTTCAACTGTTTTTCAGAATTTTTATCACAATTGCTTTTTTTAAATTTTTTTTATAAATTACAGAACCAATTTTTTAAAAGGTAGTCTATGAGAAACTTTAGGATGGACGACACAACACTTTTTACAATATAAAATGTTTGGATAAAAAAGTTTAAATTTTAATCAGTCAAACTGTTATTTGGTGTCAAGCATAAAATTTCAAGTAAAAGTACTAATGTCATAAAAGTTTTTGTACATAGCAGAAAAACTGTGAACATTTTGTTGCAGCTTTCAGACAAAACGTTTCAGAGTTCTTGCACGGGTGGTCTGATAAACCATGGACATAAAAATCACCATCAAAAAGTCTACCTATTTTAATATCTGATAAGAAAAAACGACTGGCTTAAAATTGAGCATCAAATAAATATTATATTTTACATGCACGGTAATTGTTGTTGCCTGGTATCGCAATGAACAGTCCCAGTCGAACTTTGATACTCACAATTCTGTGTTATGGCTTCTTCGGCGGATTTGTCGAAATCTTTGATTTAGCGTTCATGCGTTTGGCCATCCCTCTCATGGGATTTATCAATAGCAGCATCACGACGCAGTTTGGCATCGAACCAAGTGACATACAAATCAACACTCTCTACGCGACTCTCCTCAACATACCCCTGGCTACGTCGATCATTGGCATGTTCGTTGTGCTCCCGCTTATCGACAGCCGCGGTCGACGGCCGGTTGTCGCCTACCTCAAACCTATTTTGTCCATCATCGCGCTTATCCTCGTCATAGCCAGTCGCCTGCTATCATTTTTCGAACTTTTATTTGTTGCCGTAATATTTCATGGCTTTGCGGATTCTATAAGAAATGGCGTAACCAAACTCTACCTCTCCGAATGCGCTCCAAATGAACTTCGAGCGTTTACGACCGAAAGTGTAACTGCCACGGTAGTTTTTTCGAATTTACTGTTTACTTACCTGCTTCTTCCCGAAATCTTTGGAACGGTAGAAAATTTTTTCTACGCTTTTCTCGTGATTTTAACCATGTGTTTGATTTTCATCGTATTTGCTCCAAGGTTGCCTGAGTCACCTAAATACCTGTACAGGAGTTCGGCTCCCAAACTTCACGTTTCAAATTCTGTTATCAAATTTCACGGAAACGAAATTGATGTTGGTATGTTTTTTTTTAATTAAAAAATTAAAATTGATTTTTTTCTTATTTTTTTTTTAATATTTTGTATTGTGAAACTTTATTCAGATTCAAAATTGTATGAATACGAAGACGAGTGCAAACTTACGGGAAGAATGACGTTTCTACAAGCATTTGACGATCCTCAAATCCGTCAGAGTTATTATCTGACTCTGGCAGTGCTAGTTCAGTGCTACTTTGGGTTCTACACCGTTGCTAACATGAATTTCAACGTTCTGATGATCAGATTTGGCTGGAGCGAATCTGCTACGATTGCGTTTTACAGCACAGGCAGTCTACTATGTTTGCCAATTAGTTTTCTATATCCCGTTCTCTATGAATACGCCGGTCGACGCCTAGGCATACTGGGCTGTATGTTTTTTACTTTTACTTCCACAGCCTTCTGCGCGCTTGGTCAAATTTTTGTGGACCTAAATGAACAAACAACTTTTCTTTCTGTGGCTATGGGATACGGTCTTGTGTTTTCAAATTCTATACACTTTGCAATAGGTGGAGGAGGATCGTTTATGGTTATCGCCATGGACATTGTGCCGATGAACGCCAAGCTAATTTTTATGCAAACTATTATAATTACCAGAAATATTCTTCCCATAATTGCCAACTACCTATTTGTCCTGCTTGATCCCCTGATTGATTCATGGCTCTACCTGCCCATTATTTTACTCAACATTTACTGCATGTTTTACTTTTGGTGGACGTTTACCGAAACCAAAGGAAAATCTGTCGCAACAAATTGCAAAAATGTTAGCGATCATACCGTCAAAAAACGTGTGTCAGCAAGACAAGGCAGAAGTTACGGTGCAATTTTGAGAGATTGAATACACGATATCCTAAAGGTTTAGCGTATATGAATAAACAAAGATGCCAAAAACGTGGGATAACCAATATCCTTGAAGTCATCGTCGTCGTTAAAGCAAAAACAATAAAAAAAATTATTTTGACAACCTTCATTGTTTTGCTGACTAATTTGTCCAATCTGTAAAAAAACGAAAAAAAATGTTTGCGATTTTAGTGATTATTGCATGTGATCGTTATCATTTTTGTTACCTTTTTTGAATGACGGTAAAACTTTTTTTTGGTAGTCAACATGTGACTTTTTAACGGTAGTGTACCTTGATCCCTCGATCTCAGCACGTGTAGTAAAAAATTGTCAAATAGGCATGGCACCCGAATATAACTTGGATGCCTTTGAAGCTTGAATAAACTTTTTTATCGATTCATTTTTATTGTTGATTGTTTTCTTCACAATCTTTGTTCTCTTCGTCTCAATTTTTCCGGATGTTTAAAAACGGTAGTGATCAAAAAACATAATGATCCACGTCACATGAACAGGACAGTTGTCGAACGTTTACACAACCTTAGTAGACAGACATGATAACAAGGATTGCTGTCTGATCAATTTCCAACCTAAATATCAAAAAAACTAATTTAAAAAATTTTAACGAATTTCACATTTTCGCTAAATTTAGATAAACTAACAGCAGTTTTTTAATCAAAAAAAACACTTGTCAAAAGCAATAGCTGATTTTTGGTTGCCATAAAAAATGTCATGTATTGTAAGACCAAAGTATCATGTGTTCGGTTAAAAAGGGGCAGGTGTACATGATAAGAAAAAAAGACGGACTTGACAACATTTAAAAGGACATACGTTGAGTTGATCAACAGTTGCTTAGCCAACAGTATCTAACAAAAAATAGAATGAAACATCCTAGTCGTACTCTGACACTTACAATTTTGTGCTATGGCTTCTTCGGCGGCTTTGTAGAAGTTTTTGACAACGCTCTCAAGCGTCTGTCTCTTCCTCTGATGGAGTTTATGAACGGCAGCATCACTTCGCAGTTTGGCATCGAACCAAGTGACATACAAATCAACACTCTCTACGCGACTCTCCTCAACATACCCCTGGCTACGTCGATCATTGGCATGTTCGTTCTTCTCCCGCTCATCGACGGCCGCGGTCGGCGTCCGGTTGTCGCCTACCTCAAACCCATTTTGTCCATCATTGCGCTCATTCTCGTCATTTCCAGTCACTTTTTCTCCGCCTTCGAACTTCTTTTTGTCGCTGTTGTATTCCACGGCCTCGCTGATTCGATAAGAAACGGAGTAACAAAACTTTACCTTTCCGAATGCGCTCCTAATCAGTTTCGCGCATTCACAACTGAGATTATTAGTGCCATGATGATTTTTTTCAATATCATGTTCAACTATACACTTGTCCCAGAAATTTTTGGAACGGTAGAAAAATTCTTTTATCCTTTTTTGATCACTCTTGGCATGTGTGCAGCGTTCATTTTGATAGCGCCAAAGTTTCCCGAATCTCCCAAATACCTAAACATGAAATCGGCTTCGAGAGCAAAAATTGTGGATTCCATTATCAAGTTCCATGGAAAAAACGTTAGTGTTGGTAGGTTCCATTGTCAAAAAAAATTATTTTATTTATATTTTATAAAATTTTTAGACTCTAAACTCGACGAATACGACGACGAATGTCAGCTAACGGAAAAAATGACTTTTCGACAGGCATTGTTTGATCCTCAAGTAAGATCCTGCTATTATCTCGTTTTTGTTGTATTGTTGCAGTTTTATTTTGGGCACTACACTGTCGCCAACAGCAACTTTAACGTTCTCATGATCCGATTTGGGTGGAGTAACACTGCAGTTATCACTTCTTTAAGTCTGGGTGTTTTGATATGCTCGCCAATTATTTTTGTATATCCTGTACTTTACGAATGCATTGGCCGTCGCTTTGGCATACTTTTTGGCATGTGTATCACTCTTCTTTTAATGATCTTCTTTGCCATATCCCAGATGATCGTTGATGAAAATGGGCAGGCTACCGGACTTTCCGTAGCTATAGGATACGGAATTGTCGTTTGCAATTCGATAAATTTTGCAATCGGTGGAGGAGGTGCGTACTCGGTCGTGGCAATGGACATTGTGCCGATGAAAGCCAAACTGATATTTATGCAGGCTATGATGGTCACCCGAAACGTCCTTTTCATAACTGCCAACTATTTATTTGTCTGGCTAGATCCTTTGATGGGTGCTTGGCTTTACCTGCCTCTCATCCTCCTCAACGTGTACTGCATCTTTTATTTTTGGTCAAATTTCACCGAGACCAAAGGAAAATCCGTTGCATCAAATTGCAGAAACGTTGTTGAACAGATGAGCAGAAAACGTACAATTGTAGAACATCCCAGAGACTACGGTTCAATTTTAAGAAAGTAATTGTGTTTTCTTCCACGGGAAAAATTAAATACTGGTATTCTATTGTACATATTTATTGTATATAAGTTGTGAATATATGTAAGTAAAAAAATTGATGAAACAGAAACTACTGTACTCGACTGTCACTTACCGAAACAGCCTACATGAAAAAAAATGTTAGTAAACAAAAGAACGCGAACATTGTATGTCATCATTACCGGAGGATGCCCCTGATTGTTTGCTGACTGATAAATATACGCAATCAATCTTTGTATTCATTTGAGTAAGCATGTGTTCGTTATCATCAATGTCACCCGGACTTCATGACCGAGCAGCTAAATATTATTTTGGAACGCATTATCATTGCAAATTTTGTCCAAAATGTTAGGTATGGTGTTGTACAGATTTTTTGTGCATGCCATGAAGGCAGCGTCCTTATGTGCGTACGTGGACAAATCGTACAAACCGTTTGTTTTATTTCCTATTTCCCCGTACGTAATCCGATTCTGTAAAATTAACCGTGATGATCTTATCCGGATACAGGGAAAACATAAAACCTAATACATATAATACATTATCACCCGGGATTCTGAAGTTCAAAGCAAATTAAAAGAAAAAATACGCATGACGACAAGGATCTGTCGTCCATTTAATCCACTGCTCGTAAAAATTGAAAGTTGTTACTGTGATTTTTGCTTTGTTTGCATAAATGTCCAAAAACAATAATGATCAACAAATTTTTGTACTACTTCACGTGAATTGAAACGTTCTTTAACGTTTACATAGCCTGAAGTAGTTATAGACAGACATGATAAGAGAAAAACTCTGTCTGATCAGTGTTGCTTCAGAATAATGGAATCCTCATTTTTTTTATCTTTTTTCATCGTGTTGTTAATTTTTTTAAGTTTTTCTTTTTTTTAGACAAATTAAAAAAGGTTCTGTTGAATTAATTTTTTTTGAAAAAACACTATGGTTGCAAATAGCTGTCAAAATTGACAGCTTGTTGTAATAAAAAAAATGCAAAATCAGAGGTTTGGTTGGAGACAGAAAAAATTAATTATCGGTACTGTTCCTGATAAGGAACAATGAGACTTGGCAGCAATCAAAATAAACGTCCGTGCGGGAATCCGAAAACACCCAAAAACCGAGGTCACAATCAGAATCAGACACCGGAAGTAAATCTGAGGTAAATAATGCAAAGTCGAAGACACACCACTAATTTGTGTTTTATTTTACTATTATTCATAGGTTAGTTATCATTAAACCCGATGTTAGGAGGCACAAATGATGTCCATGTCTCGATTCGTTTTGGTTACTATTTACAACACTAATGTTGTGATTCAACGTAAAAACGTAAAAGTTATGATTTGTGATTCATAATAAACGCCTTTTCCTCAACGGCAGACCGGTCGAAAGAGTGTCTGAGTTCGTATATCTCGGGCAACTCGTTTCCTGGCCGAGAAACCATAAAAGAGAGATCTCACGACGTCTTGCAGCCGGCCGAAAGATCTACTTCAAGTACCAGAACTTCCTTCGCGCGCCACGAGTCAAGATGAGCCTGAAACGCCGCCTCATCCACCAGTGCATCACCCCTGCCGTCCTCTACGGCTGTGAGACGTGGGCACTCACGAAAGACGGAGCTCAGACGCTCATCCGCGGCCAGCGATGTTTCGAACGTGCTATTCTCAGCGCACGTTTGATCGACATGCTGCCGTCAGACTCCATCCGTCAACGTACGAAGCTCAAGGACTGGTAGGCAACGGCCCTGCTGCGCAAAGTCAGGTTCGCCAAGAAGCCAGCATCGGACAACTGGGCAACCCGCCTAAGCCACTGGAAGCCGCAAGACCAGCCAGTGCCTCCGACCGCGCCAAAGAACAAGCGTCCGCCAGGCCACCCTCCGAGGCGATGGACCGACGACTTTGCGGCCTTCCAGAACGCTCCTGCTAAGGACTACGACGTGACGCAGGTAGCTACGATTGACGGCGCCCTCTTCGTGCAATCTCGATACTCATCACTGTTACTTTACTTTTGTAATGAGTAATTATGCACGAGTAAGAGTAATAATCCTCAAGGACATCGAGGACGATTTCGAGCTCTCCCTCCACTTTACGCTGGGTCGATTCGCTCAACTCGGTGTTCAACAAGACGAAAACCAGACCACAGCAACGATGAGAAGAAGAAATCGCGACCAAAACGAATCGAGACATTTACACCTACGTGGACATCATTTGTGCCTCCTAACATCTGGTCTAATGATAACTAACCACTGAGTAATGGTGAAATAAATAAATAAATAAATAAATAAAGAGTAATAAAGTAAAATAAACGCCTTTACAAAATCAAAATTTCCAAACGAAAAAGCTGGAAAAAAAATTCGATGCTCAATTTTTTACTAGGTGTTTCAATCAGACTTTGAATTGTTTTTTGCATTGAGTTTATTATCGATCACACAGCAATAATCATAAGCATTTGATTCATGAGCAGAAATGAACCTTATTTACCATAGGGGTGTGGAATATATGGGGGTGGAAGCATCATTCTATGCAACACCTGAATGGGGCGCTTTTTAACAACGTGTTGTTTTTTATGTTTTCTGCCACGTTTGGCGTCAATTTGAGTCGCGGTGAGAGCGAGGAGAAGGAAGATGAAGAAAAAGACCTTCATGGTAGATCAGGATGCTTCAAGCAGTGTAACATCGCCTTCGCCTTCATCGCCCCCGGAGGCGCCTTCAGATCGCCTTCGCCTCCGGAGGCGAAGGCGAAGGCGAAGGCAAAAAATTGATCGCCTCCAATTGCCTTCGCCTCCATCGCCTTCAGACCTTTACAATTTTGAACAAAAAATTTGAATGGCTTTAAATTCTAACCACAAATAGTCAAAAAACAGTTTTACCACTTTATTTAATAGAATTAAAAGCCTTCTATTATCATAATTTCGCTTTCTGCTATGATTTTGTAAGAGAAAATTTGAGAATTGACACCAAAGGCGCCTCTGATCGCCTCCGTCTCTGGAGGCGCCTTCATCGCCTTCGCCTTCGCCTCCGGAGGCGAAGGCGAAGGCGAAGGCAATAATTTTGGTTTGCGTTACACTGGCTTCAAGTGACATGTTCTTCACAGAGCCGAACTTGTATTTATACCCTTTGAATTGTGCATATCAATTTTTTAATGCATGTCAAGTAGGCCGTTTTAATCTAAAAAAAATTAAATTTTGTTTGAATCAGGGGGCGTAGTCTTGTAAGCTATCACTTTTTGCCTATCATGTTTTTCATTGAGTTACAAGATTCTGAATTTCGCGCTGGCGTAATCAGAATTCACTTTTCAGGGATGTTTCAGAAATTCAGCAAAATAATTTTTTAAGACCCACTCTGCGAGCCGATTTATTTCCGACGACACAGGCATTTTACACCTTCCAATGTTTTGTGCCATAATTGTAGGCATCTATGGGGAGGGTCCAAATACCCATATCAAAATTTTTTTAGAAGCCGGATTCTGGAGCTACGGCTTCTGGAAGCTTTCGACGTCAAATTTTCAAAATGTTTCAAAAATTCTGATTTTTGGTATACAGGGGTATCTTGGCACGAGAAATCGACTGGTGTATTTAGTTTTCTCAAAAAACATCTGACTTTTTTGAAAAAATGTGATTTCTGGTTTTTCCGCCCGTTTTTGTCCGTTGCTTGGCTCCAGCATACGTATTTTGCCCGATGCGGCCGTTTTCACAGTTAATTCTAACAGCACATATTGTTATCTCTCTCAGGAAGTCAAAAAAACAATTTATTTCGATCATTATTTTTTGTTTCGAATTTTTTTATGCCGCCAACTCAAGCAAAAACGGTTGAAAAAAGTGAGAAAGTGGAGTGCACCATGCATGCGCTGCAGCACGGCGCGCACTCGCATGTTGCGCACACGAAAAGCAGGCAGCAGCCGGCGACAGAGACGTAAATCTGTGCGCTTTTTCACCCATTTTTGCTCGAGTTGGCGGCATAAAAAAATTCGAAACAAAAAATAATGATCGAAATAAATTGTTTTTTTGACTTCCTGAGAGAGATAACAATATGTGCTGTTAGAATTAACTGTGAAAACGGCCGCATCGGGCAAAATACGTATGCTGGAGCCAAGCAACGGACAAAAACGGGCGGAAAAACCAGAAATCACATTTTTTCAAAAAAGTCAGATGTTTTTTGAGAAAACTAAATACACCAGTCGATTTCTCGTGCCAAGATACCCCTGTATACCAAAAATCAGAATTTTTGAAACATTTTGAAAATTTGACGTCGAAAGCTTCCAGAAGCCGTAGCTCCAGAATCCGGCATCTAAAAAATTTTTAAAAAGGGTATTTGGACCCTCCCCATAGGTGCCTACAATTATGGAACAAAACATCGGAAGGTGTAAAATGCCTGTGTCGGACGCTCCACCTTACTAATAAAAAAGCTCACAGAGTGGGTCTTAATGCATAATAAGTAGAAGGCTTCAAAAAACTTGGTTTTGTCACATTTTATTTTTATTATTGTCAATACGTAATTATTGATAAACCAACATCCAAATAGTCAAAACATTTTTGAACCTTCTGATCCAGAATAAACTTTTGAAACGACGCGGCCGGCATACTTCGGCTCGAAAATTTGGTCCGGCTGCTTGATTTGGGGTGTGACACTGGAAAAAAAAACGTCAGAAAATCTTCTTTTTTTTTCAACGTCCATTTTTTTCAACGTAAAAAAAACTGACATTGAAAAAAAGTAAAAAGTAAGAAAATTTACTTGGCAAAATGCCCTGTCGGGAATTCTTCCCAAGTTTGGGAACGCTTATCTTGTGAGTCTTCCTAACAACAATATCGTGTTTTGTTCTCGCGTGGTCCAACTCCGTTGTGGAATTTTAAGGACAGAACTCCGATAGCCCCCAACATTCTTTCGTTGCGCTTTGACTGGTTTTGTACTTCGTTGCTGACTTGACAGATACGATGCGAGCTGTTGCGCTGATCCCACCGCTTGATAGCTTTTGTTTTGACTTTTTTTTATTCTGCATCGCATAAGCTCCAAAAGATCTCATGTGATGCAGAATTTGATCGCATAATCGGGGCATGGCTGTATTTCACTTCACCTGTACTGTATTTTCTATTTTACCGAGACCAAAGGCAAATCTGTCGCTTCAAACTGCAGACATGTTACTCAACAAACCTGCAAAACACATACAATTATTACACATCCCAGAAATTACGGTTCGGTTTTGAAAGCTTGAACGTACATAAACAGTATCTATTTATTATGCAGACTTGTATGTATAAAATTTGATGGATTCAATTTTTCTGCAAAATAAATACATAATGGTATGATTGAACAATAATCGTTATCAATGATAACGATACCTTATCATTGAACAACTATTCATATGGAAACGACTAAACTGCTCTAAGGATTGCATACAATGATTGCAATGACAAAAAAAGCTGTAAGATTGTGCACGATAGTGTGGCAACGTGGCATATTTTCTATATATAGTAAGGTGTATTCACTTTTGAAACTAGCAAATTTCATTAAACCGTACTATTTTCCTCAAATGAAAGCGGCTATCATACTCCTAGTCTTTGGCCTTGGGGTCATTTTTGCCCAATCGCCGCTTTGCCTGGACAGTAGCTACCAATACGGCTTTTTTGACCACGTCGGTCGTTGCTACAAAAGCTTTAAACTCACTAAAAATTCCTTGCCGAACAGAAATCGTTGTTTATATCCGCAAATCTGTAACCAATTTAACACAAAATCCTATCCTGCTATTGTACACAATACTGAGGAAAAGGCTTTTTTGGGTTGGTTTTCGTTCATTGCGGCTTTTTTTTATAATTTAATTTTAGCTAGCTTAGTGACAAACGTTTCGGCACTGATTGGCGGATACCTTCCCTGTGAGTTATCAAAATACGACAAAACAAAATTCGTCAATATCGATAACACTCCTATTGACGTAATCTTCGATTATTACAATCTTATGAAAACGAAAGTGCATACTAATGAAATTTCGGCATATGAACTTGTCTTTTCGCCTAATGCCAAACCGTATAGAGGAGTCATAATGGACTGGGGATGGAACTCGTACTTTGATGTGGGACAACACCAAATTATTTGCGCGTACGATGTTCTAAGCTGTCCTAGTCCTTACGTTGCTTTAACAGATGAAGTTATTGATAACAAGATCATTTGTGTCAGCACGATCCAAGTTTGGGATAACGATGAATGTGTAAGCATTGCAACTTTTTTCTTTCAGAAAAAGTTTTATTTGCAGAAGGTGGAAGACGCTTGCGAAGCTCGTGATCCATGTTCGTATTACTTGGATCCTAGCATGCTGAACCCACATCAACAGCAAGCTTATGATGCGCTCACACAAGGCCAACAAAACGTCGGTGTTTGCCAGAAATTGGTCGTACATTATTAAAACAACGTCAATCTTTTGAAACATTGACAATTGTTGCACCCAATGTGTTCGTGGCAAAATGTTTTAAAAATAGCTTGTTTGGTCTTTATCAGTTTTGCTTCAGAATAAAGGAAAAAAACCGGAATCACAATCAAATTTTTTTCATTTTGTGTGGCCTTTCTCTCACATGGCAGGTTCAAAAATAGAATAGCGAAAAGTCACAAAGCAATAAAGTTAAACGACAGTTTCTAAATTATGACCAAAATGCAAAAAAAAAGAAAAAAGCTGAAAAACGTTGTCAAAAGTTAACGAATAAAATCTAAAAATCTAAAACATAAATGTAGGAAACAGATTAATAAAACAGTTACTACAAGTGATCGCATTGAACGCAGTATTGTTTTTTTAAGTAAGAAAGACATAAGATTTATCGAGTGTAGTGTATCTTGTACACTCTACTTTTTTGCCAAGAACAACTGGCTACAGACAACAAGCCATGACTTCGACGTCGGGGCGGGTCACACAAAAAACCGCTCTCGTGAGTTGTCGACTTTTACTTCCTTATTGACTGTTTCTGATGATCTCTGCATTATCAATATCGGCCTAAAAAAATCAGTAATCATCAAAAACCGGGTTTTTTGACTACAAGTGACAGTGATCTTTCGTTTACACAACCTTGGCAGGCTAGACAGATGTGATAACCTTGTCTGTTGTCTGACCGGTGTTGTTTCAAAAAATATCAAAAAAAGTATTGGGATGAAAAATAAAGATAGGTTAGGGCGGGTATGATACTGTTGTTCCTGGTTGCCTTCTTGGTCATGTTCAGGACTACTTGTGATAAGAAAAAAACTTCCGATATGACCGTACTTAAAAGACACATTCTGAACTACGGCAGGTACTTTTGTAGTTTTCCGTGTGTCGAAGTACAATGAAGCTTCCCAGCAAAACTCTGACACTTACAATTTTGTGCTATGGCTTCTTCGGCGGCTTTGTAGAAGTTTTTGACAACGCTCTCAAGCGTCTGTCTCTTCCTCTGATGGAGTTTATGAACGGCAGCATCACTTCGCAGTTTGGCATCGAACCAAGTGACATACAAATCAACACTCTCTACGCGACTCTCCTCAACATACCCCTGGCTACGTCGATCATTGGCATGTTCGTTCTTCTCCCGCTCATCGACGGCCGCGGTCGGCGTCCGGTTGTCGCCTACCTCAAACCCATTTTGTCCATCATTGCGCTCATTCTCGTCATTTTCAGTCACTTTTTCTCCGCATTTGAACTGATTTTCGTCGCTGTTGTATTCCACGGCCTTGCGGATTCTATAAGAAACGGAGTAACAAAACTTTACCTTTCCGAATGCGCTCCTAATCAGTTTCGCGCATTCACAACTGAGATTATTAGTGCCATGATGATTTTTTTCAATATCATGTTCAACTATACACTTGTCCCAGAAATTTTTGGAACGGTAGAAAAATTCTTTTATCCTTTTTTGATCACTCTTGGCATGTGTGCAGCGTTCATTTTGATAGCGCCAAAGTTTCCCGAATCTCCCAAATACCTAAACATGAAATCGGCTTCAAGAGCAAAAATTGTGGATTCCATTATCAAGTTCCATGGAAAAAGCGTTAGTGTTGGTAGGTTCCATTGACAAAAAAAATTGATAGAATTTTAACAAATTTCAGACTCAAAAATCAATGAATACGAAGATGAATGCCAATTGACGGAAAAAATGACTGTATATCAAGCTTTTCGAGATCCCCAAGTCCGGGCCTGTTATTATGTGACTCTTGCTGTGTTGACGCAATTTTATTTTGGACACTACACCATTGCCAACAGCAATTTCAACGTTCTCATGATCCGATTCGGCTGGAGCAACACTGCTGCTATCACCGCTCTGAGCATGGGTATCCTGATATGTTCGCCAATCATTTTCGTCTATCCCGTGCTTTACGAATGGATTGGCAGACGTTTTGGCGTACTTTTTGTCATGGGTAATACGCTTCTGTTGATGATCTTCTTTGCTATATCCCAGATTGCCGTTGACGCAAGTGGGCAAGCCACTGCCCTTTCCGAAGTCATGGGATATGGAATTGTCGTTTGCAATTCCATAAACTTTGCTATCGGTGGAGGCGGAGCATTCTCGGTCGTGGCGATGGACATTGTGCCGATGAGGGCCAAGCTCATCTTTATGCAAGCAATTGTGATCACGCGAAACCTCCTTTTCATAACTGCCAACTACTTATTTGTCATACTCGATCCTCTTATGGGTGCTTGGCTTTACCTGCCGATTATCGCGCTCAACTTGTATTGCATTTTCTATTTTTGGTCGAATTTCACCGAGACCAGGGGAAAATCAGTCGCCTCAAACTGCAGAAACGTTGTCATTCATATGAGTAGAAAACGAACAATTATTGGACATCCCAGATATTACGGTTCTCTTTTAAAAAGCGAAATATGCGATATTTAAAATAAATAAATAACAAATATTAAAAATGAAATAACATACAAAAACACACTTGTCGGATACTTTTAATTCACATTTTGTGACAGTATGTGGATCCTTACTTGAATAAGGAAGACCGTTGATCATTGGTGTTTCATTTTTTTCTTTTTTTACCACAGTTTCTTTTTGTTTACACTCATGGACAAAACTTCACTAAGAATGTCTACACACAAGTAAAAAGATACGGGCGGAGCTGTAAAGCATGAAAGACAAAAAAACGGACACAAAAAACTGTTAGAGGGTACAAAAGCATCAACAATTTGAACGCGACTGCCTCTGTTTATGTCTAGAGCTGTCATGAGCACAATGGAATCAGTGGATTCAGATCTTGATATCAAAATCGTGAAAACAGTTTACGGACAATGGTCAATCTTAAAAATAAAAAAATGTAAAATGATCTAAAACCAATTTTTGAACAAATCGCATGCAGAATTTTTATTTAATCAGAGGGTAGTTATCATAAGACCATTTGTTAGATGAAATACGATTATAATTCGTTAATCGAATTTAAAAAAGCTGGAAAAAAATAATCGCAAGGAACATGCATTTGATCGAAGGCAGGTTGCCAAAAAAATCAATCTGTCATTATGAACATTCTTTACTTCCTTATTTACAATCTGAGCAGTGATCTTTGCATTATCAGCAATGATACGCCGCCTATGGCTCTGATGTGAGGCGTCTCCAAGTGCTTTTTTAACTAACACAGTTTTTTTATGAAAAATTTTTGCATCAAGGAACATTTTTTTATCATAAAAAGTTTTTGCTTAAAAAAATAAGTGGATGAGGCAGAAAAAGTTCGGGGTTGCCTTCAAGACAACTTTTTTTTTTAATTTATACCTAGAAAAAATCCAAAAAAAATGTCTGCACAAAAAACCGGTGTGTACTGTCAATGCACTTGTGCGACTACCTGCAAAATCAGATTGTTTTTTATCATATGAATTTTTTTGCAAAAGTACAGACCTGTCAAAATTGACGGATTGTCTGTTGTGCCAATCAAAAAGGCGCCGTGCACTTTTATGGACTTGATGAAAAAAAGGTCGTTTATTTGTTGCAAGGAGGAAAATGTTCCTGGTAGCGTTCATGACTACTTCTGATAAGAAAAAAACGTCGGACATGACCGTACTTAAAAGGAGAATTCTGAATGACAGCTTGTACTTGAAATGCAGTGATTTTTTCATTCGACTAAAATTAAATGAAGCTCCCCAGTCGAACTCTGATACTCACAATTTTGTGTTATGGACTCTTTGGTGGCTTTGTTGAGGTTTTTGACAACGCGCTCAAACGTCTGGCGCTCCCGTTGATGGAGTTCATCAACGGCAGCATCACGACACAGTTTGGCATCGAGCCAAGTGACATGCAGATCAATACTCTCTACGCGACCCTCGTTAACATACCCTTAGCAGCGTCGATTATTGGCATGTTTCTTGTTCTTCCCCTTATTGACAGCCATGGTCGGCGTCCGGTCGTCGCCTACCTCAAACCTATTCTCTCCATCACTGCGCTTGTTCTCGTCATCGCCAGTCGCCTGTTATCCCTCTTCGAGCTTCTTTTCGTCGCTGTAATTTTCCACGGTCTGGCAGATTCGATAAGAAACGGGGTAACCAAACTTTACCTTTCCGAATGCGCCCCCAACAAACTTCGTGCTTTCACAACCGAAATAATAAATGCCATGGTGGTTTCTCAAAATCTGTTATTTACATACCTTCTTGTCCCCGAAGTTTTTGGGACGGTAGACAACTTTTGTTACCCATTTTTGATAATTCTTATCATGTGTTTGGTATTTATTTTGATAGCTCGAAAGTTCCCTGAATCTCCCAAATACCTAAAAATGAAGTCAGCTTCAAGAGCAACAATTGTGGATTCCATTATTCTATTTCAAGGAAAAGACGTTGATGTTGGTAGGTTTTGACCAATTTTTTTATGTTTCATTCATTTTTTTTATGTTTTTAAATGTTGGCCAATTTTTTTATGTGTGAAACATTTTCAGACTCTCAAATCGATGAATACGACGACGAATGCCAACTGACAGAAAAAATGACATTTCAACAGGCATTCTTTGATCCTCAAGTAAGATCCTGCTATTATCTCGTCCTCGCTGTTTTGATGCAATTTTATTTTGGACACTACACCGTCGCTAACATAAATTACAATGTCCTGATGATTAGATTTGGCTGGAGTAATACTGCCGCGATCACAGCCTACAGTACGGGTATTTTAGTGTGTTCGCCTATAACATTTGTCTATCCCGTGCTCTACGAATGGATTGGCAGACGTCGAGTTGTACTCGGAGTCATGTCTTTCATCTTCATGACAACAGCTTTCTACGCTCTGGGTCAAATTGTTGTTGAGGCAAGCGGAGAGGCAAATGGTCTATCTGTGGCAATCGGATATGCAATCATGGTTGGCAATGCGATAAACTACGCCACAGGGGGAGGAGGTGCATTCATGGTTGTTGCAATGGACATTGTACCCATGAATGCCAAGCTGATTTTTATGCAAGTTATTTTGGTCACCAGAAACGTTCTTCCCATAATTGCCAATTATCTGTTTGTACTTCTTGATCCAATGGTCGGGGCATGGCTTTACCTGCCTGTCCTTACACTCCACCTGTACTGCGTTTTCTATTTTTGGTCAAATTTCACCGAGACCAAAGGCAAATCTGTCGCTTCAAACTGCAGACATGTTACTCAACAAACCGGCAAAACACATACAATTATTACACATCCCAGAAATTACGGTTCGGTTTTGAAAGCTTGAACGTACATAAACAGTATCTATTTATTATGCAGACTTGTATGTATAAAATTTGATGGATTCATTTTTCTGCAAAATAAATACATAATGGTATGATTGAACAACCACTGTAACGGTGAAATGAATAAATATAATGAATAAACTTATCATTGAATAATTATTCACATTGAAACCCTTAATGACTATGTAAACTGCTCTAAGGATTGTATACGATGATTGCAATGGCAAAAATTAAAAATGGTTTGCAAGATTGTACACGCCGGTATGGCAACGTGGCATTTTTTGGAGGTGCATATATAGTGAGGCATAACAAGTTTGAAGCAAGCAAACTTCATCAAGCCGTACTATTCTCGTATCAAATGAAAGGAGCTATCATACTCCTAGCCTTTATCCTTGGGGTCATTTTTGCCCAATCGCCGCCTTGTATAGACAGTAGCTACCAATACGGCTTTTTTGACAACGTCGGTCGTTGCTACAAAATCTTTCAGCTCACTAAAGATCACTTGCCAAACAGAAATCGTTGTTTATATCCGCAAATCTGTAAACAATTCAACACAAAATCCTATCCTGCTATTGTACATAATACTGAGGAAAAGGCTTTTTTGGGTTGGTTTTCGTTCATTACGGCATACTGTCATAATTTCATTTTAGCTAGCTTAGTAAATGAAGGTTCGGCACTGATTGGCGGATACCTTCCCTGTGAGCATTCGATATACGACAAAACAAAATTCGTCAATATCGATAACACTCCTATTCACGTAATCTTCGATTTTTACGATCATATGAGAACGAAAGTGCCTACTGATGAAATTTCGGCATATGAACTTGTTTTTTCACATAATGCCGAAGCGATGTACAGAGGAGTCATAATGGACTGGGGATGGAACTCGTACTTTGATGTGGGACAACACCAAATTATTTGCGCGTACGATGTTCCAACCTGTCCTAGTCCATACGTTGCTTTAACAGATGAAGTTATTGATAGCGAGACCATTTGTGTCCGCACGATCCAAGTTCCGGATAACAACACATGTGTAAGTATTGCAACTTTTTTTTTCATTTAAGAAAAGTTTTATTTGCTGAAGGTGGAAGAAGCTTGCGAAGCTCGTGATCCATGTTCGTATTACTTGGATCCTAGCACGCTGAACTCACAGCAACAGCAAGCTTATGATGCGCTAACACAAGGCCAACAAAACGTCGGTGTCTGCCAGACATTTGTCGACGATGATTAAAACAATGTCAACCAATCTTTTGCAACATTGCCGGTTGTTGAACCCAAATGTGTCCGTGGCAAAATGTTTTAACAATAACTTGATTTGGTCTTTGTTTAAAAACGTACCTGCATGTTGCGTGCAAACTTATCGTCAGCATATTTAGGTTTTTCTGATTAAAATATCTCTATCCTGATTAAAATATTGCCCCCTCATTGCCCCATTACCACTGTCCTACTGTTGAATACAGCAATCCTGAGCTGTTCTTGGTATGGTTTTTCTTTCTTTCTCCTCTCTCAAACCTTAGAATCAGTAGACACTGTTCTTTTCTTCCGATACGTACTCCAGATAGGAGGTAAGTAGTTTCTCCATTTATGTATTGGAGTTGCATGTATTTTTTTGTGTTTTTATACCGGAAAAATCTGAAGTAAATCACGCAATGTCGAGGACACAACACTATCGGCATGATGCCTCGCGTTCGCGACACTACTGTTATGATTCAACGTTGCTACATATTTGGAATTCATTTTACAAAATCAAAAATTTCAAAAACATTGAACGAATTTTATATTTAGTAATCTTATAGACAAAAGTGCGCACCAAGGCGTAAAATCCAGCGTCTGGCCGCCAAAGCCGCGCGGCCGACCTGAGGATTTTAGGCCCGCCGAAAAAGCTGGAAAAAATTTGAAGATCATTTTTTACTAAAAGTATGATTTTGAGATATTTTTGTTAGGTGCTTCAATCAAACTTTGAATTGTTTTTTGCATTGAGTTTATTATCGATCACACAGCAATAATCATAAACATTTGATTCATGAGCAGCAATGAACCTTATTTACCATAGGGGTGTGGAATATATGGGGGTGGAAGCATCATTCTATGAACCACATGAATGGGGCCCTTTTTAACAACGTGATGTTTTTTTTGTTTTCTGCCACGTTTGGCGTCAATTTGAGTCGCGGTGAGAGCGAGGAGAAGGAAGATGAAGAAGAAGACTTTCATGGTAGATCAGGATGCTTCAAGTGACATGTTTTTCACAGAGCCGAACTTGTATTTATACCCTTTGAATTGTGCATATCAATTTTTTAATGCATGTCAAGTAGGCCGTTTTAATCTAAAAAAATTAAATTTTGTTTGAATCAGGGGGCGTAGTCTTGCAAGCTATCACTTTTTGCCTAACATGTTTTTCATTGAGTTACAAGATTCTGATTTTCGCGCTGGCGTAATCAGAATTCACTTTTCAGGGGTGTAGAGTTTCAGAAATTCTACAAAATAATTTTTTAATGCATAACAAGTAGAAAGTTTCAAAAAATGTGGTTCTGCATTGTGTACAAAATAAATGAGAATTTTGATTAATGTGCAGATTTTGATTAACTAAATGATTTTTTTAAATCTCTTGGTAAACGGGTCGCGGCCTGAAAATTGAGGCTGTCCGCAAGCCAAATTGCGGCACCCGCTCATTCGATTGTGCCGCACCGTATCCGCGTATACCAACCGTACAAACCGTGGTAATGTATATTTACTATTATATCAATTGTTGTATTTTCACCAAAACAGAATTCTTTTGTCTTCAATTTTCTCTTTAGTTTATTTTGAACGCATCCACTCGCATGACACACGAGAGCTCAAACCTTTTTCAATGATAAGTGTGCACATGATTCTTTGGACCCCAATAAAACCTGTGATAAGTTTAATGGAGTTGGACAAAAGGATCCAGGAAGTTTTGTTGCATCTCGGAACTTGATAAAAAATCTGACGAGTCAGACTTTTGGTCTACATTTGCTTACAATTGAGGCAGAAAATCTCACCATGCAGCTCATCATGAAAGCCGTTGCAAATTTACAAAAAAACTAGAAAACAAATTTGAAACTATTTTTTTTGAATAAAAATATTGTACTTTTTGTTTTTCGTGCGTCAAAAATTCATATTTTTTCTGTTCAACGGAAAAACAATTGCAATAATTGTAATAAGAAAAGCATCAGCTTCTATATGCAAAATAAAAACAATTGTCTAACAAGAAAACACATGGTTGGGTAAAATAAATTGTTTAATATTATCATGCATTCATTCTACAATGGACTAATAAGGTTCGAAAAAGTGTTTTTGCAATCATAATTTTCTGTTCCCAATTTTTTTTTTAATTTTAAACAATGGAACCTTTATCACTGATTGAGACAAAAAGCGTTCCTGTTGCAGCACTGATTGTTTAAAACTCGCCGACGCATGCAAAAATAAACCTAGGAGACTCTAAACCAACAGTTTTGTGATAAGTGGGGTTCCTTTGTTGCATAAAACCCTGCAACAAACGTTATAACACAGAGGTAGAGAGCCAAAAAGACGAGATGAAAGTACCAAGTCGAACGCTGTTCCTAACACTGCTGTGCTACGGAATCCTCGGTGGTTTTGTCGAAGTCTTCGACAACGCGCTCAAACGCCTGGCCGTGCCGTTGAAGCAGTTCATCAACGAAAGCATGTCTATCCATTTTTCCATCGAGCCCAGTGATGCCCAAATCAGTTTTATCTACGCCACCCTGCTCAACATCCCGCTGGCATTTTCCGTTGTCGGCACATTTTTTATTACACCGCTCATCGACAGTTACGGTAGACGCCTGGTTGCCGCCTGCCTTAAACCCCTGTTATCCATCTCTGCCTGTCTTCTGGTCATCTGCAGTAGCTTGTTGAACATGTTCGAGCTTCTTTTTATTGCCATGGTTTTTCACGGACTCGCAGATTCCATCAGAAGTACCGTAACGAAGCTTTACCTGTCCGAATGCGCTCCGGATAATTTGCGGGCATTTTCTACCGAAGTTATTTCCAGTTGCATAATGGTGATCTGTGCTGGTACTACGCTTTTATTTGTTCCTGAAATTTTTGGGACAATGGAGATGTTTTGGTATTCATTTGTCATTGTTGCCGGGATGGCGGTGTTTTTTTTGGTTGTTGCTCCCATGTTTCCTGAATCTCCCAAGTACCTGCATGCTAAGAAAAGTTTGACTCCGTGCATTAAACGTTCGATTTCACAGTTTCACGGCAGCGATGTTGACATTGGTTTGTACATTTTTTGACAGAAAAATTTTTTTCTAATTTTTTTACTACTATTTTTAATTTTTTTGAACATTTTTAAGGGAAATTTTTTTTTAATTTTTAAAAATTTTTTCCAGTTTTTTTTCAATTTTTTTCAAGCATTGATAAGATTAAACTTTTTTTTCTAAAAAATGCCAGTTTTTGTTTATTTTGTTTATTTTTTAGCGAAAAAGCTCGCAGAATTTGACGACGAAGTCGACACAACTCATAAACTGAATTTTATGCAAGCAGTACAAAATCCACATTTTCGATTTTGCTACTATCTAATTTTGGTCCAACTGATTAGCAACTACCTTTGTTATCTTCCGATCGCGAACTACAACTTCAACATCCTGCTGGTCAGGTTCGGCTGGAGTAACTCTGTGATCAACTCGATCTACGGCCTGAGCGCCCTCGCCTCACTGCCACTCTTTTTTATTCCCCCGGTCTTATACGAGCGCATTGGACGACGCTTTGTCGTCCTCTTCGGCATGATCAACGTCGTCATCGTCATGATCCTCTTTGGCATCTGTCAGCTGACGGTCGACATCGCCGGTGGCGCCACGATGCTGTCGGTCGTTGTCGGGGGACTGAGCATGTTTTTCAACTCTATTTGCCCTATCACCGGCGCCGGATCTGCTTTCATGGTCATCGCCATGGACATCGTTCCCATCAACGCCAAGCTCACCTTCGTTCAGCTTATCATGGTTACCAGAAATGTGCTTAACATTGTCGGAAATTACCTTTTTGTCATTCTTGATCCCTTGCTTGGAGCAAAGATTTATCTGTTTGTGGTTTTCATTCAAATCTACTGCACGTATTACTTTTGGACTAGATTCAAGGAAACCAAAGGACAATCCGTGGTTGTCAATTGTCAGCAGATTACAAATAATAATAATCAAGTACCCAGAAAATTTGGTGTTTCACATAATTATGGAGCATTTGCTGCCCGCTGATAAACATTTTGTTTTACTACAGTTTTTTTGAGAATAAAAAAATGAAAATCATGTTGAAGGTTTTTTGAGATACACTCACGGAAAAATCTGAAATGCTCGGAAATGATCCATCGATATTACAACCGACCACTGACCTCGGAAAAATCCCTGACTTCGCAGTGAATATTTTTTGTTAACACAAAGCAGATGACAATGTTGTAAATTTTTTACCTGTGCCAGTATGTCAAGTTGTCAAGATCGGCTTGGAGTTTTATTTCAAATGAACAAGATCAAACTTCAAAACTTAGACACACATGTTCAGAATTTTTTTATAATTTTTTGAAAACTGCCGAAACAAATTTTTAACTTAAAATTAAATTCCAGCTGTCCCAGTCAAAATACTTATTTTGTCAAAATCAGGTGGTCCAAAGCGTTCCACAATCTTCAAACACATTTCTTATCACTTCAACGTTAAAAGTGCAATCACTTTTTTATGGACTACAAAATTTTTATAGTGCACGCTTTTATCAGTTTCAGATCAGAAATAAGGTTCTTTCTGATCTAAAACTTTTTTTAATTTTTATAAATATTATTTTGTTGTTTTTAATATTTTTTCTATTTTTTGCTGTAAATGTTTCAAAAGTGATTCATAAAAAAATTTCTGTTCATAAGTATCATCATGAAAAAAAATCAAAAACCTTCAACCTAATGATCACTCCCAGTACATTTTTCCCCCGAACGCAATTCTCATTGCTCACATCAATTTTGCCAGCTCTGTTATGTACCCAATTATCCGTCCATCCAGCAGACCAGCCGAATGTATGTATGCACGGCACCGGAATGCATTTATTCCTTGTGGCAATTGTTCACTCCTCTCGCATTGCTCTGATCGAGATCGCGGTGTGCCTCCTGCAATGGACGCAATTCCTCCCTCCTTGCCTGCCTGAGGCAAGAAAGCAAGCACGCAGGCAGCTGCGGGGGAGAAAGTTGTTGTCCGCTGCTGCTGTTGTTGTTCCTGTTGCTGCTGCTGCTGCCTTGAGACGATTCATCCGTCGACTGCAGCGGCAGCGGCAGCAGCGGTGTAGTAATGTTTTTGATCGAAAGGAGCTGTTTTGTAACGGTCGGTCGTACGCCATCATCATCAAAATCGACCGACCTGCTTTACGTTTTTGTAATTGTGATTTTGATTTTACATTAACGATTTTTCGATGCTAACAATTTTTTGTATTTTTTAGGTGATTGATTTTTTTTGTTAAAAAATTTGATTGTAAATACTAACTTTCAATTATTTTACTAATTTTGCATGTTTTTACGTAATCTAAAAACTTTTTTGGCCAATACGCATTTTTACTTTTCCGTAAACTCTTTCCAGTCTTTCAGGGGTATAGTTGACTCAAAGGGATGGATGAGTAGGGGTCCTTCGCGACGGCTTTGCCCGGATTGCGTGCGCGCTTTCACACGCTTATACCGCTGCTTGGTTACCGCCTGCTTTTGCGCCAGCGCCGCCGTGCGCATCCAGTTCAACAAGTCATCCACCGTCCCATCCCCTCCTTCTGTCTCCACTGGACACGCGACCACGCCGGTCCGGTCAATTAAATTTCATTTCATCCCAAATTGAGTCAATTTATATGAATCGACGCGGTCCACCCCCTCTTTTGTGGGTAAATAGTCTCATCACCGCCGACATGGACAAATACACGCACACGTGCACGTAAACGGGGGGACAAGCTGCATTCAGCTGACTGCACCGGTGACGACCCCTGCTTTTACCGATCTCCAGCAGCTTAGAGCTTCTTCACTGAATACTTTCTTCGATATTATGTCCTAGAGTGTCGTCTTCAAGTGTCTTCTTTTTTTATACTCCTGTGCACTGTCCAAAAAATGAAACCACGAAAAACGACTTGGCGAGACGTGCAGCGGATCGTCGACGACACGATCGATGCCCTCGGGCGATCTGCTCGATCCAGGAGATCCAAATCAATGGCAACGGTGAGATTTGCGGGTCTTCCAGACGAGCAGCAGCCTTCGACGTCGGCAGTTAAGCCTCCGAGTGAACGGAACTACGTCCTGGTCGTGTGTCCCTCGTGTAAACGTCGATTGCTTGTCAAGAGTCCCGTGAACCTGTCGTCCCAGAGAGGTAGAAGACCTCCGACGTCTTCTAACATGCTTCGGAGCGGAAGACAGGTCGAGGCGTATGCCTTTGCCGAGTGAGTTGTTTTTGGGGTGATTTGTCGATGGTTTGACTAACATTAGGTTTTTTGGATGGTCATAAATAATTTCAATTTTAAATTGAAAATTTTTTTCTTCAATTTTTTTCTTTTTTTGTTCTTTGACTTTTTTTATTCTTTTTCTATCGCGTCTTTGAAAATTTTCAATTTTTTCCAAAAAACACTTTTTTTACAGGATGACAGCCGTCTTCGACCGCCGCTCGGAATCGCGTGCTTCGCGGTACAGCGACCACGCGGAAGCCGTGCACGACACGCTCAACGCCCTCGTCGACGACGTCAACAAGACGACCGAGATCATCCGTCGTCGACAGCGTGAGATGGAAGTCGAGCGTCGAACCTTCCAGACGGAAATGGAAGTCAACGGTCGCATCAGTGTTGTGCCATCCGACGACTGGCTTAACATCAGGCTAAAGAGCGTCTCAACCGATGACCTCAAAAAAGACCTGGGCAGGGTTAAGGACAACCAGCGGAACAACGTCGTCAACGACACCATGGCTGCTCTGGTCTACGACGTCAACGCGACGGCTGAGGTTCTGAGGAGAGGATCTTTGAAGCGGAGGAAGCCGGAGAAGAAAGTCTCGCACGAGGAAGTCGAGTATCGGCTCCGGCTCACGCCTGCGCCGGACGATGTCGGTCTTCAAGACCATGAAGAGCCGCCTTTTGAGCGTGAGTTGTCAATGAATTTTAAAAATTTAAACTAAAAAAATAAATATCTATTAAAAAATAAATTTTTGAAATTCAAAAAAATTTTTTTTTAATTTATTAATAAAATTCTTTTGTAAATAAAAAAAAATAAATTTTTTTAAAGAATTTATTTCAAAAATTAAAGTAGAATTGTTTTAAAAATTAGAATTTGAAAAATTTTATTTATAAAATTTTAATATTGAAAAAATTATTTTTAAATTTAAAATTAAAAAAAATGTTTTAAAAATTAAAATAAAAAAAATGTTATTTTTAGCCCCTCCGGACAACTTCACAGTCGAACAGGTGAAGCGCGACTACGGCGTCGACATCAGTGAATCCCAGACGTCGTCGCTCAAGCGTCGCGCGCGTTCGCAGACTCCCCGCCGGACGCTTCACATCGACGGATCTCCTCCACTCGGCGCGATCCCCGTCTGCGCGTATTGCAGCGGCGAAATCGACGGCCCCACCCTCACCGCGCTCGCGCCCAACGCAGAGCGCGCGCAGAAGTTCCACCCGTACCACTTCATGTGCTGCTACTGCCAGAAGGCGCTCAACCTCCGTGGCACCTTCCGCGAACACGAGCGACGCCCGTACTGCCACGAGTGCTTCTACAAGCTGTACAACGGCCTCCTCTACTCCCCCGACGAAAACCAGCGCCAGATTGAAAAGCTCATTTGATCCCGCCCCCAGGCGTCTGTTTCCCTGTGTGTATTATCGTAACAATTTACTGCCTGAATGCTATTTACAATCTGGTGTTGCTAATCGTATACGATTTTCGTCGACAACATTTCCGCACGATGGCGAGAGCGATGACATAAATAAGCACGACGAGAAGCGCGACGATGAGGATTGTGCCGAGGGCGAGCACCCATCGCAGGACAGCACCGGCGGTTCTAGGTGGAGGCAGGGATGTCGTAGGGGGCGGAGGTTGTTTTGTGCCTTTCATCCAGGGATTTCGGTGGAGGGGTGGGACCGATGGCATTTCATCTGGAGGTGCTGGAAAAAAAAATTAAATCAAAAAAATTTGAATTTAATTTAATTTGAATTTATAAAAAAAATTTCAAACCATCAAAAACGACGTGCATGTTGTCGTGATAGGTGTATGTGTCGGATTCTGAAAGAATCAAAAGTTTAGAAAGTGTAGACAAAATGATTTCGAGATCAAAAAGTTTTGCAGAAATCAATGACTTTTGTTGTGTCAACAAAAGAGATTTACTAAAACCACATTAACACTCAAATAAAAAGTTTTCTCGTTTTGTTCGAACTTTTTATGACCCAAATTAGACAGCTGCCAGATTCAAATGGGTTTTTCGATTTGAATTTTTTCACCCGACGGAAAAAAAAATATTGTTCAAAAAACTCACTTCTATTTTGTTCAGCAGAATCTTTCTGATCCTCAGCGCTGTCTTCGCCGTACTTAAGAATGCGTTTAATGTGCACCCTGCTGCCTTGCAGTAACGGTTCAGCTGCTCCCTGACCTGGAGGTTCAATTTCAGTTGTTAGCGTGTTAAACGTCGTTGTTTCCAGATTTTCCGTTTTTTCAGATGCCTCAGATGTCGACCGTTGACTGAATGTAGTGTCCACAGTCGCGGCAGCAGTAATTAAATCGTACGACACATCTAAATTTTCATCAGTAGTCAACACAATCGGGGGAATCGATTGATCAGCGGGTATGTCATTTGAGAGGTTATCATCTGAAGTTGGCAGAGTCACTGCTTCAGCTTCGACACTGTAACCACTGATGGAAACTGGTGTAACTTCTTGGTTTTTGGGTTTCTGAGTTTGCGGGGGAGAAGAATAGTAGTCTATGGACGGCTTTGTGGTTTTCCGTAAGTCCTCATTGGTCACTTTGATTTTTGTAACCCCAGATGTACTGATTTTGACGTCAGGAACCGTATCCTGACTTTCAGTATCTTCATTTTCCCCCGAAGTAGTTCCAAAGACTGGCTCAACAGACTGAATATCAAAAACATCACCAGACAAATCATCAGAAGTCGGAAGAGTCACCGCGTCTTCTTCCACGCTGTATCCGCCAACCGCCACTGGCGTCAACCCTTTGTCCACAGAAGTCACTACATCCTGATTCTTCTGAGCAGAAGAATAATCATCCGGAGATAGTGTTTTGACTTTCCATACAACGTCGTCAGCGACGTCATCATCGACGTCAGAGATACCAGCGACGTCATCAACTTGGGTGGTAGAAAGTTGTACAGTGCTGAGAGCGGCTTCTGGATCCCCGACTACCGTATCATATCCATCGTAGACATTATTCGTAGACAACGGAGGTGTCGGAAAAACTTCTGGAATCTTGATTATCGTGCTGAGCAGTTCATGAGGATCCAAAGTGATTCCAGTCAATTCTTCAGATGCTGAATCAGATACCCTATTAGAATCCTCAGCAGACACGCTGCTGGAGATAAAATTTATCTCCACCGGTCGAGGCGTCCATGTTTCAGTCTGGGTGAATCCAGGTGTCCAATCACCTGTGACATGCTTTGCTGATGAATAGAAAAAATCCGGAGGAATGTCCTCGAGACTTTCATCGGATTCAAAGACTTTTCTAGGATTGGTGGTGACTGTAGGAGTCGAAGTCAACAACTGTGGCTCGGTTGTCAAAATTGTGTACTCGTCGTTGAAGAGCTCGTTTGCCTGTGTTACAGCCGTGATTTCCTGCATGTCTTGGGCTATCCTGTTGAAGTCATGAATCTGGCAGTAGTCTAAAAAGTCGTCGGAGAATGCATTGTCGTTTTCTGGCATGATAAAGGAAAGAAAGTAGTCGCGGAACGTGAAACGGTTGAAAAGGCGTTTGGCTGTCGGGCAGTAGTGGATGACAGTATTCGCCAGGCACATGTTGTGGTAATGGAGGTATCTGAAAAAATATTGAACTGAGTTTGAAAAAAAAATTATTAGAAAAAAATTTAATCGAAGTTTTTGAATTTGAAAAAAAAATTGAATTTTCAGTTTTTGACTTAGATTTTTTGAACTTTCAAACTTTGAAATTTTTTATTTTTAATTAAAATCTTCTTTTAAAATTAAAAAAAAAAAATTAAAATATTTTTTTTTTATTTTTTATAAAAATTTATTTTTTTTGTATAAAATTTAAAATAATTTATTCTGTTTTTTTTTAATTTAAATTAAATTTGTAATTTAAAAAAATTAAACAATTTAAATTTTTTGTTTTTGGCACGGATTTTTTCTGCAAAAATATTTTTTTTTTTAATATTTTTTTCTTTTTTTGCATTCTTTCAAATCAAATTTTATGCACTCCCAAAACCCACCTGCAAGTTTCCTGAGCATTCTTCTTGACATTTTCACGAACAATCCCCCGAAGACGAACGGCTTCCTTCAAAAACGTGGAACACCTGATTTCGAGGAATGAGTGATATTTGTGGATGCAGTAGATGTTCGCTTTGTGATCTGACAGGTAATAAATCCTTGAAGACAAGTCAATAAAAAAGTAGCAACTCACTCTTATCTACGAAATGACACTTTCGGTGTATGTTGCGACTCAGCGTGTCCAACTGGCCGCCTTCCGTGTTCTTGCGGCCCAGACACTGGCGTTCGCAGTCGCTGAAGTCGTGAAACTTCCAGCAGACGTTGCTGAGAAACGGTATGCGTTTGTTGTACTTCACAAGGCTCTCTAGCTTGATTGTAGACGTGTTTGTGCGCTTTAGCGATCGACTGAGCAATCTTGCGCATCTCGCGTAACACGCATCTGACTGGAGGGCGGCTTGGGTGAGGGCAAGGGTCAGGAAAAAAATTGGAAGCATCAGGAAAAATATTCTTCTGGGCGCCATGGCAGAAAGTGGGTCGATCGAGGTCGCTTTACTGAAAAAAATTTTTTTTTCAATATTGACAATCTGGCAAACAGACATTTTTTTAATCTAAAATATGTATGTGTTTAAAATTACGATTAAAAATTATGATCAAATGTCGACAAGCCGACGATTAGCACCCGGTGGTGACGCAATGGATTTTTGAAAAATGAAAAAGCTGCATCCCCGATATTTTCCTACATAACTGTGAAATTTATAGGAGCTCAGATTTCACCGGTTTGTTTCTAAACGATGCGTGGGGTGGTTGGTCACTCGATCAGTGGGACCAAGTTTGTTCAGTCACACCTTTTTTTGGAGGATGAAATTTCAAAGTTTGTAAATCATGCAAAAATGTAAACTGAGTTCTTCTGGTGTTTTTTTCTGGATTTTTATGAATCCCATGTTTGGAATTTTTTTGTTATAAAAAATGTGAGCGGTTTTTAATAATTTTCAAAAAAATACAGAAAAATACAAAAACTTAAAAATATAGGAAAGGAACCACAAAGACACCCCAAAACAGTTCAAACGCGCCAACAAAGGAAAAACTGTCAGCCAACCATCACCGTAAACGTCAGGAAGAAGAAAAGTTTACGGCATTCATTCACATCAACGCCGCATCGCATCGCCCCGCTTTGCATCACATCACATCGGCCCGGGAGGCAGGCAACATGTGTGAAACCCCCCCCCCTCCCCTTTTCCCCGAAAAACGAACAACGAACAACGAACGACAGAAAGAACAATAAGCCTCTAGGAGAGAAGAAATTTAGTTGAAGGAGCATATTTATAAGACTCCGCCGCCGACGTGTCCCCATCCCCTCCCTTCCATCTGGCAGCACGCATGCCATCGGTCGCCGTCCTCGCTGCCGTCGTCGACCTGTCACCGCGTGTCCTATCTTCTTTTTTTTCTCTAATACCCCATCCATGAGCGCTCATATCAGACAGCTGGTCGTTCGCTTGATCTGTGACAAATTCGCTTCTGTTGAAGATGTTTTTTGCGTTGGTGTTGCATTTCTTTAGCTTTTGTTTGTTTTTTTCGCAGCGGTGGGATATGAAATTCAAGTCGGGCAACTTTTTTAAAGCCAAAAAAATTCTTTGTTGTTGTTGTTTTTTGCATTGTGGCACTTGAAAAATGATGAAGGATGGGCAATAAACGGGCACTAAATCATGGACTGAGACATTTACACCTACGTGGACATCATTTGTGCCTCCTAACATCTGGTCTAATGATAACTAACCACTGAGTAATGGTGAAATAAATAAATAAATAAAAATCATGGACTTGGTCGGTAATGGACCAGACAGGGCAAAGTGGTACGCAACAAAAAAGCATGTCCCCTCCAAAAAATGTCATTTTCGGTTAAAAATTCAATATTTTTTTAAATGCCATTTTGAGGTCAAAAAACGATAAACTTTGTTTTTAAACCTTTTTAAAAAATGCCGGAAAGTACACTTTTGACAGATATTTTTTGGTGCCTTAAAAATGTTGTTTGTTAAAACAAATTTCACTGCATTGAGAATCAGTCAAAAAAATAACGAACGCATGCACAAAAAAATTGTTTTTTCCAACAAAAATGAGACTTTGGGCCGATCAAATGGCGGTCGCGGATGAGGTGACAGGAGAGCCCGGAGCACATGAGATGAAATCACCTGAGACAGGTCGAAGATAAAAAAAACAAAGAGCGTTCGCCCGCCACCTGCCGTTTGACTGGGCCACTGGGATCAAGGAAGATATGTATTTTTGAGTGCATTGCTCTCATTAGCTATTATGAGTAAATAGCATATCGTAAAGTAAAGTGGAAATAAATAACGTTTCAACGTTCAACACAAATTTTTTAAAGTTGCAAAAAAAAATTAATTTTGAAACGTAAAAAAAAATCACAGAAAAAAATATCATAAGAACAAAATGCACTTTAAGGTGCCAAAAAAACCGTGCCAACCGCAACCGCAACCGTGGCATCATGAAAATGAGGAAGCGTCCACACATCTCTCCAATTTGTCTTCCTTGAAGTTGACTAACTACTGGTACACAATATAACTCCCGTCGTCCTCGGGGGATTCGTGTGGCCTGTCATCGGCACTTCAAAGTCGATTGCCGTAACACGCACGCAACTTCTGGTCTCGGTCGCTTTTTTGTTCTATCTAATACTTTTTTTGTCCTCTAACAGAAGAAAAAAAATTGTGAGTAGGATAATAGCCGAGGTGCCCAAAAACCCCGGAAACTATCATACTTTACTTTTTTTTTATGGCAGCAGTCAGTCAAAGTCAAAAAATCAACTTTTTACCGTAAAAAAAAGATGAACTCGGCATATTTAAAATCTCATGAATGAGAATATAAAAAATTAATTACCATGTTAACACAGATAAAATTTGGCAAAAAAAAACAAAAAAAAAACTATTTATGAGACAAACAAATAAAAAAGTACGTACACCTCTTTTGTCACAAAAAAATGATTTGTCGAGTCGTTTCCGGCCCATGTGCCCTGTCAACAAACCAGACAATATTGCCTGGGGGCAGTGGCTGTCGTTGTAGTTGCCCTTTCCCCTGCTTTTTGTCCTTTATCGTTCTGAAGCTTGATTTGGTATTAATGCGGTGGTGGCGGCTCATTCACTCAGACGGTGCCTGTCCCGTCAAAGCCACCTTGCGCCAACATGTATTTCAACAGGTCTCACTCAGGTCCAAACAAAATCTGTGATATGCCAACAGACGGTTGGGATAATCTTTTTTTTCTTCTTCTTCCTCGCACAAAACGGCATAGCAAGTAAGTGGCCGATCAACACAGCAGCAGAGCAGCCGGGCACGGCAGCAGGAGTCATGATGATGATGCTGTTCAATTACGAGATTAGGAAGCCATCTTCCACCGCAAAAACGTGTGGTAATATGTTTTTGGCAGAGAAAGGTGGGCAACAGATGACTCCACTTCAGAAAACAGACCGAGGAGGGGATTCTTAATCCAATCGACGACAGATTTTTTGCCCGTTTGGTTTTTTTTGAATCGCAGGTGTTAGCCGCCTCCCGCTGTCCGACCTCGACCAAACATGTTATTTGTGCCAACAAAAGATGATTTTTGTAGATGTACAGTAATTGGCACTACATACAACAACCCCGATGCCAAGGCAGATGCTCGAGAGTCGTGCGGGGCTATGTATTGTTCACGAGATCAAGACCCAAGAAGCAAGTGGATTAAGCGATTAAGGACTCGTCACCGACTTAAGTGCCATCGATCTTGACGGGTGTGTGCGTGTGCGCGTGCCTTCAGTTGAATTTTTGTCGAGAGCAACAAATTTGTAAAAACTCTTTTTTTTATTTTGGATGAATTAATTTGGCATTGGATGAATAATTACGTTTTTATGATCATCAATCTGACTTTCTGATTTTATATTTGTCAATTTCAGCCGTAAAACTCCTATTTTATTCAAAAAAAAGTTTTCACGGCATAAAAAATAAACTGAAAAATAAAAAACTGTAATCGAAAATAAAAAAAATTGAAATTTTAAATTGAAATGGCTTATTATACTTTAAAAAAATCGGTTTGACAATAAAACGTAAAAGTGCCAAAAATTATCACGGATGAAAATCGATATTCTTTGATCGTCAAATTCATTATTTTTGGTATAAAAACTTGCAATTTAGTAAAAAAAACGTTTAAAAATTCCAAATTTTTCACGCCAACTTAAAAAAAGTTTTCACAGCATAAAATTCTTCAAAAACACATCCAAAAAACTCAATGTAAGTCAAAACCATCGACAAATCACCCCAAAAACAACTCACTCGGCAAAGGCATACGCCTCGACCTGTCTTCCGCTCCGAAGCATGTTGGAAGACGTCGGAGGTCTTCTACCTCTCTGGGACGACAGGTTCACGGGACTCTTGACAAGCAATCGACGTTTACACGAGGGACACACGACCAGGACGTAGTTCCGTTCACTCGGAGGCTTAACTGCCGACGTCGAAGGCTGCTGCTCGTCTGGAAGACCCGCAAATCTCACCGTTGCCATTGATTTGGATCTCCTAGATCGAGCAGATCGCCCGAGGGCATCAATCTTTTTTTAAATGTTTTATTCCCGTTTTTTTGAATTATTACGCTTTGTTGTATCTAAAATTAATTTTGTTGCCATACATCCTTGTCATCGATGACAAAACGTTCAGTTGTCGAGAAAAACATACAGCCAGTCAGTTATTTGGCCTCCTAAGTGGCTTCTTGTCCTTTTCACTTGTCTCGGCCCAAACGTGCGCATTATGTTGTTAATTGACCGGTCACTAGCCACTAAGCCTTCGGTTGACGGCGCCGGCGACAGTGTCGGTGGACAATGCCGTGCACAATAAAGACAAGTCGGTGCGGTGTGGTCATCATCATCTTGTCTCGTTGCGGTGGTCCAGTGGGAGTTACTTGAGCCAGACGTCGGCAAACTTCTTGCTGGATGACTTGCGATCAAATGCCAAGTACGTACACCACAGGAGCATAGCCGGTCATTATCCCATTTTTTCTCATTTTTGTTTCTGCCCATTTTCCTTAAATGGGTAAATTGAGACGATCCTGGTTAAATGGAAAGAAAAAAGGCGGCATTTGTTGTCTTTTAGAAGACAAAAAGAAAGGTGAAAGGTGTCATCCAAGGTGTCGTGTCCTCAGTTGCACAATAAAACAGCACGACAACTGGCAATGATGTTTTTTTCTTCCTCTTTTTTTTTATGTTTTTGAACAGAAGTCAACTTCGGCAACATTATTTTTTTTGAGGTGAACAAATAAATGAAAGATGGATTTATTTTTGCGATTTAATTAATTGATTGCCTCCGGGGCGACGTTCGTCGAGCGTTAAGATAACATGTCAATCGGCAAAGATTGATGATGATAAAGCTTTCCACGGATTTTTTTGGACTCAAAAAAAATCTGGATGAAAAATTTTTTAAAGATACATAATTACGATCGGATATGTATTTATGTATTTTCAAATCAATTTTTTTGAAAAATTCAGGTTAGCAAACTTCGCTTTTTTTTAATCGGTCCATTTGCAATTTAACAGCACATGTAAGTGTGCCTCATTTTCTCATTTGTTGATGTTGGTTTTGGATTGAATTGCATTTTCTATTTTTCGCCTTCAACAATAACTTGGTATACTGTAACATTATTTTTTTTACCCCATCCCCAAAAAATTCTTTTTGATTAAAATCAGACCAATTTCATCTTTTTTTGTATCAAAAACCATTGAAAAATCCAACAAATGCGGTAAACCAACAGTCTGAGGCCTCCTGCTGAGGCTTTGGAGGCAAAAAAACCCTCAGCATCCTAAACGGGTGCAAAAAAATATTTAATATTTTAAGAGTATTACCTCCACACTTTGACACCACCAGACAGTTTAGTTCATTGTTGTTCGAACAAAACCTCAAAAAACGGAAAAGAAATAAATTATAAACTGCCAGTGACTTTTTCTGTACCACTCTCGACAAAAGACAAAACTAACGGTATTGCATAACCGTAACAATGGACGAGAGTTGACAGCTTGCGCCCGATCGGGACAATGACCCGAGATTCATGGGGACAGGGCACCCACAAATCATTGGGTGCGTGGATTCGAGTCGAGTCGATTATGGCTGACGCAACGCGCCCTGGTAATCCGCCTACTTGCCACGAAGGTGTGAAGGGGTTTGGTTGGTTGACTGGTTGACTGGGTGAGGTGTTATTGTTACGCGTGTGGTCATCGTCTTGTCTTGTCTTGGGTGGTCGCTTAAGTCTCTTATGGTGGATTAGCCCCGGATCAAGCATGAGCATGAGCAAAAAAAATCAACAGACGTTATGGTTAGCATACAAATTTATTTAGTGTCTTTTCTCCGTCCACAATGGCAATACATAATCTACACAAAAGAAGAGACAAAAAAAATACATAATCTTAGAAGGAGGAAGAAACGACAGACGGCAGGCACGGGCAAGAAAATGTTTTCAAAGAAAAAGAGCACTTCACCCCTCTGAGAACCCCGCTAGACGTCCTGCGTCTTGCGAAGCATACAGTCCACGCAGATGCACGGACCCGTCGGCGTTCCGGGACCCGCGAGTTTTTTGAGACACCCGCCAGGCTGCATGAACCGGTGCGGCATGGGTGGAGGAGGACAGAAGTGGGGAAGAAAAGCGGCAGGCGGCAGGCCAGAAGCCGCCATGAGCACCGCCAGCTGCTGATGAGCGGCCGCGGTGAGTGCCGAAAAGTTGGGCGCTCCGACGGAGGGCAGTTGCTGCTGGGGCACAGCCGGGGTCGTCGGGGTCATGAGCGTCCTCGGGGTGCAGGACGTCGTAGACGGAGTCGTCGGCGACGTTACCGACATGGACATTGGCTCGGGTGGGGGTGGGGGTGGGGGTACCGAGGAGCCACAACTGTCAGAGGAGAGCCGCTGGCGGAGGTCTTCGTTGTCGGCGGTTAGGCGACGGATCCTGAAAGACAGGTGATTGAAACATTTTGTAAAAAAATGAGAAAAAAAGTTTTTTGAGGTTTTTACGATAAAAATTTTTTTAAACTAAAACTTGAAAACAAATTTTTAGGTTTTTTTACGGTATTTTTTAGCAACATTTCAAAACAACACTTGAAAAACATATTTGTTACAGTAAATTTTTTACACATTTAAAAAAAAATTTCCAGTAAAAATTATAGAAATTGTCGTCAAAATTTCATTTTTTCGTAATTTTTGAGAACAAAACTCGAAAAAAACATTTTGGCAATATTTTTTACAGTAAAAAATTTTCATAAAATTTAGAAAATAACGGTAAAATAAAGATGCGCATGTCTAAAATTTTCAAATAATTGCCAAATTACAATATTCCATGTAAAGAAAACCGTAAAAGTCACGAAGACCGTCCAAATCCAAAAATTAGCAACAACGACCATAATCGCTTCAAAATCCAACTCACCATTCCGCAGCAAATACAATAGTATTGATCTTGCTTAATTTCCGTGAATTGGGCATCTTGGAGTGTGGAAGCGTGTTGCGAAGGATGTCAAGCGCCGAATTGAGATCATGCATCCGTTTGCGTTCACGCGAATTAATGCACTGTCGAAGACGATCCTGTTCATCGGGATCGAGCTTCTGAAGGCGTTGTTTGATTTTTTCGCACGAACCCCGTCGCTTGCGGACGTATGGCTCCAGCTGAAGGTCATCCAATGGAAGTGATCGCTGCACAACGAATTTGTCAAACGTTTCCGTCAACGTGCAATAAAAAAAATAAACTTACCGATTTTTTAGAATCATACGATTCATCGGATTCCGTAGATCCAGCTCGCTTCATAGCCTGTCGGGAGACGGATGCGTCCGAAGAATCACCGTTGCTACTGCCACCGCCGAGACTCGTCATTGTGTATCGTGTGGATACCAGACAATAACAACAACCGTATTGCAACACTTGAAGGCTGAAGGCCCCGTATTCTGAGACAGGGGAGAGAGACTGTAGGCGGAGTCGAAGACGAACGACAACTCGACCAATTGGCAGCAGACCAGACACGCGTCAGGAGTGGGTGGAGTCGGTGCTGCGCGCGCGAGAGAGCAAGAGAAGAGCTCGAAGACAGAAGCAACCAGGACAGTTGAAGTAACTGCTTGAAGCAATTGCGATCATCACTTGTCAAACCATAAGCGTAAATTACTGTGGGAAAGGTTTCGTAAGCTTGTGGACGTTCCCATAGGGTACTGCCATACGGTAAAAGCATGCAAAATCAAAAGTTTTTCCCATGAATTCCGTATTTCCATGCTTTCCCATGCTGCGTGGCGTGTAAGGGAATCATTCGACGACGATTACAAAGAGGATTACGGTAGGATAGGTGAGGGTATGCACACAATCCGGAGGTGTTGCAATGATGCATGCATGCATGCATGCATGCGCGACCTTGACGCTCTTTCACCCCCGAAGCTTGCTGACAGTCGTCACATCACATCCATAGTTGCGGGTCGTCAAACGGCAGGGTGTCTCTCTCGGCGTTCATTTGCATTTCATTTGCACCGCTTTGGAAGAAGGAAATAAAGAAAGCATCGTGCTACGGTTTTTTGATGGGTTTCGGATAAAAGGTACACAGCCTTGAAGCTTGATTTGTGACGCCATTTATGACCTGGCATGAATGCCAACTTTGTAGGGGGATTTGGCATGCTGGGGGATGAATGAAGACAACAAGTTGCAAAATGCAAGATACAAACAATAACGACAATGATGACAAGTGCAATGGTGTTAAAAATAAAATTCAGAAGGAACAAACCAATAACTCCAGGATATGCTTTTGGCAAGATTTTTTCATAAGAATCCACAAAAAAACAGTATCTTCCACAACATTTTTTTTAATTTTTTTATTTTTAATTTCAAAAAAAAAATTGAATTTTGTTAAAATTTTTTCAAAACTAAATTTTTCTGACGATTTTTTCAACATTTAGACCGGTGAGTTGGATTTTAAAGCGGTTGCGATCGTTGTTGCTAATTTTTGGATTTAGACTGTTTTCGTGACTTTTATGGTTTTTTTGCATTGAATATTGTAATTTGGCGGGCTTTTGAACATTTTAGACGTGCGCATCTTAATTTTTGTTTTACCGTAAAAAATGCACTCAAAATGTTTTTCAAGTTTTGTTTTCAAGAATTGCTAACTAACAAAATTTTTATAATAATTTCCTAATTTTTCCCCGCAAAAAAAGAAAAAATATGTGTTTTTCAAGTGTTATTTGAGCGTAAACAACACTATATTTACAATGCAAAAAAAATCTAAGCATAAAACATTTTAACTTGTAATTTTTTTTTATTTTAAATCACCTGTCCTTCAGGATCCGTCGCTAACCGCCGACAACGAAGACCTCCGCCAGCGACTCTCCTCTGACAGTTGTGGCTCCTCGGTACCCCCACCCCCACCCCCACCCGAGCCAATGTCCATGTCGGTAACGTCGCCGACGACTCCGTCCACGACGTCCTGCACCCCGAGAACGCTCATGACCCCGACGACCCCGGCTGTGCCCCAGCAGCAACTGCCCTCTGTCGGAGCGCCCAACTTTTCCGCACTCACCGCGACGGCAATTTTTTTTAGACAAAAGTTTTGTATGTTCGCTAATGCCATAGTTCATCAAAAAACAAAAGAAATACAGTAATTTCGATCTCAAAATTCTCCAACGCCATCGAATATCCAAACTATCCAAAAAAAGTGATAATCTTCGTGACCTGACCCCCAGTCATGGGCAAAGTCAACAAAGTTGAACGCGTCTCACGGTAATCGTGCACTTGATGCGATTGTGTGTTGTGCAACTGATCGCGCACTTGGGCAACGGTGGGATTAGCGAGTGTCTTCTTCCTCCATTGCAATTACCCGCGCACCGGGTCAAACATGTTTTCCATACAATTTTTTTACTCGTACAAATACATTTCTGACACAGGATTATGAACATGTGCCAGGAAGTTGTTCTCACGAAGACAGTACACTAATTAAGCCCCGGTCAGGTAATTGGTAATTGACAGAAAGGTGCAAATGTGCCTGGAGGGTGGATGCGAGTGTAGCTCGGTGGATCACGACAATCTAACAATTCCGGTCGACGACGGATACTCGGGGAGGGCAAGTGAGTACTTGGCTGCCAGGCTCGATGGCACAAATCGACCCCCGAGGACGTGGGCACGACCGGTGAAATGCCGTGCGCAGAGTTTGGGTGCTGTGAGTGAGATGAGAGCATCCGGGTGAAGCGCAGGGGTCGAAGCATCCGTTGGCGGGCCTTTTTCGACGTCCCAGCCTCAAAATAACAAAAAATACTTCCAAAATGACAAAAAACTCAAAACTGACCTGAAGGAATGTCAACCGAAAACACAGGAACCCCAGAATCGTTGATAGCCTTGAGAATGCCGCCAAACGGTTCCCGGATGGGTGGCTTGAAGCTGAAGCCAAAAATGGCATCGACGACGACGTCAAAACCCTTGACATCCGAGGATGTCAGCGAAGAGGCAGCATCGAGATACGGGATGTCCATGCGGGACGTCTGGTGGACGAGGCGCTGCATGAGGTCGCCTTTTGACGGTTTCGGGTAGAGAATTGACGGCACAAAGCCCTGAAACACAATATAACAAAAAATGTGAAAAATAGGCCAAACTCAAAAAAAGTAAATTCGAATGAAAAAAAAATTTCTAGGTTAAAAAAAAGTATCGCAAATACCAAAAAGTGCCAATCGTAAATGAAATTTGAGGATACGATAAGATTTTAGTCGGCATTGGTCTCACAGCGAAAATAAAATTAAGGCAAAATATCAAAAACATATTTTGCAAAAAAATTGCAAATTATAAATTAAAAAAATATTCAAAAAATGAAAATCAAAGCTATACAAAAGAATTTTTCTGGTTTAATTCAAAACCTAATCAAAACAAAAATCTGATATCGATCTGATTTTTTTAGCAAAACCAAAAAATACGCAATTTGAGAAAAAAATTGTCCAAAAAAATGCAAAATAGGTCCAAAAGACCAAAAAAACTAATTTGAAACTCAACATTGACAAAAAAAAATTTGGACAAAAAATCTATAATCTATAAAGTCTCCCAAATAAATCCCCGAACCATCTGGCTTACAAAAAGTTTGAGATGCCTCGCAGCGACGAGTCCATCGCCACCATTGTTACCAGGTCCAGCGACAACAAGCACCTTTCCGGGCTTGTAGAGGTCAAAAACCGCCTGGGCACATGCCAAGCCCGCGAGTTCCATAAGTTGATCGACGCTGAAGCGGTACTCGTTGAAGAGTTCCTGATCGATGGCGATCGCCTCTTCTTGATTCAGGAATTTCGGACTGGCAGACGACATTTTGCAGGTTGACAGGAGAAAAGATCGTTGAAGCAACCTTCGGCCTAGGCTGACAAGAAGGACGGTCATTCACTGCCAAAAAAATGACTGTCGGCGTAAGTAACAACTGAACAACAAAAAACATGTTTGCATCTATTTTTTTCGTGTGTGAAAAACAGGACACTTTGCCAGAGCCAAAAAAAGTTTGTGTTCGAAGATCGTTTTCTTTTTTTGTTCTTTTTTCCTGGCGCTTTTTTTGACGTCACCGACGTGAATGTTGTTTTCACGGTTTTTTTGTGTTATTATTTTTCATTACGTTTATTACGTCATTGTTTGTGGCCTATTGTACCAAGTTCTTTTTTGTTTACTCCTTGTTTACCTGTCTGGGGGGTCAATGTGAGCATTTCTGACATTTCAACCCTCGGAGGCAGTCGTCTGTCTACGGCACAGCGCTCTCTCCCTGACTTTAGGATAATCCCGCGCGCGTGTCTCGTCTCCTCTTTCACGGGGCGAGGAATGGAGGGGGGATAAACGATTGAAGCTATAGTACTACGAGTAGCTTCTCCATAGTATATCGCATCAGTTGTGGGGTCTAGCTCGGCTGACATGCACCCTTTCCGCCGGGCAGAGCCGCGTGTGCCGTGCAGGAGTGCCCAGTCCAGCCCAGCCGAGCCAGGGCCGTGGAGTTTATAAGCGAGAGAGGGAAGAAGCAATGGGGACGAGACGAGACTCCCCTCTGGCGGCAACGACGACGACGCCGACGGCACAACAACAAGTCAGTCATTCACCTCTTGTTTGTGCTGTTTGCGACGTAATCGTCGTCTTTTTTTTTGTTTTTACCACAACAGTTTTATCCAGTTTGGCATAACATGCCGTCAGTGTCAGTGATTCATTTCATTCACCAGTTGCTTTTCTGGAAAATAAGGATTACGCTCAGTTTTTTTGTAAGCATTGGTCTTCCAGCGAAAATTTATTTATTTTGGCCAAAAATTACGATTTTGGGTTTTCAACGGATTTTTTTCCATATTCTTGCCTGAATTGCACAAATTGTAGGATACGAGGGTTAAAATCAATTTTTAGTCCGATCAGTTTTTATTCCACATCGACCTTACACCGAAAATTTGATCTAAGATTATGATATTAGGTCCTAAGCGGATTTTTCCCGTTTTCTGGCCTAAATTACAGTAAACGAATCGGTAAACGGGATCAGTTTTTATCCGACGTCGGTCTCACAGCGAAAGTTAGGACCAAAATATACGATTTTGGATCCCTTTGCCGGCGTAAATTGCAGAAAACGAAAATTACGATCAGTTTTTGTTCGACATTGGTCTTACAACGAAAATTTTATTTGTGCTTAAAATTACGGTAATGGATTTTGCGATTTTCTGGCCTAAATTGCAAACTAAATATGTCCTCTCTCAGTTTTCTGTTTTTTGAAATTTGAAACCTGATTTCCTAATGGCTTGAAAAGGCAACAGAGATGATTAATTGCACGGAAGCTATGTCAAAGTCGAGTAGTACTTGGCACTGTCACAGCTTCTGTTGCTGCCATGCCACACTCGTCAGTTCTGTCCTAATTATGAGTCTTAAGGGGTGCTGAATCTTTTTTCCCCTGTCCACCTACTTTTACGTGTTTTTAGTTTTTTTTCAACCCCTTCCTCCTACCAGGGCAAAGTATAATAGTAATGCACCAAGTTTTCTTCACTTTTTTTATCCCAAAAAAATTTTTGCATGGTTTTGCGAGGTCAGCATTCGATGGGGGTCTCATGCCTTCGCGTCCACGCTGCCTGCCTATGCTTGCATCTGTCCCACGCACAAAGCATTTCTCCGTCATCATTACTTCCACTCCCTTCTTTCCTCCCTTCCGTCTTTGGAGATTCTTCATCCACACCTCTGCCGCTGTCTTTTCTGGACTTGCGTCAACCAATATCCCATTTTTTTATTGGTCGACGGAAAAACGGAAAATTTAAATTTTGTAAGTCATCTTTTTTTTGTTATAATTTGACCGGGATTGATTTGATTTGAAAACTTTCAACTTTTCTTTTTTTTTTACCGTAATTAATTTTTTTTAGGCGTTTACGATTTTTTTCCGTGTTACGTAAGAATAATTAACAGGAAGCAAAAAACACTTCCTGTTTTTTTGTTGTCGTCGTCTTTCTTGTCTCACGTGTGCCAGGAGGGGCTGTCTTGACGTTTATTTCCTTCAGATTATCCTTGGGTACCCTCTATGGCTTCATTTTTCAGAGTTATTTTCTGTAGGATACAAATCAATGCTTCGAGGGGCTTAAGAGATTGATTTTCTGACCAATTACGATCTTTATTCATTTTAGTTAATTTCTGATTAAACAATTAGTAAAAACCCATTTTACCAAACCCCAGCCGGTTTTGGGTAACGTTAGATGTTCCCACGACCATTCAGAAGAAAAAAAGAAGCTATTGGTTTCACGAACAAACCCTCAGAACTATTTAGCTCCTCCCAGCCCAAAAAATAAAATCACGCCAAGTATTTTTTTATTCCTCCTCTTCGCTTCTTCTCCGGTGTTGGACCACACGCTCGAGGGCACATTTATGTCCGGCATCCCGCTGCGGCTTCTTTTTTATGTTCACGAAAGAGAGAGGAAAAAAGAAGCACCGCCGCCGGGTCTCTAAAAAGCCGTCCTCTGAAAAGACGTTAGCCTACTACTTTTTTTTGGGTGCGTTCGCGTGTACGGACGCCCATAAGCATGCATCTCGCATCTCCGTCGACAGTGACAGCGATGACAACGAAGCGGCAAACGGGATAGGATAGGACAGGACACGACACGACACGACCCCGACGCACAACTCCAAAGGCAATTGTGCAATAATTTTTTTTCTCCTCGGTGAATTATTTTGAACGTCGCGGTCGCGTTCGTTCGTCCCGGGAGAACACGAGTGTGTGCGTGCGCACACACACACACAACACACAATTTTTTGTGTATTCATGCATGTGTGTGTGTATGCATGCGTCCGTGTAGACTCCAAAGCGCGCGCGCGTTCATTTTCATATTTTTTTTGCCAATTTTCTTTTTCTTTCGTTTGCAACACGGTGGTTTGGTGTGCGCGCACACCGCAGGGTCCGGGAAGAAGCGGGGCGCGCGCCACCCGTGCATCTGTCGTCCTCGACGACCAATACAATCGATGCGATGCGTCTCCTCATCGAACCCGGCCGGTGCTGTTGCTGCTGCCGCCGCCGCCAGCGACGACCACGACGACGAGGACGAAAACGACACAACACGAGTGGAGCGGAGCGCCTGTGTCGTGTTCGTTCGTTCGTTCGTTCGTCGTCTTCGTCGTTGTCGTTCGTCTGCCGGCGGGAAAAAGTGTATTGAAAAGAGAGAAAGAATGACCGACAACACAAAACGATTGACTCTCCTGGCTGTTTGCATTCTGGCCCGTTCTCTCTCTCTGTCTCTCTCTCTCTCTCTCTCGATGACGACTGGACTGCCTAAGGGGCTGCGTTGTAGGCGCTGGTGCTGGTGCTGGTGCTGATGTGGTGGCAAGCAGCAGCAGCAAGGCAGTTATACTCTTACTCTCGGCCTTTTTTTCTTCTCCCCAACTTTTTCCTTTCTTTTCTTTTCCTTTCCTTTCCTGTGCGTTACGTTACGGCCACCACGCGTGTGCCTGCGTTGCGCACGCGCCTGCCTTCCTTCAACTTCAACCGAACCGAACCGCCGCCGGTGTTGGTGGTGTCTTCTTGTGTTGTGCCTGTGTGCGTGCAGCAGCCGCGATTTGACTCGAGGAGATAGATAGATAGACGGATTGCGCATTGCACATCGTAATCGTCGTCGTCGTTGTCGTCGACGTCGTTGGACAACCAAAACCACAAACGAACGAGCGAACGAACACAAACCAACCCTTGGGGCTGTGTTACTTTCCTCTCTGTCTATCTGTGTCCTGTTCTGTGTCTTTTCCATCCCATCCCAGTAGTAGCGGTGCTTCGAGGCGACTGACGACTCGTCGGTCTGTCGTCGGTTCTGTTCTCCAGTACACGTTGGTTGGTTGTTGTTCGGCGACAACTTCTGAACCGAACACCCCAACCAACGTGTGGACACGCTTGCTTTGATGATTATTCTCCAAGGGGGGTTTGTTTGATGGGTTTTGCTTTGATCGCGCCGTCTAGGGTTTTTTTGGGGTATAAAATATTTTTTTATTATTATTTTATCAGTTACCCTTATGATAAATTGTATGTAATGTTCGTTAGCCAACCCAGCACACTTTTTGTGTTTTAATCCGTAGACACAAGAACAAGACAACAGCACGTGTCCAGGTAGATATGTAGATTGCCTTATGTATGTTCCCTTGCATTTTTTTGCTGACATAACTGATTTCAGTATTGTACCACCGAGTTATTGTATTGTATTGTATTCTATCGATTTAATGATGTCCTTTTTGACGAATTTCGGTTGTTTACCATGTGATTGGCTGAGTCGTTGAGTAGGGAGATAGATGTCGACGTCACCACCTGTCGATACTTATTTTACCTGACTGCCTTTTTTATGTACTTTTAAGTTTCATCATAGTTTTATGTTCAATGTATTTTGGCGCTTTGAACGCTGGTTTTTTCGACGATTGGTAGTTTTTTGAGCATTATAATATCCAAGGTCAGTAGTAACCAATGCATCATTTGTTCGTTCATTTATTCGTTCGTTCATTCGTTCCCGATCCCCGATCGTTTGCGTAGGCAGTACACCTGGATGAGGAACGAACGAGAAACGAAACGAAGCAAAAAAATGAAAACTTGACTCGTATGGTTTTCCTCCGATTGATTATATTAAAATAAATACGAGTCCAAAAAATTAATATAGGGCGAATGTTGTTCTGGATTCATTTGGGGGAGATTATTAACTTTTGGCGGTTGCTGGTTGGCCAAACCAACACGACTAAATAATATAGTTCGCGATCTATGTATTTATTGTCCCCCAACTAATATCGAATCTAATCTAAGTAAGACGAAAACGAAGTCGACGTGTTGTTTCATTGTTTTTTTTCTCTATTTTTCCTAACCCCCTCGACTCGACTCGACTCGACCGACTAGAGCTGAGTTGATGAACTAGAGACCAAAACCATCACGCACAACTACCACCACCACCGCCACCGCTCCTCGACCAGGCGTTCGTTGTTTTTGTGTTTTTTCCGGATCACGGGTGTGGCTGGTTTTGTGACGTTTTTATAATAGTTTTCGTTTTTAAACTTGTTAAAGCAAAGATGACGCGAATTTTTTTTTAGAAAGAAGTATTTATTTGTAGTGAATGTTAATGAGGGAGATAATTAGCACGAGACTCTGTGTACATCTCGATTGAACCAATTACGTGACTTTTCCTAAACAAAGTTCTATCGCTCCAATTTCGTCATTTTTTGCCGTTTGGCGTTGTTTTTTCGGGATTTCGTCATTTTTTGTTTTATAAAAAAAATTATAATTTGTCTTTTTTTAGCCCAGTCGGCCGTGTACATAGCCCAAGCGACACGATCCATCTCACGCCATCACCTCACCTCACCTCGCCACCTTCGCCCTTGAATGCCAACTGGTGATTCCGAGATTTCACTGACACCGTCAACGAAGGAGCAGAATCGACAAAGTTTGACAAGGCCAATCTCGAAATCGCCATCTACGGTAGGAGACCAGAAAAATAACCAGACGACTGGTGCATCGACAACATCGACATCGTCGTCATCATCCGGTAACGATCAAAATCAGCCTCCGACAAACAACGATACTCGCAGTCAGAAAAGTGACAGAAGCAACAGCAGTCGACAAAAACAGTCACATCCAATAGAAGAATATCTACCACCACGACCACTGCTTGCTACACCGCTGACAGCAACCGTATCCACAACAACAACCACCACCACCACAAAAACTAACAATACCGCAACAAGTACGGTTACCCAGAAATCTTCCAAAATTCAGGCTGCAGCAGTAAAACCGACAAATTCGCCTCCGGTGGCACAGATACCCATTGCAACTGGGAATATCTTTCCGTCATCCGGAGGCGTTCGACGCGAAATGACCGTTGTGTTAGCGTCGACAAATTCAAAGCCTGAACGAGCCGTTGAAGTAAGGTATTCAAACGTTCGCGTTGTTGGCAATGGATCGTTTGGTGTCGTCTACGTCGCACGACTCTGCGATTCAAACGAACCCGTAGCCATCAAAAAAGTCCTCCAGGACAAGCGATACAAAAATCGTGAACTACAAATTATGCGGAAACTCGAACATCAGGTTGGTAAAGGGTTTTTTTTGGGCTCAACTTGTTTTTATAAAATTTGTACTTTTTTACGGTATTGGCCGGTTTTTGGCGTCAAATTAGGTTTTTTTGGGGTTTTTCAATATTTTTTACAGTATGAAATTTATTCAATTTTTTTACGGTAATTTTCTGACTTTTAACTCACATTTTTTTGGGTTGTCGCAATTTTTTATACCAAAATACACTTTTTCGCGATAGAAATTTTGTTTTGATTAAAATTGCCGGTTTTATACCTGAAAATTACTTTTTTACTGTATTTACGAAACTTGACTGTTTTTCTCAATTGTTTTTTTGTATTTTTGTGCGGTATGTTTTACCCAGACTTTCATTTATACAAAATTTGGGTTTTTACCAAAAATTAGGAATTCATTTTGGAACCTGGGAATAATTTTTGGTCATTCATTCAATATTTTTTTGTTATTTTACCTAAAAAAATTTATTTAGCTTTCTTTTACGTTTTTTTTAGCAAAAAGTTTATTTGAACGATTTCTTTTTATTTACTTTTTTTTTTTTTCATTTCAGAACATTGTAAAATTGTTGTACTTCTTCTTTCTGAGCAATGACGGTCGAGAAGATCTGTATTTAAACCTCATACTGGAATACGTACCAGAAACGGTGTATCGAGTTGCACGGCAATATTCTAAGCAACGACAAGTGGTTCCCATGATCTATGTACGGTTGTACACATATCAGGTGAGTCACCCCCTTTTTTTGTTCTCATGAACGATAAAACTTGTTTTGTTTTGTTTTTTTCAGTTATTCCGAGCACTGGCGTACATTCATCACGTTGGCGTATGTCATCGCGATATCAAGCCACAGAACCTCCTCATCGATCCTGAGACTGGCGTGCTCAAGCTCTGCGACTTTGGATCAGCCAAATTTCTGATTGCGGGCGAGCCAAATGTCTCGTACATCTGCTCACGATACTACCGGGCCCCCGAACTCATCTTTGGCTCGACGAACTACACCAACAGCATCGATGTGTGGTCGGGTGGCACTGTGCTTGCCGAACTCCTCCTCGGTCATCCGATTTTCCCGGGTGACAGCGGGGTCGATCAACTCGTTGAGATTATCAAGGTTTGGGGTTTTTTTGACTATAAAAGGAGTTTTTGCATTTTTATTGTGTTTTTTAAATGCAAAAAAATATTAGTTGTTTTTGCATTTTCATTTTTTTTACACAGAATTATGAAATTTTGCTTTTTTTTATTTTTTGACTGAAAATTATTTTTCACAATTTTATTATTCTTTTTGCATTCATTTTTGTGTTTTTTACCTAAATTTTTGAATACATTTTTTGTTTTTTTTATTCAAAATTTAGATATTCAAATTTTTTTATTGTATTTTTGTTGTTTTTTAGCTCCTCGGAACGCCGTCACGCGAACAGATCCAACAAATGAACCCTAACTACCGTGAATTCAAATTCCCGTCAATCCGCGCCCATCCATGGGCCCGCGTCTTTAGATCAACGACGCCACCCGAGGCCATTAATCTGGTCTCCAAACTCCTTGAGTACAACCCAGCAGGACGACTGACGCCACTCCAGGCTTGTGCGCATCCCTTCCTCGACGAACTCCGCAATCCCAACACACGGCTACCCAACGGACGGCCCCTACCGCCGCTCTTTGACTTCTCCGAAGCAGAGCTCTCCATCGAGCCATCACTCAACCAGATTCTAATCCCTGGATTTGCAAACAACTTGGCTGGCGGCAGCGGCGGCGGTGCTACCGCAGGCAACGGAGGTGGTGGAAACTCGTCGGCGAGTGCATCGGATGCAACGCTCACGAATCACTCCACGGCTGGCAACGGGCCCGAAGGCACTCCTAACGCGTAAGGGCATTCATTCACCTGGCAGCTGGTGTTTCGTCGTCGTCGTCGATCCTTTTTTGATGCTAGTCATCCGCTCCGGACTGTGTACACAATATTTTCTTCAATTCAATTCAATTTTTCTTCTATGATGATGATGTTCGATGCGCGTCTCTTCTACCCTCCTACAAAAAAGCAATACTTGCTACACTCTACTCCAGCGCTTCCATCTCTACGAGGACCGTCGTTGCAGCGTTGTACGAGAGCCCAACACCACCGTCATCGTCCTGTACGAGTTTCTGATTGATCCGACCAGACCGCCGCTCTGCAACAATTTTTCTATCTCCTGCGGGCTGTTCTTTTTTCTCTCCCTCCTATTTTTTGTCTTCGTCTACGATGATTCTTGATTATCTCTCTTTCCTAAAAATTATTAGAAATTGCAGTTGATTGGTGATTGATTGATTGATATTTTTGGTTGTTGTTCCTAACACGAATATTTGTATGTGTTTTTTCTCAATTGAATCGGTCGGTATATTTTTGTTACTTTCTTCCTAACTTTTTTTGAATGATATTTGGCTTGTACACCTTTTTTTCCCCTCAGAAAACAAAAGAAAAGAATCTTTCACACAACCCAACCAACCAACCACCTGATTGATTGCCCTCTCTCACCCCACCCCAACCCCCCAGTTTATTTGTTTGTTTCTTCAAATCACAACCAACAACTACTGTGTTAGCCGTGTATGTGTAGTATATATACCGAGATCGAGCGAGAACGAGGGCAGAAAACTCTTGTTGCCTTTCGATCCGGTCCTTTAACAACAACAACAAACTCGCGCGCATACTACTTTTCATTTTATTTTTCAATTTTTTTCTTTGGATGATGATGATTTGTGTACCCATAAAATCAGAACAATTGTGATAACGTGCGAAAAGCAGAGAAAGGGGAGATGTAATGAGGCGACAAGAAAAAATGGAAAAAAAAATAAAGATCAAAGCCCAAAAGACGAAGAAAACACTAAAAAGCAGAAGAAATGGTGTAAATACGATACTTTGAAAGTTTACGATCATCGCATCGCGGCTGCCACAGGATTTACACTTCGTACAATGGGGGAAAAAAGCATGCGCGCGCGCGTAGTGTGTTCACTTTGGCGCTTTCGTGTAAAATCAGATGGTAAGTTAAAAACATGATTTAAAAACCAATTGATCACACATGTCCTGAATAACGTAACGAGCCACGTTTTGTGCGAAAATATTAATTTTGAGCTTTGCAATGGCTTTTACAAATATTGGTTTTTTCAAATATTAGAAAAACGCATTACGGCCGTTACAGGTTTGCCAGCCCTTATCAAATCAGAAAAGTTCTTTGTTTCATCAATACGAACATATCTGTCTGAGGATTTTTGAAAATTTGGTCTACGAGCCGAGAAAAAGTTTGATAAGCATTTTACTCCTCGAAAATGCGCACGCGCTCGTTGTTTTCCCTGTTGCGTCTCTTTGTGTTCACACCTTTTTGCTTCAACTAATACTCCTATGCAGATAGATTTTAGCGCCAATTCCAAAACAGTGCATATGCAACCCCCCAATTTGACCTGATTATTTCATTTTGCTTCCTATGCCAAAGCAGTTTTTGTCCAAAAAATCGGGGAAGTGAGCAGCAGCTGTGACACTGTGCTTCGGCGGCCGCTGCGGCAATCAAAGCAGGAAGGCCGCACAAAATACCTGCGGGAAAATCGCACTTCGACTGCATGCTCTCGGTCTTTCGATGTGCCGCTATTCGTAAAATAAAATATTCGGGTCAAATTGGGGGTTGTCTGTTTTGGAATTGGCGCTAAAATATATCTGCATAGGAGTATTAGTTGAAGCAAAAAGGTGTGAATACAATCGAGACGCAACAGGTATAACAACGAGCGCGTGCGCATTTATAGAGGCAAAAAATTATCAATCATTTCTCAGTTCGCAGACCAAATTTTTAAAAATCCTCTGACAGATATGTTCGTATCGATGAAACAAAGAACTTTTCTGATTTGATAGGGGCTAGCAAATCTGTAACGGCTGTAATGCACTTTTTAAAACTAAAAGTTGTAAAAGCCATTGCAAAGCTCAAAATTAATATTTTTGCACAAAACTTGGCTCGTTACATTGATCAGGACATGTGTGATCTATTGCATTTTAAATCATGTTTTTAGCTTACCATCTGATTTTACACGAAAGCGCCAAAGTGAACACACTACGCGCGCGCGCATGCATCCTCCGTTTTCCGCCAAAGTACAAAATTAGGCTGAAAGTAAATGCTGTGGCGGCTGCAATCGATCACTTGCGAGGTTTCTCGAAGCGATTTTCAAAAGACAACGTATCATTGTGTCTTACAGCGAAATTTTTGCACACACATGGTTTTCGATGCATGCATGCATTTTTTATATACCAGAAACTTCGAAATGGTTCTAGCTTCTCTTTTTTTGTCTCTCTTTTTTTCGATGGGGTTAGTCGCTGTTATTGCCAGTTGATTGCGTGTTGCTACTATCTCTTTTCCGTCAAATACACAGGTTGGGGAAGAGAGGGGAGGGAGAGGAGGCGCTGCGGTCCGACGCCGAACGAACGCGGCAGCCAGCAGACAGACGTGTCGTTGCGCTCGCTCTGCTGGGGCTGGAGTTGTTGACTTCGCTTGCTTTCGGTTTTTTTCCCATTTTTGTGGACGCGCGTGCCTCTGCCGTCCTTTGACGTTGTCGCTGTCGCTGGCTGTCAAGGCGGCGCCGCGTGTATGCAAAAACGGCTTACTTACTGCCCCGTTTCGTCGTCGTCCTTGCCATTTTCGCGAAAAACCTCTCTCGCTGTTGTCAACCGACCACTGCCAGCAGCAGTTTCTTTTTAGTGCGTTTGTTTGTGTTTTTACCTTACGCGACGTGTACTTGCACATTTTTGACTAAAACTTTTACAATATTTGTTAGAATTTTGAGTTTTTGCATCTTTTTCATACATTTTGTGACCAAAAATGTGCGAATCTACGTGTAACTCGTGTCATTAACACTCGTGTTTCGCGAGCTTGCGTCGTGCATTGATTTCGCTTTTGCTGACGTCAGATTTTAGAGTTTATCTGTATTCTTTTTTTTTCCAGATAATTATTCGTACATCGTCCAGTAATCGACTCGACAATGTCCGCTCGCGTGGATGACAACAATGTTTTCCGCAACATTGGAAAGATTTTTACGACACTTGACAACAAACTGTAAGTTTAGCTTTATCTTTTTTTTGTGTATACCGTAAAGAATTGCGTTGAATTGCTAGGCAACGGCGTGATTTCATTTCTCATGCCTGTCTGTGGGCAAAAAATAACCTGCTAATTATATTTAGCGGATGTAAACATGTGACATGTGGGATTTTGAAAGTACTGTCGTTTACGATGCTTTTTTTGAGGATTTCGATATTGAGGCCTGAATTGACCCAGAATTGTTTTTGTCGACGAAAAAAAATATGTAATCGATAATTCCTAAGATACGATACTTTTCGAAAATTTATGCTGTTCAGCACAAAAAAAGGCATCAAATTCGGTTTTTGTGACAAATAAAATTTTTGCGACTGACAATTTTTTTTAACCAAAAAGTTTGGTTTTTGCGAAAACAAAACTATTTTTTTGTACAATTACAATGCTTTTGTCCAAATTATCGTAAAAATGTGTTTTTCGAAAAAAAAATATTCGCACGAACGAAAATTTTTACGATACGATATTTTTTATACAAACCGAAACGGCTCAAACTTATTTTTATAGGCTACAATTTTTTTTTTTTAATTTTGATATTCAACCCAAAAATACTCTAAAAATGCGTTTTTTTATCAAAAAATCTAAAAAAATATTGAAAAATTTGTTCTTTTAGCGAAAAAGATGTCCGCGAACACCTGAAGAACGTCTACTCGACGTTGACGCTCTGCCTGTTCACTGCGATCATCGGCGGCATCGTAAACAATGTCCTCAACCTGTACAGTCTCGGATTCCTCTTTGCCATCGCCCAGTTCGCCCTGATCTTCGCGATCGTCACGACCCCGGCCTCCCGCGAGACCCAGAGCCGTCGATTTGCCTATCTCCTGGCCTTCGCCTTCCTCGTCGGCTGCAACACTGGCCCGCTCGTCGAGTTCATCGGTGCCCAGGATCCGTCGATCGTCTTCAACGCCTACCTCGTCACCATTATCGTCTTTGGATGCTTCACGCTGTCGGCGCTCTACGCCGAGTCGACCAAGTTCCTCCACCTTGGTGGTAGGTTTTTATATTTTTTTTTGGCGCAAAAATCTATTTTTTGTTTTAAAATTTTTTAGGTGCCCTGTCGTCCGGCCTTCTGATTCTGATGATCACGGCCCTCTTCGCGCGTAGCCCGGCTGTCTACAGCTTCATCCTCTGGGGCGGTCTCTTCATCAACTGCGGATTTATCGTCTACGATACCCAGCTCATTGCCGAACGCCGTCGCCGCGGTGACACCGATCACATCTCTGGCGCCCTCGAACTCTTCATGGACTTTGTCAATGTCTTCCGCTACATTCTGATTCTTCTCAAGGAAAAGAGCGACAACGATCGTCGTCGACGCCGTAATGACTGAGGGACTTTGCTGGATGAGCCGACCTTTTTTGCGAATTCTTCATGGAACTTGAATCTCTCGTTCGATTTTGATTTTGGATTCGAGTCTGTTCTTGTAAATGCTTATCACTCATTGTATTAAACTTTCTGACAATCTGACAAATTTGTAAAGCTACGTGCGGAAAAAAAAGTTTTTTTGGGTTTTGACACGAAAATCGGAAAATTTAAGTTTTTTGGTCTCGGAACGAAATTTTTTGGGGTCTAGAGTGAAAAAAAGGAATTTTTTAGCCTCGACAGGAGTTTTCAAGGTTTTAGAACGAAAACGGAATATTTGGTTTCGCCACGAATTTTTTTGGGAGTTTTGGAATGGAAAGAAAATTTTTGGTCTCGTTACGAAAATTATTGGGGCCTGAAGCAAAATATACAAAGTTTTTTTTAGGCTAAGGAATGAAAAGAATAAATTTTCGAGTCTCACCACGAAAAAATAAATCGCTTCAAAATCAGTTGAATCAAGATGCTTTGTTGACAGGAATTTTTTTTTTAGGTTGTGGAACAAAAATTTTAAATCGTGTCAATTTATTGAAATCGTCATCCGTTAGTCCAAACACGAAAAATTGAAAACAGTTTCCTAGGCAACGTAATTGCTCGTGTTTTGGTGACTTTCATATTATTCTGGGAAACTGAACGAAAACCTCCTCCCAAAAAAAATTAGGTGCCCAAAAACCAATTTTTTAGCGTAAAATGCAAGTTATTGTGTGGCTATAGGCGCTGTGGGACATAATTATGTAATGCACCACGAGGAATGGAATGGAATGGAGTGCCATTACCCCAGTGGCAATCTACCGGAAACCAATGGCACGGCGCGCACTCACTCACTCGTGAGCAAGGAAGGACTCGTGTCCTCCTGCTGCCGGTGAGTGGAACGAACGAGTGAGAGTGAAAGTGTGGATGGATTGTCGTTGACAACGTTGTCCTCCAAAAGTGCAATGAACAAAAACTAAACATTTATTCATTCAATTTTCCTGGCATTATGCGACGAATTCTTCAAAAGTTTGCAACAACTCGCGATTATTTTTTTTTCTTCGTCATTCATTTCGTCTCTCGCTTCATTTTTTTTCAGTTAGCTTCACTCAATCCAACACAGTCGATGCTTTTCCTCTCTCTTTAGCGTCCGTTCTTTCTTTCTTTTCTTTTTGGCACTACAAATTAAACTGCTTTTTTTTCTCTCCTGCGCGCTCCTTTTCCGTTTTCATCGTATTCAAGTTTTTTTCTTTCATTTTTTTGAGGCATGCGTATACCCACCGCATGACCATTTGTTTCTGTTTCGTGAACATTTATATTTCCGCTTGACTGGCTCGCGCTGGACTGGCAGTGTATCCTACCCTTCTGACTGACTCATCGCGCGCGTCACCTCTTTCAGCCGTCTCTGACGCGCACGTGAGCAGGCCGCAGCCAGCGTCTTTGGCATCTCTCAGCGCTTTACGTGACGCCGCACGAACAAAATGACGGTAACAACGCTGACGTCTGTCCTCGAGAAGTTCTCTGACATCGATAATACCGTTGAACGAGCTGCCAAGATCAAGGATGAAGCCAACAAGTTTTTCAAGGGTAGGCCTACTTTTTTTTCGTTTTGGGAAAACACTTGCGGGAATTATGTTCATTTTTTCGGTTTTTGACATCTTCCGTTATTTTTGGTCATTTTTGTTCGCCTTTTTTTGCAATTAGACCATTTTTGGGTTTTCAGATGAAAAATACGACGAAGCCATCGAACTTTACTCCGCAGCCATCGAGCTTGACGACCAGCAGCCAACTTATTACAGCAATCGCTCAATTGCCTATCTCCGACGTGAACTTTTTGGATCTGCGCTGGAAGATGCAAATCAGGCAATCCAGCTTGATCCTGCCTACATCAAGGCCTACTTCAGACGCGCTTCTGCCAATATGGCGCTTGGAAAGTTCAAGCTGGCGTTGAAGGATTACGATTCCGTAAGTGGCCTAAAAATTTCTCATTTGCAGGATTTTTTGGGTTTTTAGGTCAGAAAATTCCGTCCGAAAGACGCGGATGCTCAGAAAAAGTTTACCGAGTGCCAGAAGATTGTCAAGAGGATCGCCTTCGAAAAAGCCATCGCTTGTGACCAGAAAAAGGTCATCGACACCATTGACATTGAATCTTACGGTTAGTTACGATCATTTTGTTGTTTATTGTGTTACTTTCAATTTTTTCGTTGCGGGACACTAGTTACGATCGTTTTTTGTTTGTAAACTGGTTACGATCATTTTTTCGTTGTTCCCAACTTTTACGATCAATTTTTTCCCTGCGAGACATCAGTTACGATCACTCTTTTTTTTCAGTCGTCGAAGATTCCTACGATGGCCCCCGTCTTGACGGCGACATCACTGCCGAATTTCTGCAGGATCTTATCAAGCGATTCAGATCGCAGAAAAGTCTTCACATCAAATACGCGTATAAAATTTTGTTTGCCGCGTACAAGCTTTTTTCGTCGTATCCATCCCTTGTACACATCACAATTGCCGACAAGCAAAAGTTTACGATTTGCGGCGACGTTCATGGCCAGTTCTACGATCTATGCAATATCTTTGAACTCAACGGGTACCCGAGTGAAGCCAATCCTTATGTGGGTTTTTATTTTAAAAATTATCTTTGGTCTTGACCCGATTTTTTGGTTTTTTTAGCTTTTCAACGGTGATTTCGTGGATCGTGGCTCGTTTTCTGTGGAGGTTATTTTCACGCTTCTGGGATACAAGATTCTCTACCCCAACCACTTTTACATGGCCCGAGGCAATCACGAGTCGGACACGATGAACAAGATGTACGGCTTTGAGGGCGAGGTCAAGACCAAGTACAACCCGAAGATGGCTGAATTCTTCACTGAGCTGTTCAATCGCCTCCCTCTGGCCCATGTCATTAACCGGAAAATTTTCTGCGCCCACGGAGGTCTTTTCGCGGATACGGATGCCACGCTGGATCAAATCGCGAAGATTGACCGGTTTCGCCAGCCTCCGGATGATGGCATCATGTGCGGCCTCCTCTGGTCTGATCCACAGGACGCGCCGGGCATCAGTCCGTCGAAGAGGGGTGCTGGAATTCAATTTGGACCGGATGTCACGCAGAGATTCCTCGCGAAGAACGATCTTCTTTACGTTATTCGGTGAGTCTTTATCCTATGCGTTTGTGGCGTACGTGGGTGCGCGCAGCTGAAGCCTTGGGGCAAGGTCGATGGTGCGAGGGATCGGGGTTCAAAGCCCCCTGTCAATAAGCCGAGTTATCGTGATCTGTACATGATAACCGTGCAAACGACAGGTAAAGTAAGGTATTGTGCTTCTAGACGCGACGTAGAACAGTCAATGTATAGGTCGTTTACATATAAGCACAACAAACTTTTGTTTGGTTGACTCTTTCCACGGAAAAGTTTACAGACGGTCAATTTTTTTTTCATTATTTGAAATCAGATTTTTTAAAATTTGTTAGTTCGCGAAAAGAAAAAAAGTACAGAATTGGCAAAATTTTGGACAAAGTGTTTGAAAAAAATAAAAAAACTGTTACCAAGCGTGAAAAAAAATTCGGATAGAAAAAAATGAGGAAAAAATTTTTTTGGGAAAATTTTTTTTACAAAAAAATATCAATGATAAAAATCTTTATTCATTTTTTTCTTTTTAATGTAAAACTTTACGTTTTATGTTTTTCAGATCCCACGAAGTCAAGCCGAGCGGCTACGAAGAACACCACGGCGGCAAGGTGTGGACGATCTTCAGCGCGCCCAACTACTGCGACCAAATTGGCAACCTCGGCGCCTACATCACGCTCACTGGCGACAACCTCTTCCCGCCCACCGTGACGACGTTTGAGGCCGTCGAGCACCCCAACGTCCGACCCATGATGTATGGCAGCAGCCTGTTCAACTTCCTCTAGCGCCCGCCATATTTTTTGTCTCAAAAGCAGAGAATTCATCAGAAACGAATTATAATTAATAATAAGTTCAAATCAGGTCACGAAATGTTTTGGAAGTCAGTTTTCAAAGCGCCTTGTCGTCGTCAATGTGGTAGTGCCCCTCTCCCCTCCTTCTGATTGTTGCTTCTGTCTTGTCTAGCTCCTGTCTGTCTACTCAAGGAAAAGTAAGGTATGCACAGGTTCAGCATCGGCTTTTCTGTTGCTTCGGTAACGGCAGTCGAGCTGCTTTGCGTACTCTCATCCTGGTATTGTTTTTGTCTCGTTTTTTTTTGATAATAAACGTTTTGTTTTTTTGACCGTGACTGATCAAAAATTATTCCGCACTGCGCTAAAAATGGGCATAAAAAATAAATACTGGTAAAAATATTTTAAACCACCACCCGGACCAAAGCCAAAGTGATTTTCTCAGTTGTTTTTTTTACGAAAAGAAAAGTTTACTGCCACGCGGACTAAATCGGCTTTTTGGCAGCGAAAAGTAAGGAGAAGGTTTGGCTCTCCAATGTCAGTCGCTGCTGCAGTAAAAAGGAGTTTGTCACTAACAAGGAAAATATTAGGCAGCGTTTTGGAAATTCTTCACGAAATTTTGTCAAAAAGTTGTTTTTACTATGAAAAGTTTGTACCGTAAAATTCACCTGCCTGAGGCATCTACAGGCGGAATTACGATCGACTGTCTTTATTTGGTCTTCAAAAACAGCTAAAATTGGTCACTTGTTTACGTTCTCCAAATCCAAACAATGGTGCTTTTTCAAACATTTATTCTGCATACAATCATTATCAATAGACAGGACAATCACCATCAAAAATCAAATATGTATTCCGTCCACTCCCCCAGTAACTCATATTGGAATGTTCGCACGGGGATCGGATAATTACTTTGGTTTTTTCGAGATTATAAATACCAAGAATGCCAGAAGGTACCCGATACGTTTGATGTACCTTTCCTCTAGAAAAACCCGTTCGCTGAAGGAGGTGACTTCCATAAACTTCGGAATCATCTTCGAGATTAACTGTATCGACCTTGGCCTTATCTCGAATAAAGCTGCAGGCGCATTCGAAATTGAGATCCACGAAATCGTCTTTATGGTTAGAATCACTTTCGACATAACAATCGGAATCCTTTTTATCAGCACAACCAACTAAAAAAACAATGATCACAAATTGGATGAAAAACAAGAAAACGCATACCTTTTTGAATCTCTTCACCTACGACGACGAGGGTGAGGATAGACAGCGTGACGACCGCGATGATACGCTTGACGGACATCCTCGGAAACGGCGCGCGACACGTGGCAATCAACAAAACGTCGATGCCAAGAAAGAACGCCGGAGGCACGAAGAACGGGTATTTATGCCAAATTCGGTGATGGCATGTAAATTAGTCGGAAAATTCACACAAGGAATTTTATAATATTTAGAAATTTATTGAACAAATGTCTCATAACACGTGCGCATTTTATAGTTGATACCCAATTTTTGAACATTTCTGGAGTGTGATCTAAAGGTAAATGAATTTTCAGCCGTGATATGGAAAATCGTAGGTCTCTCTGGCTACTTTCTCTCGATAGCAACAAATGGCGTGCCTTTCGTAAAGTCTGCGTCGCTTTGGCTACACTTGGCCAGAAGAATGGCGAGAGCCGACTGATCGTAGCGATGACAGCTGGCGTAGAGATTGGGTTTAAAGTTTTCAGACTTGCACAACAGCCTGGCTCCCTTTGGCGCCATGCATTTCTCATCGAGAGCACACCTAACCCAGTTTTTGAGAATTTTTGAGAATACCGGCGTGTCGGTGGCAATGAAGTTACTGGCGCCATACATGCTTCTGTTGCGTGCCTCGTCCTTGGAGTAGTTGAAGTAAGCCAGCATGCTGGGGTGCGTTGCCGAGTAGATGCTGTGCCCCGTGGCATCAAAAGTGCGGATACCACACCTGGAGTACTTGACCGGCATTTCGGATATCAGTTCCTGAAACATTGGGTTATGTCTGCCAAATGGGGATTACGGTACGTGAATGGATGCGTTGGGTAGTTTTTTCGGTTTGAAAACGACAGAGCTGTCGAGCCAGAAAACAGTGCTTGCTTCTCGGAACATTTCGTCAACAATGAGCGGTTTCCACCGGTATGTTTGCAGGTTTTTGACAAAAACCGGGTACGCACTGAAGTTGAAGTTTCGTACATCGACGAAGGGACATAATTCTTTGTACTTGGATACGACCCGAGGCCGCACGTCACCCAGCAAGTAGGCAACCATGACGTTTTCACCGAATCTGGAAAATTCGGGCAGCTTCTGCACGGATCTGCAACTTTTTCTAAAAATTTGATTCGTTATGTTATTTTGAACCGGGGTGGACATACACGGCTTCCCCGAAGTGACTAAGGGAAAATGCAGTGACGAGTCTGAAGCCGAGCTTTGAATCCAGAAATTCTTCCGTCAAGCTCTTCTGCCGTCCGACGATGACGAGAGAAGTATCGAAGATGAACAGGAACCCGTAGACGATGGTGAAGGCACAGAGAACGATCCACGCGATATTCTTGATTCCCATCTGCTGGAACAAAGAACGCGGTGGCTGGACCTTAGGGGTTTCTGTCATGTTGCCTGGAATAAATTATTCCCAATCAATACTCTGAATACCGTGAACGTTGCCTAGTGATGCAGGCGGAGCAGCGGTTGAGGAACTTACATGTGGAACAGTTTCACAACCTCTGTGACAACGGTCAATTTTTAATAAACTTTTGTCAAGAGTTTGCGACAATACATACAAGCCAAGGACACGACACCTTTATTGTCAAAATAAAAGTTATCAGTTGCTTTGCATTACGCTACTTATCAGTTGAAAGTCGCGTATGTTTTCTAAGCCAGTGTGCTTTATTTTCTATCATAGCACACATCGGAGAAAAAATTGTACTAGGATAAATTCGGAGTTAAAATTAATCAATCAATATTTACTTATGTTAGAGACAGTTTGCGAGTCGATTTATTATACGTCCGACAATGGTTTTTTACGAATTCAAAGATTTTGTGCCAGACATGTTGGCTTTCCCAGGGCTGGGTAAAATTTTCGGTCACAGCATGACTGAACCCGATCCCGAACCAAATCCTAAAACTTTTGGGTAACCCTACACAAATTATAATAAAAGTGATTCGGTTTCGTTACCTAATCAGAAGCTGAACTTAATTTAACAGAAAGTGCTGCACATTAGGAAAATCAATTGTTTAGAAATTTATAAAACCATGTCTCAAAACGGCTGCTTATTTGATAAACAATTTTCGAACATTTCTGGTGTTTAACCTAAAAGTTATGCAATCCGTATTGCTTAGGAAATCTAAGGAAAAGACAACCCTTTGTTTTTTACAAATTCGGATTTTTCAGCTGCTGAGTGAGATACAGAAAAACGTAGGTCTGCTCTCGCGAGAGCTCTCGCTACTTTCTCACGACAGTAACAAATGGAGTGACTTTCGTAAAGTCTGCGTCGCTTTGGCTACACTTGGCCAGAAGAATGGCGAGAGCGTGTTCTGCTAGATTTGCCCCGATTCATTTTTTGATTCCGAAATTTCGATCCTCTTGTACAACATTTGTGAATGTATTTCATTTATTTTCATCACTCAAATCAATCAAAAAAACAGAATTCTAGCGTCCATTGGGGAATGTAAAGTCAACTGTTTCTTTAACGACGTCTCCAGCTGAACTCAAGGCGTCGCCGACACCTTCCACAACTGTAGCAGTGGCAAGGCCAACTGCAACTGCAGCGGTTTCTATAGCATCTCCGACAGCGTCTATAACATTACGTTTTGCCGATCTAGCTTCAGTCGCGGTGATGGCGAGGAGAAGGAAGAGGGCGAGAAGGAACTTCATTGTAGAACAAGTGAATCCAATGAAATTGTTAACGCAAAGCTTGTATTTATATCCAAAAATTTTTGCAGAAATTTTTTTCCAGGTTGATGATTGATTTTTTAAAACACTTTTTGCAGATTTTTAAAAGGAATTGGAGTGCTTTGATGGGAAAAATTGCGTTGATGAATGTGATTTTTTCAGAATTCTGAGATTGCACCATGGGAATCAGTAACGTTGCTGAAAAATGTTTTTTAAATGCATTTTTGAAAAAATATGAGGATAAAATTTTTTTGGCAAAAAAGTTGCCTTTTGTATGACACCAAAAATCTGTTTTTAGCCCAGAATCCGGAATCTGAAAATTCGATACTCGATGATCCCATTTTGACTTTACTTTGTGAATTGTTTCTTGGCAACCCTTTGATGCAACTAATTCTTTTACATAATCGTTTATTATAATATTTGCAAAAAAAGTGATAGACATGCATTTAAAAAACATTTTTTAGCAACGTTACTGATTCCCATGGTGCAATCTAGGAATTCTGAAAATATCACGTTCATCAACGCAATTTTTCCCATCAAAGCACTCCAATTCCTTTTAAAAATCTGCAAAAAGTGTTTTAAAAAATCAATCATCAACCTGGAAAAAGATTTCTGCAGAAATTTTTGGATATAAATACAAGCTTTGCGTTAACAATTTCATTGGATTCACTTTGTCTACAATGAAGTTCCTTCTCGCCCTCTTCCTTCTCCTCGCCATCACCGCGACTGAAGCTAGTGTGGGAGCACACCAGGCTCCCGGCTGGATTTCGGTTGTGGCGCGGGTGTCGCGTTGCCTGTAACGAGGCGGCAAGCGACCGAGAACCAAAGAGAAAGAGGAACTCACCCAGGAGGTTCCTACACGCGCCCGTGGGTGTAGGTGATGAGTGAGATGACCGGGCACCGAGTTGCCGGTCGGAGGAAACGAGTGGGACCAGGCGATAAGGTTAGCTGGTCCGGGAAGGGTAGAGCGAGCGTTAGGACCAGGCGATGAGGTTAGCTGGTCGCTAGTGTCGCTCTACGTGGGGCACACAGGAGTAAAGCACAGAGGTTTATTGGAACACCCAACACAGAATAACACAGACAATAACCAACAACAACAATATCCACAATACAATAACCAAAGACAATCAGGGGCAGAAAGAGAGCCTTATATACGAGTCGGGGCAGAATATTCTCGAAGATACAAGAGGAGATCTGTGGGAACGTTCGCCTTCGTTGATTAGTCGCGAAGTTTCCAGAGTATCGGGCCGAGGTTGAGCTCGATGCGCACGCGCTCCTCCATTTCGCCTCGAGACCAGAACGCGGGAAGTTCGAATACTTCGCGTGACGCGACACTAGCTCGGCAAAACGTAATGTTATAGACGCTGTCGGAGATGCTATAGAAACCGCTGCAGTTGCAGTTGGCCTTGCCACTGCTACAGTTGTGGAAGGTGTTGGCGACGCCTTGAGTTCAGCTGGAGACGTCGTTAAAGAAACAGTTGGACGCTAGAATTCTGTTTTTTTGATTGATTCGAGCGATGAAAATAAATGAAGTACATTCACAAATGTCGTACAAGAGGATGAAATTTCGGAATGAAAAAATGAGAACACTAGGACTACAGAAATATAATAAATATTAGGACTACAGAAACCTTAATACAATCTACGTTGCGCAATGCTCAACACCGAGTCGAACGAGCCATCCTCGGGCTGCGACGGTCTGACAAAGTCCGCAACAAAATCATCCAACGAAGAACGAAGCTCAAATACTGGGCGAAGGAAGCGGAACGACGAAAATGGACCTATGTGCGAAAGCTCCTGGAGGCAAACGAAAACAGATAGGCCCGACGACTGACCTTGTGGATACTCATTGGCTTCCTACGCTGACTGAGCCGATTCGCTCAACAAGACGCACACAGACTACAGCAACGATGGGCAGAAGGAATCGCGACCAAAATGAATCGAGACATTTTCGCCTACGGGGATATCATTTGTCCTCCCCCCGTAATTTTAAATCCAAATTGCTAAATTTTATTTTATTTATAAAGGCCAAAATCTCAAAAACATCTATAATAATCTCGTAATTCTCCTGGGAGAATTTCTCCGATGAATCTCCGGCGATATTTCCTGGCAAAAAAATTCTCCCGGGAGATTTAAAAATGATTATACGGGAAATAATAAAACAAATAATGAAAAATCCGTGTTGTTTTAAATTGCTGTAAACAGAAATGCGTTAGCAATGTGTGGACACAGAACAGAACTGTCTGTTTTGATTTTTATTTTATTTATTTATTTATTTCACCATTACTCAGTGGTTAGTTATCATTAGACCAGATGTTAGGAGGCACAAATGACGTCCACGTAGGCGTTTTTTGATTTTTATGTAATTAATTAATTTTTTTTAAACATGTTGTATCCGCGGCGTAAGGCAAAAGAGGAAGACAAAGAAGTGTTGCAACCCGCGCTCCAACCTTTGGCGCGAGGGGCCAGCCGCGCGAGCTAGCAAGTCGTTAGACAAATGACTTGCGCCCGCGGACGCGATCAACACCTTGTTCTCCCTCTTTGTCTATCTCCCTGCCACAGTATCCGGAAGCAAGCAACGCCCCATTAGCATTTTTATATAAGAGCCTAAGACACGGGGTTTCACCAACCACTGTCTAGGGCCAAGTCCCCCGGTTGCTTGTTGTAATTTGTGTGATTTTGCTGAATAAATTTGATTGTTGTATTGTGATATTGTGATTGTTGGTATTGTTGTTAGAGGAGTTAAGTAGGGAGCCTTAGAGAGGAACCGGGTACACATTACTGGTGCCACTCCCGCTCTAAAGGCACCCCCTGCCTCCCCCCCATTTTTCCGGAAAAATTGCCCCTGCCCTATTATCTATTGTGTGATATTTTATTTTGTGTAACGTCTTTTGATGACAAACTCTCGGCATACGTACTCGAAAATGCCATCCCTATTCGAAAACTGCCACACCGTCGAGCAGCTAGTCAAAACGCTGATGGTGTTCGAAAAGAGCACGTTGTTATCGATAAATAATTTGGAAACCGCGATCAAGGAAGTAAAGGAGGACATTCAGACCCTCAAGGATCGACAAGCAGATGATATTGAAGAGAAGGTGAACATTGCGCTCACAGAGAAGATTGGTGATGCTGTGCACGGCGACACAGACAAGTACGATGAATTGAAGAAGCTTCTTGGAACGGCTTTTACGAAGCAAACGACGGATCACGAGAAAACTACGATACGATTGACGGCATTGACCGAACTAACTACGAAGGCGTGCAACGATACGAAACAGCTTGATGAGCTGCGTGACGAAATCCGTAAACTGGAGACGAAAATTAACGAACTAAATCTAGACTCAAAACCGAAACCCCCTACGCTAATTCGCCGGGATAAATTTTGTGCTCCGATGAAATCCCAGGCCATGCTTGATCCCACTGCTCAGGCAATCGAGCAACTACGAGCCCTGTCTATGCAAAGCGCTCCCCAGTCGAGCTCAACGGAGTACCACACTACGAACGTCATGTTTGGGACAACGAATTCGATGTCATACTTTGACACTTGTCACCTGGGGGGTGATATTGACGAACCCTTCGACGACATTGCCGACGACCCTCCAAAGCACGCTGCTATGCTGATGATAGCCACGAATTCAATGACGGAAGTATGTCCAATGTTCAATGGTATGCCAACACAAACATTCTCCGACTGGCTCCGCAAATTTGAACTCACAGTTGCCAGATTTCCCTTCAAGATGCGTGACGAACAACGGCTTGCCTACCTTGTTTCCAAAATGGAAGGTGTTGCCCTATTGGCCTACAATGCTTTGGATCCTGCAGTCAGTGAAAACTACAACGCCACCTTGAACGCTTTGAAGCACCGCTTTCCGAGCCGTGCTGCCGAACATGTTGCTGCAAACTCTTTTGACCAATACAATCAGGTGAAAGACGAGGAACTGCCATTCCAAATTGGCGACGAAGTCTGGCGTCGTGACCCGCTCAGGAACGTCTGGATTGCCGGTCACGTTACTGGCAACGACGGAAGCTTCATCTTCCATATTAAGGACGATGACAGCGACAAGACACACCGAGCCCACCGCGACGACATGAAGGCCCGCAAGCGACACGCATACGCTTGCACCACGTCGATGCCCTGATTCTCCGGCGACGACACCTCACCGCTCCCCACAACACCAGGGTCGAGCTTCAACCTCCGCGTTGAGTTTTTGTTGTTTCCCTTTTTTCTCTCCAAAACGAGCACCGCGTAATTCAAGTAGTTGCCCCTTTTTCCCAATAGTTGCCACTGCAATCCGGATACCATTTCAAACCTTTTGTACCTACCACACGCCGCTTGAGGCCGAATTGGCTTCAAACTTCTCCCGAAAGGGGGAGGGGTGTTGTATCCGCGGCGTAAGGCAAAAGAGGAAGACAAAGAAGTGTTGCAACCCGCGCTCCAACCTTTGGCGCGAGGGGCCAGCCGCGCGAGCTAGCAAGTCGTTAGACAAATGACTTGCGCCCGCGGACGCGATCAACACCTTGTTCTCCCTCTTTGTCTATCTCCCTGCCACAGTATCCGGAAGCAAGCAACGCCCCATTAGCATTTTTATATAAGAGCCTAAGACACGGGGTTTCACCAACCACTGTCTAGGGCCAAGTCCCCCGGTTGCTTGTTGTAATTTGTGTGATTTTGCTGAATAAATTTGATTGTTGTATTGTGATATTGTGATTGTTGGTATTGTTGTTAGAGGAGTTAAGTAGGGAGCCTTAGAGAGGAACCGGGTACACATTAAAACAAAAAAAACATTTTTGGATGCTTTTTGGCAAGCTGGGTCTCCCTGGAGATTTTAGGAGAATCTCCGGAGATTTTGGGAGAATCTCCGGAGATTTTCTCCCGGAATGCAATCTCCTAGGTGATTTCGGCACTCTGTACCCGTCGTAGTCTCTGGAATTTTGTTTTGCAAGTTTTCCTTCCCTAGAACAAAATTTGCAATTGTATTTCATTTATTTTTATCACGAATCAATCAAAGACAATTTTAGCGTCCAATTATCCCACTAAAAACGCTGCTGATCTCATTCACAACTCCACCAGCGACACCGGCAATAGCGCTTCCAACGTCTCCGACAATTTTTACAACATCGCTTCCAAGATTAGAAGCATCTTGTAAAAGACCGTCGGCCGGCGTAGTTGAGGGAGGAGCAAGAACAGATTCAGCAGTTTTATTTTGATTTGCAGCTTCAGTCGCGGTGATGGCGAGGAGAAGGAAGAGAGCGAGAAGGAACTTCATTGTAGAACGAGTGAATCCAATGAAATTGTGAACGCGAAGCTTGTATTAATATCCAAAAATTTCTGCCGCAGAAATTTTTATTCCCGGTAGATGATGGATTTTTGAAAGCCTTTGCGGAAATTTAAGTGTTTTGATGAGAAACATTGCGTTAGCGCTTGTGATATTTTATAGAATTCCTAAATTGCGTCATGGGAAATCACAGATCTTGCTGAGAACCCTTTGAATTTGCTGAGAAATGTTTTGAGTGCACTTCAAAATGTAAAAAATAAAAGAAATTTTGTAAAAAAATGGCAACGTATTTGTAAAAAAATTGTCCATATAAATATAGTAGTTCATGCCCTTATCGAAATCCTTCGCGAAACAAGAACCAGTGAGTGCATATTGCATTTTTCTTGACATATTGACAATAAAAAATTTTAATCACAGGAGAGTGGATACCCGTAGCGTTTGCTCTGATGAAGGGGAAGTCTACAGAAGATTACCGGGCCGTCTTCAATGACATCAAGCAAGTTGCGGGAGGTAAGCTGCAGTGCGAGCGGCTTCATGTGGACCCCGTAGTGACGACGACATCCAGAAATTCTGGCGTCTGGTTTTGTCAAACCCGCCAATGCCTCCAGCTGACGTTGACCCCCGGAATTGGCGGACTGAGAAACTCAAAGTAATTATTAAAAGTAATCCATTCTGTTTTATCTTGTTCAATTTTTGGATTTTCGTAGTGTCGGTATCCCCTCAATTCATAGCCAACAAAGGCATCTTATGGAACGGTTACGTATACCTCTACGGCTTGAGACGAGGAGACGTCCCACAGAACACCGACTTGATACTATTCGACAAGTTAGACATTGGTGCAGTCCTGAAACGTGCGGCCTCGGGTCGTATCCAAATACAAAGAATTATGTCCCTTCGTCGATGTACGAAACTTCAACTTCAGTGCGTACCCGGTTTTTGTCAAAAACTTGCATACCTACCGGTGGAAACCGCTCATCGTTGACGAAATGCTCAGAGAAGCAAGCACTGTTTTCTGCCTCGACAGCTCCATCGTTTTCAAACCGAAAAAACTACCCAACGCATCCATATACGTACCGTAATCCCCATTTGGCAGACATAACCCAATGTTTTAGGAACTGATATCCGAAATGCTGGTCAAGTACTCCAGGTGTGGTATCCGCACTTTTGAAGCCACTGGGCACAGCATCTACTCGGCAACGCACCCCAGCATGCTGGCTTACTTCAACTACTCCAAGGACGAGGCACGCAACAGAAGCATGTATGGCGCCAGTAACTTCATTGCCACCGACACGCCGGTATTCTCAAAAATTCTCAAAAACTGGGTCAGGTGTGCTCTCGATGAGAAATGCATGGCGCCAAAGGGAGCCCGGCTGTTGTGCAAGTCTGAAAACTTTGAACCCAATCTCTACGCCAACTGTCATCGCTACGATCAGTCGGCTCTCGCCATTCTTCTGGCCAAGTGTAGCCAAAGCAACGCAGACTTTACTAACCATTGAGAAAGGACAGTAAATAAATATATAAGTAAATAAATAAATAAATAAACTTTCACTGCAAATTTTGGACAAAGAAAACTAAAGAATTTTTTCGCTGCCTTTTTCAGATCTTTGTTTTTTAAATTTATTTTCACCATTTTTCTGTTGTTGTTTGTGCAAAGACACAATTTTAATTTTACGGTATGTATATTCGATAAAATCCAAATTTTACGCTGTAAACGGTTTGACGGGCCATTAGGTCCGGAGCCATTGATTTGAAAAAGATAATGCGCGCTTTATCATAATTGTCAAAATTGTCAATGGCGAAAGCGCGATGGAGGGAGGAGGGGAGAGCGCGCGGCGCAGGGTCAAGTGGGTGAGTGTGAGCGAGCGAGCGAGGAGACGATTGCGATTGCGTAAGACAAAAAAACGATTCTGTTAAATTAATTTTAAAAATGTTGAAAAAAATATTTTTGAATTTCTCGGAAATAGGCAATCAGAATGATGGGTCATTTGACGATCAAAAATCAAACATGAACAAATTTGAATTTTTGGTTTACAAAAAAATAATTTGTGCCAGTAACTGGGGTAGGGGCAAATGTGATATCAATAGCATTGCCATTTTTTGCTGAGTATGAAAAACATTTTTTCAACTTTTTAAAAATTAATTTGAATAATTCAATTTTTTGATCTCTCAGAAAATGAAATCCATGGTGAGTGGGCGGACCAGACAGCGGGTGCAGAGACGGACGGCGCCGCACATGCCATCAGTCGAGAGAACCGCAACGGCGGTGACAGTGGGCGATTGGGTGATGGCGAAAGATGGCAAAACAAGTGATTGTTGTTATTAATTTTGATTTATGTATCATAATTTTATGATTTTTGTTGAATTGCTATTTTTCCTAGCCCCCAGTGTTAGTGTTAGTACATATTCTTTGAATATTTTTTTGTGTTTGGTGTTATGCTTTGAAACGGGTCAATAAGCGGTTGCAGCGGGCGAGGATTTATTAGGCGATGGCGAAAGATGCGCGATATTGAAAAGCAACATTATTACTTATATTTTATAAAAGCGCAAAACAAATTATATGGGGCCCCGAAGGGGCCCCCATTATATTTATATATTCCAATATTTTTAAATTTGAAAGCGGGTCAAAAAACGATTATATGTATTTGATTTGATTTTGATAATATGCAAATCGTCGGTTATTCTAAAAGATAATAACAAAAAATAATTATTTTCTATCGGTAAAATCATGATCGGCAAAAGATAATCGAAAAACGGGCAAAAAGAAAATAAACAACAAAACGATAGACGATCCTTTTCGATTTTGCGATCCTTCTGATCCTTCCTTGAGTTATCATTAGACTAGATGTTAGGACAAACAAATGATGTCCAAAAACTTGATCTATACATAGATTTTTAATTACGAACTTTCATTGAAGGTATATTTTATTCTTTATCAAATTATAACAGCATTTCAAATTTTATACCACTGCAGTTACTATAATCTTTTTACTTCAAACAAGCTGGAAGGGAAATAGTACACATTTATATTGTATCCAGATGCTGGCAGTAGAATAAGGTTGAGCATTGACTGATCGTATCTGTGACATCCCGAAAAGTGTGTTTTGTTGCGGTAAATATGCTAAACAAATTTATTATGATATTTTTACACAAGGCTGTGCAAAAAACCGTTTACCGTCAGATTGCAGAGTAAAGCTGCACCAGGCGGGGCAATGCAATCTCGATGAAGAGAGCAGTAAAGAGCTTCTTTCAATATTGCTCGACCTGCAGGGCTGTCAACGTAGAGCGCAATTCCTGCCGAGACTATCTGCTTTTCCTGAAGCTAAAAACGGAAACACCAAAATAAATGTATGTTAAAAAATAGTGTCATACAGCACTTATGTTAACAGACGGAAAGAATTTATACATTTTAGGATGAGTTGCTGAATAAATCTTGTGACCTGGGCTATTGAAAACCGAAACATCTAGCGGATTTTGAGAAAGGCATTCTGAGAACAATGTCTGAAATAAATTTGCATTCTTTTTTATTTATTTATTTATTTATTTATTTATTTATTTATTTATTTATTTATTTATTTATTTATTTATTTATTTATTTATTTATTTATTTATTTATTTATTTATTTATTTATTTATTTATTTATTTATTTATTTATTTATTTATTTATTTATTTATTTATTTATTTATTTATTTATTTATTTATTTATCCGGCACTTTAAAATTTATTTTTTTTAATTAATTTACCTTATAGTCGCCGTCATGAAAAATGATAGAGCTATCGATGTAAAGAATCATGGGATAGTGCTGCATCTCGATAGACGTAATGATTGCCTTAAAACGATATTCCATAAGATTGTACGCCCACAGAGGATACGATAGATCCCCGTATCGCTTGGTTTGTGCAATTGAACAGTCCTGGACGAATTTCCAGATTTTGTAATCGGAAACATCAAAATGGAAGTAAATTATGTATGTGATATTTTTGAAGTACTCTTTTGACTGAATCGATTTGCATGAACGTCTGCAATTTAAACTCAATTAATGAAGCATTTTATCTGCCTTACAGCGCCTTATAATAATGCACATCCGAAGTCATCGTAACGATGGCCAAATCGTTAAAAGTCCAGCTTGTCCGATTAGCGGTCCGTTTTCCAGGTTTCAACAGATTACTGACGAGTTCGGTGAGTTCTGGAGCCCGTTTTATCCAGACTGCATCTACGGCTTCCAATGTCGGCATATGCAGTTTGGATGTCGGAGATCCCGAGTTCAAACAGCATTTATTTGTATAACGTTGCACTAACATAAAAAGAATACAACACCAAATACAAGAAATTGTTAACAATATCTGGCGGCGGTAGGTACGCATTATTATATGTAACAAATATAATGACGTCAACTTTTCACTTTGCCGCAAAATTATCGCAATCAGCGAACACGATAGAAGTGAAAATGAATTGAAGCCGATTGAATAATGTACACAATGAAATTCTTTTATTGAGTCTCCAACAAAATCATAGTATTTTCCTCATCTCTTCCGTCTAATTTTAAATATGTGTCGAGAATTTATTGGAAATGATCTTCCAATTCGCACCAAATGTTACATAATTTGTTTTATTAATGTGTTTCATGGCTTTACACGTGAAATAAAATTCAATTCCAAATGTATTCCACAAAGTCAATTGATACCTTTAAAAAATTATGACACGGGCTAGCCTGTTCTAGCAAGGTTTTGAAACACAATTTATTTAAGCTTTACAGCACAATCAAAAATCAAAAAGCAGTGCTACAATCAAAAATTGCTTTGTGTCCTGGGATGACATAAGGCAAAACATTGTTCGTCGGCGGCATTACCTTTCCAGTGGAGTCTCGATTTTCTTTTCTCATTAATTCACCCACAAATCGATTGAAATTATTTCTTACGATCAGTGACCACAAAGCGTGTTCTAAATCGTTCGGATCGACCAAAACTGTAGAAAAATAATATATGTACATGTAAAAAACGAGCCTTGCGCGACTGCATTCAGTTTACGCCTTTTTTAATTTTTCGGCGCACGGTACGATTTGTGAAAGGCGCTAGGAAGTGCAGGCAAAAAAGCTGTGCGGAGAACATTCATGTCAAAAAGATAACATGCCTATATACATACCTTTTACCCCAATAAATTCCTAGAACCAAATTGTGTTATACGCGATTATGAAAGCCACTGAAGGGACAGTTGTTGCATAAAACAAAAAAACATAAACTACAAAGGGAAACGATTTTAAAAACCTCTTCACAGGATTGGGAGACGGTTTGGCAAGAAAATTAGTCAGCCACATGTCTTTGAATAACTTTTTTCTCCACATTTTGCTTGCCATAAAAGGAACAACCATTGAGGAAATTGCAAATTCCCGGCAAAGATCCGTGAACAACATTAGGCAACGTTGCAATATAAAAGTGATATAAACAATTCTACTGTAACGAAAGAATAAAAAAAACGTTTGTGCTGCATAAAATATTGAAAACGCAGTGGTCTGTGTGAGAAGCATATTTTCAGCTTGCCGTTGTTGTTTCGAAACTTCCTGCAGAATTGATCTACCAAATCTACTAGCTAGGCCGGCCGACAGACAGAAAAACGCCGATGTTACGGTAGCGATGACGTCTGTGACGTTACCAGTATAAATTACAAAATCATCAACGTAGTTCATTATCCTGGAACAGTCAGAGCTGTAGTAAAACAGACACTTATAATTCATCGCCATCGGCAGCATAATGATAAATGGAACAAAAAATGCAAAAATTAGGTAGCCGGTTGTTAGATATTTGTTCCATAACGTTTCCATGCGACGCCACAGAATAACGGCTGTAAACAAAATTAAAAAAATGTTTAAGTATTAAAAAATACCTGTAAATCGGTTATAGGACATAATTACAAACCAAATTCCGGTAAATATTGCTTTTTGTTTTATAACAATCGGAACGACTGTGCTAATAATTGGGTGAAATTCATGCATAGTACTGAAGCCAATCTCTATGCCAGCAACAATTATGTTGTAAATACAACCAAATGAAAAGACAACAAAGAAAGATGTTTTCATTGTGCTGTGTTCTGTTAGCATGTTTTTGAATATAAAAAAGACAGTGACAGTCATAAGCACTGAGTTGCAAGTCATCACGCCGTAAACTGTTCTGTCGCAAAACTGCATAAAGTTGAACAGGTTTTTGGAATACAAAATGACATCTCCAAAGTGATAGAATTCATGTTTATTTGGATCGTTGATTTCCTGCTCTTCAACAGAGTCAGGGCGATCCCAGTCGGCGATCTGGGTATTATTGAGCGAATAAGAGTTAGTGTTCTTGTCTGAATCCAAGAAAATTTGACAGAGAATGTTTGGGGCTCTGCTCGAAGCCACACCTGTGTTGTCGTGCCAGAACGGTCTTTCTTGGTAAATGCCGAGCGTTGCAAATGGTCCGATGTCAAAATATTTGAGATGATCTATGGTGAGCGGAGATCCATCTACCCATTCGAATTCATCAGTCTCGCTTACGCACGGCATGTACAGCCCTATCTGAGCCGGCGGGTAGTTTCTGTAGTGTTCAACTGCAAGAACATGACTAAATTTTACTCATCAACAATAAAAACATACAAAGAACTTGGTTTTCAACTTCCGATTGGATAACAACTGGGATAGATTCTTCGTGCAGGAATTTGCACTCTCCGGGATATTCGCACTCATCTAGACGCTTGCCAGGCATTTTAACGTTAGCGTAGCACTTGGAAACGTTGTCAATGGTGGCATTAAAGTTGAACTTTAGAGGACAAGCCAAAACGCCTTGAACAAACTGGAATAAAACAGTTTGAAGCAATAAATGACATATCAGTGCTCTCATTTTTGTTTTCGAGAACACAATCTACCAAATAGAAATATATAAGTTTCGTGTATCTACGGTAAAAAGTTATCAAACAGCTAGACAAGATACTATTCATTAAATTCCCATAAATTTCACCTGGTGTTGCAGTCTGGGAAATCAGAAAGCTAGACAGCCTTTTCACCTGCTTTACTTTAATTGTGACTCGAAATAAGTATGCAAAAAAACTATTTTTTGTATTCGTTTTCCTTCTGGTATCCACAAGGTCAGTCGTCGGGTCCATCTGTTTTTGTCTGCCTCCAGGAGCGCATAGATCCATTCCGTCGTTCCGCTTCCTTCACCCAGCCTTTGAGCTTTGTACTTTGTCGGATAATTCTGTTGAGGAGTTTGTTGGTGTTGAGCATTGCGCAACGTAGATCTTGCGGTAATTTTTTTTGCCGTTTCTTGCAGCGCCTAGGTTTCACTGCCATACAACAACGATGACAAGATGCAGGCATGAATCAGAACATGATGCAGGCATGGTTTGAATATTTGTGTATACTATGCCTTGGTCAGCAAATCCACTGCTTTTAAGACGCACTCTGTGAGCCGATTTAGGAACAAGGTGAAAAGCGCGACCCCGTGATTTTACAACCCCCAAATGTTTTGTGCCAAAGTTACAGGTGGCCGGGGGGGAGGAACAGAAATAAATATAAAAATAATTCCAGAAGCCGGATTCTGGAGATACGGCTTCTGGAAGTTTTCGACGTCAAATTTTCAACATGCTTCAACGACCCCGGTTGTAAAATCACGGGGTCGTCGATCCTAAATCCGCTCGCAGAGTCCCTCTTAATACAGTTTCAAAAGTTTCTTTGGGATCGAAAGCTCCAAAAATGTTTTGATTTTTGGAATGTTGGTTTAACGACAAATACGTAATTTTAAGTGTTGTCAACAATATTAACCATAGAATTAAGTTTTTTAAGGCCTACTACTTGTTATGCATTAAAAAATTATTTTGCAGAATTTCTGAAACTCCACACCCCTGAATAGTGAATTTTGATGATTACGCCAACGCGAAATTCAGAATTTTGTAACCCAAAGAAAAAAATTTCATTCGAAAAGTGAGAGCTTACAAAACTTCGCCCTTTATTCAAACAAAATTTATTTTTTCGGATCAAAACAGCCTACTTGACATGCATTAAAAATTTGATATGCAGAATTCAAAGGGTATAAATACAAGTTCGGCTCTGTGAAAAACATGTCACTTGGAGCAGCCTGATCTACCATGAAGTTCTTCTTCTTCATCTTCTTTCTCCTCGCTATCACCGCGACTCAAACTGACGCTCGTAGCTTGTCGGGCGTTCTTCCAATCGGGGTGATTTCATCCCGACGTCCATTCAACTTGTGCATTCATTTTTGTAAATAAACTCGAATCGAGACATTTTCGCCTACGTGGACATCATATGTGTCTCCTACGATCTGGTCCAATGATAACTAACTAAATTGTGAAATAAATAAATAAATAAATAAATAAAGGGTAAATAAGGTTGATTGTTGTTCATAAATCAAACCCTTATGAGTATTGCCGTGTGATCGATAATAAATTCAATGCAAAAAACAATTCGAAGTCTGATTGAAACACCTAACAAAAATATCTCAAAATCATACTTTTAGTAAAAAAATGACCTTCAAATCCTGGAGTAATAAGAGAAACACCAAAAAATCCCATATACTTCGATCAAAATACATAAATATAATATCTCAAATCCAACATTTTATTTACTTATACTTGTTGAAGTCATCGAAAGATCATACCTCTTTTTACGGCAGTCAATAAAGAGCAGGTGAATATAGTTGCTCATTTCATGGACACACCAAATGAGATAGTAGATTTATACTTAAAGCCACTTTTTTAGCTGTTCATAACATATAGCTTCTTTTATACCTTCCGAATACTGTTTTGGCGCTCAAAGATGATTTTCTTGCTTTTATTTCTTCGAACAGTTTTATTAGCCTCTGTACAAAGCGTTCCGGCGTGTCCTCCAAAGTTCAACTTTAATGCCACCATTGACAACGTTTCCAAGTGCTACGCTAACGTTAAAATGTCTGGCAAGCGTCTAGATGAGTGCGAATATCCCGGAGAGTGCAAATTCCTGCACGAAGAATCTATCCCAGTTGTTATCCAATCGGAAGTTGAAAACCAAGTTCTTTGTATGTTTTTATTGTTGATGAGTAAAATTTAGTCATGTTCTTGCAGTTGAACACTACAGAAACTACCCACCTGCTCACATAGGACTGTACAAGCCCTGTATAACAGGAGTTGAATTTGAATGGGTCGATGGATCCCCGCTCACCATGAATCATCTCAAATATTTCGACATTGGATCATTTGCAACGCTCGGCATTTACAAAGAAAGACCGTTCTGGCATGACAACACAGGTGTGGCTTCGAGCCGAGCCCCAAACATTCTTTGTCAAATTTTGTTGGATTCAGACAATAACACTAACTTTTATTTGCTCAATAATACCCAGATCGCCGATTGGGATCGCCCCGACTCGCCTGCAGAACGAGAAATAAATGATCCGGATAAACACGAGTTTTATCATTTACGCGACGTTATTCGATATTCTAAACGTCTTTTTAACTTCATGAGATTCTATCAAATGACGGTTTACGGAATGATGGTGTGCAACTCGATGTTCATGATCGTCACTGTCTTTTTTATAATCAAAAACATGCTAACAGAACACAGCACAATGAAAACTCCTTTCTTTGTTGTTTTTTTGTTTGGATGCATTTACAATATTCTTGCTACGGGTGTCGAAATATGCTACACTGTTATGACAAGCATTAATCCAATCGTTCAGACATTTATAGCAGCTTTGATAAAACAAAGAGCTATATTTACCGGGATTTGGTTCACGCTTATGTCGTATAACCGTTTTACAGGTAATTTTTATCAACGTCTAGACATTTGGTATCTAAAATTGTTTTTCAGCTATAATTCTGTGGCGCCGCATGGATACGTTATGGAGCAGGTGTCTTACTACGTGCTACCTTATCTTCGCTTTTACGTGTCCATGCATTATTATGCTCCCCATGGCACTTTATTGGCGATGTATTATGTACTGGGGTGATGGCTGCTTCAAAAAAATAGCGTTTATCGATGACTTTGTAACTTACACTGGTAACGTTACAGACGTCATCGCTACCATAACATCGGCGTTTTTCTGTCTGTCAACCGGTTTAGCAAGCCGATTCGGGTTATTAATTCTACAAAAAGTTTCAAAACAACAACGGAAAGCCGAAAATATGCTTCTTTTACAAACAACACTGTTTTCCACATTTTATTCGGTACAAACGTTTCTTTTATTTTTTCGTTACAGTGATATTATTTATATTAAATTTATAATCAAATATAGCTTAATATTATGCACGGATATTTGCAGGGAATTTGCTATTTCATCAATGGTAGTTCCGTTCATTGCAAGCAAATTGTGGAGAAAAAAACTGTTCAAAGACCTGTGCTTGACAAAGTTTTTTGCAAAGCCTTCTTCTAATCCTGTAAAGCGTTTTGTAAAATCTTTTCCATTTGTTGTGTATGTTTTTTTGTTTTACGCATCAATTTTCCCTTTGGTTGCATTCTTAATGGCGTACAATACAATTTGGTTATGATCCGGAATTGTGGGCAAAGTTATGTATATTACATAAATATGCAGAAGAAAATTATCATGACAATAAAGTTGTTCCTTTCATGGCTTTGACATATTTACATATTTGGAGCACCTAAAAAAAATTTGGCATTGACATCTTTGGAGGTCATTTGGAGCAAATACAAAAAATCGTAAATTGGCATTATCAATAAACCATGTAACATATATCTATAGATGCAAATGTACATATTCTCTATAGATAATGTTGCATATGTAGATTTGTTGCCTCCTAACATCTGGTCTAATGATAACTAACCACTGAGTAATGGTGAAATAAATAAAAGAAATAAATGTAGATTTGTTTGTGCAACAGGTCTTTCTTCCTGCACATCCATACATACATACATATATACATACCATCTAGCAAGGGTCACAGTTTGAAGGGTTGGTTGTGCCATGCGCGCAGAGGAGGAGCGTGTGCGTTGGTTGCAGTTGATTGATCTAGTGTACACAATTGCAATTGCAATTAGCACAGCGTTCATTTGCACAGTTTTTCTTCAGAATGTCGTCCAATGCTTCGCTCTCTTCTCTGATGCGGCATAGAATCTCCAAATTTGAATTCAACTTTCTCGACACTGGGTACCATCTCCAGCAACTCGTTATTTTCAACGCTCCCTGGGAACTCGCCGCAAAATTCAACTCCGTACCCACGCTTCAATCGATGGTCAAAAACATTTGTGGCGTAACTTATGGAGATGTGTCTGTCTGCCTTTACGACCAAAAACCTGCTATAATAAATCCAACAGGAAAAGACCTGTATCCGCTGTCCGTAAGCTTTGAATTCGCAGATGCGATCCCGGATTTTGATATGCGTGAGATCTTCTACAAGATTCCAACAATTAGATTTGACAGGTTTCCTGAGGGCACGTCCATGATGTCAAAATGGAATCCGTCTGTTATTTCCGCATGTGGCATCTCATTTACCCTGGATGAATTTCTGCGAGTCTTTAGACCAGGTAGAGAGTACATATGGATTCACTGCTGCGAGATAACTCCTACACCCCAGTTTTCCCAAATTGCAGAAATTTTTGTATCCCTTGAAACAATTTGGTATGTTTCACTTTTTTTTCTGTAGTAAAATTGAATTTTAAATACAAAATATTTTTTTAGCTTAGCGGTATACGGATTGGTACTAAATACAACCGACATTTTACTTCTTGCAAAGTTGAAAAAACGAAAACCTTTTTCGACTTTGTTTCTCTGTGAAATCAGTTCGGAGGTTGATCCTGAAGCGATTTATGCGCTTTATCAAGTGAGTATTTTTTGTGTTCTTCCATCAAAATATAATAGTGTCTATTTTTGTTTTCAGTGCTGCAAGCAACCCCGAACGCTAGAGATACAATTTGACAAAGATCCCCCAGAAACAACAGTTGCCAGAATCCATGACATGCGAAACGGGCTACCACTGCATTGGCCAACTTCTCGATGTTTTGTCATGTTCGATGATGTGATCTAGTATGTTTAATAAATATTTATAAAGAAACTATCGTGGTATGCTCGTCATCATTCTCAACACTCAACTCCGCTCTAGCCACGAACTCTCCCTCCCACACGCAAGCTGCGCACTCTTGGGGCAGTAGCGCAAAGGGCTTCCAGGACTTCTCGACTCCCCGACTACGAAGTCCGCGGCGACAGAGGTGGACGTCCCATGGAATCGCATTATGATATTGTATGTAACCATTGAGAGGGACAATAAACAATTAGATAAAAAAATAAAAATAAAATATTTTGGTATGTGATTAATAGACATCGTCAAATCACTTATGTTAATGTTGTTTTTTTTCCATTTTTTAGGACACTAAATACTGATCCGATGCTTATGTCGTGAGTCCATGAATTTCAATACCTAAAAAAACAGTATTTTTTTCTTTATTTAAATAAATATTATATTTGAGTTTTTTTGTTGTTTTTTTATTGATAAATTTAGATTGTTGATAACATTTTTCCCATCTATAAATATTTAGTTTTTTTTAGGATTGATCACATCACTTTAAAATACGATTTTGTGAATTTATATCTTGGCATTCCATTGAAAACTTGCATGACACATCTGAATGCGTTACTCGACATATTCTACTGTCTTGGAGGTCTTACTGTAGTTTCGGACATTTCATTTCATTTCATTTATTACTCTTTTTTAAATTTATTTATTTCACCATTACTCAGTGGTTAGTTATCATTAGACCAGATGTTAAGGCTTTTCCAGAAATTACGTCATTGCGAGAGGGGGGGGGGAGGGGGGGAACCTCTAAAATGGTGTTTTTTCAACATGACGTCATTTGGGGGGGGGTCCGGGGTGATCTACCTTCCAATGACGACCGACGACTAATTGCCGATGAGTAAAAAACCCCCGATTTTGGGATGACGTAATTTCTGGACAAGCCCCACCAAACAACATTCTATAACATACACTTAATGTTTTTCATGCGGTACTTTAATCATAAACGACGAATCGGATATTGTTTGTCTGAGGCGGTAAATAAATGAAATGAAAAATAAAAAGTTTAATCAAAATACATTTCTTCCATGGGATCACCGTGGTAATAACCAGTTTTTTGGGGTGATAGAGCGAAACTCACAATCCAGAAGAGTGCAAGAACAAGAAGAATTCCAAATAACAGTTGTAGTAAGATTTTCACTGCCGATGAAGTAATACTACAAAAACCCATATTGTATGGATCAGGGTTGATGGGTACTCCTAAAATGGCTCTGTTTATGAGGGCAATTGGTATAAGGTTTGCAGTTGAGACTCATCTCAAAAACAGTTTGCAACACAATTGACGCGGAAACATTGTCAACAAATATTCGTATATGATAGAAAAGCGTTTATTGACTGTATTTTTAATGCATCAAAAAATTCACATCCTTTAAAAAAAAACTGAATTTATTGAGAAATTCACTTATCTCGTCTTTGCAATTAACGCGGAAAAATTGTCCATTTTCTCGTCTTTGATACATAACCCCTTTTGTTGGCTCCTACATCTTTTGTTAGCTCAATTTTATGTGTGTTATCAAAGAACTTTGATTTTGACACCGCGACCCCCATTTTTTCTTAATTTTTGTTCGTTTCATCTGTTTGGAAAAATTGGTTTTGTTCGCGAACGAAGAAGAACATGCAACATCGAATCTGTTCGCGAACGAACACGAACGTTCGCTCAACCCTGGTTCAGATGCTGAGTTTGAATGAAAACTCAGCTCCTCAAAGTTCCTCGCCCCGCCCCTCGGGATCAGATACACGTTTTATGATGTTCATCAGACCAAATAACAATTTGATTAAATATTTGAAAGGCAACTAATAATATTAAGAATGCGCTCGCTGGTCGGATACGTTGGGATGACACATACAATGGTGTATAAATGATATACAATCAATGGCAAAGGCATTTAAAAAAGACGAATGACCGGTTAGTTAAGCGATATCGAATCCAGGAAAAAAATATAAAAGCTCTTGAGCACCTGACTGAATCAGTGAATGAGTGTGATCCCGTTGAAGAAGAAGAAATGCTCTGCGGCAATGGTGATGATGGCGGCGGCAGCGGTGGGGGGTGGTGGTGATCAGACTTCGGCAAGACTCCAGGCCCAAGTCAGGCGGAGTTCGTTGAGGCGCTTCGTCGCGTTGACGGGAGGAGATTCGTGGCACGCTGCTAGGTAGCGGTTGTTCTTGGACCAAACCCTGCCGAACACTGCGTTGATCAGTTTTTTGCAAAACACCTGAAAAATAAATATTATTTTATTTCTATAAATATTTTTTATAAAAAATTTTGAAATTTATTTAAAATATAAAATTTTTTGAAAAGGCTTCAAAAACACATTTTCAATCGAAAAAAAATTACTGAATACATTTTTTTTACTTTTATATCAAATTTTTTCTTCAAAATAATTTTTTTTTGATTATTTTATGTAAATAAAATTTTTTAAATCGAATTTGACACTCCAAAAACTCACATCAATGTTATCATTTGTTCTCTGCGTACAGAAACCTGTCGACTGATCGCACCGAGATTCGCAGTCAAAGATCCCGCAATCACTGTCCTCTTTGCACTTGGTCGACGTCAGTTTGTGCTGGAGTGCAGATTCGGTGTAGAGCATGTCCGCATCCATGACCATGAATCTCTTTGGATACCTGCTGCTGAGTCCGAGGTTCTCAAACTTTGTATCGCAAAAGTGAAGCCTAAAAAATCCATTCAACTCAATTTTTCTACCCAAAAAAAAACTCACGGTTCATTGAGAAACTCGTCAAAGAGCTTCAACGTCCCAATAAGGTGAAGCAGGATCTTGGCCTTGAGATTGACGTAGTACCCCTTCATCTTGAAGGGAATGAGGTACTCGACGCCGTACACCTGACCGCAGGTGTTCGTTATCGTTGGCAGCGCTCGTGACGACAGCAGGATCTTGAAATTGACGAATTCATCTTGGTTTACGAGTGCCCAGATGGATGCACGCTCGGCACGGCTCAGAACTCCCTTGTAGCCCGGCCAGATCAGCCTCATGAGGTGTTCTTTGTAGTGATGCGGCCAGCCGAGTTTGGTCTGCTCGTTGATTACGTCAAGGACCTGAAATATAAAAAAACGATGAACTTGAGTAAAAAAAATTCAAAAAAAAATTTTTGAACAAAAAAATTTGTTTGCTGCGCGACCGTAAAAAACAATTTTTGAAAACATTGTTATAACTTAATCAAAAAAAGTTGTTCGATTGCAAAAAATACCGTTTTCCTATACAAAAAATAAAAAAAATACCCAAATACACGTTTTTTAACCTGACAAACACAATTTATAGCCAAAATAGAAAAAACTGTTTGTTGGCGAATACTACAATCAAAAACGTTCGTATTCGTTCACCTTTCTAAAAAAACGGTACACAAAATCGTAATTTTTTTCACACACAATTTTCCCCTCGAGACATGTTATTTTAAACGTCAAAAATTGAGTCATAATGTTATGTTTCGAATGGATATTTTTTTGTGTCAGTTTTTTTTTTTAATTTTGTGTTTCCTTTTTTAAAAACACAATGTCCGTACCCCTCAATCTGACCCGGAAAACTCACAATGTCAGTAAATTCGTCGTGAGATATCCTAAAGTCGAGCTGGTCATAATCCGCAAACTTTGCCTTGTTCATCTTCAGTATTTGATCTTTGGAATCCTGGTTGTACTTGATAACGATTTTTGTACCCCCGACAATGTAGTCAGTAATTGTGTAGTTTGGATTTGAGCATAACGACGCGCAGAGCTCACCTGCGACGATGCCGTTTCGATAATCCGTGCACAATCCGCCAATCACGTTTAGCGCTCTGAAAAAAAAATCCACAATACAAAAAAAATATTTTTGTATAAAAAATAACAAACTTTTGAATGTCAGCTTGCTTGTTACTGCTAGCCTGCAAATCGGTAGAAGCTTTGGCAGGCCGGGTGTCAAATATTAAGACGGTATAAAATATGTAAAGCAGCCAGAGTACAACCATGAAATATACGAGACGTGCGAGTTTTGAGCAGACAATGTGTTTGACGTAAGACCGAAGACTTGGGGGCCGGGGTAACGAGTTCGTAAACTTTGTCGTCGAGTCTGGATCGCCTAGTAATACGTCGTCAGTATCGTGGTCAGTGCATCTAAAATACAAAAAATGAATTTCTCAAAAATTTGAATAAAACATGAAAAACATAATATACCACGAAAAATTGAATTGAACCCCGAAAAACAATTTAGAAAAATTAAAAGTATCTTAAAATGTGAAACATGAATCTCATAGGCTTAAAAATTATCCTTAGCCCTACGTGGGTACTATAATTCTATATTAATCGGCCTAAACGACGCCAAAAAAAGTGATAATTTTTCAAGTATACCTTTATTATCCCCAAAACAAATAGAACGCATTTTGATAGAAATATTATCATTTTGACAAGAATACTGGAGATAAAAATGGGCTCGGACAGCGCGAAACGCACCTTCTTTTATGCGCAGCGCAATAAACTGTAAAATATGCAAGGAAAGTGCAACAAGCTGTTGATTCATTTTTTGGGGGGAATGTTTTCAATTGCGCGGAATGAGTTTTCAATTTTTCCTACGGAATGGTTGAAAAATTCAAAATCAAAGTGTTTTTGAATTTTTCGTCAGAGAACCAACTTTTTTAAATGCAATTCTTGACGGAAAAAAATCGCAGGTTGCATTTTCTAGTGAATCAATTTTTTGCACAAAAATCCCGCGTTTAAAATTTTTTTAGTAAAAGTCAGAAAAAAATTCCCAACGCAAAAGAATTTTTTTTCTGGCAAAAAATGCCATGGCATAACATTCCAAAAATTTTGTACACAAAAAAAGGAGCTATTTGTTGTTGTGCATCTTTGATGAGTAACAAAATACCACCCGTCCCCCGACCCTGCGGTAAAATTATGAGCTGCATTTTTTTGCCTGTTCCAGGGTGAAAAATTCATTAAACTCATGGATACGTAGGTTTTAAATTCCAAATGCAACAAAAAAAAAAGATGACAACAAGCCAAAGCGTTTGTGAGACGATGTCCAGGCCAGCTGGCAAACCACCAACCCAAGCAAGAAGCGGGAAAGAAAAAAGCCACAAGACAAGATAGAACAATGCCAAACAACGAAGAGGGACGCCTTGGGCGCGCGCGCGCATTTTTACAACCAACTTAATCGCTTCCAATAAAATTAAAGGGAAGACTCGCACTCCCACTCAGACTATGTACAATATCTGACTGACTTGGACGCCGACACCAACGATGGGTCGGTCGGGTCAGAAAAAAAACAAAAACCAAATGCATAAAACTTATTTTTGTCCTGTCCAACTGACTGATCGACAAACTTGGTTGGTGGCCGTGAAATTAATTCACAGGCATGATAAATTTAGTATTTAGATTTATAACACATCTTAAAAAGACAAAAACAGGTTCACAAAAGAATTTCAAGACCCCAGAAAGGAAAAATGACACGAACCCGGGGAGTCGAAATTTTTTTGACAGTCCAGTAAGAAAACTGAAAAAAAAAGAGCGGAAACTTTTATCAATCCCGAGGGAGGGAAAAAACTACAAAAAAATTGTGAGGACTAAACTTCCCTCTTCGACAGTTCAGAAAAAAAGCAGACGTCAGTCAAAGCACATTTTCAGCACTCCCGCAAGCAGAGAGAAAAAAAAATTTCGACTGGCCGTTGTGTCCGATATCGGCCAAACAGCCACCCAAACAACGCCATTTTTCCCCCTTCGCGATCAGGAAGCGTGTCGGGTCCGTGGCGTTGTTTATAACAAAAGTGACGAAAAAGCAGGCAGGCAGGCGGTGAACTAAGCTGAGCCAATCTGGTGGGTGCCTGGTTGGCCGACGGAGAGAGGAGGGGAAGGGGGTGACTAAGTTTCGATTCCCGCCACTGTCCTTGGGGAAAAAACAGCCCGGTGGACAGGATCAGGCGTCGAGCGAAAAAAAAATCACGCACCATCCTGGGGGTTTGCTGGGGGGGTTTCTTTCACCAGGGTGAATGAAAATTTTCTAACAATAAAAATGCTTATTGTTAAAAATCCCACCATCGCAACCGTAAAAAAATGAACAAAACAAAAAAATTGTCAAATGTGCAAAAATGAGTCAGAGTTATCCAGAAAATTGCAACCCTTATTTTTTCTGACATGAGATCAACCAGCCAACTCCCTAAATCAAAGTATAACTATTGCAAACCGCAATCAATTTAATTCCACTTCCTTGCGCGCAAGCAAACGCGCCACCAGATGCGCGAAGAAAACGAACCTCTTCTTCTTCGTCAATTTTTTTTTTCTTCACACACAAGATCCTAACACCGTGCAGGCGGCAACGCCCGTTTGTTTTCATTCTTCTCTTATTTTTGCACCCATCCAACAGATAAACAGATCCCCCTCCCATCATCCAAGTCAGTCAAGTCCGGTGCAAAAACCAGGAACCAGGAAACAAAACAAGCGCCTGTGCCGGGCCGGGACTAACTAAACTGGCCTGGCCGTCTCCCAAACGGGAAAAGACGTTCGTTCGTTCGTTGGTTCATTTTCATTTATTTACAACATGAAAAAAATGCATTACTAATAATATCCGCAGCCACGGCCGCGGCAGGCGCCTACTGCCTCCTGCAAACGGCATAAACATCCATCGCGGAAGCGGGGGGGATAGGATAGAAAGCGGCAGACCGTGTTCGCAGTCTTGTCCGCCTTCTTATCCTTCCGGTCAGTTAGCCCCCCACCATTTCCGTTCGCGAACGAGTAAAGAAATAAAAATGATGAATTTACAAAAAACCATAACTTATCGGCCCCATAAAAGGTTTTTTATTTTGATTTTCTCAGACAACCAAAAAATAACTGTTGAAGCAGAAAACTAAAGAAAAAAGAGTCTTACGATACAAAAAAACTAACGGCACTGAAGACGCAAAATAAATCAGTCAAGCAAGGTGCGATGCCCGCAATTACAGTGAGAAACATCTTTCGTGAGGTAAACCAAGTGAAAATGCAATTTTAGGGCGCCAGACACAAAAAAACAGCCTCAACATTTGAGGTCCTATCGTAAAAAAATGTTACGGTAATTGACTTTTTAGGTCGACCTTCGATAGAAAAGTAACATTATTCACAAATTTTTCGAAGCATGAAGTAACAAATAAATAACAAATGTCTCGAGTGGAAAAAAATTAGGTAGTTTGCAAAAATTATTTTTCAAATGAAAAAAAAAACGATGCCTATTCTCGCTCTGTTTTACGTTTTAAAATTAATTCTACAACACTTTTTTTTCGCTTTTCAATTAGCATTTTAGTGAGAACATACATCATTTATTTGTTGCTGCTCTGCAGTCAGAACAGGCACCACTCGGAGGAAAGGCAAGGAGTCATTTTTCAGGATTAGTCGTTAAAATCAATTTTTTCCATCTAAACTTCAACAAAAAATAAAATAATTTAAAAAAACTTCCATAAGCGTTGGGAAAACTAAGTTTGACGTCAGAAAGGGGCGATAAGACGATTATTCACCCCTCTTCCGAGTCAGTTGTTGGCAGATTTTGTACCCATTTTTGATAAAAAAAAAAAGAGGGGGGGGGGCAATTACGCACATTTGGTTGGTGCCCCGATAAAACCACAACTCACCCACAACAGATAACAGAGAGGTCATCGTCGGAGTCGCTATCATCGTAGACCGAAAAGTGTCCCATAACGCGTCGATCGTCGTCGTCTATCATTTTTGTATCAATTCGAATGACTAAAAAAATTTCTGGCATACAAAAAAAACAAAAAAAATAACAATAACAAACAAACCTCGTGGAAGAAGAGAATGCGAATCATGAGTCGACAACTCGACGACAGCTCACGTCCCAGGCTGCCAATCAATCTTGGTAGCCTTTGGCGGCGCGCCGGAGGGCGAAGAGCGAAGGAAGCACAAAAATGGATGAAACAATGGCTACCGAGAACGTCCGAGCAAGCAAGCGGAAACGTTCGCACTTCTTCTTCTTCCTTTTTCCCTCGTAAAAAGTACATGCAAAAAAAATTCCGGTCTCAAAGGAAAGAAAAAATCGCGTTGAGAGAACGTCGCGTGCGCTGGAGTTTACGAAGAAAAGCGGCTTTTCTCCTTCTTTTCAGCTTTTCCATCTCTGGATTTTTCTCATATTTTTTTCTATTTTTAAACCTTTCACATCTTTGTAGACGACCTTCCAGCCATGCCGAGCGGTGACAAACCCGACGAGGATGTCGAGATGGAGAGCGGTGACGAGCGTGAGTTTTTTTTCCACCTGTTTTGACAAAATGACAAAATTAGAGGAAAATGGATTCTATGTTGATGGTTTTCAGTCGAAGAACTCCGCAATGCCGCGAGGAGAAAGCGCGGACGTGGCCTGGATGACCCGCAGAAGAAGATGCAGAGCAAGAATTACGATTCACTCGCCGACGACGGTCGAAGCGGTGCCCAGCGTTCCGTTGAGGTTGGTTTTTTGCTTTCTGGCCGTAATTTTATGAAATTAGCACGCTTTGTGCTTAAGGTGCAATTATTTTGACTGATCTTTGTTACATTGCCCTTTTTGTAAAATTTGAACGTATAAAAGTGATTTTGTTACTTTTTTGTGCAATTTTGGCCCAAAAGTCAGCTTTTTACCTTTTATGGCATTGCTTGCCACTATGTGTGTTCAAAAGAACGCATTTAATCAAAAATCCATTGAATAAGATGATTTTAGACACTTTTTGCAAGTTTTTATACCCAAAACCATGAAAATCGTAAAATATCGTAATTCCCGACGTTACGATCAATTTTTTTAGGGCTGGATCATCTTCGCGACCAACATCCACGAAGAAGCGATCGAAGAAGACCTGCGTGATCGCTTTTCGGAGTTTGGCATCGTCACTAACCTCCACTTCAACCTCGATCGTCGCACGGGTTACGCCAAGGGCTACGCCATTGTTCAGTACCAGACCGAGGCTGAGGCTGAAAACGCGATCAAAAACCTCGACGGAGAGGTGCTCTACGATCAGGCCATTCACGTTGACTGGTGCTTTGTCAAGGGAAAGCCGAAGTCTGAGCGTCGTGGTCGGCGATGAGGTGGGACTGCTGGATGTGAGTTTTTTTTTGGGGTTGAAAATTGCTAAATTGGGGGATTTGATTTTTTGACGACTAAAAATTGCAGTTGGGGTTGCAGGATGAGTTTGTGGAATTTTTTGAGGTTTGAAATGGCTAAATGGGGTGTTCTACTTTTTTGGTGACAAAAACGAAGGTTTTTATATGTGTTTTGTGCACTTGTATCACCGAAACCCAAAAAAAGTACTGATCGTTTTTATTTTCTACAAATCACCCTCCTGCGTACTCTGATGGCCCCCGCCTCCCCCAAGCTTTATTTTGATGTTTTATGCCTTTTCAATCTCAAAACGTTGCAGACACGTTGCCTGATCACAATACACACATTTTTTTGTTTTTTTCGCTGCTCAGGGTCTCACCAAGAACCAAGTCCACTGTTCTTTGATGTTTCGCTCTCTCAACAGGCAGCAAGCAGCCAGCGTCCGTATCTCCCGACCCTAATATAAATTATCTTGGTTTTGGTTCATTTCCATTCGCTCTGCTCTTCATTTGTTGTTGACGCCAAATAAAGTTGTGAGAATGCGTGTTGCCATCGTTGGACAGGGCGTTATTGGGTGTTCGACGGCTCTCGCGATTCTCGAAGCCAATCCAAAGGCCGCTGTCACTCTGTTCTCCGACCGACCGTTTGAGAACACGTGCAGCTTCGGCCCAGCCGGTCTCTTCCGACTCGACGCTTTCGGAGATCGCAAGCTCGCCGCTGTCAGCTTCGAAAGATTTGCGCAGATCGAGCGGAAGTATCCCGGATCTGAGACCGGTGTCAAGCTTGTCTCCGGACACATCCAATCCGATAATGAGGAAACATTGAAAAAGCAGGTGAATTTTTTTTGTTGCGGAATCGATTAAAAAAATTCGTGTCGGGATCGATAAGAATGTGTTTTTTTATCGTGTTGAGACCGTACAAACGCTAATTTCGTGTCGAGACCGAAAAAAATTTCGCTTCGAGACAAGAAAACTAATGATTTGGTCGTTAAAAAAACAGGTCGTGTTGAGACCGAACAAATGCATTTTCGTGTCGAGACAAGAAAATCGGGATTTGACCTATTTTCGTGTTGGGACCAAAATAGCTAATATTGTATTTTTTCGTGTTGAGACTTATTTTAAATTAAAAAATTGCAATTTTGGCTAAAAACAAGTCCAAACATTGTTTTCCAATCAATACCCTGTTAACTTTCCCCATTCAGGCCAAAAACATGGAAGACATCGTGTACAACTTCCGATGGCTGAAGAACCGCGAGATCACGGCTCTCTTCCCGGATCCTTCCAAGTACTGTATCCACTACACGGCCTACGCTTCGGAAGGCCGTCGCTATGTGCCCTGGCTCCGACGACAGGCCACCGAGCGTGGTGCCATCTTCATCAGCCGCAAGGTCTCCTCCCTGGACGACCTCGCCGACGAAGGCCCCTACGATGCGGTTGTCAATTGTGCTGGCCTCGACGGCGGACGTCTGGCCGGTGACGACGATACCGTAATCCCTAGCCGAGGAGTTGCCATCGAAGTCGAAGCTCCCTGGCACAAGCACTTTAACTACCGAGATTTTTCGACGTTTACGATTCCCATGGTGGATTCTGTGATCGTGGGAACGGTGAGGCACGACGGCAACGCCAGCCTCGAGGTCACGGATGCCGACCGCGACGACATCTGGGGCCGCTACGTCGCCCTGCACCCGACGATGAAGGGCGCCAAGGTCCTCTCCGAGTGGTGCGGCCTTCGCCCTGCTCGCCAGGCCGGCGTCAGAATCGAAGCCACCGAAGCGACGAGTCCGGGCGGAAACAAGTTTCTCAAAGTTCACAACTACGGTCACGGATCGAATGGATTCACTCTGGGATGGGGATCTGCGCTCGAGGTTCTCGCACTCATTCAGGGATACGTCAAAGCTTGAATGTATTTTTTAGAAAAAAATAGAAAAAATCTATGGAATAAAAATTAGTTGAAAATTGTCGTGGCGAGAACCAGGAAGAACAGTAGTCCTCCGATGACCGGGATCGAACCTGAACTGGGAGTGCAGGGCGTGTTGCAGAGATTTCCGGTGTCGCAGAAGATAGCGGCCTCAATATCGTAGTCTGTAGCTTTCCCGCACTCGTTGACAACAATGTTGTCGGGATCTACGTTAAATTCGTATCCGGCGAATTCTACAGTTGAGTTTGAAGCAAACGCCACTGAAAATTTGAAAATTTGTGGGTCTTGAAGCGATTTTTAAGAAATAGCTTACTATAGCTACAGTAGGCACAATTTTTCTGTTGACCAAGAGTTGTCAAGTTGAGTGTCTCCTTTGTTTGCACACCGACGTAGCACGTCAAATTTGAGGGCCTTGGCGTGCACGGCGTGTTACAGTTATTTTTATCGCAATACATCACAGCCGACATGTTGTGGTACTCAGCATCGACGCACTGGTTTAGAGGTACGTGTGCAGCATCGGTAGCACTGCACTCAAAATTCTCAACGTTGTTTTGGAGATCTGAAAAAATATTATTTATTTTTATAACTTAAAATTGTAATTTTTATAATTTAAAATTGTAATTTTTATAATTTAAAATTACAATTTTTGTAATTTAATATTATAATTTTTATATTTTTATAATTTCAAATTATGATATTGGTACCGGGACTGGTTGACCATTCTCCCAGGGACTGGTGAGCGAGCCACGAGCGCGAGGCAGAGAACGTGTGCGGCCACGAGGGAAGCGTGCGCCGGCAAGACAAGCAGATCGGCAGCGACCGATGACGCGAAGTCATCATTCTGGTCGGCGGGCGTAGCAGCAGGCAGGTCGCGCGTGGCACGCGCTCGTCCCGGTTGGGGACACGCAGCGGTCGTCGTCATCGAGTCATCGTTTATGCATAATTGTTCACGGTTGTTGTACGAGAGATTCTACGGATAAACTATTGTCTACTACGAAGTGTCCGGGATCTACGAGGAAGCGCGAGCTAGCCGGGAGCCCCGGTAGCAAATGGTGACGAGAGTGCTGATTCCAACTACGCGGAAGAAGAGACTACGACTACGATCGATCGATGGCGGCGACGCGGCACACGCACTACGGCAACACGCAGCGGAGAGAAGAAACGAGGATCAACGACAACGACGCTCTCCCGAGGTCACGCCAGTTGGCTTGGCCTGCGACCAGAATCAATCAAGAATGGCTGAGGCAACGCGCCATGTTTTGATTTTGCGGCGACGAAGAAACCAGGCCAGTTGGCTGGTGGAATGGAAGCAGCAAGCGCCAAGTACGTCGCAGTTGTGATGTGATTCAGTCAGGCATGGACGGACTTTGAGAAGTGCCGACGGCGGTCCAGGCTTGCATCATCAGTTACAGTTCAGTTGAGCTGCAAGGAATCCGAGTGCGAGCAGTGGCGTCAAGACTGTACTGGCGTGAGGTGCTGCAAAGAGAGGCAGCGGAACGCAGAAACGTCATGGAAGAATTTCGGGCATGCCACCGCTGTGGATATCCAGAGAAGCCGCCGGTCAGGGAGATCAATACGGGAAGCAAGCGGACTGCAAGAATGGCAGGTGGCAGCACGGCAGCGACACAGGATGCAGAGAATTGGCAGGGGATACCCTCATCTGAGGAGGCCGGGTTCGCGTCAAGGAAGTTTATGAACGGCAGGCAACGTGCGGGGCCTGCTGTACGTCGATGGCCTGTCGAGCAGAGACAACAGGGGCACGCAAGCAACAAGAGAATGAGAAAGGCACGCCGTCACGTGACTATCACCAGGGCCTTACGTGGACGGCATCGCATGCGGGCTGGCAACATGGGTGGCCAGTTGGCTACGCAGCAGTCATCAAAAGACGAAGAACGCATTCATGGAAGTGCAGAGCTTCGGCCAGCGAGCCAGAAGGGGCCTTTGTGGATGGCGGTTGACTGCTGGTGGCACCGAAAGAAGGTGGCTGAGCATGCGGTCAAGCAGGATGAAAGCCACTCAGTTGAGTGAAGTTTGAGGAACCGAAGGAAGTCAAAGGCGACGAAGACGACTACAGGCGCAGTCCCGGTCGGCTCAGTTGAGCTGACGCGTGACGCAGGATCCGGTTGGATCCAGCGACGACGGTCAGCTGGGGGAAGGAGTGGTACCGGGACTGGTTGACCATTCTCCCAGGGACTGGTGAGCGAGCCACGAGCGCGAGGCAGAGAACGTGTGCGGCCACGAGGGAAGCGTGCGCCGGCAAGACAAGCAGATCGGCAGCGACCGATGACGCGAAGTCATCATTCTGGTCGGCGGGCGTAGCAGCAGGCAGGTCGCGCGTGGCACGCGCTCGTCCCGGTTGGGGACACGCAGCGGTCGTCGTCATCGAGTCATCGTTTATGCATAATTGTTCACGGTTGTTGTACGAGAGATTCTACGGATAAACTATTGTCTACTACGAAGTGTCCGGGATCTACGAGGAAGCGCGAGCTAGCCGGGAGCCCCGGTAGCAATCTTCTTGGAAGAATTTTATTTGCCACCCAAAAAATCACAACGTAAAGACAGAAAACACGCGATACCAGAAGTTGGCAACCGACACGGCGAACGAAGGTTGACAGGGGACGTTGCAGAGGTCCTTCTGGCAGTAGATAGCGGCCGTGATGCCTTCGAACCACGAAGACGCGCAGACGTTGACCGGCGAGAAGGGGTCCTTGCCTGCAGTGCACTTGAACGTGTCCGTGTCGCCTTTGTACACTGAAAAAAAAATTTATTTCAGCTTTTTTTGGCAAATAAATTTTTTTGTGAATGTTTCGACCAAAATTCATAGGTTTAAAATTGTGTTTAAGATTTTTTAAATCTTTAAAAACCAACTGTAAAGGCAGTAAACGCATCCATTTTGCTGTTCAAGCTTCGTGACGTCCTGCGTAGGGTGAGCCTGTTCGCCGACGTAACACTTGAGACCGGTGACTGCCACACAGGCAAAAGCCAGGATGCCAAAGACAAAAACGGAAACGTTCAGCCGAACCATCGTACAACGCGTGAAGAACGAAAAATAGGTTTAAAATGAGACTGTCAGAGATCGCTGATGCTTTATGTATCTACCAGGCAGGCAGGAAGGAAGGAGGCGGGTGTTGTTGTTTTGCAAGGTCAGTTCTTGGACAGGTCAGACGACCGGTGCTAGGTGCGGGCAGAGGACGGCGTTCGATGTCCTTTTCCAAGATAAGCCACCCAAAGCTTATCTTGGAAAGGCATCCCAGGCTTTCCCGTACTTGCATCATAGGTGTCATCACATCACTCCATGCGCGCATGCGTTGTACAAAAATCGACGATTCGTCACATGCATGTGGACCAGGTGAAGGACGGGAGACGGGGTGCACCTGCCTGGTCTACGCAAAAAAAAAGAAAAAAAAGCACCGATTGATTCTTTGAAAAAATTCAATCAATCAGTTTGCGGTTTTTTAATCGATACAAAAAAAAGAAAAAAATTCACACTTGTTGATAAATATAAAAAATTCTAAATTCATAATCAGTCCTGTTTAATTCAATAAAAAACCAATAAAACAAAACAAACAAAAAACAAACTACAAAGCCCAATGAAAAACACCGACGCGGTCATGTTGCCATTAATCGCGGGTGAATGGATATCAGGTGATGTAACAGCAGCGCAGCGAGATCACGAAAATGATCCAAATCCACCTTGATGACCACCGAGAGCACCTGCACCTCCGGATGCGTTGAGTTCTTCTTGGAGCCTAAAACGATGGGCTTATAAAAAATTTAGAAAGAAAAACTTATCAGTTTTATCACAAAAAAATTATTTTGTAACAAAGAAATTACAAAAAAAATAAAATGATCGAAAAAAACCCCAAACTTTCTAAAAAAAATACTCTTCTTTTAAATATTTTTCTCAGAATTCAGCAAATGGGTTTTCCCGGTATAAACTAGCGTTTCAGCCCTCCTCGACCCCCGGAAGTTTTCTCATTGGGGTGAACCCTGACTTACCTCTTGGAAAGTGCTCGGGAAACGACGTCCCATGATTCAACGAAGCGATCCATGCATCGCTGAAGGCATTGTTTTTCGGAGCTGCTCAACGACGTTCCAGGACTGGTGATACACTTGCTGGTGCATTTCTCGGAGAGATCCTGCAATGAAAAAAAACGTTATCACATGAAAAAAATAATAAAATGTAAAAACGGGCAAAATGTCGCATTTGCACCACAAAACCCAAAAAAAACTCAAATCATGGCCTAAAAACGCTAATCTTTGTTTTTGAACTATAATTTATAAATAACCATATTAAACGTATGATATGACGTTTTCAATTAAATCTAGAACAATTAGAGAAATTTGGCATGTTTAGCCTCCAAAACAAGTCAAAACCCCCAAAAAAGCCAATTCTGGCTACAAAGGCTCCATTTCCAACCCAGATTAATCAACAAATCCCCCACAAAACCCCATGAACAAAAAACAACTCACAGTGATGAGATTCTGAGCATTGAGAATGGCAGCCTGTTGCTTGACACCTGCAAGAACCTGGTTCTGCTGTTCCGGCGTAAGCTTCTTGAGCTGTTCGACGTCAAGGAGTTGATCCATCGCTATCGGTTGACTGTAAACGAAAAAAACTACTTGGGAGACGTCTGGTACGCCGAAAAAAACACAAGAATTACGCTTGAACAAAACGATTAGAAAAACACTAACAAAAATTTTCCATACGAGACACCACAGCGTGCGCGTTTCGTGGTCAATGGTTCTTTTGAACAACATTTTTTTACGATATTTCAGGTTTTGGGGGAAAACACTGTGGGTAACATAATTTTGAACTTTCATTATGTATTGTAATTAGTATTAATTTGTTCGTAGTGGTAACAAATTTGTTGTAGCATGTGTTTCGTGATGTATCCATTTGGGCGGTCAGAGATGTTGTTAGCCGACTCATTATACTCTTATTCACGTGTATCGTACAGTGTTGTCGGGTTCGGAAATTTTTCGGGTAACCCGACCCGAACCCGAACCCGAACCCGAAAATTTCGGGTAACCCGACCCGAACCCGAACCCGAACCCGAAAATTTCGGGTAACCCGACCCGAACCCGAACCCGAACCCGAAATTTTCGGGTTACCCGACCCGAACCTGAACCCGAACCCGAAAATTTCGGGTAACCCGACCCGAACTCGAACTCGAACCCGAAAATTTCGGGTTACCCGACCCGAAACCCGAAGTTCGGGTAACCCGACCCGAAAACCCGACCCGAACTTCAACCCGGCAATTTTATGCAAGCTGTCACAAACCGAAAGTCAAACGAAAAAAAATTTTAAAAGAACATGAATAACGATTTTAATCCAAAATTTCTATGTCGGACGCAGTCTTCCTGTCGAGTTGGTCGGCAAGCGTTTGCTCGCGAACCGTTTCCAGATGCACAGTAAGCTCTGGAGATAAATCATCCATTTGTTGCTATAAAATAAACAATGTGATAAAAAACAACAATCATATTCAATCGCGCGACAGGCAAAAAATTGCGTCTGGTCACTGACCAGTGGTCACAAAACAAGAAAATAATTGATTTAATATTGTGCAAGCAGCGCGGTCGCCGCCTTGTGCATCGGGCACCAGATGATTTAGGTAGGTGCGTCCCATATATTCTACGACGAAAAACGCAAACAAATGTTTCCAGCATGTGCCGACAACACACCTGAGGGGTCAATCGACGCCGCTGTTCGGCAGCGCGAGTTGTTTTGCTTCCCTAACTCATCGGCAGAGCATTCGCTTTATAGTCGCGGTACACCGCAACGTCATGCGGGCCGCGTTTGTCCATACTATGCGCTGATGGACACCATAGCGCTGATTGACAGCACACCCTCTTCCCAACACAGCGGCCAAAGTGTTGTCGGGTTCTGAAATTTTCGGGTTACCCGACCCGAACCCGAACCCGAACCCGAAAATTTCGGGTAACCCGACCCGAACCCGAACCCGAACCCGAAAATTTCGGGTAACCCGACCCGAACCCGAACTCGAACCCGAAAATTTCGGGTAACCCGACCCGAACCCGAACCCGAACCCGAAAATTTCGGGTTACCCGACCCGAACCAAAACCCGAACCCGAAAATTTCGGGTTACCCGACCCGAAACCCGGGATTTTCGGGTCGGGTTCGGGTCGGGTCGGGTTTCGGGTCGGGTAACCCGACAACACTGGTATCGTACTTACGTATGTGTACATATACATATATCGTAATCATCGACACACTGTTTTTATGCTATTGTATTTATGAGGTATTTAATTGACCGATTCTAAGTGTTTTCCATCAGATGAATGTTTACGTGTTTGCAAACATTTTGGTGGATTTGTACGATAAATACTGTACGTAAATCGTATTACAGCGAATATCAACAACACCGTTCTATACACTGTTACATTTACTCAATTTACCAGTGGAGTTTCATGTTTTCTTTCATATAATCGAATTTTCAACGAATGCGATGCAATTTTTAAAAATACGTGAAATTTTGTATTCAACATTAAAAATGATTATAAATCTTTGTCCCATTCAAGTAATAACCACCTTTTCCACCTTCCATTATTGTTTTTGGCTTTTTGGCATCTCAAATCTAATTTTCAAAACGTTAGACTTTCTGTCGTGATAAAATCTTTGCTTCAACGAGAATTGTTAGACGTTGCTAATTAGATGTACTTCGGACTCAATTTTTTCTGTGTTTCGTGATATGTGAAACTGTTATTCGAGAGAAAAAATAGAAAACAATACCGTAGCCAGTAAAACTTGACACCGGAGGGCAATCAAGGGTGCCAAGAATGGCATCTTGATGCTTCTTTATTCTTTGGTTTATTCATGTGGCGTAATTTGTTCTTGATGTTTTTTCGCGTATAATAAATTAAGTTTTTGTTTATTTATGGTTCTGGATTTTCACACTTTTTGCAATAAAATACATAGTTTTGAGATCACAAGCAGATGATGTTCTTTACTTCCGGTGTGATACATATTTGAATGAGTAATGTTTTTTAAATGTAAAATTCTTTAATTAAATCTAATTCATATTTACCAGACTGGCAAATCTGAAGACAGATGTGTAGTTACTTTCTATATATTTTTAGTTAAAACACAAATTATCTAATACAAGATTGATAATTGCAAAAGAGAATCACCGTTAATGACAAGAGGTAACATACTTTGTAGGTTAGGCTTGATGTGGGAACATTTTGGGGTTTGGCTCACAGTGGGATACTTTATTCTCACATCGGACACTACATCTATTTACAACATTTGGACTTCATAGAGCACCCACAAATTACTTTGCATTATGAACGACTTTTCAACTACACGTGTTTCTTCAAGTGTAACGAACATATTTGGAATCCTAATTGGATATAAATTTTGATAATTTTGTCATATTTGCTTAAAAATTCTTCCGTTATTAGCAATTACGAAATTAATGATATTTCATAATTGCACAACGCACTGTGGATTGCTTACATGGTTGTGAGTAAGCAATCCAATGATCAACATAATTTAATAATTTATGTAATAATTTAGTTTTACTTGTAGGAGTAGGGGTAATAAATATGATGTACGATACATAACACGTAATACGTTTATTTTAATTTGATTACAAAACAAAATAACGACCGTATTTTCTATGTACTTTCGAGCTTGTTGGCTACTTTGTGTAATTTTCTACTTGCATCCGGTGAATAGCAATTCTTCATCCAAAATTTTAAAGGATTTTTAATAAACTTAGTACTTTTTATATGTTTTTGCAAAACTCTACTTAAAAACTTCCCGATTTTATCTTATTTTATTTAATCAAACTTTTTCAATATGGAGTTTTTTGTAATCATTATATTTACATGATCAATGATCTTGACTCTTTGCATACATTTCTTCCTGGACGGCAATGAATAGACGTCCTTGGCACTAACTTTTCTTCGTTTACAGTGTGGGATACAACAATTTACTCTTTGTAACACGTAATTGGCTATACTGGATTTCTGCTCTCTTATTTCACCGTCTGATATGAGACATTTTTTACTTCCTGTTCTTTATGTACTTGGAAGTCAGACTTTTTTTCATGGTGACGCAATGAAATGGAATTTATTAATAATTATTGGGGTCTAACTATGCGGCACCGGCGTGTGTGTATGTATGAAACAAGCGCCACAATCAGCGTTTTTGGTTTCAGAGAATTTCGGGATTGTTAAAAAACCAATTCTGAAAATATAAATACATAATTGGGGTATTCAAATTGAAGCGAACCAAATTTGGTTCGGTCATTTTAATAGTTTTTTTTCAAGCTAAAACATAAAATAAATTGCTCGGTTGTTGCGCGGGTTTAAGTGCACCTGCACCCCGACCAGGGCTCCGCCCCCGCGGGATGCGCGCTCCCGTTCTCGCTCGCTTGCCGGGCAGATTTGCCTGTCTCTGGTAAGGAATAAAGTCGCGTTTCATTACCCTAGTAACTAAGATCGAACCGAAAGAGACACCAAGGCAACACGGTAAAAAAACTGGTGAGAAATTATTTTGTTCCATTTCTGAATGACAGTACATCTCTGGCTAAATAAAGAAAGCATTATCCCGTGTTTTCCCATTGCATCTCAACTCCGCCCCCAATCCCATTTTTTCTATAGGTTTTCTAATGCACATTTTTAATTTGCCGACATTTGTTTTTTGTGTAGGCTATAATAGCTTTACTGTCAGATGTCTTTAATATTTTACTAGTCGTTATCACCGTGTTCGTTTAACCATGCTGGATATATTTTCCTCGAACATGGATTCATCTTCAGTCACGCGGATGCAGAGCCTCTTGGTTGGCATAGCCTTGATCGTGACGTCACTGGCCTGCGTCTTCCCCAACGTCGTCGTCATGCACGCCATCTACAGAGATTCTGAATTGCTCAGGTACAACGCTTACAAATTCATGTTTGTGCTCGGCATTTTTGATATCGCGCAACTCGTTCCTCACGCGATTACCGGTATCTTCACCATCTGGCCATCCACCTGTATTCCAGCTTTTGCCAAGGCGTGTGGCGTCATCGCGACGCCCAGCTACGTAGCGTACGCAGTCCTGACAGTTGTACTGTCGATCAATAGACTAACGCAGATCTGCGCTCCTCACCTGGATGCCATTCTTTTCTCACCCAAGGGCATGAAAGTATGGTACGGCGTCGGAGGATTCTTTTTCTTTGTCTTTGCGGCTGCTTTGGCTTCTCCGTGGGCTGCCATAGTCTACATCCCCGAGCTGTGGTCATGGAGCTATGATTTTGAATATTCCGGAAGCAGGATAGTCCAGAACGTTGAAATGGTCATTGAACTTGGCGGAATACCTATTTCTGGTGTTATTTATGTTATTGTATTTTTTCAAATTATAACGCAGGTGAGTGGCACTTTCCCAAACGTTTTTCATATTTCACATGAAAAAAAAACTTGAGTGCGTGTTTTTTTTTCATGTTTTTTTTTTCATGCGTGTACGACAATTTTATTCTTTCTTCAAAAAAAAATCCATCTTAAAATCCCATCTTTATATTTATGTGTTTTTGAAAACTATTAAAATTAATCGTAAACCTTATTTTTGTAGAGAAAAAAGTTTGCAACAACCTCAAACTACCGTACAGACGTCAAAATACTTATTCAAGCTGGCGTTATCACATTTTACTGTTCCGTTCTCAATTTTTTGTGGCACGAGTACTCACTTATTCTACCCGAAAACATTTACATTTATGGTGGCTTAAACTTTATGTGGGTCATAAATTCTGCTATTAATCCAATAGTTTACTACGCTGTCAACAGGTAAATTGGGTTTACTAAAAACACAAAAAAAACATTTTTTTTAGCTCAATACGAAAAAATGCTCGAAGCAGCATTCAAGCAAAAAGCACTATCTTGATTGGTCGAAGTGAGTTTAGTTTCTCAACGGTTTTGAAAAAAAAAGTTTTTCGATTTTTATAGAATCTCAAATATCAACCGCGAATACTTTTATTACTCATCCCCAGACTACAAGGTCGTTCATGCCAGTTGTCAGAATGGCGTGATCGATCCTTTTGTAGTTTGATGACTTTTTTATATTTATACGTATTTTTGTCAACATGTGTACGGGTCTCGAATGCATATTTGTGCATAAACCAGACAGTGAATTACACTACGGTAAAAATATTAAAGGTTTTTCACACTTGAAGAGATGCTTCAGGCACCCAATTGTAACTATTTGGGTTCGTTGAAGTTAAAGTACACGGCGACTATGTATTTTGAACACATTCCATATGTTTTTTATGCACAAGTAGTTTTTGTCCCAGATTCTTCCATTGCAGATTCCAGTCGGATCCTTCGTTAAGATTGATTAAGTTCGTACTTGTGACGTTAAGGAATCGACGTTGGGGCGAGTACTTTGTTTGTTTCATGTCAAGTGCCACAGATTTTCCGTTGAGGTGGAACGACTTGAAATCCGGGGAGTTTACAACGCCGAAGAATTCAATGTTTTCCAGAGCAGTCATTGGGATGTTAGACTGAAATGTATCAAATTACACTTAATCAAAAATTCAAAATAGACTTACTCCGGTGTGTTTACGAACGATCTGAAGCTGGTTATACTGTGCATTGGAACAAAAGTTAAACGCATAATGGTGGTAGTTGTGAGTTTCAATGCTGTCCACCCATGCCTCACCGTCATCCCAGAACAACTCGCCGTACGCGTAGCCAAAAGACGAATTCTGGAGTGGCTCAACGGCGACCACGAGCTGCATGGGATTCAGCCTTGAGAAGTGCGTGCTCAGTGCAGGCACCTGTCGAGGCAAGATTCGGCCGCCACGAAGGAAAACTGGGATAAGCGAAGTGGTCGGCGCCGGCAGAGTAACATTGCCGGTGTTTACCTGCTCGCCGTATTGGTGGTCGTATACCGAGTACCAAACAGCATCTGTCGGAATGTAACCCTTAACAAAATCGACGCCTGGTGTGATGACAGGAATGACGAGAAGGGCGTTGCCCCAGAGAAACTGGTACGATACGTCGTAAGTGTTCTTATCTTGTGGAAATTCAAAGAATAACGGGCGGATGACTGTGCCTCCATAAAGAGAAGCGTTAAAATGAAGTGTAAACAGATAAGGCAGGTGACGGTAGCGAAAGAGATTTGCCTTTCGTGTAGCTGCTGCGACGCTGGGCCATTGAGCGGGATCTTGCGGAGATGTGCCAGCGTTATTGTGATTCCGCATGAAAGGATGAAATGCGCCAAGTTGCTGCCAGCGAAGACAAAGCTCCTCTTTTGCAACACCAGTGAAGCCACAAATATCGGAGCCGACATAGGGAATGCCAAAGAAGTTGAATTCCATGACTGCAATGATGGCTGACCTTAGATCAGGCCAGCGAGATGTGTTATCTCCCAGCCAGTGCCCACCGTAACGACCCGAAGACGGAAATGTGGATCTCGAAATAACGACACCCCGTTTGCCACGGGCGGCTTTGAGCGCGGCATAAGTAGCTACCGACTCGGACCATCCGTATAAACTGTGTGTGTCGTACTGCTTGGAAGTGTTTCTTCCCGTGGTTCCAAGCATGCACAAAGTGGATTGCGAAAGGGTATGTTCATTTGATTGATAGGCATTCCATGTTAGGTAAGGTGGTACGTCTAAACTAGCATCGGTTCCTTGATTCAGGCACCGAAGAGGAATCTTGCCACCGTAATTTTTGTTAGAATTAGTACCGTGGTTGTTAGGCTCGTTCTCGTCGATCCAGATGCCATCGAATGCTTGTTTCTTGTGATATCGTACAAACTCGTCGATCCACCAGTTTTGGGTTTGGTTGGCAGGATCTAAGAAATCCGGATACGCAACATGATTCCGCGGCCAGAGGTTGCCAAGCATGAAAGATGTGTTGGCGGTCAAAGGATATAAATCATTGACTTTGTGTTGTACCAAATCTGGGCGGGGCCAAGACACAAAAGTTGCGTCTTGCTGAATGGCCCGTTTAAAACTGTCGTAGTCAACTTCAATTGAGGGATCAAATATGAGAATGACACGTTTGCCCATGTTGTGAAGGGTCTTCGTGTACTTAGGCCAATCTTTCCACTTTCCTTTGGAATCGTACGTAAAATCGCGGCGATGGTGCATGTAATCAATATCGGCATACTGTACATCATGTGGAATACCAGCTTTCAGTTGACGCTCGACAACATGTTTAACTTTATCCGTGCCTTTGTAGCCAAATTTACAAAGATGGAAGCCTAGCGCCCAATAGGCAGGTAAAAATGGTCGGCCTATGACTTGCTGGTACTGCTGGATGACATTCTCCGGTGTAGGTCCAGGAAAGAAAAATATGTCCAGTTGACCGCCGATTGTACGGTAAACAAGGTGAGGCGCAGGTCCTAGCGTCACTTCCTGGGCGTTGCTGTTGAAAATAAAAACACCGTGAGCCCTGCCATCGGCTTCCACCCCCAGGTAGAACGGGTGCACTCCCAAAAGGTTTTGTGGTTTATAGGAAACCGAATTAGGATGCCGACCACGAGCAAACATACCCCAGGTGGTGTAATTTGTAAACTGATGTTTCAAGGTGTGGTGAATCGTTTCTCCAAATCCGTAAATGTTTTTTGTCGTTAAATAGGTTGCAATTTGAATAAACTGATTTGCAAATTGAAGTCCGCCGACTGACGTATTCCAGATGTTGACACCTGTGGATTCACGTGTCACCGTAAACGAAAACACATCATTGGTGTTGACTTGACGAACAACAAGTTTTTCAGGCGACTGAATAATTGGATCACTGTTGATCGGCACTGGAGGCACAAAGCGAGGGACGCCAACTGGAGTTATCTGCACTTTGACACCGGCACCCAGAGAAGTGGCAGTGAATCGGAGTTGTTCAAAGTTGGTGTCGTAAGGATTGGCAACCATACCGGGACCCGGTTGCAAAATCGCACTGGTAGGCGTCGTTTTTTTGGCAATGTAGCCAGAGCTTTGAGGATAATAACATTTAGGTACGGTCTGAAAAGTTTCAACCTAATAACACTGTACGGGCTTGCGAGGCTTCGAATTTTAACATACCGCACCGTAGTTGCCATCATAAACGCATCCTATCCGATGACATTTTGCTTTGCTACTGCCAGGAGCAGGAAAACAGTCGACGCGTTCATTTGGGGGTACGTATTTCGTTAGAGAATAAGGCAACGTTGATAATGACAAAAAGTAAAAAAAGAACAACAATGTCATTGTTGCAACTGGGTTCTTTACTTGATGTCAGTCACCCTAATACCAAGGTTTGGGGCTTTGTTTATCTTATATTTATCTAAAACTGTAAATATAAGGCGGTGGTATATTTAATTTTTTTTCAAATAAGTTTTGCAGCCGGCCTCAAAAACGACAAAAAAAAAGAAATATGACCCAAACATGCACATTCATGTATATTTTTATTGTGACATCTATTATGCTCCGTTTGAGGCCGGCTGCAAAATTTCGTTTTTTGAAGAAAATTTAATATACCGCCTTATATGAAATGCATTACATTTTTTATCTAAAACTGCACCATGCAACAAAGGTGTGGTCAAATCATCCATAGCCCATACGATAGTCCATAACTCACAACGATTAAAGGCCCCATGGAACCCAAAAGGGAAGTCGATGTGGGCTCCCCGTTCTACTCTCCTTGAAGATTTCCTCCGCGAGGTCTCTGGCTAGGCACTTTGTCTGACATCTCAAGCCAATGCAGTACCGCACACTCTGTTCTACACCACCGTCTGATACGAATCAGAAACAACTGTCAGTTATTCATGAGAAGAATTCTGTTTATTATTGCTTCAAACACGTATTTCTATCAAGCACAAAGGGTATTGGATGGGAGAAACGGCGGAAGGTTGGTAGGCTGTGATTCAGCTATGCTGACGGCAATATTTGCTTCTGGAGTGATTCATCGTTGCGATGCGCCGACACCGAGCATCCTAACTTGAACGTTATTTCAACAATCGCTGACAACCAAATCAAGTCGCCTTTGCCGGGAATCCAACCGACTCCGCTGAAATCATCCGCCGTTGGTCGTACACCGTACGCCAAACTCACGCAATCAACCACTCATCCGTCGTTACGCTGAAATCATCTGACTCTGCAAAACTCATCTGCCGCTGACCGTACGAAGAATACGGCCAATCAATTGCTGATTTTTCACGTCTGCTGACTACGCCGTGTTAGAAAACCTGGGTGAAAACGTCGGCTCAAACGAATCGATTGAATCGATTCGATTCCCTTTCACAATTTTATTTGACACAAGATCCTTTGTTGTGTTTTCAAAAAATTACAGAATGAATTGTTTTTCATTTTTATTTTAGAGTTTCAACGCTTATTTTTTGTTATAATTTTTCGTTCCCCTAAAAAAACAATACTTTTTTCCCTCCAGCACAATGCCTAGAGCCATCAACACAACACACCTTTTATTGCCGGATGCTGTTTATTTTCATTCTGTTTATAAAAACATGATTTAATATCAAAATAAATACAATGAAATATAACTTATATAGTATGTAAAAAAAGATTTCTGTATAAATATTGCACGTGTCGTTGTAGTCTTACTAAGTCTTAAGTGGTTGTAATTTAAGTTACACCCAAAAACATCCCAGGTGGGTTGCCGACTGAAATGTTTATTTATGTTGCGATATAAATATTGTTTTATGGTCAACGTTGTCATTTGCTCATGAGCGTGTGAAAAAGTATGCAATTTTTCCTCAAATCATTGATTCTAAACAAAAAAAAAGCTTATCAAAAAGTTTTTCAATGTTGTTTTCTGGCCACCTGCAGCGGCGTGTGTCTGACGATGAGACATAAAGACCAAAACCAATACATCCAATAACTATGTATCATAAACATTATTTAAAACTAGTTTTGGTTTATTTTTTAAGCGCAATGTTACCAAATGCAATGAATTCTCCGACTGCCTTCGGCTTTTTTTCTATATTTTCTGTGATTGTTTATGCTAGTTCATTGTTTTCTCCTGCTTTTCAACACTTTCTGTTTCTGAAGTATGGCAAAGAGGCTGCCACTTTGATCAGAACTGATATTCCGGACGGAAAAGGATCATTTGGGGGTGGCGAAAACGGTAATGTCAGGTAAACATAAATTTTTTGATAAAGCGCGAATACATAAATTTTGGTTTTTATAGTGCCGATCCCGTCGTCCTTGTTCACGGCGCTACGGATAGTGCCGGCACATATTTATTTGTCGATCGTTATTTTCTGAACAACAACTACACTGACAATGAAGTCTACGCTACGACCTACGCTGATGCCGGGAAGACAGAAGCACCGTTTCTTACGCTCAAGTGTGAGTACGTAAAAGCTGTATGATTTTTTTAAAATAAAAATGACATCAAAAGTTGTATTTCAGATACGTCAGCTTATCATCGCCGTGAATGAATACACAGTCAGAAATGTCAGCGTAATCGCTTATTCGCTGGGTTCTCCGATCGCGCGGAAAGCCATCTTGGGATCAAAGTGCGTTGATACCGAAGAGGACCTTGGACCTCCCCTAACTGGCATCATAAACACATTTGTCGGAGTTGCAGGAGCTAATTATGGCAGCGTTTTTTGTATTTTTCCCTTCGGCATCTGCAACGATGTAAACGGCCTCTACTGCAACTCTTGTTTTCTCGACGATATTAATTCTAATGTCGGGTACGAAGGCAAAAACATTTACACGATTTACTCAAAGGAAGACGATGTTGTCGGCTACAAAGCGTGCGGCAAGGTAGCATCTTTCATTCAAGGCCAAAAGTTTGGCGTCCTGAGCAGTGGCAGCCATCTGAACGTTTTAATGCATACCACGAAAATACAATATGACTTGATTGAGTATGGTCATTTGGATTAAAAATTTGTAGATAGACGAAAGTGAAGCAATAAATAATTTTCTGTCGTTTTCGTTGTTTCCCCTTCCGTTTGAATGTTTTCAACTTTAAAACTGCGATTTGTAAAACATGAGACCTTTGACTCCCTACTCTTAATAACATTTTAAAAACATTTATTTTTCAATGTCGTAAAAATTTTAACATTAAAACAACAGACACAAAAGTGGTAACCAAATTGCATGTTTCTGATATACATCGTTTTCTTTTTTTTGTCCGAAACAATGCATTCCTTATTTTTTCTGTCACACAAATTCAATGAAAGTTCTAACGTTTATGGGAGCCGACAGGAAAGAGTTTGCCTTTGCTTCGATAAAACGGTCAAAAATCATGTCAGTCATTTGCGCATTATCCTCATTTTAAATGAACCAACCCTCCCCGACATTGTACACAACATCCAAATCCTACATGAGTAAAATTATTTAATTACATTTTGCAACGAACCAATCACTCTCAGTCTCTTTTTAGGGAGCGCATTTGAAGCGTAATCGCCACCAAATGAACTCTCTGGTTGCGTTCAACGCTCTTTTTTTCTGTTCCCTGATTGTTGACACAAGCTCATTGTTTTCGCATGCTTTTCAACGTTTTTTGTTTTCCAAGTACGGCGGTAGAGATGGTGCCAATTTGGTCAGATATGACCTTCCATACGGGGATGGCTCGTTTGGGGGCGGCAAAGACGGCAATGTCAGGTAAACATTTTTTGGTAATGCGTAGAAACACGTGTTTCATTTTTTAGTGCCGATCCTGTAATTCTTGTGCACGGCGCTACGGATTACGCTGGTATGTATGCAGATGTCAGAGACTACTTTCTGAACAACAGCTACGCTGACAACGAAGTTTACGCTACGACCTATGCTGATGCCGGTAAGACACAAACGGCGTTTCTTACACTCAAGTGTGAATACGTGAAAGTTGTAAGATTTTTTTTAAATAAATAATCACAAATGACGTCAAAAGTTGTATTTCAGATACGCCAGCTTATCATCGCCGTGCACGAATACACTGGCAGAAATGTTAGTGTAATTGCTTACTCTCTAGGCTCTCCAATCGCGCGGAAGGCCATTTTGGGATCAACCTGCGTGGATACCGAAGAGGATCTCGGACCACCCCTAACTGACATCGTAATAACCTTTGTCGGAGTCGCGGGAGCTAATTATGGTTCTTCTCTCTGTGTCCTTCACATGGGCGTTTGCAGCAATGTAATCGGTATCTCCTGCAATTCTCGTTTTCTCAACGACATCAATTCAAAAGTAGGGTACGAAGGCAAAAACATTTACACGATTTACTCAAAAGAAGACGACGTCGTTGGTTACAAAGCATGCGACAAAGTGGCAACTTTCATTCAAGGCCAGAAAGCTGCCGTTTTGAGCAATGGCAGTCACATAAACGTGTTATTCCACACCACAAAAATACAATACGATTTGATACAGCATGGCTATCAGATTTAAAAACATCGAGTGGCGGTCAGAAATATTATTTTACTCAAGTGCTACATGTTTTTTGAATTGAAACAAAACTCTAATGTGAACAAAAACGTTTTATTTTGCAAATGAATGCCGTTGAGCAAGTATTAGGTCACAATGGCAACACTGGTTTCGGCATTTTTCAAGGTAACAATCCTACATTATTATATTTTTAACTGATTCTCCATGAAAAAAACCGTCGATTGATATACCCCTTGGTTCCGAAAATGCCGTAGTTCGTTACAGATCATGAGCGGTGCAACTGAATTTTTCATATTTATAAAATCAAACTTTTGGCAAAGTTTCTTGAAGGAATTCCAAAATGAACTCCGACACTTTCCTTGTAAGACGCAGAATAAATGTACCGTATGAAAAGTATCGATCATATTTGTTATGCCACATTTTGATTACCATACAGTTAAGCCTCGTTCATCTCCCCAAAATTCGTGATTAAAAAACTTAATCATAATTTGAAAACATGCATAGTTAGAATGGATATTTTAATATTTTAATATTAAAATTAGATGACGCTAATACCCAACGATTGATATGAATCCTCATAAAGCAACGCAATTGACACAAGTGGAAACCACATCAATTGTTTAAAGCATCAAAATAGTTTACCCCTAAAAAGATATCAATTGCACACATACTATATTAGTGAATGTAAAAAAAGTTTCGTAAAAACCAATTGTTGTATGATGCACTTTTTGTTAACTCTGAGCTGTCTTACCTTTGTGGCCTCAGCCGTGGTTAAGTGTCCGTATAACTTTGATTTCAATCAAACGTTTAACGCCCCCGACACCTCTGCCCCCGACTACCCCCGTCCCCGATCCGATACGGGGGGGGGGGGGGTTCGAACCCTAGATGCCACGCAGCAAGCCCCATTATCACGTCATCTTCGTAAATATTTTTTTTGCAAATCCTGCAGAAACTGTACACCTATCAAAATTTTATTGGTTTTATAGGGACCATTTTTTGAAAAGCACACAAAAAATACGCGTATTCCCTTTTTTCCAACAAAACTTTGCCTGATTTTGTGGCTATATAAGATGCTTGGTGCAATACGTTACATGTCATATTGCATTCTTCTCATCATGTCGTGGCAACTCTCTTCTCTGATTTTCATCGGTATCATCGCTTTGTCGTTGTCCTCTGGTGTAGAAATAAATAGCTATTCATGCCCCGACGACAGTTGGACTCATAAAGAACACAATGGAATAAAAAAATGTTACAAATTGTATGTAGCCGAAAATCGCATCCATCGCTGTGGTCTGAAGGATGTTTGCCGCCCCCTTAACATTGATGCCATTCCCACAACGATCACATCGGCCGAAGAACTAGCATTCATCAGTAAATAAGCACAAAAATAGTTTTTTCTAAAAAATATTTTTAGAGCCAATTGCACGGAAAAGTGACGAAGGTTCAGTCGTTGTTGGTGTTTACATTCCGTGTCCCAATCCATACGACGAAAATAAATTTGTGAATGTCGACGGAAGTCCCCTAACTGTAAAGTTTGAAAGGTTTGACAAATATAGTTCTCAATATAACGCCATGATATCTGAGGGTATACTTGACGATGTTAACTTGGATAAGTATGACTTCAGAACTGTTTTGTGCGCCATCACCTTAAATCCATCCCCTTGTCCCGACAACTCATACAAATACAGGGAAATTAATGGCGTTGGAAACTGCTATAAAACTTATAAGACACCGAACAAGATTGACCAGTGCAACGTCATTAATGCTTGCCGTTCTCTGGATCCGGATGCGATTCCGGTAACCTTAACTTCGATCGAGCAGCGCGATTTCCTGAGTGAGTTCACTCTGCTCGCACGGTGACTTTTCCCCTTTTCAGAGACACTAGTGGATCCCCATGTGTTTACTCTCATTGGCGTCAGCATTCCGTGCGGGCATCCGTGCAACGCGAAAGCTTACGAAAACGTCGACGGCACACCGCTCCCTGCGCCTCTGGAAGTAACCGCTGACGCGTGTCCTAAACAAGTCCTTGGCATGCTGTATAAAAACAAAACTGACAACTTGGACCCAAAGAATTCAAAATTCCACGGAGATGTTTTGTGTTCCATTCCAATCTATTTCGATTGCCCCCCGGGCACTTATCCCGATTCCAAAGATGGCAGGATAACGGCAAACACAAATTGCGTTCAGTACGTCCCTTATGTGCCCGGTTCTGTAAGTCTCTTCTTTAAAAACAAAAAAAATACAAGTCTTTCAGACACCAGAAGAAACCTGTGCAAAATCAAATTCGCAGTTAGAGCCACCTACCGAAATTCCATGTTCTCTTCCACACAGCATCGAGCACGTGCCACCGCCGCCGCTTCCCTATTGCGATGCTTGAACGGCAAGATGCAGCGTTAAATTTGAACGCATTTTGTCCTTTATTTTGTTGTTCATATTTTGTGTGGGCAATTAAATATTAATAAAGTAATATAATGCAAAAATTATAGCTGGAAACTAAAGTAAATTATAAAGGAACTGATTGTTAGAGACACATTTTGAACAAATTTATCACATTTTGCGTTTTTTTCGCCACTTGGGGCTATTTTATTTGTTTGCTGCCAAATTTTGTTCAATGTAGGGAACAGGATCTGTCGGGGACGGGGGTCGGGGAGCTCTCCTCGGGGACACCCCCGGGAAATTCCCCGGGGAACGGGGAAGGGTTTATGTTGTGACCGCCACTCGTCTTTACGATTTACTCCCGGTGATAAAAACACCTTCCGACCGTACAAGGTAACGCGTCGGAGGTGTAGCTGCAAGGTGCACCAGTTTACGTACAACAGTTTACTCAAGTGTTACACTGTCACACTTTCACACTGTTTTTTTTACTTGTTTATATTTACTTAACAATTTGATGTAAGCAAAAATGTTTTATTTTGTAAATGAATACTTTCTGAGAAACAGGTACGATATTCAAATTCTACACGGGTAAAAATTTACATTTTTTTACTAACCAACCAAGCAACGCACTCTCACTTTGTTTTTGGAAGAAGATTTGATGCATGATCACAACACTCCACCAGATGCAATGAACTCTCGAGCTGCGTTCTTCGCTCTTTTTCTCTGTTCTCAGATTTTCGCTACAAACTCATTGTTTTCCCCAAATTTTAGTCGTTTTCTGTACAAAAAGTACGGCTTCTATGCGAGTATCAATTTGATCAGAGCCGATGTATTAGATGACCAAGGCTCGTTTGGTGGCGGCAAAGACGGTAATGTCAGGTAAAAAAAAAAATAATCAGGTAAACATTTTTGTCTTCTTTTTTAGTACCGATCCCGTAGTTCTTGTGCACGGCGCTACGGATCATGCTGGTATGTACTCAGGTATCAAAGACTACTTTCTGAGCAACAACTACAATGAAAACGAAGTATACGCCACGACCTACGCTTATGACTCCGATATTCCGGCAGCTCTTTATTCGCTCAAGTGTGAGTACGTACAACTTGTAAGGTTTTTCTTTAGCAGAATCCACAAATTAAATACGTCAACATTTAAAATTCAGATACGCCAACTCATCATTGCCGTGCACGAATACACCGGCAGAAATGTCAACGTCATTGCCTACTCCCTAGGCTCTCCAATAGCGCGGAAAGCTATCCTCGGATCAAGATGCATGGATACCAATGAGGATCTCGGATTACCCCTAACTAGCATCATAAAAACCTTTGTCGGAGTAGCGGGAGCTAATCATGGTTCTTTTCTCTGCATCGTTCCCGTGGGCGTTTGCAACGATATAAGCGGTCTCGCCTGCAATTCTCGCTTTCTCAGGGACATAAATTCGAAGGTCGGATACGAAGGCAAAGACATCTACACCCTCTACTCGATGGAAGACGACGTCGTCGGCTACAAAGCCTGCGGCAAGATAGCGTCTGCTATTAAAGGCCAGAAGGCTGCCGTTTTGAGCACTGGCAACCACAAGCACATGCTTTTTCGCACCTCGGCAGTTCTGTACGATTTGATTGAGTTTGGCTATCCTTGAGTGGTGTGATCCGTGAAAACGAGTACCTTTGACATGTTTTTTTTGTCTAGAGGACAATAAATTATGCATTTTGGAGTTGCAACACTGACAAATTGCAAATTGCAATTTACATTTGATTTTCCCTAAAAGCTGAAAATTGGTCGAATGATTCTTCACTTTTCTCATTCACGAATTCATTCCATCGGTTTGTCTTTCATCTACTTTTTTGTACACTCCGTCGCATTTTGACGTGTAAGACCAATCAAAATGCCTCCATTGTCTTCGAAGTTTCACTATACTATGCTCGTTGGCATTGTGACCGATCGGAATTCCACTTGCCTCAGGAATCTGGTTTTGTCGTCTCGCGAAATGAGTCATTCATTTGACGTTTTTATGCGGACCGTAACTGCCGTTTACCGTTCTCGTCGTCTCAAGTTTACTGTATTTATTGACGGTTATCCACAAACTTGCGCTCTGTTGGAAAATGTTCCTTTGTGGACGGCACCATTCATTCGAAAGTTGTGGATCAATTCTGAGATTGCCGATGAGGATATTTTCTTTTTTCAAAAAGTGTATCTTAGTTACAGTAAGTTGCACATATTTATGCTTTATATTTTGTAAATATAATATTTGGTTTTCTAAAAAATCTAAAATTTTCAGATCCCCTGGATTTGGATCTCACGCGCGTGTACATTTCGACGGAATCTCCACCTGCGCTTTCTCAACGTAACGAGAAACCTTGTATCCATCACGCAGCGCCTGACGATGCAAACTCATATCCTGGATATAAACCAAGATTTCCTTTCCCATTTCGACACACTCAGCTTGGAGCGTGTTGACCGCGACGGCCGCGGCCGCAGTTACAATGCCTTCGCTGTAAGTATCTAAATTTTTTTTATGTCAACAAAAAAATTTGGTGAATTTTTTTCAGAAGGCCATTGCTATGGGGGAAAAATCGTCCAATATACTTCATCTACACACATCCAAAAATCCGTTGGCAGAAAATAGTCAGGTTTTTTCCTGCAAAGAAAAACTTCAAGGGATTCAAACAATCTATTTTACCTGGAACACTAAAATGAACAACTTCTGGCGTGTCGGCAACGATTGTCTATCATTTTTCCCGAACGCCAAAAACATTAACATCCACATCAGTTTTGAGTGGAGAGACTGCCTTTTGATGCTGAAAGTATGCTACAACCGACTACTCACCAATCTGCAAAATATTCCGAGACACATCAAAGTCAAGATGAATTTGAAGACACACTATCATCGTTATGAACATTTCGATCAGCTGGATGCTATTATTTTTCCGGTTCAGTATTTTGAGGTTCAAGACCAAGGTGGACTAAAAATTTATTCCGGTCGTCAAAAAAAAATTTCGGACAATGTGGAACTTTCATTCACTGCAATGGAATTTTAGTATAAGAACCTATTTTTTGATTGTTGTTGTTTCTGCCTCAAAGTTTGAATAAATTGTCGGAATAAAACTGCATCGCTGATGACTAATTTAAAGTACAGCGACGTATTTTGCATAGATGAAGAACGAATAAAATTCGAAAAGAATTTCATAATTCATGCGTCTGCGCACTCTTCTTCTTTTGTATCTTTCGTTCAAAACAAGAATTACGGATTTCTTTTACATTTATGCTTGCCCGCTCTTATGTAAAAATGTGTTGCTTCTGTTGTCGGTTTTATACCTTTGTTTTTGAGGTAAATATTCATACCTGCCCAGGCGTAAGCTTGTGGTTGGTTCAGTTAAATTTTGGAATGCTTTGGTTTTGTGCCGAAGCACAATTTGTTGAACTGCCATTGATCGTGTGGTTAAAAAATCCATGCTTGATGGAATTTTTTAATTTTGTTGACAAGAAAACATTGTTCTTCAATCTGTTTTTCGTTTTTATGCATTTAAAATATTTGTAGACGTTTTCTCGGGTCTAAAATCTCTCTTTGGTCTTTTTACAACAGATTTGACATTTTAGGCTAGTCGAAATGCGTGCTTTGACTTTAAAGTATCGTAATGATCTCATCATGAGTGTTCTCCGGGCGACGAATCCTTATCGTCTCAAGAATCTTGTCTTATCTTCTCGCGAGATGTGCGACTCATTCAACTCCTTCATGACAACCATCGACGCGAAGTACTGTCATCCCTTCATTATCTTTACGGTAGGTTTTTTTGCTCCATTTTTGAAATTGACGAATAATTTATTGTTTATTTAGATACACAGCCGTGATCACGGGGACCTGCGTTACTGTGCCCATCAATCCCCTCGCTGGGTGACGTTCTTCGTCAGAAAGCTGTCGATCAGCCGTCCTTTGATTACGGACGTTCTTTTTTTCGATAAGTTATTTCACTGCAAGAGTGAGTTTTTATCATGTCTGTCTGAAAATTAAGGGTTGCACGAATTTTGATACAATTTTTAAAAATTGTGTCCATAAATTATTTTTAAAAAATAAGCGGCCGGCCTGAAAATTTTGGCTGACGCATGGTTTTGAAACCGGTTTTTTGCCTCGGTTACGATACAATTTTCAGACCTTTTGCATTTGAACCTTGGAAATTTGCGTCTGCGTTCAACGCCCGACAAAGTTGTTGACAGCCTTACCTCGCTGGCTTCCATTACTCCGCGACTGACGATCAAGTCGAGTCTGCTGGATACCATCGAAAATTCTTTCTCTCGCTTCGAATCGATCTATTTCAAGGTTGGCGGGGCATCGACGGATTCCTTCATGGTGAGTGCATACTTTTTGCCTTGAATGAATTTTCCTAAAATCGTGCATTTTTATTCAGGATGAAATTGAGCAGAGCACGTCAAATGTCCTGCAGATCGTTACCTATGGAAATCCGTTTTTGGACGAAAAGGACGACCTCAGTCGCTTCAAAGACAAGCTCCAAGGCATCCAAACGGTCTACTGTACGTCAAATGATTCGATGAATGATGTCAAACGAATTATCGACTGTTGTCTGAATTTTTTTCCGAATGTCAAGAACGTCAAGTTGCACCTTGCGTTTGAGTGGCTAGACCGCTTTCGGCACCTGAAACATTTGTACGTCCGGCTTGTCAATGATCTGCTGAACATCTCTCACAATCAGCGCATCAAGGTCAACTTGAACGTCACTACGGTTGCGTATGTTCCGAATCTTGTCGAAAGAAGGGTTTATGCGGACAATTCTTTTTCAAGAACGAACTTTGAAATGGCGTATGACTTGACGAATCCTAGGCTTCCGCCGAGATTTTGGAATCGTAAGACGAAGCTCTCCGATACCGTGATGCTTTTTTTCAGCGTGCGTTGAGTCGACGAACCAGTATTTTTGTTTGTTTTGATTTTTTTGAATAAAAAATGTTTATAAAAAAAGCCTGAATAATAAATATAACAACAACAAAAAAATAACGCTTTTAACAACAACAACAAAAATTACGATGGAACGATTTCAATAAAATCCAAAAACCTGCAGTCGAATTTCACGTAAACAAAACCTCTGCCATTTTTTGTATGTAACTTTGATCAGATCAATATTTTGTGCCGATTGCTTCTTCGACTGCTACGACGACTTCTGGAACGGTGGTCATCTGATGGTTTACTCACGGATCCAGTCCCGGAAGAACCCGATTCCAGCACATTAGCCGAGCTCTGATTTCCAGACGTAAACATCTTGAGCATGTCGATAGGAAAGGGAAAAACGATAGTCGAAGATTTCTCTGCGCTGATTGTGTTGAGCGTCTGCAGGTAGCGAAGCTGAAGGGCGGCAGGTGAGTTGGCGAGCTGATCGGCCGCCTTCTTGAGAGCGATGCTCGCGGTCGCCTCGCTCTCGGCTGCGATGAGGCGCGCATGGGCCTCGCGTTCGGCTTCTGCGACGGCCGCCATCGAGCGCTGCATCGACACCGGCAACGAGACGTCCTTGATCTCGACGCGCTCCACCTTGACGCCCCATTTGTCGGTGGGGATATCCAGGATATCCCGAATCTGGATGGCGATGGCTTCTCGTTGTGAGAGGATCTCGGAGAGGGATTTGGTGCCCAGGATGTTGCGCAGAGTCGTCTGGCCGAGGAGCTCGGTGGCGTAGCTCTCTTTGTGGACGTTTAAAACCGATGCGACGGGATCCACGACTCGGATGTAGATCACGGCGTCTACGGTCACGGTTACGGAATCTTGGGAGAGGATCTGAAAAAGATGTAAAACTGTGAAATACTAATTATTGTAAATTTTTAGCAAAAAAATATTTATTTTTACTCACCGCTTGTGGTTTAACGTCGATAGTTCGGACACGCATGTCAACTTTGGTGATTTCGTCGATGAACGGTAGTCGAAGGTGAACTCCCGGTAGGACCGCTTTGTGATACCGTGGTCGCCCCAGTCGAAGCCAGACCCCGTTTTCGTATGCGGGTATCACGATGATACAGAACCACACCGACAACGGTGAAGTGACGATGAAAAGAACATAGGCCAGAATAACGAGAAAGAAACTGCAGATGTGGCATTCCTTCGACGGAGCGCGCAGGATTTCACTTGGCAGTGGAGACACTGGCCGACCAAGTTCGACTTCGTTGTTTCTTGCCATTGCTGCAGCGTCGAAAGATAATTGCCTTCTCAAACTTTGTTTTTGTCATTTTCTGATGAAACTATTTCCATACAAATTTTTTTTGATGTTGACATCCCCGCCGGCCGGGAAATGCAATCGCACAAATGCTTCGCCCTCATTTTTTTACCAAAGTGATGCCCAATTGTGCTAAATCGACTTACAAACAACAAAAATGCTGATTCTGATATCCCGCAAGCAAAACACTAATTACAAAAAAAATCGAAAAACAAAAAAATTACATATGTTTGCGTTTTTCACACTTTGCCAACAATCGGCATAGGAGTTTCACTTTGCAATCGTTACCCACTTTTTAGCCTATTTTTAAAATTCTCGTTTCTTATTATTTTTTACGTTTCTTTCCATCTGTGTCACAACGTTGCACTCGAGGTACACTGCTCGCTACCATGCCATCGCTTTCTGATACTATCAAAGCAACCGACAATGCAATCAAAAACGTCCACCGTTAGTTTTTTTTTATTTTCTGCATAAGGTTGCATCTTTTTATTTTTTTTAGAAAAAATCGCCGTCATGGATACTGAGTCTGAATTTTTCTTGAAATGGTCAAAAAGCCTTTACTACCTCGTTGAACGTCGGGCACTTTTGTTGACCTACAACGAAGAAATGGTCCAACGCATCGAAGAAGTCAACGCTGAAATCAATCAAAAAATCGAGGAACTGGAAGGCGAACGAGGTAAACGCATCGCAAGCATTTGTCACGAATTTGAAGACAAAACTGCCGAGTTACCTGTCATCGAAGTCGTCGTCGTGGAAAATGACTCCGAGCAGAAAGAAACCTCTATTCCTTCCGAAACTGCCGGTAGCACTGTTGAAAAGGTCAAGAAGTACGTCAAAAAGTATCTCGACGACTACCAGCACATTCCCAAAAAGGACAACCTTTTCCATGCCGCTGCGTGTTCTTTTTTTATCAAGTACATTGATACTGATGATGAAAGCTGCATTCAGCGTCATGTAAACGAGTTATTGTCCAAAGCGAACATTCTACCGGGCACGCAGTATCCGATGTCACTTGCAGACGTCGACAGAATTATTTCTCTGATGAATGACGAGGAGAATGCGTTTTTTATCCTGGACACTTCACTACGCGTAATTCTGACTAATCTCACAAATGTAACCAATTTTGATGACTTTAATCCCTATTTTTTGATCTACGATTCTGAATCCAAGTGCTTTGCTCCGACTCCTGTGACGAATAACTCGGTAAGTATCGATACATTTTAAAATTAAAATTTCTTCACTAACGGGTTTTTTTAGTGCAAAGACATCTGTTTCAATTGCTCGCGATATGGATGCACTGAACATTGTACCCGCCCCCGGACTTGTCCGATCTGCCTGCGAACAGGCGAAGAGTTTCGCTGTTTCAAGCCTTTCCCGGAATCAGAACCCCTCATTTGTTCCAAATGCAATGCCTTCTGCCAGACCACTGACTGCTACGATGAACACTCTCGAATCTGTCCTCTGCCCATTCAGCCGATCCATGATAGCGTCCTTCAGTTGATCAAAAGTATTATTTGTTCGTGAGATTTATCTTGTGTGTACAATAAATTATCACAGGTCAAACCGACAAAAAATGCATTTCGGGAGTTTTGGCCATCAGAACATGTGTACCAACGTTGAAGCCAGTTTCGTAGATGTCACCTGTGCCGAAATCATCGGAATTCATGCGAACAGGCACTTCCGAAACCGTATGAAACTTGAAAACGAAAAAAATATTTATGTGCGCGGTTCACACTTTGCCAAGAATCGTCGTGGGATTTTCTCACGCATTTTCGATCGTAACCCTACGGTAAGAACCGCCCTTTCGTTTAGACGAGTTGTTGTTGCCAACGCGTCCCCATTTTCTGTCGGTTTTCGATACCTACTTGTTTTTTACGATAATTTCCATTTGTTTTGCCGGTTATTGGATTTGGAAAGGCCTACAACGCTGAACTCGATGTGCACTGCTACCATGCCATCGCTCTTTGACGCGATCAAAGTGACCGATAATGCAATTCACAACGTCCACCGTAAGTTTTTTATTGACACAAGGTTGCAGCATTTTTTTGTTTTTTTAGAAAAAATGATCGGCATGGATACCAAGTCTGAGGCTTTCCTGAAATTGTCAAAAAACCTTTATTACCTCGTTGAACGTAGAAAGCTTTTGTCAACCTACAACGAGGAAATGGTCCAACGCATCGAAGAAATTAACGCTGAAATCAACCAGAAAATCAAGGAACTGGAAGGCGAACGAAGCGAACGCATCGCGAACATTCGCCATGAATTTGGGGAAAAAACTGCCGAATTGCCTGTCATCGAAGTCGTCGTCGTAGAAAACGATTTCAATCAGAAAGAAACCTCCACACCTACGAAAGTTGCCTGCTGCACGGTGGAAATGGTAAAGAAATACGCCCAAAAGTATCATAACGATTTCAAACACATTCCCGAGAAGAACAACTTTTTCCATGCCGCTGCGTGCTCTTTTTACCTCAAATACGTATCTGTTGAGTTTGAAAATGCTATCGAGAAGCATACCACCGAGTTTTTGTCCCAGACAAAACTTCTGCCTGGCACGCAGTATCCGCTGTCGCTCACAGACGTCGATCGGATTCTTCATCTGTTGAACGACACGCCGGATGAAAAAAAGGAAGAGAATGTGACAGTGATCCTGGATGCTTCTCTACGCGTCATCCTGACAAATGTTACGAATGCTACCCAATTTGAGTGTTACACTCCCTATGTTTTGATCTACGACTCAGAATCCAAGCGCTTTACTCCGGTTTCTGAAGTCAATCAATCGGTATGTTGCTTTGCAAATTGAAGCTATGTTGACAAGAGTCAGTCTTTTAGGAACAAATGTTATGTTTCAAATGCTTTCGCTATACCCGCCACGAAGAATGCGAACGAATCTGTCCGATCTGTCTGCGTGCAAAAAAGGAGTATTGCTGCTTCAAGCCTTCTCCAGAATCCAAAGCCATCATTTGCGACAAATGCGGGGCGTTCTGCCAGACTGCTGACTGCTACGTGGAGCACTCCCGAATCTGTCCCCGACCTGTTCAGCCCGTCCACGACGAAGTTCTCGAGTTGATCAAAGGGATTATGGTCAAAACCGAGGGGCTTTAGCCTGCCTTGGCTTGGACGAGATTTTGACTTTCAACGCACTGTGATAACGTTTTTTTTTATTTGTTACTCTGGACTATAAATTCATGATTTGCGTTAACGACATGCGTGAACAGCTATTTATGAAATCACATATGGTACATATCTGTCTCGGGTTGCATAAAACCGGCCTCAAAATCATGCCGCCGGCCTAAATTTTCAAGCCGGGCCGGCTGCGGCCTCGGTCTATTTGTTGAAAACGTTTTTCGTCCTTTATTTTAGGGCTGTTAAGGACGAGGCTATAGTGGCGGATTTTTCGGTCGGCCGGATTTTATGCTTTGGAATGGCTATTTTTGAAGGACGTATCTATGAATCAAAATTTGTGGCCAAAGGCAACTACGCTTGTCATATTTTTGCGAAAAAAGTTTTTTTTTCATTATTTTTCAGAAATGCATTTAAAAAACGTTTTTCAGCATCGTTACTGATTCCCATGGTGCAATCTAGGAATTCTGAAAAATATCACATTCATCAACGCAATGTTTCCCACCAAAGCACTCCAATTCCTTTTTTAAAAGTAATCTGCAAAAAGTGTTTTTTAAAAAATCAATCATCTCACTGAAATCATATAACTAAGTTGAAATTTTTGGATATAAATACAAGTACCGCGTTAAAAATTTTGAAAGATTCATTTTGTCTACAATGAAGTTCCTTCTCGCTCTCTTCCTTCTCCTCGCCATCACCGCGACTGAAGCTAAATCGGGAAAGGATCCTGAAATCGTGAAACGTCACGTTGGACAAGATATTGCAGATGCTGTAGAAGACGCTGGACGACATGCTGCTGCAGCTGTGATAGACACTGTCAGCGGCGCCGTGAATACAATTGGTGACGTCATCAGTGATAGGCTTGGACGCTAAAATCATGTTTTTGGTTGATTAGTGATGAAAATAAATTAAATGCATTCATAAACTTTGTTCAGGAAAAACGACACTCCGGAATGAAAATGCGAGTCGGGTGAATCTAACACGCGATGCGTTCACTTCGTTCGTCCTCCAGTTCCTCGATTTTCTGATCGTTGACTTCTTCGATGCGTTTTACCATTATTTTGTTGTAGGTTAACAATCGGTGTTGAGCATTGCGCGAAGTAGATCTTGCGGCAAGCAAGGTTCTTGCCGTTTCTGTCAGCGCCTAGATTTCACAGCCTACAACAACGATGACAAGATGCAAGCATGAATCAGAGCATGATGCAGGCATGATTGGAATATTTGAGTATTCTATGTTTGGTCAGCAAATCCACTGCTTTTACTACAGTTTCAAAAGTTTCTTTGGGATCGAAAGCTCCAAAAATGTTTTGACTTTTGGAATGTTGGTTTAACAACAAATACGTAATTTTAAGTGTTGTCAACAATGTTAACCATAAAATCAAGTTTTTGAAGCCTTCTACTTGCTATGTATGCATTAAAAAATTATTTTGCAGAATTTTCGAAACTCCACACTCCTTTCTGCAAAATAATTTGATGATTACGCCAACGCGAAATTCTGAATTTTGTAACTCAGTCGGAGGGTATCGACAAGCCGTCGACCCCTCTCGCGTCTCTTCCGGTGTTGCCGGCCGCGCTGCGGCTGTATCGGGGATGTTGCATCATCCAGAAGGCACAAATGATGTCCACGTAGTGTCTCGATTCGATTTGGTTGCGATTTCTTCCTATAACTAATACCGAACTTTCAAATTGACAAAATGGTGTTCTGTCTTTCTAGTAAATATCAAAAAAATCGTTGTTAAGCGAACGCAAAAAGTTTTCAAGCTGCAACATGAATACTGACCCCGCGCGCACGAACAAAGGTACACTGACTTCAAATTGCAAGCACCGCCTTTCAACGGCATGCCAAATATTCCTGCGATGCTGGATCGACGATAGCAAACGATTTTTAGTCTAGCAAACCAAACCGTCCACGACTAGTTCAACGCAGCAATATGTTCATCATTGAAAGCATGTTTGTTGCTTTTTTCTTTGGCATTGGAAACGCCGCGGGAGAAGACGTGTTTAGACTGGTCAGAAATCTAGTCGGCCGACTCGTTTCATACGTACGGCGATCGTTTGCTAAGAAAAAGCTTTAAAGCTAAATTTCATCGAGGTAATACATTTTGAATAAACAATTTTAATATTTTGTAAAAACTTTGTTTTTCAGACAACACGAAGTAAATACCATGTCGTCGACTCTGCGCTGCTTTTGCGTGTCTGTTGTTTCGTTTTTTATTCATCAACTTGATTTGTTTTTCTTATTAGTTTATCGCCTTTGTAATTGTAAATAAATTCAATGAAATTTTCAATGTTGAAGTTGTTTATATTATTTTTTATACACAAAGGTAATAAATACATGATTCTAATGAAGACACTGTGATAACATATTGTGGTTCAAAAAATATAATGACTATAGACAAAGTGTTAAAGTCATTAACCTTTGAATAGAGTGGAACACTTCGTTGAAAATTCGCTAAATAACGCGTACCATTTTTTTTACGTTTGAATAAATTGTTTTGTTTACCGATTTCTTTCTTACAGAAACCAGAGTATATCGATTAATTCCGAAACAAAATGTTCCTCTGAATTTTCATGCACCAAATTGGCATACATCGGGGGTGTATGTATATAAATTGATTGTCCGGTCGCGATGTTCAAACTTCTTCGCTGTGCTGCAGAGGACACAGTGCCGCGCTTGACAATTACCTGCGCGCAGGCCTTCGCCGTTTAGCTAGGTCAAATCGCCAGCGCGGAGAGAAAGCATTCCGGTTTTTCATTAGCACCGTTGTTGTTGGCAATACAATACGTCCTGCTTTTATTTTTTTTTAACAATACCTGCTCTTTGGTTTGTCGGTTATTTTTGAATTTAAAATTTTGTGCAGCATACTACAACGCTGAATACTATCATGCCATCGCTTTGTGATACGATCAATGCTATTGATAATGCCATCAAAAACGTTCACCGTATGTTTTTTATTGACAGTTTTGCACAGTGATGCAGCCTTTTTTGTTTTTCAGAAAAAATGATGGACATGGATACCCAGTCTGAATCCTTGTTAAAATGGTCAAAAAGCCTTTACTACCTCGTTGAACGCCGATCGCTTTTGTTGACGTACAACGAGGAAATGGTCCAACGCATCGAAGAAATCAACGCTGAAATCAACCAGAAAATTGAGGAACTGGAAGGCGAACGAAGCGAACGCATCGCGAACATTCGCCATGAATTTGGACACATGGCTGACGCTTTGCCCGTCATTGAAATTGATGCCGAGCAGACAGAATCTCTTGCGCTCTTTAAAAAAGTCTGTAGCACGGTAGAAACTGTCAAGAAGCACGCGAATAGGTATCGTAACGAATACAAACATCTTTCCGAGAGAGAAAATTTTTTTCACGCATCTGCGTATTCTTTCCTGCTTTTCATTGATGATGAAGAGAGTGTCATTGATCACCATGCCAAAGCATTATGTTCTGCTGCAAAAATTTTACCAGATACGCAGTATCCGTTGTCGCTCAAAGATGTTGACAGGATTATTTATCTTTTGAATGATGATCATATGTTTATTTTTTTGGATACCAGGCTACGCGTTATCCTGACTAATTTTTCAAATGAAACCAATTTTTATATCTATGACTGTTATTTCTTGATCTACGATTCGGAATCACAGCGCTTTACTCCTATACCTTGGAGAAATCAGTCGGTAAGGATGCATCTTTTTTTATTTTTTTTCTTGACACGTTATTTACAGGAGAAAGAATTCTGCATGAATTGCTCGCGATATGGATGCACTGAACATTGTACCCGCCCCCGGACTTGTCCGATCTGCCTGCGAACAGGCGAAGAGTTTCGTTGCTTCAAGCCTTTCCCGGAATCAGAACCCCTCATTTGTTCCAAATGCAATGCCTTCTGCCAGACCACTGACTGCTACGATGAACACTCTCGAATCTGTCCTCTGCCCATTCAGCCGATCCATGATAGCGTCCTTCAGTTGATCAAAAGTACCATGTTGTGAGATTCATTAAAAACATTTTAGCATTATTATGTACTTTTTGCCATATTGCCCATGTTTTGTTTCTGTTATCTCGCTTTTGAATGAAGCAATATGCATGTTTTGACGACGTCGCTCTTCGTAGAACTTGTCACATCCGCTGCCAATAGATCGATTTTCATTAACGCAAAGAGTTTCCGGAGTTCAATTCGGCATTTGCCCAGTTGCTAGTGTTGACTGAATCTGCAGGACTTGGACATGGCTAACGGATCGGAAGAGTTAGTGGGACCGGGACCTAATTGTTCACAAAGCTAAAGCGGGGTAAAAACCGAAACTGACTTTGTGATAACCAATGTGACAGGTCGGAGCTACTGTGTTCGACGACCAAGTTAATGTCGGAGCTGTGGTGCTCGACGACGTCGTCGGGCGTTCGACGTCGACAAAAGTGTGCCAAAATTCCTCGTTCGACGGTGTGTCGGAACCTACGAGTTCGACTCACTGTTCGAGATTTCTTCACTTGTATACTTTGGGTAATTCAACCTGTTGGTTTAATTTCCCCGATTTATTAATAACGCATGCATGCCTTACAATCACAAGATACAAAAGAATTACAAAATATTACAAACTGTGCAAACTGACGTGCGGGGAGCGGTGCTCCTGCCTTTACTGCTCTATGGCACACAAAACAGTTCTGAAGTTATCCTTATCTAAGTTAACATCGTCAAGCTGACCCCAAGATATCTGGGCGTTATATTGAGAACTATATTTGTCAAACCTTTCAAAAAGGTTTAAATTAAAGGGGCTTCCGTCGACATTCACGAATTTATTTTCGTCGTATGGATTGGGACACGGAATGTAAACACCAACGATGATTGAACAGTCGGTAGTCCCCTTTACAAGTTGCTCTAAAAATATTATTTTAGAACAAAAAACATTTTTGTGCTTATTTACCGATGAATGTTCGCTCTTCCTTCGATTTGATGGTTGTAGGAATGGAATTAATGTTAAGGGGACGGCAAACATCCTTCAGACCACAGCGATCGATGCGATCTTCGGCTACATACAATTTGTAACATTTTTTTATTCCGTGGTATTCTTTATAAGTCCAACTGTCGTCGGGGCATTTGAAACTTACTATACCAGCGGACGACAAAGCGACGATTCCGATGAAAATCAGAGAAGAGAGTTGACACGACATGATGAAAAGAATGCAATATGACATGTAACGTATTGGCACCAAGCACCTTATATAGCCTTAAAGTCCGGCAATGCTATGTTGGAAAAAAAGAATTACATTATTGTGGGATTTTTGCCTGGGATTACATTATCGTTTAGTAAACTACTACTGAACGATCTGTTAAAGCCATCATTTTTTAGAACTTACTAACACGTCGTGTGAGCGATGGAAAAAAAGTAGGCGAGTCGAGGTGTGCCACGTAAAGCCATGCCGATTTCACATTATTGTCCTAATTGAAATTCACAATAGGGTGCGACAAATGTTTTTGAACAAACGTTTTTAATTTTAATTTCTAAACCACTAGGAATTTTACGAAACGGGGTATGAGCAACTATAGCATAGAAACTAGGGAACGTTGGATTTACGGGGTTTCCAAGTTGTAAAAAAAATTGAACCCCCCGTTAAATAATTATGAGTTTTTTTCTTTTCGGTAAAAAAATAGGCACGGGGCGCGTTTGCAATGCATTTACGCGAAAAAATACGATCCGGGCAGAAATGAAAGCTGAAGCAAATCAGTTTTTTAAATTGAGTTCTAAAAAGTTCCAAAAACCTATTTTTTCTCAAAAATTTCGTTTCTTTCGAAACTTTTATAAAATGTGAGAAGGTATAATTGTTTCGTGGTTTTTGTTCTTTTTTCTGTGCCACTGAGTGCTAACCGGATTGAATTATTTTTTTATATAATAAAATTTGTTGAAAGAAATTTGATGAGTTTGCTTGGTGTCGGGGGGGGGGGGCATTTGCTTTTCAACCCGCCATTCGTTTTGAGATTCGAGGAAGATTCTTCAGGATGATACTGTTGACGTTGTTCGGTTGATCAAAAGTATCATGTTGTGAAACTCATTGAAATTTTTTTTGTATTGTTTACATACATACTTTTTGCCATATTGCCAGAGGAAAGTTTCGAGATTGCTTTATGCTATCAAAACACCGGCAACACGCGTGAAAATATTGCATAAAAATCACCCTCGTTTAAAAAATTAATATTCAAGATTGAACGTTAAAGCCACAAATTATTTACGGTTACAAAAAAAATAAATCATTATTTACGGTTATAAAAAAAATAAAAAACCAGTGAAAAGACAAATAATTTCGATATCTACAGCATTTCTCCTTAATTGATATCAAGGGTGTCAATCGGGCCGGGCCGGGTCTGATAGTGAGTCGGAAAATTTACCAAAAAAAACTTGCTCAAAAATTAACCAAAAACTTGCTCATTTTGAGTAATCCTCCTCCATTATGAATAACAACGTGTATTTTTAGCTTTTCAATTCATATTTTTCAACAAATCGGAAGAATTTTAGTAAATTTTGTCTCAATTTTTCCCTTTGAGACAAAAAAGGCGGGCCGACAAAAATTCGGCCCGTTGACACCCTTGATTGATATCACTCTGGCGCCATATAAATTGACTGATATCACTCTGGCGCCATATATCAAGTTGTCTTGACAGTTTGTCGTTATCAGTGTTGGTCGTATTGTCTGTCGTTACCTGTCTGCAAAATTTAAGCTGTAATGTATGTAATTTATATTTTTGAAGGAAAATTAAATGAATATACTTGTGTATTTTTAGAACCATTGTCAAGTACCGGAATAAAGTCAACGACAAAATAGCAGACGAAGTGAAAAAGATATTAATAAAAGTTTTAAATTTTTATAATGATTTTGTTTACAAATATTATTTACAAACATATTTAAATGCACATGACAGCCAAGCTACCGATTACTGATGTTATCAAACAGGCGGTTAAAAACAAATCACTGCAGCTGCAAAGTAGTCGATCTTTCATTTTTTTTAAAAATTCGAGGTAAGTTCGATTCAAAAATATAGATATACAATGATAAAAACATTTATTTACACTACTTTGAAAGGGGCGTGGGCATAAAATGTCGATATTTCGAAATACGTACAATTTGTAATTCGGAATCCGTCACGGCGGGTGGCCTTGATGTGAGCAAAATGCGAGTATCTTTCAAAATAATATGTTTTACTTCGCGCAGTTGTTTCAGAACGGAAAATTTTTTTGTTCTCGTTTTAGTTTTCCGGCCATCCACTAAAATCAGGTAGATTTAGCTCGCGTCAAAATCAAGTCTCAGGTAAAGATCCTGCTTGTTTGTTCGCGTAAGATGCTCTCACAGCGAAAATATTTTATAAAGCTAAGAAATGTTTTTCAAGGTTTGACTGGCACATTTTCGTGCTGATATGCCATTAGATGAATCACCACGTCGCTTCTTTACGGGCACAATCATCCAGCCGACGTCGATTGTCGGCGTTCATAGCGGGCGGTTCCTCAACGCGGACAGAGAAAGCGTCATTATCGTGCGAACAAATCGACTTGAACTCTGTTCACTCGATCTCCACGCTGGAGAATCGCCGATAAGGGTGCAGCGGGAGTTTCCTATCAATGGACATATTCGTGATAGTGTACAGGTTGAATTCAAAAATTCGGTGAGTAAAAATTTAAAATGTGTAAAAAAAACGAGCGCCAAATGAATTTGACTTTTTTTGCAGAATGTTCTTCTCGGCAAACACGCTCTTATCCTCGCGCTTTCACGCGGCGTCCTTCTATTTATTCAATTCAAAGAAAATCAAAACATATTTATAACTGATATTTTCGCGGGTAATAAACTCTACGACGACATAAGCTTCGACGGTTTTGTCAAGTTGAGGGTAATCAACTACTGGCCTGCTTCTGAATTTTATTACGATCCAGTCAAGGATATCCAGATTGAGCTGAACGCCCTCTCACCTAGCGTGCTCTGCGCCACAGACAGTGGTCTCGTTTTCAGGATATGTTTTTTCCCACAGGGCCAGAAGCTAGCGTTCAAAAAATATCCCGTCAAACATCCCAGTAGCATGCATCAAGTTTTTGTCTACCAAGAGGGAAATCCAAAACACGGTCCGGAAGTCGCTCTCCTGGTCAATACAAGCACGACAAATGTTCTTCGATTTTGTACGTGCTCGCTGGAGGGCTTTCAGCCTATTTTAACAAAACCGGATGTTGATCTTCGGCCGACGCTTCAGTTTGTCACACAGGTTCCGGGTATGTATTCTTTTGAAAATGGCGAACATCATCGTGTATGATCACTGAACAGTTTCCTATTTTTTTTGAAAACGATTGAACGTAAAAATATTTTTATTGGAAAAGTTATATTATTTACTACGTATTTTTTTGAGGTAACAAATGTCAAGTGGAAAAATTTAGGATACTCAACTAATTTTGATTTTAAAATTTCTTAAAAGAAAAAAAATAGATGAGTATTCGTATTTTGTTCGCAAATGCAAACGCCGACCTATTTGTGAAAACAAACAAATGTAAAAAACACGTTTATTTGAAAAATAATACTATTCACGCATTTTTTGATCCCTGAAGTAATAAATGTCTCGGATGGAAAATTGTAAAAATTGAAAAAAACACGATTTTTTAGTAGTTTTTAGAAAAAGTATTTACGAATACAAATATTTCTGCCCGTTTTTGCAAACGCACATTGACGAGTTTTGTTACATTTATTTTCCCTCTTCAGGCCTACCTATGGTGTACCTCGTAGGCGACGACGTCGGCATCTTCGTCGTCGACGCGACCTACGATCACTCGAGTGCAATCATTCCCCTCTACTCCAAGATCCCCGGTATCGCGCAGGGCGCAGTCTTCATTCCCGGCTCCAAAACAGAAGTTTTTGTTTACAACGATCTCGGTGATATTTTCTTTGCCAATCTTACAAACGTCCAAGCAGACTGGCTGTGGACACTCGTCGCGCGTGCCGTCGCTCACGAGCCCCTCTGTCTGCCGTACGATATCTTTCCACTCACGCCGGACGTCTTCTTCGTCGCTGCCATCAACGGCGACCACGCGCTCATCGCTAGAAAACCCATGGGCCTCAGCCGGGTCTACAATTTTTCTGTTCTGCAACGCTTTGTCAATTTTGCTCCCATCAATGACGCCGTTACCGTGGATTACGGTTGGCGGTGTCACCTGGTCATGGCTACGGGATACGATAATTTTTCTGCGCTGAGGCTCATCAAAGTTGCGATCAGGGCAAAAGAACTCGTCTCCGAGCCGACTGGGCTGGTGGCCAGCTGCCGGGTGATTCAGATGGCATCGCGCGGCATGATTTCGGTTGTAATTATGCTTTCTAAAAATGGATTAGAGACCGATCGAGTGCTAAGGATCGATTATTATGAAAATGGATTAGAGACCGATCGAGTTCTGAGGATCGATAATGGAAGGTCACCGAGTTTTACGATATTCAACGGGCCGGAGATCAATTTTCTGCCATTCAATGGTAAGTTTTGGGTTTGTGCTGGGATCGGTGAACGTTTGCCAAAAAAACCTACATAATATTTATTTATATCAGTAAAAAATCCTGTAAAATATGCGTCCTGGAACGAAAATTCATTTTCGCCGCGAAACACAACCTACCGTAAAAAAACTGTATTTACGAATTCATTGTCTATAAAAGCTTTTGAATTGCGAAGTCTGCGTTCATTATAAACTTGTTTGCCTAATTTGATAAACGAAAAACGAACTGTTCGATGTGCGTTCGTGAAAACGGGCAAAAATGCTCGTATTCGTTCATTTTCGAAAAAAAATATTAAAAAATCGTAGTGCTTTTTACATTTGGTCGTTTTTCAATTTTCGGCGTTTGCGAACAAAAATAAATACGATTACTAAACAAATTTTTTTCCTATAATTTTGTTTTCAGTTCTTTACAATGTGGAAAACAACCTCTTCACCGGCGTCGCTCACAAGTCGATTGTTGTGTCCGTTGATTATTGTCTGACAAATAACGAAACACCAGATACGATTCCTGATTCCATTATTTCCATTCGACACATGGACACGCTAGCTGCATTTTCTGGCTTACGAATTTCCGGTGTGGTTTCGGCAATCAGCATGTCACCTGGCGGTTTTCTGGTCTGCGAGCTGAACAACCGTATCCACTGGTACCTGATCACCAAGAAGGTGCAACTCTTGGATTGCGGTAAGTACGAAAGCGACCATGGCCGGCGTCCCTGGCTGCTCTTTGCCTTTGACCACCCAGAAAACGAAAGGGTAAAATACTTTATTGAAACATTCGTCGAGTCACAGAAAATCGAAATTTTCAAATACGATTCATCGTATCCCTCAAAATCCGGGCATTGTGTACTCGACATTCTCTGGATTGGCGAAAAAATCATCAAAAATATCAGCCTGATGAATTTCGGCACCGATGTCAATCACTTTGTCTTCGCGTTCGACGATGGCACGATCAATAGCATTCGACTGCCGTCTTGTCTGCAGCCGGATGACGATTATGACGCCGGGGGCAGCGGTAGCCTCCGTGTTGGCACTCGGGCTCCGAGTCTCTGCAGGATTGTCATCGACGGCGATCCCTGTCTCCTCGTCGCAAATGATACGGCTATGATCTTTCGTCCCAGTCGATCCAGGACGGGTAGCGTCTTTATTGACAGGGAAGTCGTCGATCTGCAGGACGTCGAATTTGCACAGGCTCTGGATGGGGCAGCTAATCAGGTACTGGTCAAACACACGAATAGCATGGTTGTTTGTGAGTTCATTTTTTAATTGGATCAAGGAACAAACACAAAACACAATTTGAACATTTGTGCCGATTTGTTCTAAGAATGGAACACGCGCGTACGAACAATTTTCTTTGAAAACAAACGAACAAAAAAAGTAATATTATTCACGTATTTTTTTGAAGTAACAAATGTTTCAAGTGGAAAAAAATAGTGTTTTATTTTCAAAAATTACAATTTTTTGTGTTTTTTTGACAAACGAACACAATTTTTTGTGTAAGGTAAAAAATGTTTTTATAAATTTTTGCCCAAGAAATCTTTTATCGATTATAGTTTGAAAATACTGTTTTTTATTGAAGATGATGAATTTTTGTTTCGGGATAAAATTTTTTCTTCGCAAGACCGATTATTTCGTCTGTTTTATCCGTTT